>BPTQ01000007.1:52421709-53038464 GCA_019973895.1 Chrysanthemum seticuspe
TAAAAGAGATTTTTAATAGACCAAAGTAGAATGTAATGAGATAATAAAAATTGTAAAAATACATTTCTTGCGAAATTTGAGTGATATAAAAATTTTCGTGTAGTTTTTAAGAAAAACGCCGTAATAATATAACTTTAACGATTTATATACAAAATAAATTTAGAACACTAGGTAAACTCAAAATATAGTTTTTATAAACTAAATGTAAGTATAAAAATATATCGGGATCATTTTTAGAAGTAACGGATTAAATATTCAAAATAATAACTCACGCGATAACGTTTATTTAATATAAAATTTACGCGTTTAATGTGAAATGAAAAATCTTGAATGAACCAACATGATGCATATTTAATTTAAGAAATGACCGGAAATTGAGAATTGTGACACTCCTTGCCTACCAGCCTTAACTTGGGAGAATTTGAGGGTGAGTCGTAAAAGATGAAGTATATAGAGTATTTGAGGTTAGTGATAAAGTAACGTTTAAGGTACTACTTTGAAGGATGAACATATGATATGGTAAGATGGTAAGTGAGGGAACTCGATCTATATTTTACTGAACCATTTAACGCGTTGGAGCTAGTTGGTCATGATGATGCATATCAACTTGAGTTGTCATCGAATATTGAAGTGTATATCATTGTTTTACTTGTTGAGGCATTGAGGAAAGCCAAGAGTATGTGAACGGTGAACCCCCACAATATCGAATGAAGGGACGTCTTTCACCTTTGGAGCATCATTGCTCGTTTTGCTATCTAATTAACATAAAATGTCCATTTTTCTTTTACAGTAGTCATAAGTAAGAAAGGGTCTTTTTTTACGTTTTGAACATATTATGAAGGCTTCTTTAATCTTGATTCCTGGTTAGGGATGAGCATGGGTACCGGAAAAACGGTACAGTACCATAACCGTACCGGTACCGACTCGTACTAGTATCAGTTCTCATTACCGGTACGGTATCAGTAACATGAAATTCGCTCAAAAAAAATTCATTACCACTAAAAATCGGTATGGTACAAGACGGAAAGTCATGATTTGGATACCGGGATAGAAAGAGGCTAACTTTTTTTTACTAAACTCGTGATTTAAACACTCCTACATTCGTTCGATGCATAACTAACACTGAAAATATTATCTTATGCTAATTAGTATGATGAGCGCTAAGAAAAATGCATGTGTATACATACGAAAACTTAATTGTTATTTTTGCACATGACTCAACCCACTTATATTTGGTATGATCCAAGTTCACTTACCAAGTACTAACTTGGGTACAAACTCCACTCATTTTTAGCTTTTTATTATTTATGAGAGATTCATTTTACATCTTAAAAAAAGGGGGTTAGTACATTTTCCTTCACAGAAAAAACATGTACTTAAGCGAATTCAAATGACTAAAAGGGTCGGTATAGTACCGGTTACCCGAACCTCGTACGGTACCGATATACCCCTTAGTTTTGGGCGGGACTACATATTTTGGTCGGGAGAAAATACGGTACCTAGCAACGGTGCCGGTACCAAAATGGGCATAAAGTTTTCGAGGATTAATATGTCCGGTTTTCATCAAATTAATTATATGATGTTTTAAAATTAAGTGGGCAAACAATGTCTCCTCATAAATAAGCCCATCTTTAACAAGCCAATGGCCCAGTTTAATTATCCATTATCATTAGGGCTTCTTTTCTACCGGGCTATGTTTATGCACCCTCTATAAAAACCTACCACAAGTAACCTAGGAGAAAAATAGGGTTCATCAAATCCTCAATGGCAGCAACGCCTCCAGTCAATTCAAACCTTTTTTTGTATTTTTTCTTTTTTATTATTTGTGTTGCTTAAATGCTGTGTCAAGTGATGAGAGATATAACTGCAACAACATGAGCGAATTCCGATTCGTGATTATTAGTATTTAAGTCTCTGATGACAATCAACATTTAGTTTACCTTCTTTTGAACCCATTATTGAAATTTTTGTATTATTGTTTTTGCTTTGGTTAAATATGTATGTTGTTGTATCAGATGATGAGAAAATAACTGCAACAAAATGAGCGAATTCCCATTCGTGATTACTAGTGTATTTAAGTCTCTGATGATCAACTACTATTTATTTTACCTTTTTTTTTAGTTTTAATGGGTTATCGTCAAAATATTTTTATAAAATAATGGGGAGATGATGAAGAAAATATTGGTCCGTGTTTCTGAATAAACATTGACGAACAACTTTTAACCATTTCTGATCTCCACTTTCATTTTTTATAATTTTTTAGTTTTTTTTTATATACAAGATATGTTACTTTTTCAAATAATTTTGCGTTGATGAAATATGAATCTATCACATGTCAGACTTCAGAGGTTCTTTTGAACCAATGAGATCTAAATTCATAAATCTGAGCAGATGCTATAAATTAAACCATTGGGACATGCCTAGCTGCCTAGTGTAATTACCAAGGTTGCAAAAATTGCCATTCGGTAGTGGTTGATTTTCTTTTAGCTTGTATTAATGGGTGAATAATCGGATTGGTATTTCAACAAGTTCTGTTTATTTAAGTTTTAGGTATTTGTGACAAGATTTTCCTTAAATACATTTTGTAATAGATATAATCGTCTATAAATTATCAAAACAATTTTACGTTGAGTTTAGGGTATTTCCTGTTTCATTTGCAGATTTTGGCCAGTTTGACCATTGTTGACTGTCATTGATCATATTTAACTGATTTACACAAATAAAAAAGGTTGGTGACCTTGTAGCCTTTAGGCGGTGATTAATCTACCTTTTAGTCCTTTTTTTTGCAACACTAGTAATTAATTACTACTTTAAATTAAACTATTGGGACATGCCTAGTTGCCTAGTGTAATTACTTCTTGGGCCAAATATTTTGCTGTATGCTAAAAATGAGGGCTTCAAGGAAATAGTTTATGCGTTAAGTTTCAGTTCCTGATCTAAAGTAAAAAATAATGGCTTATCTAATACTTCCGAGGAGATATGGACGATTCAGTACCAAAACCTGAATAAGTTTTCATATGTTTTCTAAAGATCGTGGTGAGCATATAAGAAATGATAGACATTTTTCTAGCTGAATGGTGACAAATTTAGAATTCTATATGACCATATCCTTGGTCCTCAATACATTTAGCTAAATCTCTACCTTTTCTGCAATCAGCTATTTTTTATTTAGGCAACTCAGTGAGCGGTGCTTAAGAAGGATCTTTTACTTCTTTAGATTATATAGATAGATGCTAGGCTTGCGGTGATTGACTAAAAAGTTTGTGCGCATCAGATTGGATATCAAATATGAGGCAGCATAAAGAGACACAGGATATGCAGCAAGTATTGCTCAGCATTACCAGATTCCAGAAACACCACTCACTTTGATAAACCCCGAACTGGATTCTGCTTACTGAATTATGAAAACCGTGTATGAATATTTTAGTAATCTTATCTGGCAATTTTGTTCCATTGTTTTGACCATGTTGTTGAAACTTATGATTTTGTTTAAAAGCCAACATGTCATTGAGAAATGCAAATGCAAGAGCGGAATAAGCCTCTCTTCAAAAAGTGGAAGCACACGACACATGTTTCAAGTATGCTAGCTTTGTGGGGGATGATGTGTGAAGAGAAGGCGCAATAAAGCTGGAAGTACTATTAACACTTTAGCTTAAATATGTCTCTCTGTATAGTGATGTTTATGTTTTGGCTGGGTTCGAATGTGGGATACCCACATAAACTTATGCTCTTAACGTTCGAATAGTTGAAAAAATTACCGGGGCAAACTTTACCCAAAAAGAAAATGCAATGCAGTTGCAATGTTTGATATATTGGAACATAAATAGCCCTCAACAAATTGTGTGCTATTAGCATTGTGTGTAAAGATTATCTTTTGTTCAAGTAGGGTATACTTTTTGCAAGCTGCTTTAGTTTACTAGGTTGATCATCTTCTACGATCCTTTCTAGTTATTGACAGGTTCTTATTCTTACCAGAACACCAACATCATCGCCAACGTAATCAAGGGTGGACCCAAGATTCTAAATCATACGAATTCATTAACTAATTAAACATAACATGTATTTATGTAACACAAAATTTCGAGACTGTTCATTTAGAAGAAATCAACATTTTTAACGAAAATTCATACTAGGCAGCAAACGTCTATCGGGATCCCGTGAACCCTTGAGAACCTTCTAGATCCGTCACTGGACATAGTGTAATAAGGCAATCAACTTCACCACACAAACATATTTCACTTAAACATAAGTATACCATACAATACAACCAAGGGCGGAGCTATTAAGGGACCGGGAATGGTCCCGACCCCTTAAGCCTAAGTCCGTTAGTGTGATTTTTTGCGCTTTCATGTGTATTTCTGGAAAAAAAAATTGTTTCGGCCCTTCCATGGAAATTTTTCTAGCTCCGCCATTAAATACAACCACACACAAAAACAAAAACAAATGAACATGATCATCTGATAGACCGACTTTGTGCTCTCAATGTGTGTAAGATGCGTTGGACCAAATCAAAACTAACATAGTGTAATTATACAATAGTTTCATCACACAAACATACCATACGTAAACAAAAGTATACCCCATAATGCACTCACACACATAAAAACAAAATTAAAAGTCGGTCAGCTGACCGGACCGACTTGTGCTTTAATTGTGTGTAACAGGTGTTGGGGTGTTATAACTTATAAGAGAGACACGTCGAAAGAGCGGAAGAAAGCGTCATTCACATTGTTACACCCGGTCTAAAGAATAATAAAGTCTTATACTATCTCTGACTCATTGTATTTTTCACATTGTTATTTTAGTTCTCTTAAAAACTGTCAAAAGCTTATTTAAATAAAAAGTTTTAATTACTCATTTTTCTGTTTACCCAATCTTTGAAGAAAGCTATATGTTATCTTTATGCACCTAAAAACTAAACTTTTTCAATTGGTAAAAGTGAGACGAAGGAAGTAGAAAACAACGGTTGCTTCTATTATGCTTTGACTTTACAACCAAGCTAAAGGTCAAATTGTTTAAAGTTTGTACCTGTCTCATAGAGAGTAAATAACAGATTGTTCAAGTTAAAAGCTCGTATTAATGTTCTTCTACATGGTCTGTAAGTCAGTCAAATGGTTATGAGGTTCAAAGTTCAAACGATAGTAACAGCTCACAAGCATATCACACATTCACACTGAACGCTTAGAAATTACATTGTATGCTTGTATGTAAGTGAATAATCGCATACAATTACTGTAATATTTTGACAGGGAAAACATCCCTGCTGTTTGCAGCAGGGAATAATATCTGTTGTTGTATTTTAATTCAAAATCTTGAATGATGATTCATGTATATATCAAAATCTTAAAGGACGAAAAGCGTAAATGTAAAATCAAAATTTGTTCCTTGCTGCAGTGAATGGAGCTGCTGCATGCAGCAGGGATCTTATCCCCTATCTTGACACATGTCTCTATGAAATCAATCTTTTATTTTTTAGACAAAAAAACGAAAGAAAGGAAGAAAACAAGGCAGGCAGTTGAGCAAAAGCGATGTTGTTGTAAGCCGTAAGTCAACCGGTCCAATAAAAATGAGTTTGTTGTAAGCCATCAATCGATCAAACGTGTGATTGTCATAAGTTATTAGTCGAGAACTCAAGCATTGAAAGAATGAGTTAGAATCTTTAAAGTTAACACGGATCAAATTTTAAATGAGTAGCACGATGCCACGATTATACAAGTAGATACTTACAGAGTTACAATTAGCTATATTTTTTATTTTTTGAAATCTTCGGTTTTGCCTTTAAGAAATCGTTCAGTTTCGGTTTAATGTAAGTTTGTTTTTGGGTTTCTTTATGATTTACCGAGGTTTTGTAATTTCATGGTCAAATTTGTAACAAAACACACCATATGACCATAATGTAATTAGAAACTAATGATCAGGGGCGGAACTACATATCATTTAGGGGGGGCGGTGCCCTCCATAGTTCGCCAAAAATTATCAAATTTTAGTGTAAAAAAAAAAATTACGACCATTTTATTAAAGTGCACCCCATTACAAAATCAAATTGCCCCCACTTTAAGATCAAACAATGTAAAAAACCTTAAATCTCTATCTTAATCTAAAATATTATCAGTTTCTAGTGTAAAATTTTTTTTATGACTTTTTTTTTAAAGTGCATCACGAAATTTACCAAAATTTTTTTTTTTTTTGCCCCCCGCCCTCTAAATTCCTGGGTCCGTCACTGCTAATGATCATAGAATAAACTGTTTACGTGTCTTAACTCTTATAGCGACACAATATTGAGTATTGACAATGATGAACTACTTATCATAAGAAATCCTAGGATATAACTGTTTATGTCACACTTTTATGAAGCAATGAAAACAATAGTTTCACTTTAAGTATTATATGTAATCCATCGAGTCGGTTCGGTTTGATCTTATGCTAAAACTAAGATGAACCATAAACTTAGGTTTCAAAATACCAAAACCAGATCATCAATTTCAATTAGTTTTGGTTTCTCGGTTGTATTCGGGTTTTCAATTTTCTTATTTTCTAAACACGCCTAATTTTTTTGAGGAATGAGCAAATTACAAAATTAGTCAACTTTCAGAAAGTGGGTTCTACAAGTAAAAAAACCATTTTCCAAAAATGATTATCAGTAAACTGTGCCACTCGACTTGTTTTTTGACACATGTCTAAAACGGAAATATATCGTTGTTGAAGTTTTAGGGCCCGCGGAAATATATCGTTGTTGAAGTTTTAGGGCCCGTTTGGTTTGTAGATGAGTTTTGGATTAAGATTTAGATTTGAATTTGGATTTGGATTAAGATTTGAATTTGGATTATGATTTGATGTAAGAGAGAAAAAAAAATATTTAAAAATATTTAATAAGTTAAAAGAAAAAAAATGTATATATTGAAGTAGGGGTGCACGTTGGTACGTAGTACTCCATACAAATATGATAGTAGCAGCCAAAATATATGGTAAAAAATTGTGTTGGCTCAAAGTTTAATAAACCATTTTGCTATACTTTCCTAGCCCCACCCATGTGCCCGGGGTTTGTTAAAACCCTTGAAGAGAGTTATTCTGACAATTTTAAAAACTGATCTTATACACCAAACAACATTGGCATTAAAGCAAAAACCAGATACCAAACTGGCACTTAGGCTAGCCCCAATGAGGTCCAATCCCCATCGATCGAGTGGTATAGACGATTGATCGCATGTCGATCGTGTCTCTGTGGAGGTAATCGATCGCCTCCCATTTGAGCCAATTGAATCGCTTGGCCGATCGAATCATTTAACGTTTAAAAAATGTGTACGTTGCAATCAAAAAAAAAAAAAAAAAAAAAAAAACATTACCCTATAAATACAACTAAAATCTCATCACAAATCTCATAACATATTTACACACTAACACAAATCTCACAATCATCTCTATCAAAAATCTCACAATCCTCTTTATCAAAAATGTCTAAGAAAACACCACCAACCAAATGCCGAAAATCCCGTTTGTCACAAAACGTCTCGCATATTTTAACACCGGATCCGAATTTCCGGTTAACCGGTGTCTCACCAATAATCAATTTCCAACCCCCTGCTTTCGAATATCAATCCCAACAAGCTCCACAACAACACCCTAACAATCCATTTAGTATGAATCATCCATTTGTTCCACCGCAACAAAACATCCACTACCAACAACAACAACAAAGCTACTCCCGTCGAAGCAACCAATCTATGTATGGGTCACACGAATCTGTGTACCGTCCAACAATGGATTCATCAACGTCTTCATATTCAAATTATCAAGAATATTCTCCGGTTAACCGTATCAATCTTGAGGGTTTTGATTTCGAAGACCAATTGTACAACAATCCTAATTTTTATGCCCGCAGTACAACAACAAACAATGCAGAAACTCAAAGAGACGATCAAGGCACGCTACAACCTAGATTTTTAATAAGTGTTGTAATGTTTTAATAAGTTTCGTAATGTTTTAAATTTATTTGAATTATTATGTAACGTTTTAATTATTAATGAAATTTTATTTTGTGTTAAAAATGTTTTTTTTTTTTTTTTTTTTTTTTTTTTTTTTTTTAATTGAACTTGGTCGCGCTAGCCTAAGGCTAGCCCCAATGAGGGGATTGAATCCCCCTCATTTTCCCTGCCACGTCAGCTTTCTCTCTCCGGCGACCTTCAGGCGATTAGGTGCCCCAGTAAGGAACCCCAATCCCCCTCATTTTCACTGCCACATCAGCTTTCTCTCTCCAGCGACCTTCAGGCGATTAGGTGCCCCAGTAAGGGCGACCAAGTTCATTTTTTTTTTTAAATACTTTTAACACAAACTAAAAAAATCAATTACCATGCATGAGTCATTTGTATACTTACACGTTGCATACATGCATGGTTTCCAGTTGTTTCCTGCACCTTTTTCATATTTCCACTTACATATAGCCACCTGCAAAACACAGTGAAGGATAAGAATGGAGTATGTACCCCATATACTCAAATAACTCAACAACACGTTGCATGGAAGCCAATAACTCAACAACATTTTTGCTTTGTTAACGATCGTCCACACGATCGATAGGAAGTCAAGTTCTTTTTTTTTGGTTGGCGATCGATAGCTGCACAACAAGAGGAATCGATCCTCTAGTCGATCGAGTGCCCAACGATCGACACATGATTTGCTTACTGGGGCTAGCCTTATAGTAGACTGACGTCTATGTTTGTGCTTAACTGTAAATTCAAAAAGAATTTTGAATTTCGTTTTTCAAAAAGACAAAAAGTCTTGCACTAAAGTACAATATAACAAAAAAGTAGGTCCTTCATTCGTAATTTTGTACGCTCACTTTTTATGTTTTTGGAAAAAAATTAAATCATTTTTCTGAATTTTCAAATTCTTTTTGTTTTTTTGCAAAGACTAAAAAGTTGTCGCACACTAAGTATGGTCTAGCAAAAATCATAGTCGAGTATAACAAAAAATGCACCAACTAAATATTACATTTTTGGACATATGTCAAAAATTTGGCGGAGACACACAATCTGTTAGGGGGTGTTTGGTTGTTTCAAAGGAATCACTGTAGTAATAGAGGTGAGAATGGGTTTTGATACCCACCATGCTTGGTGGGTTTAGAAGATACTTATATTTGTGGGGTTGATACCCTCTTATAATAATAAACACACTAACAAAACATTATGTATTGATAATAATAGTCATTTCTAAGGCTGAGCGTTGGTCTAAAACAGACCTGACCTGACCCGAATCGATAAAACCGAAAATTGTAAAAAACATAAACCGAAACCTAACCGAATATTGTCGGTTCGGTTTTGTGTTGGGTCTATCGGTTTAGTTCGGTTTAGATGTGTTTTTTGTCGGTTTTGGGTTGAAACGAACCGAACCGAACTGACCCGAAAACGAAAATCATAAAAAAGTAAAACCGAAACCGAACCGAAGAGCTGTCAGATCGGTTCGATTTTTGTCGGTTCAGTCAATTTTATCGATCCGATTTAATTTTGAACCTTCCATGCTCAGCCCTACTTATTCCTATATTTTAAACCCTTAACCAAACGCACCCTTTAGTCTAGCAATAACCAGTTTTGTAAAATGATTTTTTTTAGGGTGAAAATCATCAAATAGTAACCAAGTTTGAGATCTGTTCCAATTTGGTACCTCAAACTTCATATCAACCATAAAAACCATGAAAGTTTCAAAACTGTTTCATTCTTATGTAATTTTTATGTTAAAGTGACCTAAATGGAACACTTCTCAAACTTGGTTATTATTTTGTGGTTATTGTTTCTGTTTAGTCATGCATTAACGGGGTGTACATAAAGTTGGTTGAAATTAGTTGAATTCAGAGGGTCGGTGTTTAAAATTAATATACAACATGTTAATGCATAAATTGGTACTTTAAGCACAATAATTTTAAAAAATTACATAAGAATGAAACACTTTTGAAACTTTGATGGTTTTTGTGATTAGTAAAAATTTTGAGATATCAAATTAGAACACTCATAAAACTTGATTACTATTAGGTGACATATTCCTTTTTTTTTACTAATTCTTGAACTCACTTTACAAAAAGTGATATTTTTAGAATTTGCTCTTGATGAATGTCCTTGTTAAATGAACTTTCTATTATTAGACCAAAAGTAGATGAGCTACTAGTATTATTTATCGACATATTGGGAAGAAGAAACTTTTTTTTTTTTTTTAAATTAAAAAACATACCCCACCGGTTTTGAATTTTCATCGTCTCAAATACAGTAAAAAGTTAGGGTTTAGCAAGCTTAATGGCAGGACCACAGGTATATAATATTTATTCAGTCATTCTGATTATATATTGTGTTATTATAGCATCATTCATGTTAATGCAATTGTTGTTGTATCAAGTGATGATGATCAACATTTTAATTCAATCTGTGCTACTTTTAATCGTATTATTATAAATTGTTATGGTGAATTTGGGGGAAATGAAATGGGTATAGTGAATTGTGTGCTTGATCCCTTGAATGAATAGGTCTATTTATATTACTTACGTGGGCCCAAATAAAACGCTCGTCTTATTGGGGTTCTGTTGGCTTCTTGGCCTGACCAGCACCGTACCGCGCGCCTGCCGATGGAGTGTGTTTGAAAATACTCGGCGATAAACACGGGACTGACCTATGTAAATCGTGCTGACTACCGAGTACAATTCATCTTCCTTCTTTGGATATGTCATTGCCTCCGGAACTAAGTGAAAATTTTGTCCGGACTTGAGCATTCCGGTGGGAAGTGTTCCAACGTGTCCTAAGGAGAAGATAGTGGTTGTCTCGATTTATTGTTCATTTACTGGTTCGGTTGTTACCCGAGGTGGATCGGATACACCGCCACTGTTAAAGTTTTTGTTGAGGACCTCCAACCCACCGATCACAAAAGACAAAAACAACACTAAAAACACAAGTAGCCAAAGAATTATAGAAAAGAGCAGTAGACCCAAACACCCCTACTGGACAAAAGACAACAGCAGCAGCAACATAACCAAACACTCCTCACTTCTAAATCCTCAAACATGGCACCTGAACAACTAGAACAAAGCAGAAGCAGCAATCACGCCTCCAATTCTGAATCCTTTAAGCAGTCCAGCGGATTAAAAACCTACGACTGCCCACAGAACCGAACCTCTCTTAGCTCTTCTAAAAATCCACTCGTAACACTTTAATTTAATTTATTCTCCTGGAAAATCTTATTTGCACTGTGTACTTTTACTTTAAACACTCACTCATTACGAAAATGCCATAACATATATCCAGTGACCCAAACCGTAGCTTGTCACAACAATTTATTTTGACTTGAATTATGGGAACAACCAACATGAGACAATATCTTTTTGCTGTGAATGCATTGACAGCACCTTACTTCCACGAGAGAATGCGGAACAATGTGGACACAGGAGAGAATCCAAACCAAGGCCTCTTTTATCTAACTCAACCCGCCTCCCCAATAACACTCTCCAAACCCTTTACCCAAAAGAAGATCATTCCTCTAAATTACCAAACCTAGGATGTGGCAGTGTTGCCTCAGTTCCTACAACCTCAGAAGCCTAGCCCTATTACACGTTCTGTCAGTTTTGGCACCGACTAACCAGCTCCATCATTCCCTATCGTTGGCCCAATGGGTAGTCAACTAGTCATTAAAATACATTTACCTTCTTTGGCACTAACTTGTTCCATCTAGTTTCTTGGACCAACCCCGTCAATAGACAAACATTTATCATCAATAATTCTTTAACCAAAAAGATCCTTTTGTCGCTGAGGCTCCAGCTCCATGAATCCCTCCAATAAGCTCATTTTTATTGGCTTATAAGCTTATCCATACGAGGCAACGAGCTTATCTACTTGAGCTTATGAGCATAAATAAGCTATAAGCTCATATTGATAAGTTATAAACCTTTCAAATAAGCTAAAACAAACACCCCGTAACTATGAAAGCAGTCGGTATAAAAAGTTTGACTAATAAATAATCAATATCTGTGTTAATCTTGGTTTTAATGTTTATTCATACCTGTGTAATTTAACAATGATATGTACTCGTATAAGAAAACTGCCTGAAAATAATGCCTTTCTAGGAAATTCATAAAGCAGAAAATTTATTCCGATCTGTGTTTGGTTATTGAGATTTATATTGTATAATAATTAACAAAATGATGAAGTTAATCCACTCAAGAGACGCTTGTTCCACACCATGTACCTTTACTAAGTTCGTGTAAGGTTCTTAGTTTGCCAAATTATTCTTACATTGTGTACTCGCTAGGCACTTCCCGAAGTATCATTAAACACAGTATCTGATCAGGCTCAAGTTACAAATGAACGAGAAGCTGCAAAGCTCACTGAGATTGGAAAAACTATGCATGGTGTTCTTAAATCTGCACAAAGTGAGGAACGTTCTCTTCAGCGGAATATGCAGTTATTAACGAATGCACTTCGCAGTTATCAGCTTCCAGTGATACCATTCCCTCCGTCTGTGACAGATTCAGATGAATTTAGACCTTCATCATTCTCAGACCAAATAGTAGGTAGCCTCCCTGATATCGAGCAATTGATACTGATGAAGCAGTCTGCACATCATCAAGAGGTCTGGCAGTGGCTGAATGGGGCGTTGTCTAGTCTTGTCCGGCATCTCGAGATCCCAGAAGTACCATTCCCGCAGCCTGTGAAAACTAAAGCATCTTCAGCAAGACCCCAAAGAATCTCTGTGTATCATCGACAACTAGAGACTCTGATGTTGGTATACGAGGAGGAGAAGCAGCGTATTCAGTGGATGCAGAAGACCATGTCAAATATTGAAATGCATTTGCAGATTCCTCCCGAGCCTGATTTGTAGAATTGTAATGTGCAAATTCTGCTATGTTTTCTTGTTAAAAAATCTGTGTAGCATGGAAAATGTATGTACAAGTGCTTAACAGCGGATATAACGTATAGGAATATTGTTAATCTTTGTGAACATTTTGGGGCTTAAACGAAGCAGTTGGGCGTTGTTGGACTCCCGCTCCTAATCAGTTGTGATGTTATGATTAATGAATAGATAAAACTTAAGTACTTGTTTTTCGATCCCAGTAGAATCTGATATTTCATAGTCTATTTCAAAAAATTTGAGTGAAAAACTCGATTTTCAACAGATAAATTGGAAAGATGTTTCTGAGTCTGTTGAATGAGAAGTGTGTATTTTGGTACTTGGTGAAATCTGTTGTGTTATTGAGGACATAATGGACCATATTATCAAATATATCTCTTTATAATTTTGTATATTTATTTTGCTTGGTTTTGGCAAACAGGATAAAGTATTACAATCTAGTGAACCATAGATGAGGGACACCATAAAAGAAGCTTTGACCAAGTATATAAAGGATGCCGCGGACCACTGTTTATGATTTGGAACGAAAAGTATTTGAAATGCCAAAAGAAACATCCCAAAGAATACAGGGCACTTTATCTTTTCTAAGCTAACCAAAATATTAACATCTATTTGGTTTTATAATGAGACCCATAAATCAATCAATGAAAATCTGCAGTCCTAAAACTCGATTTCTCTGCTTCTTTTGGAATGAACGGTGCTGGTAGTCGCTTTAGTTGGTAGGTTGATCCTTCTCTACAATCCTCTCTAGATTCTGGTAGTTCATGCGAAAACAATGTTAGTAGTAAACCCAAAGTAGTGCCTTATAGAATATATCAGATGCTTTGACTTTTGGTCCAATTAGGTCAAACAACCGGAAAGCTATTACTAAATGGTCAATAGGAGATTTCCATGTTGCAGCTCCTATTGAGGATCTTTTAGTAAACAATTATGGTTCTGACTTTCAGATTTTATGTGGTCAAAATTAAAACGGTTTTATAAACAGTTAACTTATTGCAGCAAAACTTATGAAGGTACAAATAAAATTACTTAAAAGTCTTAAACTATCCACAAGTAGCATCATCATATTATCTCAAAATTGATCTAGTGAACCTTATTAAAAGTTTGCACCAAATTCCAGATCGATTTTGATTGATTGACGGTGTGAGATCAAGTTTAGAAGATTAATGTCCAAAAAACAGTTGATGCTGCAAAAATGAAAGTTACCTTAACGTATTTACTGACTTCATCGATTTTGTTTATTAGCATGTCTGTACGAATCAACCCTCGTTGTTCTGCTAAACTAGTAGGACGGGGTGAATTCATTGCCTGCATATTGATGCGAAAAAAGAACAAGGATCTACAGTTAGTTATGGTGGACAATAGGACATCTGGCGTGAATAACATAAAAGAAATAAAAGTTCATTGCAAAACTTGGAATTCGGATTACAAGATAAACTTTGTCATAGATCATATGGAGTCTAGTGAAAATAAGATCCAATTTGGAATAGCAGCTAGAGATGTGTTTGCGCACTACTGGCCTACTAGTGACCAAGTTCTGTATAGAAACTAGTGACATGTTTGTTCTGGACTTCTGTCCATGTTCAAATGTATTATCGATAAAAAAATTTAGTAGTTTTGAGAGTGGATTTACCTTCCAATTTCCTGGTGACCGTAAGATACTTGATCCCTCTGCAAAAGATCTTGTTTGAACCGGACTTGCTGGTTCAGTACCATGCATTGAGGTTCTCTGGGTCCTTCCTGACTCTTGTATAGCCTCTGCAGCTTCTTTTACAATCACCTGAAGCATAAAAATGGTATTAATTGTACTTAAAGTAGAATAATTTGTCTTTTTTAGTCAAACATACAATCCAAAGTTGACACGAATTTGTTAAGGTTATTGATAAGGATTCAGAACCTCGCAAGTAGTAAGTTAATAGCAAGTATTATTATCATAAAGAAAGAAATTTGGTCCTGTTTTCAAACAGAAAGGGTATTGATATAAAGTGTTAAAGCTGGATTTGACCATCGTACACGTTTTAAGACTAAAATGACCTTGAGTTTAGCAAAGTATTCACCTTCCTTAGCAGTTGAGGGTTAGAAACACCTTGTATCTGCAATTCATCAACATAAGACGCTTTTCCTTGTGATACACTTTCAAGTCTAAATGTATGTATTCCGAACATAGCTTGCAAGCAACCTAGTAAAAAGATCTCATCCTTAGATATATACAATTAGAAACTATTGGACGAGTAAGAAAAGTTAAAGCTAATACCTTGTTCAATAATGATATTGATTGCTAGCACAAGGGGTATACGCCTTTCAAACTTTACAATCCCCCAAAAGGGTATATATGATGGTCTTGACACCTTTAAAACCACATTGCGATTAACATATAGTCTATTAAATGAAAATATGAATTTCAAAAAGTGGCTTTAAAAGTACCTTGTAAACTACTTCAGAAGGAGTAACATAGAGTTCTCGTGCGGACAAATCTTTTGAGAGCACATAACGTCTCATTGGAAGATAAAGTAACAAAATGACCCCAACTCCCCAAGCTAAAACCAGTAACAGCGAAACTGATACCCATATAATGGTATCGTACATAACAACACTTGAAGCAAATTCTTCAAAAGAGGCCGTATGTAGTATAGAGACATCCTCATCTTCATCGCCATCCAACTCCGATACAGGGTCGGAAAGAAGTATCTCCCTTGAGGACCCCGCTGTTTGCATCCCATCCATGTGGCCCAAGAACATTCTATAAAGTATAAACCAAAAATCCAAAGATTACATATATATGTTTGCATATCCGGGGTTTGCTTATGGAGAAGTTAAGCTTATTGAAGCACTAATTTAGCACAATAAGCTATTTTAAGTATTTAAAAAGCATATCACTCAACAGCTTATATGTTTCAGTAATCTGTTTTATAAAAGGCATAGATCTAGAAGAGCTTATTAGCTCAAAACCTGATAAGCCAATAAGCACCAGCTCTTTTAGATAGGCTAATCCAAACACCCCTTTAAAGACTGCTTATGGAAATAAACCATTCCTAATTCCTATATGAAATGATGAAAACTATAAATGCGCCAAATTAGGGGGTGCCCAGAATAACAATCAGCTTAATTAATACAAACAAAATTCCTAATTATCTCAACAATTCATATAACTAATCAGTTCATATTGAAATATTCAAGTGTAACAGAAAACAGAACCGTAAACAAACAACAATTTACCTGAACTATGTTCGACAAAAACTATGGGTCATCGACGACAAGGGTTTTTAGAATTAAAAAATGAGTGATTAAGGTTGTTTGATGTTTTCATGATGTGGGCTTCTGTTTTTGTTTTGTTTTCTAGTATAAATCAAATTTCGGTCAAGTAAAAATGAACCCTCAGGGTACATAAATGAACCGTCAGGGTGCAGAAAAAGAAATAAACTGGGAGTTGTTTTATATGGGTGCAGAAATGAAATAAACTGTGAGTTGTGAACCGGTCCATTTCTGCTTCTTGAGTCTTGAGAACACCGTTTGGTTCAGTTGCGGTTTGTTTAAACGGGTTCAAGTAAAGCTCGACAGTCTCTCAGGTGCAAGTGTCAAAATGTATTGTTGTGTTCGGGGTTCTATGTTAGCGACTAAAACTGACCATCATTTTTTTCTTTTTCTTTTTCTGACTTTATAACAATTTATTGTGGGTGGTACCCTCCTACTTTATTTTTAAAAAAAAGACATTTTTTATTTTTTTCGTTTAATAACTTTTACTATTTTTAACTTGTCAAATTTTAAAATTTTGTTTCGCATTTTTTTCGACAATTTTACCCGCTTTATTATCAAGATCAGACATCTTTTTGTTGTTTTATGCTCCGTTTTTTTTTATGTATTACTACTTTTTACTTATTAAATTTTATACTTCTATATTTTTTTATTTTATAATTTTATAATATATACAAAATTATAAAAATTATAAAAAATAAAAATATTTTAAAAATTATATTACTTACGATTTAAGGGTACCAATAACTAACCTCTTGATTAAATAATTAACCAGACACGCTTGATGTAATCATTAGATATCTCATTTTTAGACCTCCCTGTATACACTTTTGAGGGCTTTCATAGAAAATGTCGAAATGGTCACGTGAATATTCGACCAGGCCAAATAGGGTAAAGATTCAGTGAAAAGAAAATTTAAAATAAGAAGAATGAAAAATAACTATAACTACACATTTGAGATTCATAGACTTGTTTTAAATGCATATCAATTTATTTAGATGCATTTCAATTAGTTTCGAAAGTGATTTTGAAATGAAAATGATGCAAAGTAGTACTAACAATAAATTTGACCCGCAAAAGACGAGAAATACATAGGATTCCTTTAACTTGATAAAATGCATATAATATATGTATATGCATCTACTTTTTTTATAGAAAATATATTATAGTATATCTAAAAGATTAGAGATACATCTAATTAAAATCGATGCATCTCTAATGTGTGGTCACTGTTATTTTTCATCTTTCTCATTTTAAATTTTTTCTCGTTTGATCCTAAATCGAGCTAAATTTATTTAAGTAAAAGAGTCGCTTTTGCCATGTAAGCATGAAAACGAAAGTTTCCCCAAATACCCGTTCTCATGTGAATAACGTGCAACGAACTGGTAATGACTTGCTTTCCAAGATACAAATAAGCAAACGTATCACGCATGAACTTAATCAACACTATGATATGTTTATCATTTATGCGCATCAAATTACTTGGATCCAAATATCTTATAATCATGTCTAACATTTATTCATCATTCATGCATGTGCTTGTATGGGCCATTATATGATCGACGAAGACCACGACATTACATAACACAAATTACAAAATCTATGCATGGCGAGGCCCACCACAATGGAACTGGTCCGTTTTAGGTAACAGGGACTTTTACTACTAACTGCATGTCGACATAAGTTGGATCCAAATATCTTATAACTACATGTCGACATGTCGAATTTGTGTTAATGTATGTATCCAGTCAATCTAAACTTGGCATCATTAGTCATTTATACTAACGGCCATTAGCACATAACTTAAAATTTCGTTTTCTTACGTTTTCATCCCTTTTTATACGTTTTCATTTGTTTTCTTACGTTTTTATACATTTTCGTCCGTTTTCGTCCGTTTTTATACTTTTTCGTCGATTTTCTTACTTTTTCATCTGTTTTTATATGCTTTCATCCGTGTAAAATCAAACAAAGACGTGTAAAAACAGACGAAAACATGTAAAATCAAATGAAAACGTGTAAAAACAGACGAAAACGTGTAAAATCGGACGAAAACTTGTAAAAATGGACGAAAACGTATAAAGGACTAACGTTGCATTAATAAAATAAACGGACGTGTGTAGCTATAAAAACGGATGAAAACGTACAAAAACGGATGAAGGTATATAAAAACGGATGAAAGCGTATAAAAACGTAAAAAAATTGGCGAAAACGTATAAAAACGGACGAAATAAAAACATAAGAAAATGAACGAAAATGTATAAAAACGGATGAAAACATATAAAAAGGGATGAAAACGTAAGAATTATTTTTAAAGTTATGTGCTAACGGCCGTTAGTATAAAGGACTAACGATGCCATGTTTAGATTGATTGGATACATACATTAACACAAATTCAAAAGATTTGTGTCACAATGACAAAAGTAGTCAAGTTCGATACATTTTTTTGTTATTATCCCTAAAAAGTAATAGTGGGTAAATGAGTTGGCAGTCCACGTGTAACACCCGGATGAGTTGGCAGTCCACGTGTTGTGACACGTTGGAAATCGTACATACAATAACAAAAAGTCAAAAAATTTGTTTTACAATGAAAAAAAAAATAATTGGCTACACACAATCACAAAATGCGTCAAATTCAATGCATTTTTTTATCATTTTCCTAAATTCATACTCATGTTTTCATAACACGTGGGTCAGTGGGTGTATACGACTATATGCAAATACGTGTGCTTTGTGATAATGATATTTGAGATTACTTTAAATATGCTTTACATATGTTTTAGATTTCGAAAAATAACTCCTGTGTATTATATTGTTGTGTACTTGTGTTTATTTTTAACAGGTCGCGTCAATTTTATGTGAGACGGGATGACAAAATATCATTAAAAAATCTGTCTCATTAGTTACTCAGCAATTGACCCTATTCATTATGCGTCCCACGTATGTTTTGCTCATTATACGATTTGGCATTCATGTTTTCCAGTTTTCTTCATTAATAAATCTGTTAGTCATGCTCGAAATTCAAAATTATATAGTGAGTTGTGTAATAGTTTTAGGGAAAATGGTCTAAAAAAACATTTAACTAACTTCCTTAATCTTTATATTCGTAGGTATTCAACATCCTTAATTTTTCTATTGTCACATCACTTTTTTGCGCTAAAGGCATACAATAAGAAAATTAATAAAGTTGCATGATACAATTGGAAAATTAAAAATTTGATGCCTACAAAAGGAAAAAGTGACAAGTTGGATGCCTTTTTACACCATTTTCCCTTAGTCTTATAGATATCTAGAGGACTAGTCTTAAAATAAGCCAAGACAATTCATCTGTCATAGAATACTAGCAGGGTACTTGCGTGATGCGGCGGCGGGTACCCTGAAACAAAAATTTTTCAATGAACCATGCTTTATAATCTGAAACGCATGTGACGATAAATTTGTAGATGTCAAGAGTTTCATGTAACATATTTCAACTCTTTAAAATATTATAGTAGGGTACTCGCGCGTTGCGACGACGGGTATCAAGTAATAAAGTTTTCCGCAAAAAATGTTTTCAATTTTATGTTTTCTCTTACAATAACTTTACCAATAGCGAAAACATAATGAGTTTGAGTAACTTTAAAAAAAATGATGGATAATATCAAACTAATTCATATAAAAACAATTGAAAGTGACGTGATTTTGCGTCGAGGTAGTCAATAATGTTATGGAGTTATGGTCAAATTAGTTGATAGTGGTCCGTAGTCACAAGTAAGTAGAAACATTTTTTTTATGAAATATATATGTAATAATCAATACCTCGTAATAAGTAAATAAAATATATTCTAGAACATGTTTGTATCATTAATATTGTTTATTACACTTGTCACATATAGATAAAAGATATAAATAAAAGAGTGCTTATAATGTTTACATCTTGTAAAGTATATATTTATGAAAATGTTTGTATCATTAATATTGTTTATAACACTTGTCTCACACAGATAGAAGATATAAATAAAAAAATGCTTATAATATAAAGAAAACTTATATGTTTAAACAAGCATTTAGAGTTATCCATGAAAAGTATAATAATTAATAAGGAAAATGATCCCTGCAGTTTTGCTGCAGGGAAGTTGTGTGCTGCTATGTTGAAATAAGTCAAACCAAGGGCTTCGTGTGTAAAACTAAAAGAGTTAAAGGGTAATAAATGTGAAAGTTTGGATCTAATTTTTTCTTTGCAACAGGGAGTTTATGTGCAGTTAACATCAGGGATGTTTTGCCCTAATTAATATACTAATATATTAATCATTAAATTAGCACTTAGCACTTTGCACATTTGCATCATTTGTTTTCAAAAAATTGTTCCGATTTTTACAAAAAACCGTTTTTTACTTTTGTGGTTAATTTTATTTAAAATAATTCAAAATTTATTTAGATTTGTTCTCGAAACACTCTTACGATATAATAATAGTTTTGGAACTTTGTAGTTTTGCATGCATTTTAAAATCATTTCATTTATATGTGCATTTTTGCATTAAAACTATACTAATTCAAAAAGAAATAATAAATGAAGCATTAAAATGTTGTGGAAGATAAATTAGTAAAAGCTATGTATTGTGTACATTATGCATTAAAATTGTAATGATTAAAAAATACATTAATGACATCTTAAAAAAATTTGGGAGAGAGGGTGCTAAATACTTTATACGTAGTATAAAAACGAGAAATATGCATAAAATCAAATAATATATCGCTAGTGAATTTACATCTTTGTGGTTAATTTTATTTAAAATAAATTCAAAATTTATTTAGATTGGTTCTCGAAACACTCTTACTATATAATAATAGTTTTGGAACTCTGTAGTTTTGCATGCATTTTAAAATCATATTCATTTATATGTGCATTTTTGCATTAAAACTATACTAATTCAAAATAAAATAATAAATGAAGCATTAAAATGTTGTGGAAGATAAATTAATAAAAGCTATGTATTGTGTACATTATGCATTAAAAATTGTAATGCTTAAAAAACACATTAATGACATTTTAAAAAAATTTAGGAGAGATGGTGCTAAATGATTTATAAGTAGTATAGATATGTGTAATATGCATAAAATCAAATAAATTATCACTTGAAAATTTACATCTTTGTGGTTAATTTTATTTAAAATAATTCAAAATTTATTTAGATTTGTTCTCGAAACACTCTTACGATATAATAATAGCTTTGCAACTTTGTAGTTTTGCATGCATTTTAAAGTCATATTCATTTATATGTACATTTTTGCATTAAAACTATCTATATATATAATAAACAAACGTTTTTTTTGAAATTTCACACGTCACTTAATCCAGCTGGATACACTGCCAAGTCACAAATGCCACGTCAATAAAGCCACCTCAGCCAAATGTCCTTATTTCACCCAAACTTCTTCCGTAATGTAAGGTATCAGTTTAGGAAAACCGAAAAATCTTAGCTGTTCAAAATTCAATTGATTTTACATATCAACAATCTCTCTAATTGCGAATTTTCATCATTCATCTCTATCGACATTCTCTTTATTCTAAGATTTTTGTCACAGTTACAAGTGCATAGTTTGTTTTATCTCACAACTCAGTTTTTACAAGTTGATTTGAAGGTATGTTGATATGATTCCGACTGAAGATTAATTTTAAGATGTCTCCTTTGTGCTAACCCAGGTTTGGTTTTGTTAATTCGAGTTACATTCATATCTTTTTTTGCTTAATTGTTTTTTCTTTTCTATTTTTCGAACAACTGCTGCAATTTCTGGATTGTTTTTAAGATCTATATTCATATATTATATTTGAAAGGGATTTGATACAACATTGACAGATGACGATTATGTTATTTAAATAGTGCATGTAAGGTGTTTGACGAAATGTCTTAAAGAACTTTCAAAGAATTTTCAAATCCTGTTTTAGAATCATGAAAAGGTTTTGTTTCTTAAACTAAATGATTTCACTTAGGCTATTTTAAACATGTGAAAGGAGTTTATCCTATAATATGTTTCCTCACGTGGTCATTTTCTGTTCAATGTGACAAATTATAAACAAAGAGAATCATCATGTTCCTTTCATGAAATTTTGATTTTTGACTTCTATCAAGTCTGTGAGTTTAGAAGCCTGCTAATTCTTAATGGACACTTGAGGTATTGTTCTTAACCTTTACTTTCATTTTTCTGAGTACAATCATGTTGTCTCTTTTTGAGATTATCTTGTTCAAATATCTTATTATGGGCATCTCTATTTTTCAGATAAAAAATAGCTTTTTAAAAGTCAATTTGAAGGATATCACTGCATCTTTCACTCATCCATCACTCTACAAGTAAGACAAGGTTCACTTCATATCATCTTGATTGTGGTTACTAATTTTAATATATAGATGTTATGTGTATATGAATAGAAAGATGTGCAAAGATTTGCTAAATGTAATAGATTACATGTTGCACCTATATAGATGGGAATTGATTTGTACAAATATCCTTTTGATTCCCGCACATACAATTTTGATATATTGACTAGCATGCCCTTACAAACTTTTGCCCATTTAGTTTTTTATTGTCACCCCAATGACTTACGCAACACCATCCTCAATCTTGCCTTATGCCTTCTTCAATTCCGTCCTCCTAAATTCCACGGGTCCAATTATAGCGCGGTGATTTTTTTCATCGGTTTGATTTGATTTCCACTACGGTGATTCAGTGTCATGTGCGCGACCTCAGTTCTACCGTCACATGTAGGCTTCTGGTTATTGACGATATCGACTTTTTACATCAGTCATGTTAACCGCTTAAATCGGTGTAGAAATTATGTGATTTAGATTTTTTGTTTCGATAATTAATACTAACACTACCTTTTCTGGCCTTCTGGGTACAATAAGTTTTGTTACATGGATTTTTTGTTTTACTAATCAAAGTTTTGTTTTTATAGAGGCCCGTAACTTTTGTACTAGATAAAAGATTCCGTCTTTGTTTCCCACTTCCCAGGTTTTCCACCAATTATAAGTAGCAATAAGAATGTACTAATAAACTTAAAACATAAAAAGATGTAGTTTTAACAACCCAAATCATATAAGTGTACGGATTTAGCCGGAGAATCTGCAACTCAACGAATTGAACATGCGATGGATTGAGGCAACAACAGTGGAAGTGGGTACCACATTGACGGAAAGAAAACTGTAAAAGAAAGAGGGTCAATGAAAGGGTTAAAGGGTTGAAGATGGTACAAGGGTATTATAGTCAAGACACAATATTTTTATGTGTGTGAAGTAAATTTCTATGTGTACATATCAATTACCATATAGATACACACATGCCGGGTGTTAGTCAGATACTTAGAAGCATGTCTACTTTGGTTATACTTTAATTTTTGAGAGTAGGATTGCTGAAAGTTATTTGGGATTGGTTGTTAAAGTGGTTGTTTTAATGTATCTGATTTAATGAAGTGTTTATGTGATTATATGTAAATTAAATGGTATGTGTGAATTCTAGAGTACTTGTTAACAAAGTCCATAAGACTGTTAAGAAGGAACAACAGTTTACTGAGTTGGATTTTTGTGTACTCCTCAGAACGTAGTTCCTAGGACACCATTTCCACTTTTGGCGTAAGTTCTAATATATCGTGATAATTTAATTCGTTAAGCTGTTGACTGTGAATTGTTGACATGTATACGGTTTTTTCTCATTTCTAGATTTGGAAACCGTACACTTGTCAACTGGAAGATACATTCCTGCACAAGTTTCTGCTAACCGTGAAATGATGTTTAAAGCATAAAGGCCTTGGATATATTTTAGTACTCCTTAATTAGCTACGTCAAATAACATAAAGGCCTTGGATATATTTTAGTACTCCATAATTAGCTACGTCAAATAACACTTTGAGCATTGTTTATCATGAAGTTCTAGCTGATTTTTTTATCTAGCCATCTGATTATAAAAAACCATATTTATTTCGACCGGCCAGCGCAAACTTTTTGTTACATGTTATTAGATACTTATATATAAGTTTTTTAATTGCTTCTTTGATCTTTTCAAGTATTCTACACATCCTTCAAACTGGTATGCAAATGTCATTACTGTTAACTTTTTTTTACCCTTTTATAAGCTACCCGTCATTTATCACGGGTCTATAGGCTAGTACTAATTCATAAAGAAATAATAAATGAAGTATTAAAATGTTGTGAAAGATAAATTAGTAAAAGCTATGTATTGTGTACATTATGCATTAAAAGTTGTAATGCTTAAAAAACACATTAAGGACATATTAAAAACATTTATGAGAGATGGTGCTAAATGATTTATAAGTAGTATAGATTAGACGAATACTTGTGTATATGTAAAACGATGATATACAACAAGAAATAATAATACTTGTGAAATTGTGATTCGTGTTTTACCCTTGATACAAAACGTGTTTTTCTTAATTAATATAGTGTGTCTTTTTAAAAAGTTGTCAAGTTTAAAATTTAAAGACATGGTAATTTAAGTTATCAAATTTTTGAAAAATTGTCAAGTTTAAGAGGTAGTTAAGGGTAATTTAGGCATATTACATTAACAAATTTGATTCAAGATAACATATATACTTTTTATAAGTAGTAGAGATAAACGAAAAAATAAATAATAAAAACATAATAATGAGATTGAAGAGGAAGCTTAACTTAAACAATGACTTTTTTTGCTAAAAAAAGTCATTGTAAAGCTTTTACCAATTAAAGTGAAGATTTTGGTCTTCAATAAGTTGAGGTTCCTTAATTCATTTGATGAATACCTTGAACAAAATTCTTTTCACACAATCTTATTATTTTAACAATAAGTAAAAGAAAAAAGGATTATAAATAGTTTTAGCATTGAAGTACGTTTACTTGTTGTAAAGGATAGAAGATAGTGGAAAATGATTTAGCAAAAAAAAAAGTCTTTTAAGATTTTATGCATCGTACTTTAACATGTTTGAATAATTGTTCCATGTGAACCCTAATACGTACATATAAATCAGACATGCTCAATGTAATATATTTATCTATACTATATTATAAAACATTTGAGAATTCTTATAAAAGGAAGTTTTATTATTTTAAGACAAAAAACATTACTATAAAAGGAAGATTATGAAGTTAATGTAAAATTTAAAAATTTAAATCTCATTTAAACTATAAATTAACCTTCTCCTATAATGATATATTTTAATATAATTGTTTATAAAAAAAACTCACTAAAATTATAACCACCAATTTAATGCTAAAATTTGAAAAAGTAAGATGCTAACTATTTACACTATTAATAATTTAGACATTCTACTTGATATATCTACTACGTTCTAAAGTATTTGGGACATGCTAAATAAGGAAGGTCTAAAATAAAAAATATTTGATCGCCACAAAAATAATTACCAAATACATGTCATTGCATTGCGGGGGTGTCCTTCTATTCTATCTAAAAAGGCATATCTATCTATCTAATATAATAAACAAGAGTTTTGTACCACTCTTTAAAGCACATAATGTAATTATTATTCTGATGTGTCAAGAATGTGATTGGTCAATAAAAAAGGAATGTACAATACACACTTAACACAAACCTTTTAAAGCATTTAGTCAATTTTAATTTTCTCAATTTTAATACAATTTAGTCAATTTTAATACATGTAATTCAATTTGACTTTTTCCGGTAAATACAATTTAGTCAAACACTTTTAATACAATTTAAACCTATTAAATCATTTACTCAACTAACTCCGAAAATAAACCCTAAACTTATTCTGATTTATGTTATTGATTGATTGATGATTCATATGATTGAAACCTATTGAATCAATTTAGTCAATTTCAAAACAATTTCCAAAAATAAACCCTAAACTTATTCTTATTTATGTTATTGATTGATGGATGATTCATATGATTGAAACCTATTGTTGTCATCTTCTATCTAATATTGCAATGAGTAAATGATTTCAGAATTAGTGCAGAAAGTTCATATGGTTGTCCAAAAAATTGTAAGTTTTTTTTTTCTTTTTAATTGTTATTGTTATATTGTTTGATAAATGTTGTAGCTATTATATAGTATGGGATTGTTATTGTTATGTTTCGTATCTTCCAAAAAGAATTTATATGTTTTGAAATATGAATCAGTTTCCTCAATTACAATAGGAGAATCGACAATTTTTTTTAACTATTTTTGGGAAATGATTGTGTGTTGAATAAAACTTATCAATCACGCATCATAATTGTATGAATCATAATATTAAATACCGACAAGTTGTCATTGAACTATTTTTAGGAACTTTTGTACTATATAATGAAGATAGCCATGACTCAGAATGTACAAATCAAACTCCACCTTATTCTCATCATCTAATGAGATACGAAGATAGCCATGACTCAGAATGTACAAATCAAACTCCACCTTATATATTCTCATCGTCTAATGACTCAGAATGTACAAATCATAATATTTTTAGGAACTTTTGTACTATATAATGAAGATAGCCATGATTAAGAGGCTGTTAACAGCCTCTTTATGAAAAACAAACACCACCTTATTCTCATCATCTAATGAGATACGAGTTGGTAATGTTGTCTATTTTAAGTTTGAAAATGTTTATTAGGAGTGTTCTATTTCTCTTTCATTTTCTTAGTATAGATACCAACTTGGTAACTCTCTTTTTTAGTTTTAATTATAGTAAATAATGTTTTATTTTACTTAGTATTTCCACAAATTCGCATTGGATATATTGCCATTGGTTCACCATATAGTTATTTTTGGCAAACAATTTTTGCACCATCGGTGGTGCAGTTACTTTATAACCTTCTTCTAATCAATATTTTCTTTTAGGTGCAGATTTGAATGCAGTTTGATGAAAGTACTGATTGTGTTGATGAAAGCTAGTATGCAAGTTAAGAATAGAAATATATGGCTTTTGGAAAACTATTGGATTATAACTAGATGATGATGGCATAAATGATGCATTTGAGAAGAATTCTGGACAACAACAACGAATTCATTGAGCCAAAGAATACGTTTGTTTGAGAAGTGACATGTCTATATGAGAAAAGAAGCATAAGTGTAGTTACTTTGGTAATAACATTTTCGTGATTTATTTGTTTAAT
The DNA here is from genome assembly GCA_019973895.1 of Chrysanthemum seticuspe. Taxonomy (NCBI): domain Eukaryota; kingdom Viridiplantae; phylum Streptophyta; class Magnoliopsida; order Asterales; family Asteraceae; genus Chrysanthemum; species Chrysanthemum seticuspe. The sequence goes on from BPTQ01000007.1 coordinate 52,448,943, forward strand.
GGCTACACATGTGCAATTTTTTTAGTTTTTTAAATGGTGATGTTTTATTGAATGATCGTGGGTTTGAGAAAATGATAACCACTTGCAACTTCACAGCTTCCAGATCCATATCAGAAAGGAAAAGTCATATTTGATCTAAAAGTTAAAGTTTATATGTGTTCAAGGAACTTGATATGCATGTTTGAACTTGGCAATGCTTAAACAATTAACATATAATTGAGTTGGCTTAAATTGTCATACTCTGTTCAAAAATATTGTAATTGTCAACAGCTGATGTGCTTTAAATGCATAAAATTTAATAAATCTATTTGTTCAAAATAAACAACCGTTGAATTGTTATAATGTAGTTCATCCGAGTTGTCACATTGAATATACTAGATGAGTACTCGTGCAAAACAACGGGATTTTATAAAGGCAGATATGGATAACAATTTCTGAAGAAACCTGACCTGAAACCGACACACTATTTAACAGCTTCGGGTTGAGTCTATAATAAATTTCAGGCTGGGTTTGGGTCGACCCAACTAACCTGTTTATTAAACAGGACAGGTTCGGGTTGGAAATAAATTAAGCGGCTCGACCCGCCAACCCGTTTAAGATTTTTTACTTGAAAATTAAAAGCTACTTATATTTTATCATACGGGTTAAACGGGTCGAGCCGCAAACCTATTTAACCTTTTTATCTCATATAATGTGCTTACTTTTGTAAAACGCGTTAAACGGGTCAACTTGAAACCCGTTTAACCTATTCAACCCGTGTAACCTATTTAACCCGCTAACTCAAGTATATATACGGGTTTAATGGATCAGGTTCAGGTTATGTGTAATCATGTTAGTGTTGACATAACCGACCGGATAATTTAAATGGGTCAGGTTCGGGTTGGGGTTTTCTGACCCGCCAACCTGTTAACCCGAACTCGGCCCAAATTGCCACCTCTAGCGACAAATAGTTGTAGTGATATTTTGATTACACAAAATGACTTAATTGTAAAAAAATGATTTAACGAAAGCTAGAAAAGATAAACAAAATACTATAAAAACTTAGACAGTTTTAACATTTTTTTTATTAGTTTAAGTTTTCACTATTTCTTTATTAGTTTAGATTTTCACATTTCACTTTGTGTGTTGTTCTTCTATTATATTGATAAAATATATCATGAAAAGTTCAATGATCTGGGTAATTTGCTTATCAAAAGCTTTCTTTTAAATCTGACTATTTTTTTTTTTTTTTTTTTTTTTTTTTTTCATATTTAAATGTCACGGAATGAACATGGACTAATCAAGTATTTGACGTTAACAGTATATTTTTGCTCTTCAAAACTATCTACTAAATAAAATGACAATACATGCTTTATTATTAGTTTCAAACCAAATTGTTTATCGTATCATTGACATATTACGTTCATTGTTGTTTATTATTTTAATACTTATTATTCTTTTCAATAATAATGGAACTTATTTACGTTCATTGTTGTTTGTTATTTTATTCATACACGTATCTTTTTAATGAACAATTTCTTTAAAAACCCGTGAATTTCACGGGTCTATAAGCTAGTGGCTACATATAATAAAGTTAACTCTTTATAACTTTTTAACTAACTTTTAAAATATGTGGGCTTGTCCAGATAAACTCGTATCCAACCATAATATTATGATCCATCATTAAAGGCTCATTTGGTTTGTAAATGAATTTAGGATTAATATTTGGATTTAGATTAAGATTTGAATTTAAATTTAATTTAGGAGAAAGGAAATATATTATAAAATAAATAAAAAATTATTCATAATTTATTAAGTTATATAAAATCAAAATTTATTATTAAACAAAATAATAAAATAATAATATGTGATTGTGATTAAAAGAGGACCCACATATTTATTGAAGTTAACAAATGTCACATTACTATTAGACTTTAGAATAAAATACACGGTTGGTCCCTAAACTTGTTAATCCGCTTCGCGATGGAACAAAACTCGGCGTTATCATCGCCGGAGGTCCAAACCTTGGCCTTTAAATGCCAAACTCGTCCCTTGACCAGGATTGGCATAGTCAACTTTAATTTTCTGGATTTCCTTCGAGGGTATAATAGACCATTCACATTTTTGACCCAACATAGTTAAAATGTAACCCAACCTTCAACCATTTTTGTATCGGCAACGACCAACATTGAACCCTAAAATACAATCAACACACATTCTACCAAAAGCAAAAAAAAGTAACAATAATGGCACAAAACGATAAGGGGAAGGCTTTTTAGAGTTCGTTGAGGAAAGCAGACTGCCCAAATGAAAAGGGTTTGGGTGTTAAGAAGGAGAAGGAAGAGGCTGACATCTTGTTATCAAAGTTTAACGATTTGGGAGAAAGGATTAAAAATCTGGAAATTTTGTTTAAATATCTTAAGGAAAGGAAAGAAAAGAAGGAAAAAGATGATAGGGAGAGTTGTGGGTCTAGCTAAGTGTATGTTTAGATGATAGTAAACATTTGTAGTTCTTGAGAACATGAAATCGATGAATAAAAAATGGGGTTCTTATTTAAGTAATTGTGTTTGGTTGTGCATTGTATCTGCTTGAAATCGTTTTGCATTTCTTAATAGGTTTGACTTACCTAAGTCATACCACACTAGTAAGTTACAATTTGTTGCCTTTCATAAGTTTGTTTGACTTGGGTAAATCAAAATTCAAGATGTTACAATACACCATTGTCAATACATTATTGTTTACTGCTAAAGCGTTTGCATTTTCAACCCATATTTTTAAACCATTGCCTCTAATTTTGCTGATACGGGGGTGTTTGGTTTTGCTGTAACAACTTTTGCTGATAAAAGGGGCTGTTTGGTTTAACTGATACAAGGGGATGTTTGGTGATACATTATGATTTAGTGCTAAAGTATTTGCATTTTCAACACATATTTTTAAACCATTGCCTTTGCTTTTGCTGATACAAGGGGGTGTTTGGTTTTGCTGATAAAAGAGGCTGTTTGGTTTTGCTCATACAAGGGGATGTTTGGTTTTGTTGATACTAATTAGACTAAAATACACCCAATATCACAATACAAGAACAGATTAAACAATACAAAACCAGGATGATATTTTATCATTAATATAGTCTGTTAAAGATCATAAACAACTACATCAAACCAAGACCAACAACTAGACAAAAGATCCAATTTACATACCCTTTTTACCAACCTATATTTCCAAAACTAGCACCCAAAAGACCACCTTTATCTACCCCCATGGAAAACCCAAAATTCAGGCATTATGTTCAGCCATTTTCTTAACAAAATCTTGGTTGAAACGAATAGCTTCATCAGTTTGACCAACAATCTGTATGAGTTGAACAAGTTCGTGTGTGTGCCTCGACTGGATTTTTGTCAGCGCATCCACACAGTCAAGCGCAATTCCCCGAGGTCCCAGAGCTTCATTCTCTTCGATCAGCTCCCTACGCTTCATGATTCCTCTCTTCAGATGATCAATGCACTAAAGAACTAGCTTTTTCAGAATCCCTTCTTGTGCAACCTCTTGTTCAAACCACACAGCCATACGATCATTCAAGTTTGATGAAGCAACAACCTCCATGAGCTCATTCAAAATGGGGAAATATGCCATTGAAAAATTGTTTGTGTGTGGAAAAAGTGGTAGATGGGTTTATCTTTTGGTGTGCACTAGTTAATAGCGTCTCCGGTAAGAGACGGTCAAGGGTCTAATAGTGATTTTTTTTTCACACTCGGTTCCTGAATTTGTCTTGGTTGCCGTTGTCATATTTAAAACTCCCGCCCAATAATCACTGTAAAATACACAATTGGTCCCTCAAGTTGCCAAGTTACGTATACTACAACTTAGTTGAAGATTAAACAACACAAAAAATGTATTAGAAGTTTTACTTTGTTAAGTCAAACTTCTAAAACATATCAAATTAACAATAAACTCCAAAACAAATATTGAGTAATGGTTTTGCAAATTTGACTTTACAAAGTCAAATATTTGAGTAATGGTTTTGCAATTTTGACTTTATATAGTCAAAATGCAAATACTACCTACAAAATAGCCATTTTCAAGTATTGACTAACTAAAGTAAACTGGAAATGCAGTTTTACTTGCCACAATCAAAATGAAATGCTAAATGAAAGTTTGACTTTCGAATGTCAAACTTGCATCACCTACAATACGCACAAACAATAACATATGATTATATGAACAAGCTTATTTTAAGCAAACCATATAAACAAATACTGTACCAAAATACCAAAACTATTTTGCAACATTAATTGTCATAGGGTATTCAACCCATACATAAACTACAACCACTCAAAGAAATCTACCACGGCTGTGGGGGAAGCTCGGTGGAGTTTCAACAACTTCCTAGCTAACTCCCAGTTGTTCTTGATATTTTCATTCCCATCATGACTCCTATCGCTGAGCCTGATATTCATTGTCTTTAGCGACCGGGGAACACGCAAGTATAAACTTTATTAAAGTTAATTCATGCTCTGTTCTAGGAAAAGCTCGAAACACCACAGTCTGTAGCTGGCCATGGCTGAATGTGTTTCTGTCTACAACATTGGGAAAATTTTCCAAAGGTAGAACACTAAGCGTGTTTGCAGCCTGAAAAATCAAATAGTGTTGAGAGATACACAAACATGGCAATTTATGAATGTTTATTTGCTACATATGCATTACTCCAAAACACTTACTCTGATATCCAGCATTTTTAAATTTGGACATCCACGAATCATTTCAATGATGAACGATAACATAACAATATTCTCAAAATCGACATAGGACAACTTAAGTTTAATCAGCGATACAAACGGCACATTCATCCTAGAATTAGCTTCCCGTATCAACTACAACAAGTTTTTAAGATTAAATGTCATTATTGTTACACATTTCTTTAACATTGTAAAATCATAAGTGTAAAACTCAAATTGTTCATACCGTGCAATCATCAAAATCCAATGTAAGGGTCTCAAGATTTTGAAGTCTTGTCAGGTGAAAGATATCGGATGTTGTGATTGTCGTCACAACATTATAACGACCGAATCTCAAATCTAACTTCCTCAAATTCCTAACTTTTGCAATATCCCATAGTCTCATCTCCTTTGTACTAGGACGATTCATTTTAAGAGACTCAAGTGAGGGACAACCAGCAATAAAGTCCCAAACTGTACCGCTTAGAAAATTGACATGAATCAATTCTAAGCTCAGTAGATTTGGAAAGCCATGAAAATATTCCAAACTAGCCATACCATAAACATGAAGTACTAGATGTTTCAACTCACTACGAGAGTAAAGTTGGGTTAGGAACGTAACTGGGTCACCATACCAGTTTGTAATAATCAGCTCCTCAATTACATGCTCAGCCAAAAACAAGAGCCACCCACGAATCTCTTCATAATGAAAGTTGTCTATTCCAATCATTGATATTGGCTCTACAGCGAAGACAAACTTTCTTATTGGACCCATAAGCCGATTTAAGAATCTAGTAACAAGCCTCCCATCAAACTCATATGTTAAATAATAAAAGAAATCCTCATCAACTATGACATTGGTGAGCAAAGTCCACTTAGACCTCCAGTTTCGCGCTAAACTAGAGGTTCTCACCGCTTCTAACAAAGGCAACCGATTCAAAATGTTAGTGATCACTACATCTGGCATGTTGCTAATATGATCGATCGACATGGTTTTGTTGAAAGTTGGGTTGGTCTTTTGAGTTCTGGAAATGACGATTTAGATTCGGATTTCGATTTTCAGGGTTCAATTGTTTCTGGATAATGGTGTATTATGATTGGTAAAGTTGTTTGTTGGGTGGGTGTATTGGTTCGCTCGAAATTAAATGCAAGCGTATCAAGGAAGCTAGTAGGCATAATCACAATTGGTCCCTGGGTTGAAGGTTGGGTCAAAAATGTGAATGGTCTATTATACCCTCGAAGGAAATCCAGGAAATTAAAGTTGACTATGCCAATCCTGGTCAAGGGACGAGTTTGGCATTTAAAGGCCAAGGTTTGGACCTCCGGCGATGATAACACCGAGTTTTGTCCCATCACGAAGCGGATTGACAAGTTTAGGGACCAACCGTGTATTTTAGTCTAGACTTTATATGGATGATACAAGGGATTGAACTACAATTCTTGGGCCTACTTTATTTTTTCAAACAACACTTTTTTACTTTGAGTCAAAAGTTAATCATAAAAACCTATTAAACAAACATACCCTAAATGGATCAAGTAGATTATTGTTCAATTGTTCATAACCCAAAATCCCGTTTAGATTTAAACCTTTAGTCACATATATTTTCATGTGTTTGTTTCATGTCATTTATATTTTGAGGATTCTTCATATTTTTTATGTGCCTTTATAGATTAGATAACCGAGTAAATTGCAAAAGCTGTCTATGCAATTTGATTATATTGCAAACGTAATTATTATAACTTCGAAAGTGTAAACATGGTATTCATGTGGAACACCAATGTGCAATTATCATCAGTATACGGAATGCAAATCTACTTTCGAACCATGTATTCTCAAGTCGGGAATGATAATTTCACGTCAAACTTTTTCATAAAAACCATTACTAAATGTTAACAGCTATGTTAATCTAATCTATAACAAAAATGTCGTAAAGTTTGTTGATATTTTAACTGAACAAAATTAAATTCCAAAACTCTTTCTATGTTTTTGGCTTTACCTTTTAAGTCAAGGCTCATGATCAAGACTAAAAGGAAGGTTATCCATTTCAAATTACATAGATTCATAACATGTTTTCACACTAACCAATGTATACGATGTTATGGCTTAGGAAATGTTTCCAAATGGTTGTGCATAGGGTTGTAAACGAACCGAACGAACACGAACGAAGCCTTGTTCATGTTTGTTCATTTCATTTAACTATTTTAACTTGTCAAACGCTTAAATAGAAAATATTTGGAATTTTTTTTACTATTTTAACTTGTCAAACTTTATATTTTATATTACGTATTTTTTTCGCATCTTTTACTCACTTTATTAATAAGACAAAACTACTTTTTATTGTTTCCTGCGCCGTATTTTTTGTATTTTATAACTTTTCACTGATCAAACTTTATATTTTATATTTCGTACTTTATGTTTCGCAGTTTTATAATAAAAATAAAATTATAAAATGAAAATAAATTAAAAAATAATGTTAGGGGCATTATCGAGACGGTTATTGGAATTTACTCTTACATTATCAGTTACTCGAGTTTTGAACACTATCACATAATATTTAAAGAGTTTTGTTAACAATAACTTTATGGGTTGTGATTAAGGTTACTATATTAAAAATTAAACAATTAATTAACATGAAATATTTTTATGTTTAACATGTTTTATAATTATAATCATTACATATAAATAAATATGAAAATAATTGTATTTTAATTTTACTGTGTAAGTCATTTAGTTTTCTAGTAGTACTTGAGTCAATTGCTTGGTAATTCAAAGTCAGGATTTATGTTTTAGCTGATATGTCAATTTTTTTGCCCCATTCTTTTTAAATTATCTTGTTAATTGAGTTAAGGCATTTTGTACTGTATTTTAGTCCCTTTCGAAGTTTTTAATTATATATCGACATACTCAAATCTAATGGGCTGATGGCAACTGCTTACCTGTTGTTTATTCAATCATAAACTAGTCCATAAAATAATTATTCTAATAGAAAGTATGACTATTTTATTAATAAAAAGAAAAAAATCCATTTAAAATATTCGCATCTTTTGCTTGCACAACTCAGTTACCGTTTGACGTTCGTCTTCTTCATCATATTCCAGTTTTCTTGTTTGCCTTAATTCACTTCCAAGGTACTTTTTTCCCTTATTCCTTATTTATTGGTTATCTTTTTTTTCTTTGTTTTAAGTTATTATTTTCATTAAGGTTTATGTATGTCATAGTTTACTCATAGTTTCATGTTGGTTATATTCTGAATTGCTTTTTGATTCTATTAAGTGTTGGTTAATCACTTAATCATTAGAAAGTTAATAAAAATGTTATCTTGATGCAAAACATGGTATTTTTTCATCTTGTCAATTAAGTTGTGTGATGATATATGATCATAAGTTGTTACAAGAATGATAAAGTTTTTACATTTGTTTATAAAAAAATGATTTTTTTAAAAGGGTTTTCTAAATTATTAAACTTTTTACCTTTTTGGGACTTCCATTTTATTTGCAGTTAATGTTAAAGATTGTGTCTTTTTATGATTGTAGTTACTGGACTATTTGTTTTATGTTAAATAGTTTATGGAATATCAAGGTTTGTATAAATTTGGAGGTATAGAGAGAGATAGGGGTTCTTATACGGGCTTTTGTTTAATTGTGATGCAGATCAGATAAGCGATTTATCGTGCTTGGATAGGGTTCCACGATCATATATCTATAAGTAAAGGCGCTTATAGTTTATAAAGTCAATGAGTTAATGGCTAAGAAAGAACATATCGCGATATTTACAACCGCTAGCCTTCCATGGATGACCGGGACTGCTGTTAATCCTCTATTCCGTGCTGCATATCTTGCTAAAGATGGACATAGAAAGGTTACTTTAGTAATACCATGGCTCTCTAAAAGTGATCAGGAATATTTGTATCCCAACAAAATAACATTTAATTCGCCGACAGAACAAGAGAAGTATGTTCGTGAGTGGATTGAGCAAAGGACTGAGTTTTCGTGTAGTTTCAATATACGCTTTTATCCGGGGAGGGTAAGTACTAAATTGTGCTGCAACTGCAAGTTCACAATTTTTCATGTAATTTGTTTATTGAGAAAATTATAAATATGTTTCTCATTTGTTATAATAGTTTTCTAGAAGTAAAAGAAGCATTCTTGCTCTTGGGGATATAACGGAGAGCATTCCGGATGAAGAATCAGATATCGCGGTACTCGAGGAACCGGAGCATCTTACATGGTACCATCATGGTAAAAGATGGAAGATTAAGTTCCGCTACGTTGTAGGAATTGTTCATACGAACTATTTGGAATACGTAAAGAGAGAGAAGTATGGAAGTGCTTATGCATTTCTTCTCAAATACATGAATAATTGGGTGGCTGATATCTATTGTCACAGGGTATGTTTCCTGAAATCCAATTTCTTAAAAAAAAATATGGTTGCTTAATGGTCTTGCATAGACTGCCTTCGTAATTTAACAATGTTATACTTGATTATGATCATGGGCTTGGAACCGTTGAGTGTTCTTGTTATTGTACAGTTACATGTTGTATATGTATTCACAACTAAGCGAGTCTCTACAGCCAGTAGGTTACAGATTTTAGTACATGGAATAGTTTTCTCTTTTGAAAATACCCTAGAATTTAAGATGATTAGATATACCCCCTTTCTTTCACGAAAAGTGATACACTTTGACTTTAGAAGTCAAATAATGTATATCTTATCACCAAAATTCGTATAGTATGTTGTTAAGAAATGTCATAATGGTGGTCACTTTGTAAGGAAATAAATGTAAGATCTTGCCGGAACTAAATTCTATTAAAAGATTCCATATCATATCGTTATAGCAAAGTACTAAGTTTGATTTTGAAAGTCATAATATATCTCTTTCTTTTGGAATATAGAAGGCTTTGCATACGACCACCTTCAAATTTGGACTTCTGTAGCTGCTTCATGGTTTAACACAATTCATGTACTTATGGCAGGTGATACGTTTATCTGGTGCAACTCAAGAACTCCCAAGATCTGTTATTTGCAACGTTCATGGTGTTAATCCTAAGTTTCTTGAGATTGGGATGAAAAAGAATGAACAGCAGAAACATGGAACAAATGCCTTTACAAAAGGTGCATACTATATTGGGAAAATGGTGTGGAGCAAAGGCTACAAGGAGCTACTTAAACTTCTTCGTGATCACCAAAAGGAACTCGAAGGACTTGAGGTTGACTTGTTTGGCACTGGTGAGGATTCTGATCAGATACAAGAAGCTGCTCAGAAGTTGAATATAACTATCAGGATTAATCCCGGACGTGATCATGCTGACCCTATATTCCACGAGTAAGTTAAACATAAAACGTTTATTCTCATTTTACTATAGAGTGGTGGTTTTGATTCGATTCTTATTGATAGGTTGATTTGGTGTAATCTTATAGAGGAATTTATCAAAATAGCCCACATTACAAATGATTTTTAACAAAATGTCCAAAAAAAAATCTGTGTTTATACCGAATTAACCACTGATTTTGCGAACCACCTTTCTTTTTGCGAAACATGTGGTTCTTTCTGCATAATTCACAAGAAAAAAAAGTCAAAGTTAGCATAAGAAACAAAGTCAAAGTTAGCATTAGAAAATAAGTCAAAGTTTGCAAAAAGAAAGTCCAATAAACCTATTTCGAGAAATTTGTAATCATTTTGTGATATAAACACAATTTTTATGAAATTTTGTTTATTGAACACTTTGTACTGTCGATATTTTGATGGGTTTTCCTATGATTTATCTTTAATGAGTCAAATGGGTTGAAAGCAAAGTGTTTACTATATGCATACAACCTTCTAACTCATTCTAAAGTAGGGTATTATTAAATAAGTTTTCTAATTTGATCCCTGTCGCAGCTACAAAGTGTTCCTGAATCCAAGCACTACAGATGTAGTCTGCACAACAACCGCTGAAGCTTTAGCCATGGGCAAAATAGTCATTTGCGCAGACCATGTCTCGAACGAGTTTTTCAAGCAGTTTACCAATTGCCGAACCTTCAAGGATGGTGAAACTTTTGTCGAAGTCACACGCCAAGCTTTGTCTGAACAACCGGCCCCACTAACCGAATCACAAATGCACGAACTTTCGTGGGATTCTGCGACCTCACGGTTTCTAAAAGCTGCAGAGCTCGACAAGGCCCCTGAGAAAAAACTAACAAAGTCACAATCTAAAAGCTTTATGTCATCATCGTTGAGTCTTCACGCGAAACTTGAGGACGCATCTGCATTTGTGCATTTTGTTGGAACCGGGCTTGTGAGTCCAGTTCCGAATGAACAACAATGTAAAGAGGTTGGATTGAACTCCCCGAGTAAAAAACAATGGAGTTTTCTTCCTAAAAAGGCATCTTGAAGTTGAACACTGGTTTGTTCTATAAACCTTGGGCAAATTAGTCAGTATGCGTTACCAGGTTTGTTTTCGTATTTTTTTTGGTTTGGCTTAGGGTTGTTGAAAGATTAGTCATCTTGTAACCTGTAGTTGTTTGTGACAAATGTCACTTGTATAAACGCTGTGCTCTTTTTATGCTATAGAACAGTCTCAGTTTTTACTTAAATCTTTGTTGTAATTTGGAACCTTAATGTGATAAATTTTTTCAAATTTTTGATTATGATGTATCTGTTTGAAGTTATAGTTGATTAGGTCATATGGTGTCTATGCACATGTTACTCTTTTTCATATTACATACTGCTATAAAATCTGCTTCTTTACGTTTAGATGGATACTAGAGGTGCCCTTGGATCATGAGTAGGGTGTGTATCCGAGCCCACCTTCACATTTTGGTGGTCTGAGCCTAAGAGAACCTTTTGTGAGTTGGGCACATAGTGTCGAGGACCTTGATCTTAGCGATCCACTAGGTCCATACTAGACATCTGCACGGCGTCTTAATATGATTCGTTTGATTTTCAACTTTAACTTACTTTATTTGACCCATTTTGTTTATGAACATGACCCAAAAGAAAGTGTCAAAAATTTGTCACCTCTATTAGCATATACATACTTAAAGAACTTGAGATATTACAACAAGAACACCTATGAACCGAAAGAGATATCCGAGTCTAGTTGTCCTTTTTATATTCCAACGTTCAAGCAGACAACAAGATTAATTGAGAGAGATGAGTCTTAAACATAATTGTTTTCAAGATACATGTACTTAAGACTAAAATTTCTGATATTAAAACATAATTACATCAGTGACAACATGGCGATATGTAGGCTGCCCTGGGGCGGGGTGCAAAATATTCGAACAGGTGCCCAAGACATTTAATTAAAAAGAATTAAGTTATATATATTTGGTGATAGAAGATTCACAAACGCTGTCAATTTGTTGCATAACTAATCATGGCCCGATTGCTTCCATCCACCAATGTTTCCATCAGTTGGATCAAAACCGCGGCTTCTCTAAAACAACAATAAGCACATAAAAAGTGTTTAGTATGGTCTCCAAAAGTTTTTATGGGTGTGCAAATTCAGTCTTACTACAAAACCGATATACCAAACTGGGACCGGAACCGGCTATATTTAGTTTGGTTGTTGGCTTTGGAGCTTTCATAGCATTGGTTCTCTATTTGGTCCGGGGGCTGAACCAAACGAGTTCTCTTCAGAGAAAATTACTTTTGGAACTTCAAAGGTTTCAAATTACATTTTTTAAATTAAAGGTTCCAGTGTTACATAAGGTTTCGGCCTCAGTTTGGGACATAAGTGACTATAAACCGCCAAATGGAGCTTAGATCTGGCTCCATCCGTTCTTGTTCAGTTTCAGCGCAATGCAGACCAACGATTCTGCAAGAAAGAAACAAATTGAACCTGGGCTGTAAAGTTGAGGCCTATTCGGATCTCTCCGCAGTATTTATCGTCCTTCATAACATTGTATGATTTCGCTGGAACATCTCCATCTCGAAACACCGTATCCAAAGATATACTGTAACAAGCTCATAAAATCACATATTCAATTAAACCAGTTTTTAATGCTTATATTTCCTTTTATCGGCAACAAGATTAAGCTACACAACTAACCTCGTGTGGCCAACAAAGTCATCAGCACCCACGCCGCCATCACTATCCATAATTTTGACCCTTAATTCCATACAATCGTTACTAGAAACATCAAACAAGAACGTCTCTTTCCACTCTGGATTCGACCCTTTACCTGAACGACAAACATTTAACATAGAATAAAAACACAAGTCTGCAAAAGATACTAACAAGAATCAATCAAATAAACAACAAAGAATACATGCCTGATGCAACAGTGCTTTTCTTCTCCTGACTCCTATATGTTACAATAACATACGGGTCCATGTTTACTGCAACAAACCATCGTATAGTATAAGCTCGTATCATAATTAGATACAATAATGTTTTCTTGGGTCAAAAGACGAGGATGAAGGACTTACAAAGGACATCGGTGTTCTCGAGCCCTTTGGCACTCACAAGGGAAACTTCGAGCACTCCTTCTGGCATTTTTTTACCGTAAAACGAATTTAAGAAACAAGATGTTTAAAATTTTAGATTTTTTTAGTTCTATTTCTTTCTTTTCCCAAAGACTGGTCCAAATATATATATAATCTTCTGCGGTTGATATCAAAGGTTGTGAGACATATTCGCTAGTTTTTTGGAAATGAAAAAAATGAGAGATGAGAAATTTGTTTAAAAGTTACTATTTTTATTTGAAAAAATCTCAGAAAATGCAGAGTCTACATAAGGTTGGTTGATATGATATCATACATTAATAATTGTTTCAGGGACTAAATCTACACATTAAACAGTAGTACAGGGATATTTCATGTTACTTTTGGCTAGTTTATAACTACCAAAAATTTGCTTTTTTATGTCTGTATTACAAATTTAGTCAACGAGTGAGTGCTGCAAAGCATCTGAGGATGGTGACCACTGTCCTATCTAAAGAGGCGTCATCGAAAGCTGTCGCAAGGGTCACCAAATTCCTAGTGCACGACCGTGGCGCCATCGTGCTTCCAGAAAAGTTGGATGGGGAGGGAGTCAACTCAGATGTGATCCGCAGCCTGATCAAAGTTAAGCACATTGATCGTGGCCGTGTATCCTGCATTCTGACTGTAAAACCATACGCCTGCGTAAGTATCGTATTAGAGTACCTGGAGTTAAGTTTATGTAATGTTTTTTTAGTGCTGTTTATTTGTTACTGTTATGTACTAGGATTTGGTAAATGTATTTGTGGGGTTGCTTATTATGTTGAAAATGTTTAAATAGTTATGAAATGAAATACTATATGCAGAATGTATTTAATACTTTGTTTGGAGGAGCGGTTGGATCGATAGCAGAGTTTGTTGCTATAGCTTGTGCTAGAACAGTCGTTAATGAAGATAAAGAGCTTTTTCTTGGTGAATTGAGTGTCTCGTTTCTTGCTCCTGCTGTCAATCAAGTATGGCATTCTTTGTTGTTCCTTTCGTGTCATAGAACTTTCAATGATTCATTAATCAAAGCAGTGGAAACAGTTTTAACAAGATAAGAATCTCGTGGACCAAAATCAATACCATCACTAATTTGGACAGTTATGAATTTTAGATTAAATTTATAAACTTGTATTTGGGATATCTTAAAATGAAAACTTTGGTTTTTTCCGTGAGAAGAATTATTATGATTCATACAAATACTTTAAACTTATAGTTTTGGAATCAATCTCAATGACGTTGTTCACACTCAAATCATACCATATCCGATACATTGTTTATCTTAGCTATGTGAGTGAGACATCATTGATTCATAGATGGTTTAAATCCACTGACTTGAAATGTAACTTCTTTCTATATGACCAGGCAGAGGTGATGGTTGATGCATCTGTGGTAAGAAGTGGGAGGAACTTGACCATCGTTGCCATTGAGTTCAAGCTAAAAGATACAGAAAGACTAACTTACTTATGCCGTGCTACCTTCTATAACATGCCTGTAGCGAGCTTGTGAGGCAGCCTGCAGGATCGCGACAATTCCATTCTGTAAAACTGCAATAGCTATCTCACTTGATATCATGAAGTCGCTTGGAAACTTCATCACTAAAGCCACTCTCCATGTTTTCAAGGTCACTCTTGATGTATGACAGCATGAATGATTGAATGTTATGTACCCCGCAGTTGATAACATCAAGTTGCTTTGGATCTTTTTATAGTATATGTGAAATCCTAGTTCTTTGATGTCAAGGCTTTTGGATCCTCTACAGAATTTATATAGCGCTTTGGGTTTTTGAGTATTTCAGAGTTGGCACTGATTAAAGACTTGTCGAGCTTTCAAATGAAGTTCAAGTTTCAGGTGGAGCCTCATTTAATTTGTACAAACATAAAACTGAACCATTAATTTGTTTCTTTATTCGGTTTCACTAGTAACCCAAACCAAAACTTGAGCTGCAGAGAGCTTAAACGGTTTATTTAGTTGATCTTGTGAAGAGCAATGAGTATATTCTTTGGTTGTTTTGCACTAAATATATTGTGTGCACTCGACTGTATCAGATTCTGTAAAATGTGTCGCATCAAATTTGTGTGTATGCAACATGAGTGTTGCATAACACAAGTTGGCAATAAGCCATGTCTGAGGTGGCCAGGAATCTAGCTCTAGGATGGTAATGTACCTTGTTGATCTGTCCCTTTGGCTCATCTTAGGTCACATGTGCGCAATTTGTGGTTATTCACATCCTTGCTCACCAAACTTGTTAGTTGGCTTCTTGACCTTCTCGTGTTAATGGTTGTTAGACATACACCATAAAGCCTAATACCTTTTAGTCAAAGGCTGTTCCAGCTTGATCTTTGTTGGAAAATTTAGTGCACTTGTGGGATTAGTTCACACCTTGTAATGGGTTAGGAGGTACGGAGTGTACACCCATAAGGTCCATGAACACCCTGACTCTTATAATGGTTTGTATTGGTAGTGCTAGTAGAAAGTACTGTTTGTGGAAAGTACTTCTTGTGGAAAGTACTGCTTGTGGTTTCCACTGATAAGCAGTGTTTCCACTGAAGCTTGTGTTTTCCACTGAAGCTTGTGGTTTCCACTGAATCAGTGTATCCACTGATAGCGCTATGAAAATACTACTTGTAACGGCTTTGACCTATTCAAGTGGCAGTTTCAACTGCTTAATGACCACGTTTAATTGGTCATGTAACCACTAACGGCTATAATGGGGATAATTATGAGGATATTAATGGGCCGATTAATACTCATAATTTCATTTGATGAGCTTAGAGTAAACTCCTATAAATAGGAGATCTAATTATACATGAAAGACACACAGAAAACGATTAACACTTATTAGCGCAAGGGTTATTGAATTGTGCCTAATTCCATAACTGCATTTGGTCTTATCCCAAGTAGATATTCGTGTAACCCAGGCATTAGGGTCGAATAGTTTACTTTGGAAAGTGATCACACGATTCCAAGTGATATCCGGTAACCACCTAGTGGTACTTGTTTCTGCCGACTTGTTGTTTATTTCTGCTGACATTGATTATCTAACCCTGTTCTGGGAGTTACACACCAACAATCAAAGTAAACTATTTAGTGATAATCAATGGTTGCTGCTGCAATGAAACACATGGCTTCAAACTTTGCCAAGCTTGATAAGTTTGAAGGGGTGGACTTTAGGAGGTGGCAGAAGAAGATGCACTTCTTGCTGTCAAGCATGAGTGTGGTGTATGTGCTAACTACACCTATTCCTGATGATGGGGATGATGCTACTGTGGAGCAGATCAGGAGAAGGAGCAAATGGGAGAATGATGACTACATATGCAGAGGTCTTATTCTCAATGGTATGTCTGATTCTCTGTTTGATATTTATCAGAACTTTGAATCTTCCAAAGAACTGTGGGATTCCTTGGATGCCAAATATATGGCTGAGGATGCATCAAGTAAGAAGTTTCTTGTTAGTAATTTCACAAATTACAAAATGACTGATTCAAGACCAGTCATGGAACAATACAATGAACTTCTTGGAATACTTGGAAGGTTTACACAACACAATATGCACATGGATGAGGCTATTCAAGTCTCTTGTGTTATTGATAAACTTCCTCCTTATTGGAAAGATTTCAAGCATACCTTGAAACATAAGAAAGAGGAATTAACTCTGGTTGAGTTGGGTAGTCATCTGCACATTGAGGAATCTCTCAAGGTGCAGGATAATGACAAGCCAAAGGGTAGCAATGCTGCTGGACCATCTGTTGTCAATATGGTAGAGCATA
Source organism: Chrysanthemum seticuspe (assembly GCA_019973895.1). Lineage (NCBI taxonomy): Eukaryota > Viridiplantae > Streptophyta > Magnoliopsida > Asterales > Asteraceae > Chrysanthemum > Chrysanthemum seticuspe. The sequence continues at coordinate 52,465,851 of BPTQ01000007.1, forward strand.
ACAACTCCACCAGGTACAATGACAACAAAGGCAAACGCAAATATCATGACAACACAAGGGCATATCCTAACAAGAAGGCAACACCTACTTGTTGGAAATGTGGCAAAACTGGTCACATTAAAAAGGACTGCAAGGGTGTTAAGGTTGGTGGTAAAGCCAATGGATCAGGCACTAATGGTTCAGGGAGTGGTGGTTCTTCCAACTCACTGAAAGGTCAGAATATGGTTAATAAGTCTTTTCAGATTTATTATGTTACATATGTATCTAAATCTCATTATGTGCAGGATGATGATGTTGCGTGGTGGGTTGACTCTGGTGCAACTGTTCATGTGTGCAAAGATAGAAGCTGGTTCAAGACTTATGAGTCACTGAATGACGGTTCTATTCTTCACATGGGAAATGAGTCAACAGCCTTGGTGCATGGTCGTGGTTGTGTAGATCTTAGATTTAGTTCTGGAAAGATTGTAACTTTGTTTAATGTAATTCATGTTCTTGATATAAGGAAAAACTTGGTTTCAAGTAGTTTTTTGAATAATCATGGATATAAACAAGTTATTGAGTCTGATAAATTTGTGCTTTCTAAGCATGGTGTTTTTATTGGTTTTGGTTATTTATGTAATCAAATGTTCAGGCTTAATATTTCTACTGACAGTGTAAATTCAGCTTTTGTGACCACCACTGACCTGACTGACTCTACCCTATTGCATGCAAGACTTGGCCATGTACATTATAAAAGAATGCAAGATATGTCTAGGGATGGTTTAATCCCAACATTTGACATGGACACTGAAAAGTGCAAAACTTGCATGTTGACCAAGATAACCAAGAAACCTTTTCAGGGTGTTAGTCGTGAGACTAAGGCCTTGGAGCTTATACACAGTGACCTGTGTGATTTGCATGCCACTCCTTCTTTGGGGAATAAGAAGTACTTTGTGACATTTATTGATGATGCTTCTAGATTTTGTTATGTCTATCTGCTACATACCAAGGATGAAGCATTAGATAAATTCAAAGTGTTTAAAACTGAAGTTGAACTACAACTTGGGTCTTTGATCAAAAGATTAAGGACTGATAGGGGAGGTGAGTACATAGATACTCTGTATTTTCAGTTTGTTGGTATAATCCATGAAACGACTGCCCCTTATATTCCTCAGCAAAATGGTATTTCTGAAAGGAAGAACAGGGTGCTGAAGGAGATGGTTAATTCCATGTTGTCCTATTCAGGACTGAGTCAAGGGTTCTGGGGTGAAGCTATGTTAACAACTTGCTATTTATTAAATAGGGTTCCCAACAAAAGGAACAAGGTTACCCCTTATGAACTCTGGACTAAAAGGAAACCCAACCTGAACTATCTCAAGGTTTGGGGTTGTAGGGTTGTTGTAAGACTCCCTGATCCAAAGATGAAAACTTTGGGTGAAAGAGGCATTAACTGCATCTTTGTTGGATATGCTAAGCATTCCAAGGCTTTTAGGTTCTATGTTATTGAACCTAATGAATATATTTCAATTAACTCAATAATTGAATCAAGGGATGCAGACTTTGATGAGAATAGATTCTCATCAGTCCCTAAACCAAGTCAGAGGATTCCTAATGGAACTCATGACACTGGTGTATCGGAGGTCCCTGATGATGAACCATCAGTGGTTCCTGATGAGGTTGTGATTCAACAACCTGAACCTGTGCTCAGGAAGAGCAAAAGGGTCAGGACTCCAAAGTCATTTGGACCTGAGTTTCAACTATACTTAGTTGAAGGAACAAGGGATGAGGTCTCAGACCAATATTCCTATTGCTTCATTGTTGAGGATGATCCCAAGACATTTGAAGAAGCAATGAAGTCCCAGAATATTGCTTTCTGGAAAGAAGCAATCAATGATGAGATGGATTCCATCATGGGCAACAACACTTGGGTGTTGGTTGATCTACCACCAGGTTGCAAACCTTTGGGTTGCAAATGGATTTTCAAAAGGAAAATGAATGTAGATGGAACTATTGAAAAGTTCAAGGCTAGACTAGTCATTCAAGGCTTTAAACAAAAGTCAGGGATAGACTATTTTGATACTTATGCCCCTGTGGCTCGTATCAGTACCATAAGACTGCTGATTGCTTTGGCATCTATTCACAATCTGGTTATTCATCAGATGGATGTGAAGACAACTTTCTTGAATGGTGAATTGGACGAGGAGGTTTACATGAACCAACCTCAGGGCTTCATCATGCCTGGCAATGAAAACAAGGTGTGTAAACTGATTAAGTCTCTCTATGGACTTAAGCAGGCACCTAAGCAATGGCATCAAAAATTTGATGAAGTGGTTTTGTCTAGTGGTTATGTTCTTAACCAAGCTGAAAAATATGTATATAGCAAATTTGATGAATCTGGTAAAGGAGTCATCATTTGTCTATATGTTGATGACATGTTGATCTTTGGCACTGACCAAAATCAGGTTGACTTGACAAAGGAATTTTTGTCATTAAGGTTCTCCATGAAGGACATGGGGGAGGCTGATGTTATCCTTGGTATAAGGATTAAACATGAAAGTAAAAGAATTTCTATCTCTCAGTCTCATTATATTGAGAAGGTACTGAGGAAATTCAATTACTTTGATTGTACTCCAGTGAGTACACCTATGGATACTTGTGAGAAGCTGATGCCTAATCATGGCAAGGCTGTATCTCAACTTGAGTATTCTAGGGTAATTGGCTGCCTGATGTATGCCATGACTTGTACAAGGCCTGATATTGGTTTTGCAGTGGGAAAATTGAGCAGGTATACTAGTAATCCTAGTGCTCATCACTGGCAAGCAGTTCAGAGGGTACTGAAGTATTTGAAGAGAACTATGGATTATAGTCTCTCATATACTGGTTATCCTTCAGTGTTGGAAGGTTACACTTATGCAAGTTGGATCAGTAACACTGAAGACAATTCGTCTACCAGTGGCTGGGTATTCTTACTTGGTGGAGGTGCAATTTCTTGGGCATCCAAGAAGCAAACTTGTATCACCAGTTCAACAATGGAATCTGAATTTGTGGCTCTAGCAGCTGCTGGTAAAGAAGCTGAATGGTTGAAAAACTTGCTTCTTGAGATTCCATTGTGGCCTAAACCTATAACACCTATTTCTATCCGGTGTGATAGTGCAGCTACATTGGCTAAGGCTTATAGCCAAATGTACAATGGTAAGTCTAGACACTTAGGTGTCAGACATAGCATGATTCGTGAGCTTATCATGAATGGGGTGGTATCTATAGAGTTTGTTAGATCTCAACAGAACTTAGCTGTTCACTTGACGAAGGGACTGGCTATAAACTTGGTTATAAAGTCTGCTAAAGGGATGGGTTTAAGTCAAACTTAGTCACTGAATGCTAGGACACCCAACTCCCTCCTGAGGAAACTTGGGAGCTGAGTTCAATGTGGAAAGCTGAACATTCAGTGGAGTGGAGCACATGTTTTATTTACATCCCAAGGTTGTGCTCAGAACCTGCTGAAAGGAGGATGAAGTCTTTACTTCTCAATGGTTAATTTTCTTTGAAAAAGTGCTTGGCAGGAGCATGAATAAAGAGGAACCACCTATGTAAATGTTGAAGTTTTGCCGCTTTAGGAAGCTTTGGACTTTTAGCTTTTACAACATTTATGAATTTGGATATGGACACATGGCTTGTATAGTGTCAGGAGCTGATAAGTGTTTGAAAACTTGTGTGTATTTTATCTTCAGGTATTCAAATGGGTTGAAGGGTTCAATTCTTAGAACACCCTGATTCTCGAATATTTGAACGTGTAATTTACTAAGATGGAAATTCAATACTCAGGACATTTTCGTTTATGCACATGTTTTGCTTGATGTTTATTTTTCATGCAAAGGAAGTGAACTAAATTTGAAGAGGATTGTTGGAAAATTTAGTGCACTTGTGAGATTAGTTCACACCTTGTAATGAGTTAGGAGGTACGGAGTGTACACCCATAAGGTCCATGAACACCCCGACTCTTATAGTGGTTTGTATTGGTAGTGCTAGTAGAAAGTACTGCTTGTGGTTTCCACTGATAAGCAGTGTTTCCAATGATAAGCTGTGTTTCCACTGATAAGCAGTGTTTCCACTGAAGCTTGTGTTTTGCACTAAAGCTTGTGGTTTCCACTGAATCAGTGTATCCACTGATAGCGCTATGAAAGTACTGATGAAAGTACTACTTGTAACGGCTTTGACCTATTCAAGTGGCAGTTTCAACTGCTTAATGACCACGTTTAATTGGTCATGTAACCACTAACGGCTATAATGGGGATAGTTATGATGCTATTAATGGGCCGATTAATACTCATAATTCCATTTGATGAGCTTAGAGTAAACTCCTATAAATAGGAGATCTGATTATGCATGAAAGACACACATAAAACGATTAACACTTATTAGCGCAAGGGTTATTGAATTGTGCCTAATTCCATAACTTCATTTGGTCTTATCCCAAGTAGATATTCGTGTAACCCAGGCATTAGGGTCGAATAGTTTACTTTAGAAAGTGATCACACGATTTCAAGTGATATCCGGTAACCACCTAGTGGTACTTGTTTCTGCTGACTTGTTGTTTGTTTCTGCTGACATTGATTATCTAACCCTGTTCTGGGAGTTACACACCAACAATCTTAACTTCTTAACAACTATGTTTAACAAACTCACTGGGAACATTATACGTTTTAATGGTGTAAAAATGTTTCTGACATGATATTTTTCCTTTGTATCTTGTTGATACTCCCATCATATTTTTTGATGCAAATACCACAACTGTGCATTACAGTGTTGTACTGTGACCTTTATAACTTGTGTAAAATAATATTTGAATCAAAAATTATGGTAGGAGTATCAACTCCTTTTCTTTTACCCTAGTAACCAGCCTACATTACCGAATGATGTCTTTATCTCAACATTATAGTCAAACTTTAAATGTGTAATATGTTGAAATCAATAAACTTAGGGGTGTTCATGGTTCTGTTTTCGGTTTCGTGGGTTGTATGGTTCGGGTTAATCGGTTTGAAAATTTTAAAAATCTAAACCAAAATCAAACCAAACCAATTTTAGAACGGATAAAACCAAACCATACACCAAATTGGAATTCGGTTTGGTTTCGGTTAAAACAAAAAAAACCAAATTCAAATAAACTTAAAAATATAATCTAAAAGTTACATCACCCGTCTCTCAAAATAATTGTCCACCAATTTATACAAACTTATAAAAAGTTGTAATTAATTAGTTAACAATAAAATTGTCATTTTGCAATAAGTAAGAAGCCAAAAGCACTAATGATTTTTCTTAAACTCTTTTTTTTTGTTTGTTGTCAAATGATAATGATTTTGAGACTGATAATACATTTTATCTACAAAACGAGACAAATAAGACAATCTTAGAAAAATATAATTATTATAATACGTTATCAATAAGGGTCTGTTTGTTTTGTAGTTGGGATTTACTTTGGGGATGGGTCTTAAAGATTGGTGGGTTAGGAGTTACTCTTATTACCTAAAATTTGTGTTTGGTTTGTCATTGGTTCCACTGTTTACTTTAACTTTTTCATTAATGCATATTGTTATGGTCAAACATATTCAAAAACTCGTGTTCTTCTTCTTTGACTTCAGCAAACACCACTCTTTCTCAAAAAAAAAAAAAAAAAAAAATTATCATAATTTTGTCTTATCTTCCTTATAGAGAAGGCGGGAAGAAATTGTGGGCAAGTGGGGCTGTGTGTCAGTATAATCCATGCTTCAATGGTGGGTTTTGTACATCCCTTCTTATTTGGATTGAGTTCTATTTTTAAATGTTATGTATATTAACCAAACAAAGTTTTTAACTTTAAGACTTATCCCTCGGGTTAAAAACCCCAAAACAAACGGGCCCTAAAATTTCTTCTTTCTCCTTGTATTGCTTTGTGTAGTCTTTTGGAAACCGGGTCTAACCAATCGGTTTAACCGGTTGAACCTAAAAAAAGACCGGGTTGAACCACAAACCGGTTCGGTTTCGAAAACCAAAGTTATTTGCCATATCTGACATTTTTTACACTCAAGTAGGGGTGAAAACGAGCCGAGCCGAGCTCGAGCTCGGCTCGTTTATATATAAAAAGCTCGAGCTCGAGCTCGAGCTCGTTTCGAGCCTCACACTTTGAGCTCGAGCTCGGCTCGTGAAATTTTTCACAAGCTCGAGCTCGGCTCGTTAACACAAAGCTCGACTCGTTAACACAAGGCTCGAGCTCGTTAACACGGTTATACGTATAGAAAATATATATACGTATATATTTCTAGGGCTCGTTTAGGCTCGCGAGCCTAAACGAGCCTTTTGTATAGAGCTCGGGCTCGAGCTCGATTATTAAATGAGCCCAAACTTAGGCTCGAGCTCGGGCTCGAGCTCGTTTAGGCTCGGCTCGTTCGAGCTTTTTACCGATCCGATCCCGAGCTTTTCACGAGCGGCTCGGCTCGTTTCCACCCCTACACTCAAGTTAGAAGCAAATCTGGTATAACACTAGTTAGAAGTAAAAAGAGTATGAAATCATTTTGGGGGAATAATAATATATAGAAAATGACGACGACCATCGTATCAAAAGAAATGCCATCGGAAACCGTGGCAAAAGTGAAGTGGTTCATCAAAAGAGTCGGAGGTGGATCCATAATTCCGACCAAATACGAAGTCAAGGGAATCCACACCGATGTGATACGCAGCTTGCTCAAAGTTCAACATATCCATCGCGGCCGTGTGTCTTGCATCCTCACTGTCAAACCACACGTTTGTGTAATTATCTCACTCTTATCTACCCTTAATTTTACTATCTCCAGTAACTAATAATTTTTTTTTACATGTTATACGGATTAATAATTGTGTTACCGATAATCAAATGTTAAACTTTAAAAGATGAAACTATGTTGCTATGCTTACAAAATTACTATGCTTGGTAAACAATTGAAAATTACTTTACTGTTGGTGTAAATTTCGCAGTACGTTGATAAAACATGTAAAGTACAGTACCTTGACTCTTATCATCCTACATTGGTCAAAATATAGATAAAGTTCATAAGAGTGTTGAAAGAGAGAGAGTCATTACACATTAAGTATTTGATTAAATCTCGGTTTAAGGGGGTATTTGTTTCGGCTTATGGTTTATTTGGTTTTGGGCTTATATTTCATAAGCTCACTTTTTGTGGCTTATTTTGACACTTTCCGGCTTATATAAGTTCCTTATGACATAATAAACTTATATAAGCCGGAAAGTGTCAAAATAAGCCACAAAAAGTGAGCTTATGAAATATAAGCCCAAAACCAAAGCCGAAACAAACACCCCCTTAGGGGGTTGCTTGGAAAATCTCAGTTAGTGATATAAGATATTTTCGTTATTCGAGTGTTTGAAAAATCTGATTTTTATAAGATTATAATAAGTAAATAAGGAGATAGGGTCAGGATTAGTGTTATTGCAGCTATTTCTAGACTGATTATGAAAATGAAATAACTATATGATCACTTATAAATGTAAAACCAAACAAGCAAACATGCCCTTAGATGTTTTATCCTTCTGGAATATGGTTCAGTCGGTTGTCTGTCTTTTTACATTAAGCCAACAGAAAATTTATGTATTACTTCGTAGTATATAATCCTTTGATGGATGCTATAATTTCTCATGGTCATAACATATTTACTAAACATCGAAAATCTGTTTGGAGTCTCAGCTTAGTTACTTTGTAGTTTGGAATCTCTTTAGTTAGTTATATGCTTATATATGTCTTTGTACCATAAGTCAACAGAGAAGATGTGTGTTAGTAATAGAAACATCATCCTGTCATCTTTCGGTAATGTGTTAATGTAATGGTCGTTTTCTGCAGAATGCTTATAACACTTTACATGGAGGAGCAGTTGGATCAATAGCAGAGATTGTGGCCATAGCTTGTGCTAGAACTGTTGTAAACAAAGATAAGGAGCTTTTTCTGGGTGAACTGAGTGTCTCTTGTCTTGCTGCTGCTGTTAGCCAAGTACGTCTTTGACTGCAAATTCTTTTGTTGTTTCTTCGTGAAAACTGCAATACTCGAATTTTGATCGTGGCGTATAGATGTTTTCATATTTTGTTCAAATTTATAGTGATAAAACTTGGATAATCTTGCAATATTCTTAGATTTTTAGATGAGGTAGGCAATCAAGTGAAACCTAGTTCATAATCGGCTAAGTAGCGATTAAGGAGATGTCAAACAATTCACATAAGCGTTTTGCTTTAATATATAAATTAATAATACTTTTGGCTTATGTACAGATACGAGTAGTTAAGATTTTCGTATAGGTACTTTTCTGAATGATGATTTCATTGCCCTTTTATCACAAAAATTAACTCTAAGTTGAGAATAACTTATTGACAAACCAGTGAATTTGTTGAAAAATGTATTCAGCTAAAATTTTTTAATTGGATTCCGAAGACCGGGCATATCTGTTAAGCAATTGTAACTAATTAAAGTGGATGCTTAACGGTGCTCATTTAAGAAGACAAGTAGCAGCCCTAAGCAGTGATATTTTAGAACAGACCAAAACAAAATTCCATGATATAGTTTTTGCTTAAAAATTAGCCCAACGAAGTGTTGCAACTGATGTGGGACATCTCAAACTCAAAAATGTTACCATTTCAAGAACTGCGCATGTGCATCTAAACTATACCATATATGATTCTTTATTCTTTATCCTAACGATGTCAGAGAGTACTGATTCCTTTGTTAAATTTTAGTACCTTGACTTCCAACATAATTTATCTCTTATGTCCCTAGGCAGAAGTGATTATCGATGCATCTGTGGTAAGGAGTGGAAGAAACTTGACAGTCGTGGCCATAGAGTTTAAGCTAAAAGATACAGAACGATTGACTTACATGTGCCGTGCTACGTTCTATAACATGCCAGTTGCAAGCTTGTGAAGCCTACTGGACAGTTGCTTCAGCTAAAACCGCAGTTGATATGCTATCCAGATTCATAGAACAAATATATCTTCAGATCTTGTTTCACTTGCTGGCACCAAATTGCTTGGAAACTAAATCAAAAGGTCACCGAAGCATCAAATAATACATAGGGTAGTTATGTCTGTATATATGCTATCTTATGTACTTTAGTTGCAAACATTTTGGTGTCAATGGTGATTTATAATGTTAAGAACCTCTGTGCAGTTTAACTAGCGATCTGGGTAAGGTATGTGTATTGGATTGCAACCTAATTACATGTGCCACGTGACAATTCCAATCCATTTACTTAGACATACGGATGGCAAACATGTCGACTTCTCAAATGTTTACAATTTGATTATCCTAAACATATAGTCCTGTACTTATGTTAATACATTAGTTATTTATGAATATAATTAGTGACTAAAAATTTAGGAGAATCTAAGCTGAATTACGTCCGTTTTGACTTGTTATCAAACGTATTGAAGAGTAAAACTTGCTTTTCCATAAGCACCAGACGACACAGAAAAATGAATTAAACACTGCTCGCTATTGAAGGCAATGAATGAGAAAAAACACTAGTCATATTGTTGCTTCTTTTTCAAACATATTCTAGGTAAGGATCAAATGAGAAATAAAATTATCAAATGAGAAATAAAATTAAAATGAGAATGATGAAAAGAAACCACAACCGCATATTTCGGATGCAACTACAAATACAGATGCATCTCCCTTTAGATTTCTCTCCTTCATTTGAAATGTGTTGCTGAAATTTCTGTTGAGAAAAGTGACACCGGATTGAAACAAACCCACAACTAAAATATGAAATATAAAAAAAAATGACACACGGAAATAACGTGAAAATCCCAATAGGGTAAAAACCACGGGCAAGGAAAGATACGTTTTACTATGAAGAAAATTAGGAGTTACACATTCTCTCTAATTACAAGTATTAGCCGGAGAAACATATCACTATGTGAAAGTAAAGAAGAGAATGGGATGAAAATGAATGTGTCGTGCACTGCCTTTTATAGGCATCCAAATAGAGCAAATGACATCATTCATGAGTCATGACATTGCAATTCAAGTTGTAGTCCCACTTGTATACTACTTACAATATTCTCTTATAGATATAGATACAATGTATCTGTTAACAATTTCTTCTCATTCTTCTTACTAGATCTCTTTTCACTTTTGGAAATCATAATATTTCATATATAACGAAGAGTGTGTCCTCCAATTGGAGATAAAAGTACCATGGATTTCAACATTGGAATCGAGTTATGAAGGTTGTTATCATCCAAAAAGATTAAATTGAATGGTAACATATAAAGGTTTCACATCTTGACATGGTTTAATTCATTTCGTATTCATCAAAGAGCATGAATGTAGATAACTAGTTAATTCAGTTTCAAATTCCTGTTTTCAAATGCTAGAAATTAGATGAATGTCGATTAATAATTAACTAATTACGCTTGATAACAAATAAAGCAGTTCATCTTGCAAAGTAAAGAGTGTATACACATTAATCAAACATACATATGCGTTCCTTCTATATTCACCTTTGAAGCTAAAAAACAACATGAAAGCACCAGTGGTCTAGTGGTAGAATAGTACCCTGCCACGGTACAGACCCGTGTTCGATTCCCGGCTGGTGCATTTCCAAGCTGTGATGACAAGCCTATTGCAATGGTTGGGTCCATTGTATTACATCCCTTAAAAGGGATGAAAAAAGGCGTTTCTGAGCTTCATGTTTTTTTTTGTTGCTATACTTGTTTTTATAGCTTAAAAACGTGTAAAATTTCGTATGATTATCTCAATGATGACAATAGATTTTCCTCCAAAGAGAAAATAAGGAGTCTTTGCAAATATTGCCAGCATTTCAAAGTGAAAATTATTGCAACTGTCATGGGACAAAAGTATTTTGCATCAATCTCAATGATAATCATGCCATACACGAACTGTACGGTCTGTACCACAAGGAATTTAAAAGATCATTACTTCTTTGAGGGGGGATCATTCAACTTCATATGCAACTTATTCATTTATGGCCAGGTAGAAGTTAAAGAAACTTGGCAGTCGTCCCCATAGAGTTCAAGCTTAAGTATTCAGAACAAGCAGCTTACTTGTATCGTAATACCTTTATAACATGGCTGGAGTGTTGCCAGCTTGTGAAGAGGAAACCTGCAAGGTTTGTGGCAGTTTATTTCAGCAGACATGCAATCGGTCATAGAATACGTGACACTTTTTTAACTTTACATGGAGGAGCAGTTGGATCAATAGCAGAGATTGTGGCCATAGCTTGTGCTAGAACTGTTGTAAACAAAGATAAGGAGCTTTTTCTGGGTGAACTGAGTGTCTCTTATCTTGCTGCTGCTGTTAGCCAAGTACATCTCTGACTGCAAATTCTTTTGTTGTTTCTTCGTGATAACTGCAATACACAAATTTTGATCGTGGCGTATAGATGTTTTCATATTTTGTTCAAATTTATAGTGATAATACTTGGATAACCTTGCAATATTCTTAGATTTTTAGATGAGGTAGGCGATCAAGTGAAACCTAGTTCATAAGCGGCTAAGTAACGATTAACGAGATGTCAAACAATTCACATAAGCTTTTTGCTTTAATATAGAAATTAATAATACCTTTGGCTTATGTACAGATATGAGTAGTTAAGATTTTCATATAGGTACTTTTCTGAATGATGATTTCATTGCTCTTTTAATGCAAAAAGTAACTCTAAGTTGAGAATAACTGATTGACAAACCAGTGAATTTGTTGAAAAATGTATTCAGCTAAATTGGATTCCATAGACCGGGCATATTTGTTAAGCAATTGTAACTAATCAAAGTGGATGCTAAACGCATAGGTGCTCATATAAGTAGGCAAGTAACAGTGATATTTAGAACAGACCAGAACAAAATTCCAATATAGATTTTGCTTGAAAATTGGCCCAATTAATTGTTGCAACTGATGTGGGATGTCTCAAACTTATAATTGTTACAATTTTAAGAACTGTGTGCATTTAAACCATACCATATATGATTCGTTATTCTTTATCATAGTGATGTGAGAGAGTACTGATTCCTTTGTTAAATTTTAGTCCATTGACTTCCAACATAATTTATCTCTATATCCCCAGGCAGAAGTGATTATCGATGCATCTGTGGTAAGGAGTGGAAGAAACTTGACAGTCGTGGCCATAGAGTTTAAGCTAAAAGATACAGAATGATTGACTTACATGTGCCATGCTAAATGATATGCTATCCAGATAGTTTATAGAATCTGAACATCCTCAAATGTTGTTTTACTTGCTGGCACCAAGTTGCTTGGAAACTTCATCATAAGGCCACTGAAGCATCAAACCATAAGTAGGGTAGTTATGTTGCATATACGCTTTACTTATGTATGTTCAGTTGCAAATATCTTGGTGTCGATGGTGATTTTATAATGTTAAGAACCTCTGCAGAGTTTAACTAGTGATCCGGTTAAGGTATGTGTATTGGATTGCAACCTAATTAGATGTGCCAAAAAGACAAATCCAATCCGTTTACTTAAAAACATGCAAATGGCAAATAAGTCGACTGCTCAAATGTTTACAATTTGATTATCCTAAACATATAGTTTTGTACTTATGTTAATACATTAGTTATTTATGAAATATAAATAGTGACTAAAATTTTCGGAGAACATAAGCTGAACTACGTCCGTTTTGACTTGTTATCAACCGTATTGACGAGTAAAACTTGTTCTTCCATAAGCACTAGATGACACAGAAAAATGAATTAAACACACATTATCACGCTATTGAAGAGCAATGAAACAAACACTAGTCATATATCGTTGCTTCTTTTTCAAACTTACTACTCTTGGAAATCATCATCATACCAAAGAATGTGTCCTCCAATTGAAGATAAGTACTATGGATTTCAACATTGGAATCGACGTTGTTATCATCCAAAAAGATTAAACTGAAGGGTATCTTATGAAGGTTTCACATATTGACATGGTTTATTTCATTTCATATTTATCAAAGAGCATGAATGTACTAGATAACTAGTTAATTCAGTTCTAAATATCTATTTTCAAAGACTAGAAGATGAATGTCGCTTAATAATTAACTAATTACGCTTGATAACAAATAAAGCCGTTCATCTTGCAAAGTAAAGCGTGTATACACATTAATCAAACATACATATCATATGGGTTCCTTGTATATTGACCTTTGAAGCTAAAAAACAACATGAAAGCACCAGTGGTCTAGTTGTAGAATAGTACCCTGCCACGGTACAGACCCGGGTTCGATTCCCGGCTGGTGCATTTCTAAGCTGTGATGACGAGCCTATTGCAATGGTTGGGTCCATTGTGTTACATCCCTTAAAATTGATGAATTAAAGGCATTTCTGAGCTTTTTTTTTTTTTTTTTTTTTTTTTTGCTACATTTTATATGCGGAGCTGATTTGCACACTCTCATTTTTTATTTGCACATTCCATTATGTGTTATAAGGAGTTGTACACTTGTTGTATGGTGCTTTTCCGGTTTGTAAATTGGAGTGTGCCAATCAACTCATATATGCATGTGAAATCTCGTTAAATTATCGTCAATGATGACAGATTTTCCTCAGACAGAACATGGAGTAGTCTTTGCATATAATGCCAACATTTCAATGATACTGACCACATGGCTAAAATAAATTCATATGCAACTTAATCCTATATACACCAGGCAGAATTGATTGTTGATGCATCTTTGGTAAGGAGTACGTGGAAGGAACTTGACACTTTGACAATCATCACCACCTTGGAGTTCAAGCTTACTTGTGCCGTGCACCTTTTGTAACACGCCTGTTGCCTGCTTGTGAGGAGGAAACCTGTCAGGTCTGTGGCAGTTTATTTTAACACATAGGTGGTCTCCGTAGAGTTTAATTTTTAATGACGAGAATGACATTTATAATCTGTTTCATTCTTGCCTAATATGCTGTTTATTTTTAGAATGGTAGTTTGTTGCAATTAAGCGGACTTCTATATTAACATGGCTAAGGTTAGTTACTGAGTGGTAATAGCACAATGACTACACACTCTTTACTCTTTCAATGCATTAGCATCGAAATGTTATCATAACATCACATAAGTACATAACCATTCCCATAACATGATTTGTTTCTTTTGTGTTCATCAAATTCAACAAGCACGGATGTCAATAAGTAATCGTTTCGGTTTCAACATTTATCTTATAGGACTAGAAGATTGCATGAAATCAAATTGACTTGATTAACTTACTTAATCAGAATGCAAGTGCAATGTTTTTATGGAATAATGACTTGGTTTTTCTTGTGAGCAAATCAATCTTACTTTTCAATACATCATCAGATTAAGTTTAACATAATGTGATCCAATAGGTGTTTGGATGTGTTACAAATATAATTACTGCAAACTTGAATTGTGGTTAAACAAATATGATATATGTGTTTCTTTTACTGCACTAAAGTCATAAGTTAGAAAATAATAGGTGGTAACATGAAAGCATCAGTAGTGTAGTGGTAGAATAGTTCTTGTCATGTTACAGACCCGGGTTCTATTCTCAGCTGGTGCACTTCTGAGCTTTTTATTTTTTGGGCCATTCTGCTCCATTTCATCTTTTTAACTCTTTTACATCACACTATGTTGTTGATATATATTGAAGTCAATTTATTTGTATTAAACATTTCTATACACCAAAATTGGTTTCTATAACAGCATTTGATCAAAACTGGGATTCGTGAATACTACTCTTATCTTGATGCAAATTTCAACATGTCTGTCCCATCTGAACATTTTTCAAGCTACACAAACACATAATTTCTTCTTAAATCACCTTTTTGTGGCAAATAAACCACCTTTTAATACAATAAACGGACATAAAAGCTTGAAGTTATAAAAAGGAGTGGTTTACACCTAGGAACTCATGCGGCAAACATACATAAAATGGGTGTTTGTGAGGGCTTATTTGATGGGCTTACGAGCTAATTAAAACTTTATAAGCTAATGAACTCAATTTTAAGAACTTGTATACTTGAGCTCACGAAGTTAATAAGAGCAAATGAATATGATCATCAGCCTATATTAATAAGTTTATAAACGTACTTATCAAAATTTCAATAAGCTAATAAGCTCATCAAATAAGCCCTCACAAACACCCCTTAAGCACATTATCACGTATCGAAGGCCAATGAAAGAGTTAAAAAAACTAGTCATTGGTACACTACTAAGTACCAACATTTGTCTATCATATTTACACTCTTAAAACTCATAATTTTTGGTGTACTGAAGTGTATGTCCTTCAATAAAGTAAATAAGTACACCATGGATTTTCAACATTGGAATCAACGTTCTTCTCAGGGTCGTCCCATTGATTTGGGTGGCCGGTGTGAAACTATGAATGAGGCCCTGTAAATCACGAAAAGCTTAACTATTATGAAAATTCAAAACATATATACTTAGACATGTATAAATACTAATGGATATATAGTAAATCGGAGACCCCTTTACATAATATTTATAAAGGGCTATAAAAAATTCAAGTTAAACATGTATAAATACTAATTGACTTATACTAAATCAGAGGCCCCTCACAAATAGTGGCCCTGTGCGGCTGCCCCACTTGCAGGGTCGTCTCATTGATTTCGGTGGCCCTGTGCCACGACTATAAAAAGGCCCATCAAAGACGAAAAAACCTAATTATACGTAAACAATTCATTAGTAACATGAAAGAGATTAGAACAAGTATGCCACGAACAATCTCAATTTGATCATACGTTAAGATGTTTAATAATGCAGTAATAACATCAATAATGTCATTTGCCTAGCATTTGTTATTTGACTATATCCAAACTTAAAAATTTGAAAGTCACACATTATTTGATAATTAGATATTTGTTCAATTAATTTGCAAAAAACACCACTCTATTCAGTAGACGTCCCAGCTTCATGAATAGGAGTAATTGATAATGAAGAAAAATAAAAGAATCACAAAAAAACAAAAACAAAGATAACAAACCTAAGGGGAGAACCATCAAGATGGAGCAAACCAAAGTCAGATTCAGTAGACGTCCCAGCTTCATGAATAGGAGTAATTGATAATGAAGAAGAAGAAGAAGAAGAAGAATGAGTGGGCAAAGCATTCAAACAAAATTCAAGAGTGTGCGTACTTTGAGCTAACAACTTCTGAATAGATTCTGAAGACTTACCACCAGTAGAGGCCCTACCAGAATCATTGTGGTCGCTCCTCACTTTCTTAGGAGGGTAGACAGGGTTGGTGCAAACCTTCTTTCTTTTCCTCCTAGAACCGGAAGGTACATCACTATTAGACACTAGAAGACCAGCCTCAGAAGCAGAGTAGTCAGGTCACACAACATCCACAAAACTATTATATAATCGAGAGGCCCCGGCTTCCGAACGGGCAACCACATTTCCATCATCACCAGAAGATGGAAGGGTAAGAGAAACAGTTCGGCCTTCGGTTAATTTTAACAACGGGAGCTCATTTTACTCCAGCGGTCGAGTATCAACCTTTAACTTCATAGGATCCTTCATCCTAACCAAAGATAGCAAATCCATCGCTGCAGAAAGTAGAAGAAAACGAAACACATGTCAGACCAAACAAAAACAGATTAGCAAGCGAAGAAACATAAACATGGTATACCCACCCCGATCATCTTGATGATAGAACACAGGGTAAGAATCTTCGCCCAAAGTGTAATTACGATTTAACCCAACTAAACAAAGAAAAGGTTCTGGAAATTTGAGGAAAGGAGAAGCATCGGCAACAAGGGAAGCAACATGCCCAGCATCAAACTCCGCGTCCCCAGGGATAACATCCTTAGGAACACTTTTTCCACCATGAAAAGGATGCGTAGCAGGACAAGCAAAAAAGTCAACCCAAAAGAAGTGGTCGTTCCAACTTTTACGAGAATCAAGAGGTTTAAAGTAACAAACGCCAAAACTATCAACCCGTTTACTAAAAGACAACCAGCCATTTTTCTGAGACAAAACATAAAAACACCTAAATAGACCAACCGAGGGTTTGATGCCGAGGGCAAAACAAAGAATCTCAAATTTAGAAACTTTAGCAGCACCAATGACAGAAAGCTGCGATATATGGATGCGATAGTAGTTTAAGGATCGAAACAAGAAAAACAGACAAATGGAGGCGGAAGTTAGCATACTTGAAAAAACGGGTATATACACCAATCTTCCCATTCGGTGCCTCCCGAATAGTCTGGTCAGGTTCAGGCAATTCCGGATGAACAAATTGCGGAATTGAATATCTAATACAAAAACGATCAAGCGCCTCTTGTGAAAGTTTAGATTTAGCAGATGCAAATGTACCCATAACGAAAAAAGAAAAAGAGTTAAGAACATAACCTGGACAAGGAACTTGGAGGGCGGATACAATGTCACACCCCCAAATTACCTGTTTTGCAGCGGAATGGAATTCCTGGGGATTGGCTGTCATAGCATCACAATCACAGTTATATTGAACGACCTAAAGTGTCGTTTGAAAAGAACACCGTTTGATATATTAAAAACATTCAGAGTTACAAAGATAGGTCCCAAATGAAAGTTACTATGTGCGGAAAATAAGTTTGGTACAAGTCAAACGATGTTTTTAAAGTGTATAAATCCCATGTGAGACGCGTCGTCACCGCGACTCTATGATATGTCCACATGCATGCCATGAAGTGAATGCCTTAGTTACCTGAAAATACATTGCTAAAAGTGTCAACACAATGGTTGAGTGAGTTCATAGAGTTTATGTAAATGTTAATACGACTACCACAAGTATAAATTATGTATGACAATGATGTCACAAAAATGATACAATTGCTTAAGCACATGACACCAAAGCTTGACTGATTATGATGTTCGCCCCAACAGAGTGTTTTGCCAAACAACTCAAATAATGATTATGAAATGAAATGCATCCGTCCGGTTGGAATCCGCCAACCCGGATGGAGGTGTCACCCTCGATAGATCTATCCACTCACCCACGCTTCTATGAAATTAACGGTCCATGTTTATGAAATGGGGACATTTAACTGGCAATGAGGTAACTTAAGCAATGTAATGAATTTGATATACTTGGTATCGTAATAAAAATGATGTGCAATGTATTCTCCCCCGTAGGTTTGAAATAAGTAAAAACTTGAATAAATCGGGGCTATGAAAACTCACATGTTGCAATGATTATGATGACAAAAGTGGATACACTGAAATGTAGCGTGAATCTCGAAACTGACCTATTATGAATGATATGATATGTAATAAGTCATGATGTAATGTTATGCATGCAATTCGGATGATATTTATACCACTTATGAAATTTTGAAAATAATGCTTTTCGTCGAAAAATAATCTTTTGACGTCTTGACCATTCTTAAATTACTTTGCAAGTATTTACGTCAAAATGACATCCTACAATAGTTATTTAATGATTTATTATGAATTTATAACTTTTCGTCGTAAAATAATGTCGTTGAAAATTTCGTGAAAATGACTAAAACGGCCTCTAAAAGCTAGTCGTAAAAATGGTGCACGTCGAGCGTTAGGAAACAAACTCAACGGTTTTTGGAAGCTCGTTTCATTATCTCAAAGTTTTAGTGTTTAAGTTTCCTTCCTAGAGGTCTCGATCACAAAGAAAAATATAGGTTAAGTATAGTACCTTAGTCCAAAGTATAGTTTAAAGTTGGTTTTCGGCAAAGTTTAAGCGACCGTAATTAATTCATTACAACTTCGCTAATCAAACGGTCGGACATTTTGATAAATATACTTGGCGAACTTACTTTTATTAGAAGACATCACTTTATAAAAAGTTCTACATCAATGTTAAAAAAAACCTTCAACTTGGTCTCTAGTTTGCCGTAAAACTTGCCTATTAGAAATTATATAGTTTCTCTTATATAATAAAGTTACGACAACTTTTTGTAAACGTGTATAATTTAATCGTTACAAATCCGTTTTCTACGTTTTAAAGGTCCTTAGCTTTGTATCAAAGTATACTAACATATTTTTGACAAGTCGACATAATTTATAACACCTAAGTTCCATTTTTGACTCGTACAAAATAAACAATACATGCTGAAATTTCCAGAAAATTATAGTTTTCGTCGCCAACTTGAAAAATTCATAACTTCTTCGTTATAGCTCCGTTTTAATCCGTTCAAGCGGCCACGGTTTCGTTTTAAAGTATATTTTCTAAATATCTAGGCCAAAATTTTTTACCTACTGTCGGATTTTCCAGATTTTGAAAATAAGGACAGACCCTTTTGCAAACTTGTTGAAATGAGTTTTTCTCGCGCCAAACCTATTCTAACCCATTCAAAACAACTCCGAAGCTATTCTAATCCTACCATACACCTTCTTAGGGTGTCATGGGTTCCTAGACATCACCAAAAATAATATATAACAAGGAGTAATTATAGGATGACTTATATATACATAACTCTTAAAATCAATGAAAAAGTGGTATAAACCTCATGAGACTTGCATGTTTTCTCAAATAAAATGAAATGACCATAACAATGAATATGAATGCTTACTAGTAACTTGATGAGGTTTATGAGAACAAAGGATTTTTCCTAATCACCCAAGGTTTATATTGCAAAACCTTAAACAAAGAGTGATACTAGTGTGTTAAAACCTTGTCTTGAAAATTTTTGTGATGATCCTCCTTGGTTCCTTAGGTTGGCCGGTTTGCAAGAGAGAAGAGAGCAAGGAGAGTTTTGATCTTTTTACTTGTGAAATGAAGAAGTGAATTGTGTTTGTGATATTAGTATAATACATATACTTGAGTAGATATTTGCCAAAGTCTCAATGACTCACCCCTTGTGTCGACAAGGGGTGTTTGTCATTTCTTAATACATTTTTTTTTATAGTATAATGTAATGTTTAGTAAGTTAAATGATAAGTTGTAGTCACATTTGAGTATATAGGGTAGCGTTAGTTAAAAATAAATTTTCACGGGTCAAGATAAAATATATTTAGGTCATAAAAATTATAAAAATACATTTCTTGCAAAATTTAAGTGAAATAATAATAATCGTGTAGAATTTTAAGAAAACCGTCGTAATTATATAAATATAACAATTTATATACAAAATAAATTTAAAACACTGGGTAAACTCATAATATTATTTTTATAATCTTAATATGAGTATAAAAATATATTGGGATAATTTTTGGAAGTAACGGATCAATTGTTCAAAATAATTAATTATGCGATAACGTTTATTTAATATGAGATTTTATACGTTTAATGAAAAATGCAAAACCATGCATGAACTAATATGATGACAATGATGTTAATGAAATGTAGACTAAACTTAGTCTATATGAAATGTCCTCGATGATATGATCATGAATTCACAGCTAAACCATTAAGGTTACGCGAATTTGATACTCGTAAACCTAGTTTATGATAATGATGAAATAGTGAAACTTGAGAAATGACCTGAAATTGCGAGTTGTCACATTCGCCCACCCAAAAAGGAATTCAGTCCCTGAATTCAGTTCATGTTGGTCTATCAAAATTTTGAGTTTGTGATGAATAACGAGGAGAGAAGACATGAAGAGGTGTCGTTACGGTTATCGGTGATTGAGAGTGTACAAAACATCGTAGTAAAGAAAATATTTGATGAATATCTTCGATGAGCATCACTTTGACTTTGGAATATGTGAACATTTTGCTTGCACTAAGATTTATAAATAACTGCTCCCAACATAACATGATCCCTCCAGAATTAGACATAGTTAGCTAGGCTATGTATAATTAAGGAACGATGATGTAACGTTCGGTTTAGTTTTTATAACTCTCAATGTTTACAAAGATTTAAACCGTGTCGTTAAAATGGTAGTTAAAGTAAAAGGAATTAAAATTCTCGTAAGTGATAACAAATCGAACAGAAAATAAAGTACGATAGATAAGAATATTTTACAACGAGTGGTTTATCAAAAGTAGTACATCTTCAGTCATAAGATCCGAATACGATGAAATACATAAACTTAGTACAACATTGTACGTAAGGAAAATGAGATTGTTAATTTCTAATCTTCTTCAATCTTCCATGTTGTTGAGACCATGGCGAGCTTCTCCTCCTTCTAACATGTTTGCATTCCCTTGAGCACCTTCCACTTGTTGACCTTTGTTTTGGGGACATTGGTTCCGATAGTGTCCTTGCTCCCCACATCCGAAACATGTAATTATAGCTTTACCTCTACAATCCCTGGCCAGGTGTCCTGATTTTTGGCACTTGTGGCACTTGGCAGGGCAAGGACCCGAGTGATGAAACTTACATCGATTACATAATGGTTGAGTTCCAACATATCCTTTTCCTTTGCAGTCCTTGGCAAGGTGTCCCACTTTTTGACAGCTAAAGCATATACCACATGGACCATCATGATGTAGCGTGCATTGGTGGCATCGTGGTAAGTTTCCAGTATAAGCTCTTCCCTTTGTTGGTGCAGCAACATAAACCCTGGCGGCTTCTTGTCTTCTATTATGTTGTTGGTGATGGTTAGTGTTACGGCTTTGGTTGTTGTTGTTATAACCTCCCTGGTCATTTTCCCCTTTCCTTTTGTTGTTGTTGATTTGGTTATCGCGGTTGTTGTTGTTGTTGTTATTGTCGATAAAGTTTTCCCTCTTCACAACTTGAGCCATGAGTATTTGAGTTACCTTGATGGTCTCTTCAATTGTTTGTGAATCGAAAGAGGTTACATCTCCTTGAATGCATTTTGGAAGTCCTCCAATGAAACCTTTCAGTAATTTCTCATTGTCCAAAACCATAAATGGACATAAAGCAGCCAACTCTTGAAACCTTTTGATGTAGGTCTCGATGTCATAACCAACGGTCACTAACCCAAGAAATTCCATTTCCAATTTCTTCACCTCTGTGTGCGGACAATACTTCTTAGTCAACAACCTCTTGAATTGATCCCATGAGAGCTTGTAAGCATTTTCCATACCAATAGGCTGTGCATAATAATTCCACCATAACATTGCCTCATCCAAGAGTGTACTAGTAGCGAATTTCACCTTGCAGTCATCTGGGCAATCGCATAGAAGAAATAATGACTCGATCTTTTCCAACCAACGGATCATAGCAATGGCTCCTTCTGTGCCTCCGAACTTTGGGGGATCACCGCTCTTAAAGTCCAGGTATGTACCATTTCGAACTCCAGAACCTCCTGCAGCTCTTGTAGTAGTAGCAAGTCTAGTAGCTTCAGTAGCAGCCGCGGTCTCGACAGCGGCAGCAGCAGCAGCTACCGTTGCCCGTTCTTTCTCTAGTGCCCTAGCTATACTATCCTCTATATACTTTTGGATAGCGGCTTGTGTCATAGCTGGTGGAGCTCTCTTCGGCGCCATAATTCTTCAAAATAAGAGGAAAAATAAGACGTAGCAAGGTCCTATGATAAAAAAAAATAAACGCTCTAAAGGGATGTGATATGAGATAATAAATTTAAGGTTATCTTTCAAAAATGAATGATAGATTCCAAAAAGATGGGTTATGAGATGTCGTAAATGCTTCAAATGTATGATGGTTTAGTGACTTAATGTGTGAATAACGTGTAACTCGACATGTTAGTGGTGGGACAAAGGAGTGAGACCTACTTCACCTTCCTTGAAGGTTTTGTCTCGGCATTCGACGTTATCGATGATGAATCAGCTGATATTAAAATTGCGATAGGAAATGACAAGGCATTCTCCACGTTAAAATCTAAAGAAAGAATAATGGAATGGGTATTTGAAGGCATCCATGTGACAATCGATTTGAAATGAAAGTAAATAACTCGAAAATGTACGTATAAACCGCATGTAAAGTGAATATGCACTTATGATGAAATGATGAGATGCTATGATGATGTAGTTATAGTCTAGGGTCAATGATGCAACCTAGTTCTCTATAACCGAAGCTCTGATGCCAATCTATCACACCCCCAAATTACCTGTTTTGCAGCGGAATGGAATTCCTGGGGATTGACTGTCATAGCATCACAATCACAGTTATATTGAACGACCTAAAGTGTCGTTTGAAAAGAACACCGTTTGATATATTAAAAACATTCAGAGTTACAAAGATAGGTCCCAAATGAAAGTTACTATGTGCGGAAAATAAGTTTGGTACAAGTCAAACGATGTTTTTAAAGTGTATAAATCCCATGTGAGACGCGTCGTCACCGCGACTCTATGATATGTCCACATGCATGCCATGAAGTGAATGCCTTAGTTACCTGAAAATACATTGCTAAAAGTGTCAACACAATGGTTGAGTGAGTTCATAGAGTTTATGTAAATGTTAATACGACTACCACAAGTATAAATTATGTATGACAATGATGTCACAAAAATGATACAATTGCTTAAGCACATGACACCGAAGCTTGACTGATTATGATGTTCGCCCCAACAGAGTGTTTTGCCAAACAACTCAAATAATGATTATGAAATGAAATGCATCTGTCCGGTTGGAATCCGCCAACCCGGATGGAGGTGTCACCCTCGATAGATCTATCCACTCACCCACGCTTCTATGAAATTAACGGTTCATGTTTATGAAATGGGGACATTTAACTGGCAATGAGGTAACTTAAGCAATGTAATGAATTTGATATACTTGGTATCGTAATAAAAATGATGTGCAATGTATTCTCCCCCGTAGGTTTGAAATAAGTAAAAACTTGAATAAATCGGGGCTATGAAAACTCACTTGTTGCAATGATTATGATGACAAAAGTGGATACACTGAAATGTAGCGTGAATCTCGAAACTGACCTATTATGAATGATATGATATGTAATAAGTCATGATGTAATGTTATGCATGCAATTCGGATGATATTTATACCACTTATGAAATTTTGAAAATAATGCTTTTCGTCGAAAAATAATCTTTTGACGTCTTGACCATTCTTAAATTACTTTGCAAGTATTTACGTCAAAATGGCATCCTACAATAGTTATTTAATGATTTATTATGAATTTATAACTTTTCGTCGTTGAAAATTTCGTGAAAATGACTAAAACGGCCTCTAAAAGCTAGTCGTAAAAATGGTGCACGTCGAGCGTTAGGAAACAAACTCAACGGTTTTTGGAAGCTCGTTTCATTATCTCAAAGTTTTAGTGTTTAAGTTTCCTTCCTAGAGGTCTCGATCACAAAGAAAAATATAGGTTAAGTATAGTACCTTAGTCCAAAGTATAGTTTAAAGTTGGTTTTCGGCAAAGTTTAAGCGACCGTAATTAATTCATTACAACTCCGCTAATCAAACGGTCGGACATTTTGATAAATATACTTGGCGAACTTACTTTTATTAGAAGACATCACTTTATAAAAAGTTCTACATCAATGTTAAAAACAACCTTCAACTTGGTCTCTAGTTTGCCGTAAAACTTGCCTATTAGAAATTATATAGTTTTTCTTATATAATAAAGTTACGACAACTTTTTGTAAACGTGTATAATTTAATCGTTACAAATCCGTTTTCTACGTTTTAAAGGTCCTTAGCTTTGTATCAAAGTATACTAACATATTTTTGACAAGTCGACATAATTTATAACACCTAAGTTTCATTTTTGACTCGTACAAAATAAACAATACATGCTGAAATTTCCAGAAAATTATAGTTTTCGTCGCCAACTTGAAAAATTCATAACTTCTTCGTTATAGCTCCGTTTTAATCCGTTCAAGCGGCCACGGTTTCGTTTTAAAGTATATTTTCTAAATATCTAGGCCAAAAATTTTTACCTACTGTCGGATTTTCCAGATTTAGAAAATAAGGACAGACCCTTTTGCAAACTTGTCGAAATGAGTTTTTCTCGCGCCAAACCTATTCTAACCCATTCAAAACAACTCCGAAGCTATTCTAATCCTACCATACACCTTCTTAGGGTGTCATGGGTTCCTAGACATCACCAAAAATAATATATAACAAGGAGTAATTATAGGATGACTTATATATACATAACTCTTAAAATCAATGAAAAAGTGGTATAAACCTCATGAGACTTGCATGTTTTCTCAAATAAAATGAAATGACCATAACAATGAATATGAAATATTATGATGAATATGAATGCTTACTAGTAACTTGATGAGGTTTATGAGAACAAAGGATTTTTCCTAATCACCCAAGGTTTATATTGCAAAACCTTAAACAAAGAGTGATACTAGTGTGTTAAAACCTTGTCTTGAAATTTTTTGTGATGATCCTCCTTGGTTCCTTAGGTTGGCCGGTTTGCAAGAGAGAAGAGAGCAAGGAGAGTTTTGATCTTTTTACTTGTGAAATGAAGAAGTGAATTGTGTTTGTGATATTAGTATAATACATATACTTGAGTAGATATTTGCCAAAGTCTCAATGACTCACCCCTTGTGTCGACAAGGGGTGTTTGTCATTTCTTAATACATTTTTTTTTTTATAGTATAATGTAATGTTTAGTAAGTTAAATGAAGATAAATGATAAGTTGTAGTCACATTTGAGTATATAGGGTAGCGTTAGTTAAAAATAAATTTTCACGGGTCAAGATAAAATATATTTAGGTCATAAAAATTATAAAAATACATTTCTTGCAAAATTTAAGTGAAATAATAATAATCGTGTAGAATTTTAAGAAAACCGTCGTAATTATATAAATATAACAATTTATATACAAAATAAATTTAAAACACTGGGTAAACTCATAATATTATTTTTATAATCTTAATATGAGTATAAAAATATATTGGGATAATTTTTGGAAGTAACGGATCAATTGTTCAAAATAATTAATTACGCGATAACGTTTATTTAATATGAGATTTTATACGTTTAATGAAAAATGCAAAACCATGCATGAACTAATATGATGACAATGATGTTAATGAAATGTAGACTAAACTTAGTCTATATGAAATGTCCTCGATGATATGATCATGAATTCACAGCTAAACCATTAAGGTTACGCGAATTTGATACTCGTAAACCTAGTTTATGATAATGATGAAATAGTGAAACTTGAGAAATGACCTGAAATTGCGAGTTATCACATACAACCCAAGGTAAATTGGATCAAAGAAAGAGAAAGTAGCGTTTGCAAGAGAAGAACAGTAAAAAGAAAAAATAGGGTAAAGCAAAAATAAATGGTATTTATATAAGCGGAATGATGATCCCCCAAGGAAAACCCTAAGGAAGGACACATGTCCAAAAACGATCTGATCCAACGACCCAAATCAAAAACACGTGGATAAGGATAGTAAAAGAAGAATGGCCCACAGAGTCCAATCAACCAGAGCATGAAAAGTCATTAACCGCCCACGTTGCAAAAAACACTTTCCAAGAAAAGGGAGCGTTAGAAAAACGCTTCAAGAGTACAGAAGAGGAAACGCTCCGCCAAAATTAGTCTAGTAGCATCCACCGCACGCGACAATATCCGCACGCAGTGCACATACTAGACTAGGGGGACTTGATGACGTATAGTAGTCCCTAAAAAAGAAGAACATCAGAAGGACATTTCAAAAAAGACACGGAAAGGAAAAGTGCTCAGTCAACTCAAGTCTAGTAGCATCCACCGCACGCGACAATATCCGCACGCAATGCACATACTAGACTGGGGGGACTTGATGACGTATAGTATGTATAACGGGCCCATTAGGCCCAATACACACTATACACATACTGGCCCAGGCCCAATAACAATAAAATAACTACGAACTCTGGACCAACAGTAAGCCCAATGACGAAATTGGTTATAGTCCGGACCAAAAGACGCACGCAAGATACATAGCAGGCTGAGCCATCGGCCGCTGAAGGTATCCTGTGTCCGCATCTGCGATTAACACGGAACCTTGTCCGACAAGTGTCCAGCTCCGGCGACTAACCACTATATGCGAGTAACTAGGAAACCCTAGCGGTAAGCCTCGCCTATAAAAGGGTCTCTAATCCCCATATAAGGTACAACTTTCTCTCTCATAATCACACACACATACTCTTACTTTCTCTGACAAGGATGTGTACTTACTCTCACGCCGGAGTCTAATCGTGGGGTCCGTCCCCACGGTAAGGCTAACGGTTTACTCTTCTTGTGCAGGGAAACCAATCAAACTACTTGGATTAGTACAAGATAAGCTCATTAGTAGCTTGTTAGCTCAGTCCAGCAAGCTACACTCACACCCATTACAACTCGTCACACTTTTTGTACTAACAGTGGTGTTTAGTTTCAAGTTTCAACAAACTGAGTCTTTGATCCAATTTGTATGAAACATTTCTATACACCACAATTGGTTTCTATTACAGCATTTGATCAGAACTGGGTACTCGTGAATACTATTCTATATTAATGAAAATTTCATCATGTTTGTCCCATCTAAACATTTTTCAAGCTACACAAACACATAATCTCTTCTTAAATCACCTTTTTGTGGCAAATAAACCACCTTTTAAAGTTTTAAAACAATAACAGACATAAAAGCTTGAAGTTAATACCTATATAAAACTTGTTATTCTAATAATATGTAATGTAGTTCAAATGTTATAAAAAGATGTGGTTTACACCTGGGAACTCATGCGGCACACCGCGCACGTACATCAAAGGGGTGTTTGTCTAAGAATATTTGATGGGCTTATGAGCTTCTTAAAAATTTTATAAGATAATAAACTCGATTTTAAGAACTTATATACATGAGCTCATGAAGTTAATAAGATCAAATTAAATGAATATGATCATAAGCCTAAATTAATAAGTTTATAAACGTACTTATCAAAATTTTCAATAAGCTAATAAGCTCATCAAATAAGCCCTCACAAACACCCCTAAAGCACATTATCACGTATCAAAGGCCAATGAAAGAGTAAAAAAAACTAGTCATTGGTACACTACTAACACTTGTCGTCATATTTACACTCTTAAAACTCATAATTTTGGTGTACTGAAGTGTATGTCCTTCAATAAAGTAAATAAGTACACCATTGAATTTCAACATTAGAATCAACGTATGAGGGTCGTTCCATTGATTTGGATGGCCCGGAGCGAAACTACCAATGAGGCTTCGTAAATCACGAAAAGCTTAATTATTATGGAAAATTCAAAACATTAATATACTTGAATGTATAAATACTAATGGAAAATTCAAAACATAGGAAACTTTACATCTCCAAGCGTATTAGCAACTTTACAACATACACACTCTTTACTCTTCTAATGTATTAGCATCAAAATGTTATCAGCATAAACATTCAGTTAACATGATTTGTTTCACTTTGTGTTAATCAGTTTTCAGCGAGCACATCAATAAGTAATCATTTTGGTTTCAAACATTGGTGTTATAAGACTAAAAGATTGCATCAAATCAAACTAACTTTACTGGAATACTTAACCGGAATTACTAGCTCAATGTTTCAATCAGTATAATGCATGATTTGGTTTACTTGTGAACAAAAGAGTCTTACTTTTTACTACACCAGCATATTAAGTTTAAGGGGCAATTTCATATTTCCCCTTCTTTTAGTTGGAAATTTCATATATACCCAAACATGCATTAAAAACATTGTATATTATGCATTCAGTACTTGCACTTTGGGTATATATGAAATTAATAATAAAAGTAGGGTGATATATGAAATTAATCCTAAGTTTAATATGATGTGATCATGTAATGTTATTTAAGGGTGTTTGGATTTGTTACATATATAATTACTGCTTTTTGAAGTGGTTGAACATATATGATATATATGAGTTTCCGGGTTCAATTCCCGGCTTGTTCATTTGCTATGATGATTAGCCTATTGCAATGGTTGGGTCCATTGTGTTACATCTCTTACAATGGATGAGATAAAGGCGTTTTTGAGCTACTTTTTTTCCCTTCACCTAAATATGTATCGAAAATCTCGTATTTAATAGTGAATGGTGTTTAGGCCACAACACTAAGCAGACATTTTTTGGACTATAAAATCAGATGGACAGTATCAAGAATGATTTCTAATTATGTAATTGGATTTTCTTTTATAGTTTAGGTTTGTATATTAGCCCAAAGAGGATAGTAAATCTTTGAAAATAATGCGACATGTCCAAGCAAAATTTGTTGTAATTGTCATGAGAGAGGTACTGTACATACTTTCCTGACTTTCCATCGTATGGTCTTATTGCATAAATCTCATCGATAACCATGCACACGCGAATTGTACCACATGACATGTAAAAGATCGTTGTTTCTGAGGGGTTCAATCAGTTAGCTTTATATGCAACTTATTCCTATATGACCAGGCAGAACTGAGTGTCAATGTATAACAAGGCACAGTAGGAAGGTTTATTAAACTTTTACTTGAAACTTGAAAGTATAACAACAAGGCACCAGTGGTCTAGTGGTAGAATAGTACCCTGCCACGGTACAGACCCGGGTTCGATTCCCGGCTGGTGCATTTGGGGCAACCGTCTACATTAGACAAATATTCTTAATGCAGGTTGGTTTTCCCATTTTTTTCAAGTCACATATGGAAAATGGTTTATGCTAAACGCACTTTTCAAGTCACGTATGGAAATTCTAAAATGATTTAAGCTAAACGCAATTAGGAGATTTTACACAAATATAGCTATTTATTTTCTTAACTCACCTACTTCATCGTCATGCAAATAGTTTATCGGTTAATGATGTTAGGTAATATCTACCCACCATGGTGCCTTTCCTCTCTAATATCAAACTATGAGCTCGTGTGTTTACTGGGTTTACATTGTGAGAATGAAAGTTAAAATGATTGCAAGGGTGCATATTATACTATTAGCATGTGCCAGAAGATTGGCCATTTAGCCAGCCTCAAAGGTTATAAACTCCAATCATTTGATAATCAAGATTCAAGACTTAAATAAGATCCATAACTAACATGTTCTCACACCATGACCTTTATTCACTCTATAGAAACGGGAAACATTATTACAAAAGGGAAGTAAATTATCAGTCAACAACTCTGTCAAATGTAACCTGCAATCAAATGCCCCCAAAGTTTCTTCAAACAATGCCACTGTGGATATTTTGGCTACCGGTTTACCATGAATGTAGTACAACCAATAATGCATGATGTACCAAACACTAACATAGGCTAGGACGTGCAAGCCTGCACGTTACAACGCATAGAGCAGAACCAGTGATGCTTGTTGCACATTCACTGATGCAGGCCGCAACACTATACTGTAGGCTACTGTCTCAAATAATTAAACTACACTACACTACAACATGCAGATTCGATAAAATAAGCATCTTTACATCTCCAAGCGTATTAGCAACTTTACAACATACACACTCTTTACTCTTCCAATGTATTAGCATCAAAATGTTATCTTAATAACATAAACATTCGGTTAACATGATTTGTTTCACTTTGTGTTAATCAATTTTCAGCGAGCACATCAATAAGTAATCGTTCCTGTTTCAAACATTGGTCTTAGACTTATAGGACTAAAAGATTGCATAAAATCAAACTAACTTTATTTGATTGCTTAAACGGAATTACTAGCTCAATGTTTCAATCAATATATTGCATGACTTGGTTTCCTTGTGAACAAAAGTCTTTACTTTTTACTACACCAGCAAATTAAGTTTAATATGATGTGATGCAATGTTACAAATATAATTACTGCTGTTTGAAGTGGTTGAACATATATGATTTATATGACTTTACTATAGTGTGTTAAATTTTTATTTCCATAGATTAACATGAAAACACCATTCGTCTAGCGGTAATAGTACCCTGCCACAGTACAGACCTGGGTTCGATTCCTTGCGGGTGCATTTCTGGCTGTGATGATAAGCCTATTGCAATGGTTGGGTCCATTGTGTTACATCTCTTAAAATGGATGAGATAAAGGCGTTTCTGAGCTAATTTTTTTCCCTTCACCTACATATGTTTGGGAAATCTTGTATTTAATAGTGAATGGTGTAGTTTAAGCCACAACAGTAAGCAGACATTTTTACTATAAAATCACATGGACCAGTATCATCAATGATTTCTAATGATGAAGGATTTCCTTATAGTTTAGCTTTGTATATTAGTCCAAAGAGAATAGTAAATATTTGCAAATGATGCAACATTTCGAAGACAACTTTTGTTGTCATGAGATAGGTATTGTATGTACTTTCCTGACTTTGTATGAATCACATTGATAATCATGCACACACAAATTGTACCACATAACATGTAAAAGATCGTTGTTTCTGAGGGGTTCAATCATATAGTTTTGTATGCAACTTATTCCTATATAGGTAGAAGTGAGTGTCAAAGTATAGCAACAAGGCATAGTAGAGAATTAAGCTTTTACTTGGAAGTATAACAAGAAGGTAGTGAGCACATCTTTTTTCACTTTTCAAACTTACCAAATTTTCAAATCACATATGGGAATTCGAGAATGGTTTATGCTAAACACAATAATGAGATTTTACATAAACACAGTAACCCTCTCATTAACACTTCACATCACACACTTAGGAGATTTTACACATATATGATATATCACCACTGTTATTTACTTTCTTAACTCACCTACTTCATCGTCATGCAATTAGTTTATCGGTCAATGATGTTAGGTAATATCTGCGCACCATGGTGTCTTTCCTCTCTAATATCAAACTTTGAGGTCGTGCGTTTTCTTGATTTGCAGCGTGAGAATGAAAGTTAAAATGATTGCAAGGGTGCATATTATACGAATAGCAAGTGCCAGAAGATTGGCCGTTTAACCAGCCTCAAAGGTTATAAACTCTGATCGTTTGATAATCAAGACTTAAATAAGATCCATAACTAACATGAGCTCACACCATGACCTTTATTCACTTTATAGAAACGGGAAACATTATTACAAAAGGGAAGTAAATTATCAGTCAACAACTATGTCAAATGTAACCTGCAATCAAATGTTGTACGTTATCCGTTAAACCCCTCAAAGTTTCTTCAAGTGATGCACTGTGGATATTCTGGATGCCATGAAAATAGTACAACCAATGATGCATGATGCACCAAACACCAACTCAGGCGAGGAGGCGCAAGCCTAAACGTTACAGTGCATAGAGCAGAACTGGTAATGCATGTTGCACAAACACTGATGCAGGCCGCGACACGATACTGTAGCCTACCGTCTCAAGTAATTATACTACACTATACTACAACATGCAGATTGGATATAATATGTAACTTTACATCTCCAAGTGATAAGCCAAAAAGAGGAGGTCCGTTTTCTCTTTAAGTCCTTGATCCCCGGCAAGTCAAAAACTTTAATAGAATTTTGTATCAAATTTACATTAATATAACATACCAAAGATGGGTCTGGATCAAGATCTTGAAGAAAATGTTATTGGTTATAATTATACTTCGTCACTGCCACTTTGATTACCATTCTTTAGTATGTTGAACTTGCAGAGAGGGCAAGTGGCATTTATGTACAACCATTTATCGATGCAGGTGGCGTGAAAATGATGACAGCAGGGGAGCTCACGAAGTTCGGTTCCATCGTCATATGAGCAAAGGCAAATGCAACATTCCTGTCAAGAAAACTCAGCAAGATGACCAACCACAGATGATGGAAATAAAGATGCCTGACTAATTGTAGTGCTTATGAATATGCATCAACATTTCGTCAATGTTGCACTCTACCATTGACTAAGGTAGGCTGTTCGAGACCTAGTAAAGTAGTGGAAATCCCAGACTGTATACCACAAGTACAGGAGATGTCCAATCAGGGGTCGCAAGGGTTCACATGTAAAACTTTTTAAGACAGGAACAATATAGTGGAACTTACTTACAGCTACAAGAGAGAATACAGGCAAACCAATGCCAGCGACTTTGTTTTACTCAGTACTTTAGACTAGTGTGAATACTACACTCGAGGTAATGGCAAGACCATACTTATAAGCATTGGTTCATATCAAATAAGCATGTGACAAGTCAAAATCTCTAGACTAATACGAATTACAGGGGCTTTTAATGCTAGTCATGAACTTCTATTATAGTATGTGACAAGTCAAAACTTAAATTATTTGTCTAAAAGAGGGAGTATTAAGCCATGAAGTTTTAATGTTTGATCAGTAAATCAGAATATATGTCTACGAGCCATAGAGTTCGCCTATAGGTGAAAAATATACCAGTCCAGCCAAAACCCTGTTTCAGGCAAAAAAATTATCACTTGGAAAGAATACCCTTGAACATTAAAACAACATTGTTTCTTTTGAGCCGTACGATTTACTCCCTCCGTCCCAAATTATAAGTCCATATTGCTATTTTTGATTGTCCCAAAATGTTTGTCCACTTTTATATTCCAACCATTCAAAAGAGACTTTAGTGGAGGGAGATGATATTTGATTGATTAATAGAGTAGTTAGTGGAAATTTCTTAAACTTTGTGCAAAATGAAAATGGACTTATAATTTGGGACGGAGGGAGTACATAATAGTTAGAATATAATGCCGCCTTCAACCTCAACCACCCCCACTCATAGCACAGCTCCCCATCAATAACAAAAATGCCAGCACCAACTCCTAAATTCTATAAGCAATTTTTGTGCCATAGCTTTTTGTTTGTGAAAAACTTGATTAACTATTTGGTTATGAACTTATGATGTATCTAGGAGACGAGATGTTATTGCATAAAATGAGATGCCATCATCCCATCTTTCCTTTTATTAGTTTGCCATTAAGCTTGTGTATGTGTGTGTGCGCACACACAAATATAGACATAGCCTCTGTTCCATACACAGGTAACAGTTTATCTAAACTTACTTTCAAGCATGTTCCATACACAAGTAACAGTTTCCTTTCCCTGTTGTCAGGGTTTTGACCGTAAAAACATGCCTCTGTGGCCATTATAATCAGCATCAATATGCTGATAGCCTTTATTCTTGTTCAAAAAATCCCCTGGTTTCCACTTGATTATGGGTATGATTTATATTTGACTGACAGTCGGACACTTATGTCATGCCTAGTTAAATAATGCATTTACATTGGAATTGAGATAGTAAATAACATATTTTGCATCATGAAATAATTATAAAGAGAAGTGACAAAGATGTATTTCATAAGATTCAAAAACTTACAGCATCCTCCTCAGATAAAGCGCGTTCGACAGGAGAATCAGTATCACATTCTACCATTATTCCACCATAGCCTTTTTGGATCTCCCCATTTTCTTTCTCAAAATCATCTATTCTATTAAACTTGTATTTAGGCAATCGTTCAATGTCATCTTTGGTTGCACCTTCCTGTTTTAAGAACAAATGAATGAGGATACAACAAATAAAAAAATATTAAAACAAAGAATGTTTCACGTACAGTACTATAATAATCTCAAAAGATAAAATCGAACTTCAAGATCCAACTATTATTATACAAAGTTTCAAGCTAAAAATGGATTAGACACCACATCAACTAAGAGTAATCTCTACACCACATCAGCTTATATACGTTTAACCAAAAGAAACTTAGCACAACCAAAAAATCTCAATACCCCTTGATTTCAAAACAACAATACTATTATCAAGCCATCATCCGTCACACTCAACACTTGAAAACTGCAACTTCAAAATCTATGTCGTATGAAATCCTAGGTTCCCGTAGTTATTTTAGTTTAAAACCCATTCTTGAAGAGCTATTACACTTCCTTTAACTTATCCATATATGTTTTAGTAAGCGATAATTATATGGTTCAACATACTTCCATAGAAATATGTCTACAATTCTACATATATTAAATATATAATTGATTTCCATTTATTGAATATTGCGTCTCAGATCCTCTGACTTGTATGAAGTTATCACATCCTGTAAACCTTACCGTAACACATAGATAGATGTAACACATAGATAGATGAGGTATGATTTATCTTTTTAGAGAATTCAACCATCTAACTTACTTCCTAAGAGATTATGGCGAAATGCAATAATCAAACCCTATAACCATACCTCAACTGAAACTACAATCATACTTGTAGAACAAAAAGAATGATAATATGTCATTCGCTAAGTCATGTCATTCACCAAGTCAGCTAACAAAACCTTTCTTTCAAGTTATCTTACACTACTGCACAAGGGAATTACCTGATCGGCTACCGCATACAAGATAGCAATAATACAAGGTAGACAGCAGCAAACAGCAATCCCAACAACACAGGCCACAGCAACACAGATAACCACGAAAAACACATCAAATGCCAAGAATGTAATACAGAGCCTGGAAAAGAAACATGCACAAATCATCCACCTAAAAAGCAAGCTCGATACTTTCATATAAAACCTTTCCGAGGAAGAAGAAAGACAAACCAGTATAATTGAGGTGCATTCTGAGTAAGATGTTGACCACCGGAAGACACCCAATAGAATCCAACAATCCACCAAATAAAGGAAAACATTGTATTAGCAGACTCCAAATGCTTAGCAACACTGCCAAAGATGAATATAACAGAAATTGATATAATGCTCACCATACAGAACCAGAAAAGACTTCCACTAATTTTGGTTTTGGCCTTTAAAAGCACAGTTACAAAAGTAATAAATCCCTATCTAAATTATTCCGAAAGAGATAAACTGAAACACGGCCACAGATTAATGTAACACAGTTGATATACATGCAGGCCATACATAAAAGAAATATTTCGGTTATTTTGCTTTCGACTTCTAAAGGAGAGTTGCAAACAAAAGTTCCCAGAGACCATAAAGTGGAACCTTACTCCTAATTTGCATATACAGCTTACAAAATATTTGTAGCAATATGAGGGTTGAGAAAACAAACAAGCCAGATCAATAATAACAGCACACAAACTGGAGATGGAAATCAAATACAACACGCATAAACACACAGAATAGGTATGTAGGCAGATCTATCTTAGGTACGGAACTGCAAATTCAAGAAATTTCATGTAACCTAGAAAAGAAAAACTAAGTGTTGTAGCACGCAGATTGCTGGTAATGAACAGCAAGAATAGACTTCTTAACAAAAATCTATACAAACTATAAAATGTCACCCTGCACATCCCAACCTGTGAGATTTATTTAAAAGATAATCAAGAATGTCAGGACACAGTTAGTGAAGAGGTGGATGGAGGGGTGTCTACAAAAGTAAGCTACCTCCCATTGTTGGGGTGTATGGTTATCAAAAGAAAGCTTAGGCAACTACCTAATAGATTATAGACTATGCAGAAAAAAAAGAAAAAAACGTAATGTGTGTCCAAGAAAATACAAAGGTTATAAGTCATCATGTGTTCCAGAACAAATAAGAATCTAAGAAATGGAAAATTATGGCAGGCCTTGCAAAAAGAAGTGTCTATAATCTATAAACATAATTAAAGCAAAGTTGACATATAAAAATGGAACAGAAGTCTCACTATTTCAATATGATGACATATTAGAACCAATGACACGTTCGATCTCTTTGCTTAGGATGACATATAGAACCAATGACACGTTCCATCTCTTTGCTTTGATTATGGATGAACCAGCAGAAGACATGCTATACTATGGCATATGCTTCCGGCATGCTATGTTAAATACTTAAGTTGACGAGACTAGGATGATTAAAAACGATTATGGAAACATGGATAAACACTTGAAAGGGGTGGAGAAAGATTGTTATAGTAACAGCAAGAACAATAATACCCGATCCCGCCGGAGTGGGGTATGGGGGAGGTGGTATGTAGTCAATCACCACCCTACCCGAGGGTAAAGAGACTCCTTCCAGAAAGACCTCCGGCAAAAGATCGTTATAAAAGAAAGTACTAAAAAAAAAGATTTAGACAAGTAAAACATACCAAAAGAGTTAGGCTTATATAAGAGTGCATGGAACTATGGAAGAATATTATTCTTCTTCTTGAGACCTAAAAGGATACGGCCTTATTAGTCTTGTATATGGTTTAAGTGTTTAACTCACGTGCTTATTCTGTTTGCGATAATATCCACACTCCTCGGTGTCATTCCAATGAATATAAAAAGCTTTCGGGACTGCAAGTACACCGAGTAGTGGAGCGTCACACGTCCCTTTGTAAATGTTGTGTGCCCTCTAAAGTCTACATAGTAAATACATACCACAACTCAACCTATTACCTTAGGTATCATCATGGCGTCTACATCAACTAGTAGCAACACTCAGATTCACTTCAACTTTACAATAGCAATGACACCAATCATCAGCAATTCAGTTACCCTACAACATCTTACGGGTTATTTAAAGGCACATTCTAAAATCGATTATTTATCAAACACTCAAACTGATACTGGCAGCAACAAAACTGGCTATCAAAGGGCACCAATACAGATACACCTTATTTTACTCTTCGTTAACTATAGTACTTCCATATATAGCTAGTCTATAACACTTAATCGTAACTCATCACACTTGGCACTTTCGCACTAGGCATAGGTGAATAACGTTAACTAAATACTAATTAACATCACATTAACATATAGCGCTAAACATCATACCTAGTATCATCGTCCTCATTATTATGCAACCGATGCGGCCCCAAATCACCATACTCCCTCCCTTCACCACCCGCACTTCCCACACTCCCTTCACTCGCATTTGCGCTACCATTCCCACCTTCCGAACCCCGCAACCTATGTTTAAACTCAACAACAACACAAACCATATGCAACAAACACTGAAACCCATACCCCACAATCCAAACCCTCAGCGGCCTCTTCGGATCCTCATTCCTACTCATAAAAAGGACCGAAAGCGATACGACAATAAACGCAAAGTTCCAAATCAAGTCTAGGATGACAACAGGGCGTGAGTAAGCCCAATCTGATTGCCTCTCTTCAATTTGCTCAGCAGCTGATTCTCTGACACGCATTGAAGGCTCTCGAAGCATTCGACGACTGCTGGCGCGGCGCAAGAAGCGCGCCGCGCCGCGTAAGGAGGGTGTTTGGGTGAATTGACGGGGGTTGGGGAGTAAGGGGGTTGTTTGGGATTGGGTTTGGTCGGTGGATGAGGATGGGGATTGGGAGGACATGGTGGGTGGGTGTTTGGATTTGAGTGAGTGATGATGAAGAAGATGTTATTGGATATTGATTATTATTGATTGATGATTATTTGGGGGTTGTTTGGTTTGGGAGTTGGGGAGGATACATCTATGATTGATGTCACCATTATGTGAAGGTGTGTTGTGTGTCTAGAAGGGTGTATTGGTCATTTTGTTATAACAGCGACTTGTAGTAATCGTACGATCGTCGGCAGTTGTACAGCGTCACA
Organism: Chrysanthemum seticuspe; assembly: GCA_019973895.1. Lineage (NCBI taxonomy): Eukaryota > Viridiplantae > Streptophyta > Magnoliopsida > Asterales > Asteraceae > Chrysanthemum > Chrysanthemum seticuspe. The sequence goes on from BPTQ01000007.1 coordinate 52,504,000, forward strand.
AACACAAATAGTAACAATCAAGTCATCAGCGTCGCATGACTCATTAATTTTTGGAGGTGAATTACACAATCTCTTTTTTTTTATTTGCACATTTTATCATGTGTTATACACAAATATACATATTGACCCGTTTGATTAGCATAAATGGGAATGAGACTATAACTTTCAAAGTCATAGTCGTGTTTGTTTTGTTTTGTTTTGTGGGTTCGGTAATGAAATGGGTATATCATAGTTATATATTCATTACACACCAATTTGGTGTCTATAAAATCCGTTCCCGTGGGCTTCTCTTTTTTCCATTACAAAATTCAAAAATCTATACACTTTTTCATACCATATTTCTCTGTTGTAAAAATCGGCCCAGGCGGCCGATTAATCCCCGCATAATCGTTGATCGCTCACTAAGCGTCTTGATTTATCATAATCGGCCTATTTAATCGGTTTGATCAAAGATCGCTTAAAAATCGGTCAACAAACTGATTAATTGGACAAAATCAAACAAAATCGGTCTAATCAGATTAATCGAACAAAATCGCTTAAAAATCGGTCAACAAAATCGCTTAAAAATCAGACAAATCGCTTAAAAATCATTCAACAAACCGATTAATCGGTCAAAGATCTCTTAAAAATGGTCAACAAACCGACTAATGTTTATGTTTGACTTTGAACTTTGAAGAATTATGTATTATGTTTATATTTGAATACATGAAATATTTGAACTTTTATGCACTATGCTTATCTTATACATATAATATAGTATAATATCTAAAATTATAATTTTGTGCATAAAAATTCCAATCCGATTAATCTCCGATTAATCCCCGCCTAACCTATTAATCGCTAGGCCCTACCCGACCGCCTGACTAGCGCCTAGCGATTTTTACAACCTTGCCATATTTTATCAACCAAACATAAACAATCGTAAAAATACTTTTTCATACCCATTGTCATTCCACCTCATTCCAAATTCGATACTCATTATCATTCCTAGCAACAAACCAAACAGGAATGTTATTTTTGCATACTGTCTATTAGATTGTGCAAAAAAAACAAGAAATATATTTTGTTTTTTGCCAAAAGAAAATGAAAAATAAAAATATATCAATCAACTTTTTTAATTTTTACTCATGTGTCACATATCTATAAACCTTATTTGTTACTATTTCCAAGACAAAACACACATGTTTAAAAAAAAAACCTATTATACTACTCAACCAATCAAATATTATTTCTACTTACTAAACTTTATTTATTTGATTGAAATAAGAAATGAACAATTATTTCGAGACATATTAAAATAGAAATGTGAATAATAATTTGATATAGATTGAGTTTTTACTTATACATAATATTTATTTAAATACGTTAGAAACACACATAATACTTACAAAGAGACGCATTTTTTTTAATTTTGGTTACGCCATGCACTCATGTTGATGACCTAACGTATAATTTGCACAAAATTGAAGGTGTAGTTGAGGTGGCGCTTGAGCCCGCCTCCCCACGAGTGAATTATTCCTCTATTACCTATTTACAACACCTACACTATTTGATTGGAAGACATTTTAGAGTTTGTCACTAATAACGCTAGAGTACAAGCACTTCACTAGATATCTTGTTTTTTTGTGCATACCTGGTCATTCTAACTTGCAAATTTTTGCACTTAGACAGCTAGTAATGGGACCGGATGTTTTGTTTATTTAAAAAATAAAATAAAACCTTGTGCAGTTTGACAATGCAAACACAACTAAAAATGATATGAAAAAACATACAAAAAATGCAAAAATATTTCGCAAGAAAAGCACTTTGATTAACACCTTTTTATAAGAACTTGCAAAATGTTAATAATCATTTTGTTATTAATTGGTTTACACTTCATATTCCGATGATAATATACATAAAGAGGTGTTTGGCTAAGCTTATATGATGGCTTATGAGTTTATTAGCTTATGTGTTAAATAAGTCTAAAATAAGTGTTTGGCTAAGCTTGTATAATTGGGCTTATGAACTTATATAAAGGGGTTTTTATGACCTTATATGTGAAGGGGTGAGCTTATATAACAACATTATATAAAAAGACTTTTTTAACCTTATTTAATAACCACACAATTTAATGTTCATGTATTTTTTTTGTCATTATGCCTTATTAATTCTGATAAACTAAGTTAAACGCTTAGCAATGGCTTATTAGCTCATGATATATAAGTGATAAGCCCTTTATATAACATAGGCATAAGCTCAATAAATAAACTTAGCTAAACACCCCAAATTAACGATGAGGTTATGTTTATAACGATCAACGTCTGTTTAGAAGAGCGTTGGTTTAAAGGGACGGAGCCAGGACAAAAAATGACCGGGTGCACAAAATGTTTTGAACAGTAATATAGAAACACATTTCGATGGAACGGGGTCATTTAAGATGCATTTGAGAAAAATCGATGTTTTCCTATAAAACTAACACTACATCAAAAAAAATCCATAGGTGTCCCGGGCACCCGCGGGACCCTCCCTAGCTCCGTCCCTGTTGGTTTATGTCGATATCATATTATGTTTGTATAACAATTCCCTACGACCTTTAGTAAAATATTTAAGGCGAAGCCCACTTCAGTCTCTATCTACGATCAAACCTTTTCTCAGCTCTCTTATGACCGCTATCAAACAAAAACTTTTTCTTATACTATAGTTGTAAGTTTGTTATTCTCTTTTCGAATTAGGTGAAACAAAGCTTCAAACAAAGAGATTGGATTCTATATTGACCCCAGCGTAGGCTGGCTTTTTTGGGAAGCCCGTCCCTACCTGCTTACGGTCCAGCTAGCCTACCACCGGTAATGGGAACTAAAAAAGAAAAACAACTTATCGGATACGGAGTAAAACGTATGTCACTCTCGGCAAACTATTTCACACATGGGCACCTTTAGGTTGTGCACAATGCACCTGAAAAACTCGATCGGTCAAGTAAGGTGACCGACTTTATAATCGGTTGAGGCCTTTGTGGTGTTCGGGTCATATATCGGTCGTGAAAGGTAAAAACAAACTATCGGTCTAATTTTCGATCGATTCTAAATGTTACCATTTGATTAAAAAAAACAAAAAAAAAACTTTACCACTTTTAACACATTATAAATACCAACCTCAAACTGTTGTTCCCCGTTCACTATTGTTTAAAACAGTTTAAGTATATAAAAACAGTTAAGAGTGAACTATGACTGAAATTAACATAAGTAAAACACACAAAGTAATTTTCAACATCATATTCTTATTAGAAATAAATCAACAAAGAATACGTTACCCAAGTACTTGCGGAATAGTACTTGGGATTGAAATGACAAAGTTTGGTGACTCCTCTCTAAGCTCAGGCTAAGTCTGAGCACAACTCTTAGAGCTCACTGAGCTATCTCATGAACTAAGTTGTATTTGGAGGAGTGAAAAAATGGCTTGCGTGTATGTGTGTTTTTATAATTCACAAGCTTAACCTTTTCACTCCATCTCTTATGCTATTTATATATGTATGATATTTGACTCTTTCCTAAGTGACAAACTGACATCATACAGAAGAAAAAATACTGATGTATTTTGTCTCTGTTTACAAAGACTATTCTAGGTAAGAGACAAGACTACTTTCCTAAGTTCAGTGATGACACTGAGCCTGATCTTTTGCCATTCAGGGAAAGTTGAGTTTGGTTGATAAGGACTTCGTCTTATCTGATTCAAACTTATCCCGCCTTGTCCCGCTCTTTCTTCAGTCTTTTCATCCATCAGTCTTCTACTTCAGTTTGTCTTCAGTGTAAGGGGTTGGAGAGGAGTCTTAGGGATTCAGTGAGTTATTGTCATCACTCATTGAATCCACCATCTTCTTCTTGACTCAGTATTCACCCTTTAAGTTCCGCCTTACTGAGTGGAGAGACTTCTTCTTTGCCTCGTACTGAGTATCCTGAAGATGACTCACTGAGAGACTATGCACTCAGTGACCTGTTAGTGTTTAACGGACTAAACACTTGGGCTATTTTCTATTCAAATCCTAGATTACGGGGTTTGGGTATTTACTGAACCCAACAGTCTCCCCCTATTTGGATATACAAATAGCCTAAGTGGTTGATCAGTGCAAGTGAGCAAATGGCTTCTTCTTACACTGAATGTACTAATGAATATAATAAGGAACACTGAGTAAATTAACAAAACATACATCTTTTATTGATCAGATTACATAGTTCCTATCACTGGTACAAAAGATAAAACAAAATGATGTCAGTCCAGATGGATTCCAAGTGCTTCAAGCTTGACCTTTTTGGTGATGAGTGTTTCCTTGTCAGGATGGTCTCTTATCTTTGCATTTAAGTCAGTGCAGAACCTGATATTCGCAGAAGTATGAATTTGAGAGGCCATTGGAATATAGCTGATCATTGTAGCCACTCCAGCATGATCGATATCACTCCACCTTTGAAATGCTGGGTTTCCATAGACATCAATGAAAAATAGCCCTCTTTCAGGCTTTTCAATCACAAGACAGTTCACAAATTTCACTCCTTCAGGCAGCTCCCTATTACACTCCAGTCCAGGCACTTTAATTTCAGGTTGGAACTCAACTCTCTTCCTTTTGCCAGTGGATGATTGTGGTTGAGATCCTTAAGGTGCAGTTAAGGCGGGCTGAATTCCCAGTTGGGCTGGACAATCCCTCAGTCTTTCATATCTTTTACTGAGCATCTTCATCAGGTCCTTAACCACCGCATTATTCTTCTTTTCAATGATTGGACCAAGTTAATCGAGTTCAGTGATCCCAAAGTCAGTGAATTTGAGGGGATCATGAACCTCGAAGTGTCTTTTATCAACCCCTCTGTAAACGTTCATGGCCAGTGGTTTGGTATTGGGGATGATTCTGACATCTGTGATCTTATCAGGAAGCCTTCGGCTTGTCATTGCCAGTTGTAATGCTCAATTCTGCTTTGCCTGATGGCTTCAGTTTTCTTCTTCTTTTCTTCCAACTGTTTTCTCATTTCAGCCATCTGAGCAGCCTGAGCTTCCTTGAACTTTTGTTCTGCCTGACCCTTTTCAAGCTTCTTAGCATCAATTCCAATGTTTTCAGCTTCCTCAGCAACTAATTGTACCAATGCTTCTCTGCTCTTTCTTTCTTCTTCAGCAAGTTTCTTTTTTCGTTCCTCCTTAGCAAGGTGAGCACTTAGTTGTTGTGGTGTGAGCAGGTACATGGTGTTGCCGATTTTAAAGGGGATCTTCTCAGGCTCAGGAGTTGTCATTTTTCCTTTTCCTTTATCCTGGCCTGAGGAAGATGAAGTTGCTACCAGGGGTGGTGGTGTTGTTGTTATTGGTGTGATTACTGTCAGTGTTGTTGTTGATGTTGTCGGTGGGATTGATGAGATAGGTGTTGCTGAAACTGGTGGTGATGATGAGATTTGAGCCACTGATATTGATGGTGTTGGCTCCCCCTCAGTGTGAGAAGGAGGTTCTTCAGCAATATTCTCCCCCTCAACTGTTGCCGGAGCGTCAGTGAGGGCAAGAGTTGGAGTTGGTGCTGAGGGGGACGGAGCCGCTTGACCCTTGAAGGCCTGATAAATTTCAGAGATCATAGCCTTGATGTCTGATGTGTCGGTTTGGAGACCAGTGACCTTTGCTTCCAAGTTAGCATGAGATAATTCCAAGGCTGTCATTCGAGGGCCAAGATTCCAGGCCATGGAGGATGATGCCTTAGCCAGATTAGCCACCTGAGCATCAAGAGACCCAAATGTAGATTGTAGAGACTGAACAGAACTCTGTAGGCCTTGAACATTGGCAGACTAAAGCGTATCAACCAGGCCAATGAGACGGGAGGAATTCTTCATATTGTCTCTTTTGAATCTCCACCACCCTAACTGTGTTATTGCAACTTTTAATGGCCTTGGAAGCCACCCATTCAGCTTGGAAATAAGCTGAGATCAGATGTTGTGGGCTGTTTTGGCTGCTGGTGCAGAACCAAAAAGAAAAACAGTGAAAATAAAGATTTTGAACTCAACTTTTGACTATGCTAGAGGTTTCTTTGATGCACAAAATTAGACTCAGAAGAAGTTGGTAATAAAAGGTCTTGAGAAAAATAAGTTTTTCCAATGTTTACTACCAAATTAACTATAAAAACTGATCTTAAACAGCACCAGGCTGCTATTCTGCGCCTAGTTCAGTAAAAAAAAATTCGAAACAAACTCTTACCAATCTTTGTTAAAACAATTCTTAACTTATGGAAACTATTTGAGGACTTTAATGCTATTGACTGTAAAAGTCAAACTGGGTGAGAATTGGGTTTTTACCACTGTGACCCAGTTGACCCAAACAACCTTTAATGTTGATACTGAAACTATGATTGCTTTTCAAAACACTTAGTTGACCCCTAACTTTGAGATTTCCTTTGTCACTTATACTAAAAGCATTTAAAACCTTCAAATAAACTTTAACACTACTTTAACCATAGAGCATAAAACTGAAAATATTTTTCATTGATAACAAAAGGGAAATTACATCAGAACTAAAAAAACAAGAAAACTAAATTTTTAAAGATAAAACTAGGGGTGCCTTATGCATTGGCTACAACATCTTATTAGTATATATACTAAAAGGCAGGACCCAAGGTTTTGCAAATTACGCATTTAATGCAAAGTTTTTCAAATTGGCAGAAATAGCCCCTGAGGTTCAAGTGGCGCTGCAAAATAAGTCCAAACATTAAATGCAAAGTTTCGCAACATGGCAAAAACAATCCCTGAGGTTTAAGTGTCGCTGCAAAGTAGGTCCAAACATTAAATGCAAAGTTTCATAACTTGGCAAAAACAGTCCCTGAAGTTTAAGTGTCGTTGCAAAGTAAGTCCTTTAAGCAATCCCGCTGCATCGCGCGGGTTTTCCAACACTCGTTTATACTAAAAGCTAATAGGGGTCTTCTTCTTCTCTTTGTGCTTCTTCTGTGAGGGCAGCAAGCCAAAACCCCTTTGTGTGCTTTCTTCACATCATCTTGGCCCTTGATTAAGTAGGTACAAGTGAGTATAAATCAGAGCCATCCATTGAGCTTTTTGAGCCTGGATTGCCATCGTGGCATTTGGGGAAGAGGGGAAAGATTGAGTAGTGGGTTTGGGAGTTGGGGTTAACTGGGTAAAGAGGGTGAAAGGGTTTCCTGGGGATGTGGTGATTTGGGTAAAGAGGAGAGACAAGGGTTGAGTGTTTTGGGTGATGGGGAAAAGAGGATAAAAGCTTGGTTTTTCTGGGTAGCAGAGAAAGGAAGGAGGAGGGAAAAAAGGGTCGTGGGTTTTTATTTTTGGTGATGGGGTTCAAATGGTAGGGAGGTCAAGTGGAAGGTGGGGTTCAACAAGGAAGTGGGGGTTCAAGGGTCAAGGGGTTTGGTATTTTAATCACAAGGACCATTCTTGTAATTTCTGATTTTTGAGGGACTGAAATTGTAACTTTCCCAAACTTCTCAAAAGGGCCAAACATGCCAAGTTTCATTAGTACAAGGACCATAAAAGATAATTTTCCATTTTTAAACTTCCAAGGACTATTTTTGCCAATTTTGAAACTTGAAGGACCAAACTTGTAAATTCTCCAAACTTTTTACCCAAGGATCATTTTTGATAAATTTTGATTTTGAAAGGACTTGGGTTGACTTTTATTTCAAAACAAATGCTCAGGGACTGATTTTGTCAAGATTTGAAAGTTGAGGGACTGAAACTGCCAATTATGCAAACTTAGCTCGTTTTTCATCTGATTTTAAACATTTTGCATCTGAAACATATAAAATACAATTTTGGGATATTTTCAGTATTTTGATGCATTTCTGAGTGTTTTTAAATGTTTTGCAGTTCAGATTTGACCAAAAATGATGAGTATTTACACACTCATCAACTTCAGTGGCTTCCAGTACTTTAGAATTGAGTGTTGGGTCCTCCTTGACAGTCTCTTTGATATCATCAATTGATGAGCCACACTTCTGAAGATACTCTCGAATTTTACCCAGGTTTGTATTCTGTTCGTCAATCTGTTGATACATAAGATCCCTGTGTTCGTGAACATTTTCATTGAAGGTGAGCACATCGGATTTAAGATCAGCATAACTGGCAGCAGCCTCAGTGTGTTGTTCCTACAGTGTTTCAGTGACCCCAGAATATAACCTTCTTGAAGCTTTGGTGATCCACTGAACAAGCTGTCTTTCAGTAAGTGGGAGAACATTATCAAATCTTTCAAATTCATCAATGGAGGAAGAGGAGTCATCATTGTCATGCTGGAATGGTGATTCAGTATGTTCCTGTGGATCAGGCTGAGGCTCTTGTTCAGCTTGAACCTCAGCGTCCACTTCTTCCCCAGCTGATAAAACTTCATCATCAGTTTCAGCAAGCTCATCTTCCGAAAAGAGAATTCCAGTAACATCAGCAACGGTTAACAGGGGGTTGGTGATGGGTTCCATATCAGCGGGTGGTATGTTTCCCTCTGAGTCTTTGTCCCCCATTGACCCCTCGGACACTGGTGGGCGTTTCCCAGTGCCTTCGCTGGAGTCAGGATTGGTTGTGGGTTCCGTATCGGCGGGTTGTTTCTTTCCCTCCGAGTCTTTGTCCCCTAGTGACCCCTGAGACACTGGTGGGAGTTTTCCAGTGCCTTTGGCGGAGTCAGTGATAGTTGTATCCCTATCAGCGGGTTGTATCATTCCCTCTGAGTCTTTGGGATCGATCAGTGTGCCCCCAGACAAAGGCTTGTATTTGCTAATGTCATCACTGGGCGATGTGGAAGGCGCTCCCCTACCAGCGGGTTATTTGTTTCCCTCTGGATCTTGGGGAGTAGTTGTTGTGACCAAGGGCACTGACTGTGATGTATCAGTGTCCTTCGTTGTCACGGGGATGGATGTTGCCTGGTCATCAGTGGGTGTCTTTTTAGTCTCAGGCCTTTTGTGCCTTTTAGGCTGTGTTCCTGAAGCCTCAGGGCCCTGGGACTTGGGTTTAGTCTTAGTTCCAGTCTGAGACTTCCCCTTTCTCTTTTTAGGAGCAGGGTTTGGAGACACTGATCCCTCCTGGTTGTTTACAGCAACCATATGGGCCGTCAATTCAATAGGAGTGACAAGGGATGGGTCTTTTTGAAAATTGGATTGACTCAGGATGCTAGGTAAAGCACAAAATTTTTCTTCATGAGGGTAGTTTGAACCCAGTAACACTTGCAAAGAACAAGAGACAAACCTAGGATACGAAACGTATTTCGTCCTAGTTTTGCTCTGTAGCTTGGCTATGAGATCACTGTAAATGATCTCACCTATGTCGACAGTGACCCCATTCATTAAGCAGTATGCCATCATCAACTGAATAGAGTTAACTTGTTCAGTGGATGAGTGGTTCCCGCCGAGGACCTGAATCACAAAAGTGAATAGGATCCTCCAAGCCACGAGAAATGAGCTCTTGGTGACTGGGGTTCTGTCCAAAAACGTTTGATCTAAAACGATTTGTTTTAACTCATCCTTCACTGTGGAGGGTTCAAGATGGGCGACATAAACTCCTTTGTTATAATCCAACCCTGTTGAGGTGCAAAACGTTTTATAATCCAGGGTGAATTGTTGTTGCCCCCCGTGAAGACTGAATCTGTTGAGATATTCCCTGAGAGGTCTGAGGTTGTTCTCATCAGTAGAGGGTGTCGGGTCATAGGCCTTGGCTGTTGCCCAAAACTCCCTGAGGAGATTTTGGTAAACAATGGAGGGACACTGAACAAAGGCCGTTTTCAGTGGGAATTAAATAAAAATTTCATAATGTCTTTGTAGGCTGGGACAGTTTCAGGGTATTCAAAGTTGCCTATGACATTATTAGTTTTAAATTCAACATTTGTAAGATCTCCTACCCACTGAGAAGCAAACTGGAGAGATTGTGTTCTAGCCATTTCCATTAAAGATTTTAGGGTTTTGAAAATACTTTCTTTTGACTAGAACAATCAAAGTTTTTTTTGATCTCTCAAGTTTTGTTATGAAAAACTTTTGTAAATGTTTACAAGAAGGGTTTTCCAAAAGAGGTTTGAAGAGTTTTTGAAAACACACAAATATTTCTGGGTTTTTGAAATGATTTTGACAGAGTTTTGTTGCAGAAAATAATTTGTGTGTGTGTGTTTGTTTTGGAGGAGGGTATTTATAGAGTGGTGAGAAGGGTGTTTTGTGTACAAATGGGAATATTAAGAGTCGGTTTTTGAAACACGTTTGAATTCCCACATTTAATGCTACCACTCCATTACCCGCAGTAAAATCCCGTTTTTCAAGGGAACAGTTGCAGTGCACTATAAAAGTGCACTTTTGCAGAGATAAAATATCAATTTGATATTTTTTGTGTGAGGAGGCATTAAATGCCAAGTGGGATGACAGTAAGACAAAGAGACATATATTCCTATATTTAATTAACATTATTGCTAACCTAGGACATTTAAGTAACTGATACTTGGATCATTTAGTTACTCATTCAATGCTCTTTGTCAAATGTCAGGGACCCTGAATGAGTCTTACTCATTCAGTGAGAGGTTTAGTTTGGATGTTCAAGGAGGATGAACCATTTCAGTGAACTTACTGAGATTGGTTTTCAGGTACCTGACTTTCTATGTCAAGCATTCCCAATTCAGCTTTCAGTCTCCTGAAGGTAGGTTCATCCAAGGGTTTGGTGAAGATATCAGCCAGTTGATATTCAGTAGGGATGAAATGAAGTTCAATGTCTCCTTTCATTATGTGATCCCTGATGAAGTGATATCTGATATCAATGTGTTTGGTTCTTTGGTGGAGGACAGGGTTGTTGGAGATTGCAATAGCACTGGTGTTATCACAGAAGATGGGCACCATTTTGTAATGGATGTCATAGTCACTGAGTTGACTTTTCATCCATAATACATTGGCACAACATCCTGCTGCAGCTACATATTCAGCTTCAGCTGAGGACATAGCCACTGATTGTTGCTTTTTAGCACTCCAACAAACTAGTTTTCCTCCAAGAAATTGACAGGACCTCGAGGTACTTTTTCTGTCCATGTTGCAGCCAGCATAATCATAATCAGAGTAACCCTTGAGATCAAACCCTGAGCATTTTGGATAATAGAGTCCAAGGTTTGGGGTTCCCTTCAGGTACCTAAGTATTCTTTTGGCTGCAGTGAGATGGGATTCTTTAGGATTGGACTGATATCTTGCTATTAGACAGACTGAGAATTGGATGTCTGGTCTAGAAGCAGTTAGATACATCAGTGAGCCTACAATCCCTCTGAAATGAGTTGTTGACTGATTTGCCAGTGAGATCAGGTCCAAGGTTGTTAGGTGGGACCATTGGAGTCTTCACTGAGGCACAGTCAGATATCTCATATTTCTTCAAGAGATTTCTGGTGTATTTCTCTTGACTGATGGATATTCCTTTATCAGTTTGCCTGATTTGTAGTCCAAGAAAGTATGTGAGTTCCCCCATCATGCTCATTTCAAACTTCTTTGTCATCAGTTTTTCAAACTGTTTACAAAGTTTGTAGTTTGTTGAACCAAAGATGATGTCATCAACATACACTTGGACAAATATCACATCCTGTTGAGTTCTATAGACAAACAGTGTGTTGCCTATCTTTCCTCTGAAAAAACTTGTTTTGTATCAGGAAGGCTGAGAGAGTTTCATACCATGCCCTGGGAGCTTGTTTAAGTCCATAAAGGGCTTTGTCAAGCTTGCAGACATAGTCAGGGAATTCACTGCTCTCAAAGCCTGGAGGTTGTTGAACATACACATCTTCCTTGAGATCACAATTTAAGAATGCACTTTTAACATCCATTTGGTAGACCCTGAAGTTCATGTATGTTGCATAGGCAAGGAAGATCCTGATGGCTTCCATTCTTGCAACAGGAGCAAATGTCTCATCATAGTCAATGCCTTCTTGTTGACTGTAACCTTTGGCTACAAGTCTGGATTTGTTTTTAATGACAGTGCCGTTTTCATCAGTTTTGTTTCTGAAAACCCACTTCATTCCCATGACTACTACATCCTTAGGACATTTGATCAAGGTCATGACCTTGTTTTTATCAAACTGTTTCAGTTCTTCTTGCATAGCCTGAACCCAACTTGGGTATTTTAGAGCCTCAGTGACACTTTTGGGTTCTATCTCTGATAGGTAATCAGCATATAGACATTCATTGGCTGAAGCTGGAGTTAAGTTAGCATCCATGCTTCTAGTGAGCATGCCTTCAGTGGGTTCACCAATGATGTTTACAAGCTCAATGTCCTGAGATCTTGTCCACTTACTTTGTGGTCTGGGATCTGAGCTTGAAGATGTCACTGGGAGTTCAGATGTGAGTTCAGGTGCAAGAGCCACATGATCATTTAGATCATCTGTAGAGATGTCATGTTCAGGTCGAGGTTCATAAGTTACAGGTTCCTGATCACTTGGATCAGTGTTACCTATCCCAGCAGGGACTGACTGATTATCAATGAACTCACTAATGGTTGGTTGGGGTAGGTTGTGAGGTAAGACATAATATGAGATGTCAGCATCAGCTTGATATGAGGAATTGACTTCAGTGTTGAACTCATCAGGAGGATATCTTGATGAGTCATCAATTCCTATTTCCTCCACTGAGGTATTTGTGAACCTGATGCTTTCAGAACTTTCATCAAAGGTGACATGAAAGGTTTCCTCAACTTGTTGTCTTCTGGTGTTAAACACCCTGAAGGCTTTGGAGATCAGTGAGTAGCCTAAGAAATATCCATCATCAGCTTTTGCATCAAATTTGCCTAGGTGATCTTTGTGGTTATGAATGAACACAGGACACCCAAACACATGAAAAGTAGCTGATGTCAGGAAGTCTACCTTTGAAAGTCTCATAAGGGGTTTTATTATGTCTTTTGACAATGATTGACCTGTTTTGAGTGTAACAGGCAGTCTTGACTGCTTCAGTCCAGAAATGCTTAGAGAGGGCTGAGCCATTTAACATGGTTCTTGCTGCCTCAATGAGAGTTCTGTTTTTCCTTTCAGCAACCCTATTTTGTTCAGGGGTATAAGGAGATGAGAAATTTTGAGAAATTCCTTTTTCATCACAGAAGCTTTCAAGCTCATGATTTCTGAACTCAGTACCATTGTCAGTTCTGATTTGTTTAATAGTAATGTCATTCTGGTTTTCAATCTTCCTGATGAATGACATTATTGTATCAGCTGCCTGACTCTTTTTTGAAAGAAAGTATACCCAAGTGTATCTTGAGAACTCATCAACAATGACAAGTGTATACTTCTCATGCTGGATTGATCTGGGACTGACAGGTCCAAAGAGATCCATGTGCAGGAGGTGAAGGCAGCTTTTGATGGAGAAATTTTGTTTGGTTTTGAATGATGCTCTGTGGTGTTTACCTTTTTCACAGGCAGAGCATGGTTTGTCTTTTGCAAAAACCAGTGATGGTAAGCCAAGGACCTTGTTTTGTTTTGCCAAGTTGTTGAGGTTTTTGAAGTTTAAGTGTGAGAGTCTCTTATGCCACAGCCAATTGATAGTTTCAGTGGCTTTAGCAAAGAGACAAGTTCCATTTTGGGAGAGTGTTGACATGTCTAACACATAAACATCATCTCTCCTTGGAGCTATCAACACCACTTCCTTGTTGGCATTGAAGATGGTACCTTGTTTGTCATTGAATTGCACAATGTACTTAGCATCACATAGTTGACTGACACTGATGAGATTGTATTTGAGACCATTGACGTAAGCAATTCTAGAGAACACTATTCCATTGCAGTTTACTGAACCATAACCTTCAGTGGGACATGATGAGTTATCACCAAATACTACCTTGGGTCCTGGTTCCTTTACATACTTGTGCAGATACTCCTTTACACCAGTCATGCTTCTTGAGCATCCACTGTCTAGATGCCAGATAGGCTCCCTGGCGTGTCTCTGCACAAGTAGTAAACTGAATTAGTTTCTCTTAGTGACCCACTTGCTAGTGGGCTTGGGTCTCAAGGTTTCTTTGAATTTTTCAATCGACTCATGGTCAGTGGTTGAGTGCATTGTGCTACCACAGGTTTTGCATTTAGAGACTGAGGAAGACTCACTGATTTTGGGTTGTTTTGTGCTTCTCCTTGCATGAATGACACTGTCATGTTGGGATGTCTCATGAGCTGGATTTCCACATATATCACAGCATGTGTTCATGAGGCAGTCATCCTGATGATGATCATTAAACCCACAGTGAGGGCAAAGAGGAAAAGGTTTTGCTCTATTCATGAGAGCTGTTTTGGAGGATGAAGCATACTGGTGACCAACTTTGGTGTAGTTTGCTTTACTGACAGAGCTTACATACTGTAAGTGGTCTGCAGTTCTGTGATCATCCTTATTGCAGATCATGCAATAAAGGATTATGTAGCAGTTGTCAGTGGTATGACTGGTGTAATGACACAGCTCACACTTCTGCTTGGGTTTGTTGGTGGATTTTGATTTTGATGAGCTAGATGAGGCTGACTTAGTTTCCTTGATTGAATCAGGGGCTTTTTCGATGGAATCCATCTTTTCTGTCAGCTTCCTCACAAGCTCAGTAAGTTGCTGAATTTGGTCAGCTTCGGTGGGGACAGAGGATGTTGAAGTCTCAGTAGGAGTAGACTCTTGTTGGATTTGTTTTGCTTGTCTTTTCTGGATGGTTCTACCAAGTCCAGACCTTTCTTTTGGTGAGTGAGGATTGAATTTTAGAGGAGTAAGCTCAGAGCTTGGATCAGCACCCTGAAGAGGTTTCAGGGGTGGAAGTGGTGTTTCAGATTCTGCTTCAGACTCAGAGATGAGTTCAGTTCCACTGGTCACATCAGGGAGTCCTAGCATGCTCTTAAGAGCTTGGCTCTCAGGCTCAAGAATCCTTCCAGAATCGAAATTTGGAAGCTTACTCTCAGGATTAACCCGTTCAATCCAATCACTGGAATTTGGAGTTGTCAGCATATTGGTAATCATACCACCAGACACAAATGGTTTTGAACTTTGGTCTTTGTTGCGAGAGTCAGAAAGATGATCTTCACCTATGACTCTCTTTTTGCTACTGGGGGCACCCACAACATCAAAGACCCTGGGATTCTTAGCAGTCCAACTATCAAGAATATCTTGTTCCTTTTTAAGTTCATCTTGAAGAGCCTGATTTCTTTTAACTAGTTCAGTGTTTTGAATTCGCAAAGTGACAGCCTCAAGCTTGGCTTGTTTTAAAATAAGCAGTTCATCTCTACACTTGTTTAATTCAAAACTTAGCTTGTTGTATTTTGAAAAAAGATTTAATCTTTGCTCTTCTACGAACTTAAGGTCAACATTAAGATAATTCATATAAGACAGCCAATCAGAGTCATCATCCATAGAAAGTAAGATGTTTACCTTCTTCATAGTGATGTTGACCCATTCCCCGTTTCTGGCATGATTCTTTCCAACAACTAGCTTGTCCTCTTCTGAGAGGGCCATTAGTGCACTGACATGCACCATTTCATCATCTGATGACACTGGCTCTTCATCCCAGTCGAAGGTCTCAGCAACAAGGCCTTTGTTTTTACCCTGCACAGATTGAACACTTTTTGTTGTTTCTGAGGGACTGGCCTCGAGCAATGCAAGCTTAGCTTTGACTTTCTTATACTTAGCTTCAAAATCAACAGTTTTGTTTTGATCAGATTTGTTTTGAAAGTTTTGATGAGACTGATAGATTTTTGGTTGAAATTTGCTAAAGCCTGGGGACTGATTTGATCCTGATGGTTTATAAGAGGGTTCAGAAATTGTTTTTGAAAAACAGTCTTTTACAAAATGACCTCTTTTGTGACATTTAAAGCATTCAGTGTCCTCATTTGCTTTGACATTTGAAAAACCTTTGTTTCTTTTTATAAACCTTCGAGAGTTAGCAAGGAGTGCCCTTTCCTGAAATTCAGTGTTCAGGTCATTTAGGTGCTCTTCACTTGATCTCTCATCAGGCTCATCATCAGAATTTTCCTGAAAATCTTGAACAACATTGTTAGAATAGAAAGCAGTTGATATTGGTGATGAGGTGGTGGTCAGGGACTTCTTGACTTCCTAAGACTTCTTTAAGTCAGGGTATCGTCTGTTGATGAGGTTTTCGTCTGTTGATTAGCATTCCTAAGTCCTTGAGAGAAATTCAACCACTTCTCAGGGAGACTGTTGACAAAACCAACATTGATTTCATGTTTGGACAACTTAACACCATCATTTGACAGTTCATTTAAAAGAGTTTTGTACCTGGTGTAAGTTTGAGAGAGAGTTTCTGAGTCCTTAGCCCTGAAGGTGTTATACTCATGTTTCAGGTCCATTATCCTGTTTTCCTTGGTATCAGATGGTCCTTCATGACTATGAACTAGGTCATCCCAGGTTTGCTTAGCTGTACTACAACTTATAACAGACTCCATAATATCGTCAGGAAGACAAGATATTATGATACTTTTGAGTCTTTGGTCCTGGTTGACCACTTTCCTTTCATCCTGGGTCCACTGAGCTTCAGTTTGGGCAACCCTTCAGCAGTCTTTGGGACAAATGGACCTTCATTTATACACTTGATATAATAAGGTTCCATCCCAATCAAATAGCAAAGCATTCGCTTTTTCCATTTGTTGAATTTGCCAACTTCAAGTCTAGGGGCAACAGCTGAATAAGCTCCACCCTTTTTATCGACTAGTTGGGGTACATCAATTTCAGCCATTTAGGATCCTAATTTAAAAACTTTTAGAGTGGCCTAAAAAACGAGTTTTATAATTAGCCTTGCTCTGATACCACTTGTTGTTCCCCGTTCACTATTGTTTAAAACAGTTTAAGTATATAAAAACAGTTAAGAGTGAACTATGACTGAAATTAACATAAGTAAAACACACAAAGTAATTTTCAACATCATATTCTTATTAGAAATAAATCAACAAAGAGTACGTTACCCAAGTACTTGCGGAATAGTACTTGGGATTGAAATGACAAAGTTTGGTGACTCCTCTCTAAGCTCAGGCTAAGTCTGAGCACAACTCTTAGAGCTCACTGAGCTATCTCAGGAACTAAGTTGTATTTGGAGGAGTGAAAAGATTGCTTGCGTGTATGTGTGTTTTTACAATTCACAAGTTTAACCTTTTCACTCCATCTCTTATGCTATTTATACATGTATGATATTTGACTCTTTCCTAAGTGACAAACTGACATCATACAGAAGACAAAATACTGATGTATTTTGTCTCTGTTTACAAAGACTATTATAGGTAAGAGACAAGACTACTTTCCTAAGTTCAGTGATGACACTGAGCCTGATCTTTTGCCATTCAGGGAAAGTTGAGTTTGGTTGATAAGGACTTCGTCTTATCTGATTCAAACTTATCCCGCCTTGTCCCGCTCTTTCTTCAGTCTTTTCATCCTTCAGTCTTCTACTTCAGTTTGTCTTCAGTGTAAGGGGTTGGAGAGGAGTCTTAGGGATTCAGTGAGTTATTGTCATCACTCACTGAATCCACCGTCTTCTTCTTGACTCAGTCTTCACCCTTTAAGTTCCACCTTACTGAGTGAAGAGACTTCTTCTTTGCCTCGTACTGAGTATCCTGAAGATGACTCACTGAGAGACTATGCACTCAGTGACCTGTTAGTGTTTAACGGACTAAACACTTGGGCTATTTTCTATTCAAATCCTAGATTACGGGGTTTGGGTATTTACTGAACCCAACACAAACACATTTTCTAAACACACAATTTCAAACACAATTCTCTCAACACAAAATTATTATGGCTTGTCGTCTCCCCCATTCCGTCAAACAAATGCAAACGTATGTTTAAAAACAATGCGCATAAGACGATGCGGCTCGACAAAACGCTATTATCGGCGTTATCAAGCAGTTTGATCTCACAAAGGCAGAGAAGCAACGTTTAAGAGAACAATACGCAATTTGCAACGACATTTCGCCTGAAAGAAAACTTGTGATTGACTATTTTTTTTTATGGATGAAGCCCGCAAAGATGACAACATTGCTGACATGTTGTGGGGGTGTGTTCAACAGATACAGAACAACATTAGCACTAAAATCACTTGGAGCTATAGGGAGAACACAACTGTTGGTGTGAGTGCATCAAGTTCGTCTGCTAGACCTTAATTTGTTGAGCAACCTCAGCTGACTCAAATTAGGCTAGGTTATGCGGACGAGGATAATGAGAAAGCCAGGAAGGCGGAAGAAGAACATTTGGCTTACATTGAGGAATTTGCTGGTATCGTAGTATATTTTAGTTCGTATGTTTTTTAACTGTATCGTATTGTATGATTTATGTAGTATTTTTATTATTAATGAAGTTTAATTTTGTTGTTAAAAATATTTGAATTAAAAAAAAAAAAAAAAAAAAAAAAAAAAAAAAAAAAAAAAAACTCGATCATCGACTGTGGCAATTTGGTCGTGTCTCGTCACGGGAGAGAGAAAGCTGATGTGGCAGGCGGTGCTCACGACTGTTAGGGGGGTGGCAATGGTCACGGTATGGGTGAGGTATGAAGCCATACCGCACAACAACACCATTGCCAGTGGTGCGGTATGGTTCAATCGGCATGGGTTGCGGCTTCTTTTGCCGAAGCGGTTTGCAAAGAAAGGTGGAAGAGGAGTGTCGCCAACGGTAATAAAAATAGCCGTTTGGCTAATTTGAATTTCATAAAAAAAAATAATAAATAAATAAATAAATAAATTCCCCTATAAATATACACTTTAAATCACAAATTCAAATCACATTCTTCTCATCTTCTTCTTCCAACAATTATATTTATAAAAAAGATGGATGCTAGGAAAGCAAAAAATGGTTCCACCTCATCCAAAGGTCGTGGACGAGGCTCTCGATCACAACCCGTTCGTCCGCAAGTTCAATCACAACCATCTCCCTACTATCCCCAAATGAGTCCTCAAGCCGGTCACTATTATCCTCAACCTCCACCGATGAACCTTCCATCACATCAACACCAATATTATCCCCAACCACCTCCGTACATGATGTCGATGACTAGTGATTTCGACCCGTTCAGTGAATACTGTGACGCTCCTACGCAGCGTGAACCGAGTGTCGAACGACCACTACCGTTATATGATTACGAGGATGATGACGTTGAGTATGTTCCCGAAACGCAACAAGAAAATCCAATCGGTATACATGTTTTTTTTGTTATTCGTTATAATCTATTCGTTATATTTTATTTTTTATAATTTTAATTGTTATAATTTTAATTGTTATAATTTTATTTGTTATAATTTATTTTGTATACTATGTATTAGGCGATGAAGAAGTTCAAGAAGTCCCAAAAAAAACATCGACTAAAGCGGAGAAAAGAAATTGGACGACAAACGAAGAGGTTGCTTTGACAAAAGCTTGGGTTCATATTTCCACATGTCGAAAAGTCGGTAATGAACAAACTAGAGATGGTTTTTGGAAAAGAATTCTAGAGCAATTCAAGACAAACGTGGGGAAATTTGAACACCGCCATGGGTGTCTTTATCGGCCTATACATCCAATCGGTATAATTTTTAAACTCTATATAATTGTATTAATTTATATACTTGTACTAATTTATATAATTGTATTAATTTATATACTTGTATTAATTTATATAATTGTAGAAACGTCTTCGTGAGAGTGGGTGTAGCGATCTTGACGTCATGAAAAATGCCTTAGCCGATTATGAAAAGAAAACAAAGGGCAAGGATTTTACTCATATTGAAGCATGGGAGGTTGTTAGGGGTGAAGACAAATGGTTGGAACAACCATGTGTGGGTCAAGAAGCTTCGGCTAGTTCCGAAAAACGAAGAAAATCGTCGTCATCTAGCTACTACGAGACGAGTAGCAATGACAATGTTGAGACTGTAATTCCGGACTTGAATGACGATACAACTCATGCACGGAAAAGAAAAGGCAAGAAGGCCGAGAGCTTCGACTCGACAAATGAAAGTATTGCTGAGAGCTTCGACAACTACGTGATAAGCAAAACACAAATATTGGAATCGATAGCGGAGAAAAGGTCTGCAAAGGATGACTTAGCCGAAAAGTTGTTGTCGGCACAAATCCGTAATATTGAAGAAAAGGCTTATCATCGGGCACTGAGGTTCTATAACCAACCTCACGATCACATAAATGATCCGAGAATGCGAGAGATCACTATTGCCAAAAACGTGATTACGCGGAGAAATATGGATGGCCGACGGATATTTAGATGCGTACTTTTTTTTTAGTATTATGTAATTTTTTTTTAAGTATTATGTAATTTTTTTTTATTATTAATGAAATATTATGTTTTTATTTAATTGTGAATTAAAAAATAAATAAATAAATAAATAAAAATTGAATAAGGTATGGAATAACTATTGCGACTAAAAAACTATGGTGATGTATGAGTGAGGTATATTGCGACCCCGTTACTAGTAGCCTTATATTGCTTTAAAGAATAGTTTTTTCTTTTCCCCCTTTTTTTTCTTTTCTTTTCGTGTGAAAAAAAAAAAAAAAAAAAAAAAAAAAAAAAAACTATTGAACACAGTAGTATTTTACTATTTTTCAACAAATAGTTCCTTTTTTTTAGAAAAACAAATAATCAAGACTTTTTATTCGAAGAATTTGAATATATGGTGTTCTGATGTTCAAATATATAATTTATCGACATAGATATAAACATTTGGCAAAATACTTTCACAATGCTGCTAATGCTTCAATACCCATAACACAACCTGTATACTACACAAATCAGAAGCTGAATGAGCTATGGAAATCGGGTCGAATCACCGAAGCACGTAACCTGTTCGACGAAATGCCCGAAAGAGACGAGTTCACTTACAATACCATGATCGCTGGTTACGCGAATTCAGGAAATGTAAGTGAAGCACAAAAGTTATTTAATGAGACACCAAACAAAAGTTCCATTACATGGTCTTCGCTTATTTCAGGGTATTGTAAATTGGGATTGGAGCATGAGTCGATGAGGCTGTTTTATGAAATGCAGTATGAAGGGTTTAAGCCGAGCATGTTTACGTTAGGGAGTGTTCTTAGGATGTGTTCGATGAACGGGTTGTTGTTAAGAGGGGAGCAGGTTCATGGGTATGTGATAAAAACGCAGTTTGATGAGAATGTTTTTGTCGTGACTGGACTTGTTGATATGTATGCACAGTGTAAGAGGGTGAGTGAAGCGAAATGTTTGTTTAAGATGATGTCTTATGGTAAGAATCATGTGACGTGGACTGCTATGATCACTGGGTTCTCACGAAACGGTGATCAGCTTGGAGCTATCGAGTGTTTTCGTGATATGAGGGCTGAGGGAGTAGAGGCTAATCAGTATACGTTTCCTAGTGTTTTGACTGCTTGTGGGGAGATTTTGAATTTAAGGTTTGGGGTTCAGGTTCATGGGTGCATTGTGAAGGGCGGTTTTGGTGGTAATGTGTTTGTAGAAAGCGCATTAGTAGACATGTATGCAAAATGTGGGAACATGAATGATGCTAGGGTTGCGTTAGAGTCGATGGAAGTTGACGATGTTGTTTCTTGGAACACTATGATAGTCGGGTGTGTGAGGCAAGGTTGCAGACAGGAAGCGCTTCTTTTATTCAAGAAAATGCATACCAAGAACATGAAAATTGATCATTTTACATACCCATCTGTGCTAAACTGTTTTGCTTCCTTAAACGACTCTAATTCCTTAAAGTTTTCAAAATCTGTTCATTGTATGGCTGTGAAAACCGGGTTTGTAGGACATGTTTTAGTATGCAATGCTCTTATGGATATGTATGCCAAAAGGGGCGACTTATCTTGTGCATTTGAGGTGTTTAATAACATGGGAGAAAAAGACGTGGTCTCATGGACTTCATTAGTCACTGGCTACACTCACAATAACGCCCACGAAGAAGCTCTGAAACTATTCTGTAAAATGAGAATATCAGGAATTAAACCGGACCAAATTGTGACTGCCAGCGTATTTAGTTCGTGTGCAGAACTCACTGTTCTAGATTTTGGACAACAAGTTCAAGCCGATTTCATTAAATCTGGTTTACTTTCTTCTTTATCAGTTGATAACTCTCTTGTAACAATGTACACAAACTGTGGTTGCTTAGAAGATGCTAGCAAAGTTTTCGCTTCTATGGATACCAAGAATGTAATAACATGGACCGCACTAATCATGGGCTATGCTAAAAATGGCAAATCAAAAGAATCGTTGGTGTTCTACAAACAAATGATTGACAGTGGTATAAAACCCGACTTCATAACTTTCATCGGGTTGCTATTTGCTTGCAGTCATGCTGGACTAGTGGATCAAGCCCGTGAATACTTCGACTCAATGGTCAACTTTTACCATATAAAGCCTGGTCAAGATCACTACGCTTGTATGATTGACCTTTTAGGGAGATCAGGAAAGATACACGAGGCAGAGGAGCTACTAAATAACATGTTGGTTGAACCTGATGCAACTGTATGGAAAGCATTGCTTTCGGCTTGTAGGGTCCACGGAAAATTAGAACTTGCAGAAAAGGCGGCGAATATCCTTTTTGAGTTGGAACCTCAAGATGCTGTTCCATACATTATGCTATCAAATATGTACTCATCAATGGGAAAATGGGAAGATACTGCCAGAATTCGAAGTTTAATGAAATCAAGAGGTGTAAGTAAGGAACCAGGGTATAGTTGGATGGAAATCAATAGTAAAGTCCATTCCTTTATGTCAGAAGATCGGACCCATGAAAAGTCAAACTTGATATATTTAAAGATTGATGAGGTTATGACATTAATTAGAAAAGCTGGTTATGTTGCTGATATGAATTTTGCATTGCATAATATTGATGAAGAAGGTAAAGAACTTGGTCTTGCTTATCATAGTGAGAAGTTGGCAGTGGCGTTCGGGCTTCTGGAATTGCCACAGGGAATGCCTATAAGAATTTATAAGAACCTACGTGTTTGTGGCGATTGTCATACTGCAATGAAGTTTATATCGAGTGTTTATGGCCGGACTATAATCTTAAGAGATTCAAAACGGTTTCATCACTTCAAAGAAGGGGTTTGTTCTTGTGGAGAGTATTGGTAAACAAAGTTCATTTGCTGCTAACTAGTCTTCACTATATGTCATGATGAGAAACGAATGATGTGACTATGGGGCTCGTCTGCTGAAAATGGAGATCAAAAACAAAAAAGGAAAATGAGATTGCCAAGCTACAAGTAACTTTTCGGCATCAATTGTTGGTCCTTTGAATCATGGTGACAGGAAGAGTTCAGCGATAAGAGATCACATTGGTTGACGGTTACCATAAGAGTAGAGCCGTTGGTTGTTTGATAAAGGGAAATGCGAACTTAAGAACTTTTTAAAAGCTATGATTACATGACGGATACAAGTGTAGCAGTGACTCACAGTAGAATCTGAATTCATATCATAAATTTACTCGATACAACATCCATTATTACCTGAGTTTTTTTGTTGTAATTTTTATTTTTTGAGATTTACAGACTCTACACCTGAAAACTCATTTAACATGATTTAGATTTTGATACGTTTTTTAAAACAATCAGTAAATAGTAAATTATCTGGATATCATTTGATATTTATACCTTGGCAAAATTATAATTAATAATCATGGTTAAATCTATCTAATAGCAACGTGTCCACATTTTAGACATTAACCCAAACAATAGACACAATGGCAAAAGTTCAATATAAAAAAAAAAAAAAAAATTACCATAGATCCAATGAACCAATCATAGTCATTCATTTTTCTAATAAAAAAAAATAAAATAAACTTTCACAATTTTTTTAAAAATTAAATATCTCGCAAACTGTTAATCGTTACGCGAATAAAATCATACCATCACGACGAGAATTAATTATCTTTCTATAGATCTGCACTTTTATATATTTTTAACGATTTTTTTTTTTTCAAAATTTCGGTCCAGAAAAATCATATAATTTGTGAAAATCATATGTGATTCGGTTTTTACAAATCATATATGATTTAAAAAGATCACATATGATTTGATTTTTACAAATCACATGTGATTTTTGAAAATCATATGTGATTTTTCTGGACGGAATTTTTGAAAAAAAAAGTTTGTCGAAAATATAGAAAAGTGCATGTCTATAGAAAGATAATTTAATTCTCGTCGCGATGGTATATTTTTTTTGTAGTTTGAAGATTTATCGTTTGCAAGATATGTTGTTTTTTTTTAAAAAATGTGAAAATTGTCTTTTTATTAATTTTGATAAAAAATAGAGAGCTAAGATTGATTTATTGGATCTTTGACAAGATGTGATCTATATTGATCTCAACTCTTGCCACAATACCATACAAACTATGTTGGTTTTGTGGTGTTGATATCATCATCAACTCAGTTTTTGCTTCAAAATTTCATGTCATCCACCCATGTACATGTCATGTACATGCCAACTCATTTGTCGCAATCTCCACGACAAACTTTGGCCACCAGCCCACCCTCCCCTCATTACCAAACATCATTACCATAAAAACTAAAACAAATTACCACACAAGACTAATAAGATGCCCCTTTTAAGAAAACAAACTTATTTATTTATCTTATGAAAATGAACCATGCGTGTAAACGCGCGCTCCACCCAACGAAACCAATAATCCGACGACACATGTCTCACAAGACAATAACTAAAGACGAAAGAACTTCCAAATATAAACTTGTAAAAAGCATCGCATTTATCATGCATGTAAATAGAGCGTTACTCAAGTAAAATCACCTACAATATTAAATGTTCTTTGACCAACATGTATCATGCATGCCTACAATATTAAATGTTCTTTGACCAACATGCATTATACGCGCGTGTGTTTAATTGTTCAAGACCTAACTGTTCATTTGTGGGTTCAAACACGCGCCTATTTTTGCATGCAGGTGAACTATGCGCGCGGTCTTTGACAAGTGGAGTACGTTGAGCACGCAAAAGCTTATTTGCACTTGAAAAGCGTTTGCACATGTTTACGTGGCTTGCACACTTTAAAAAGAATATGAATATATAAAGCGCGTCATGTAACTCACGCGCCTAAACTGCGCACGATTTGGACACGTGCTCTCCCTTAAGTTATTGATGAAGAACATCTAATGGAAGCGCGCTTGGTTAGAGCGCGAAAGGCCATTTTCGTAAACCATAAATGTGCGGTTCATTTTATCTAGTCATGATAAAGGTTAGTCGGACATGGTGACTCAAGATGCTTGATAAAATTATCTAGTTTTTATTAAATTTTTATTTTTGAGTTCCATAAATGTTGATTTTTGATTGCATAGTGGGGATACTGATTATTTCAGGTTTTTTGTTGCTTGCCGGAAAAAGTGGAGTTGCCAGAGGTTTGAGTGGTGATTGTTGGAGGTGATAGTGGTTGCCGGAAATGATGGTGGTTGATGAGATTATGGTGGTGGTTGGTTAAGAGGAAGAAGATGAATAATATCATAAAAAAGATGCAAAATTCCACATAATCATAAAAGTAAAATAAAAATGAGAATTAACACATGATTGACCGGTAACAAGTCATGCTACATCAGCAAACGTATGATACCGACACAAAATTTACACAGCTTCTATGGTATTGTGATAATTTTTGAGCTTCATGACTAACACATAAACATTTGAAATAAGCAGTGAAATAAAGACAGATATAAAAAACGAAAAAATCAAATTCATTAGAAGTAAGTTTCCATGTTGTAAGCAATCAGTCTCACGAATCGAAATTAGCTACACGAGATCTATACACGGAAGAAGCATAATAATCCCCCCATATTCGTTACAGTTAAAGATAAAACCAACCTCCATCCATGAATGAGGCGGTAGAAATTAGAAAACTTGAATTAGATAGTGTTGCAGCTCACCAAAAGACAGAAAGAGCAAGTATAATGATCGACTATTATGGGCAAAGTATTCAAAAACCCGACTTTCCTTTTCAGTACGCCTATGGACATGACACACATACTCTTAGTCACATTATTTATTTTCTGGCGTGTTCGGGTATCAACCGTTGAAGTAGTTCTGGAGATGCGTGTGCAAGCTCTGTTAAGAAAGTTTTACATACTTCTATCAATATAACGAGCATAAATCATAAATATCAAAGAACTTAACACATGGAGACCTGCCGTATATACCTTGTTGTGTGAAGTTAAATAGGGGAGGAAGGGGTTTGCCATCTGGAAGAGTTGTGGTTGGGTCTCTTAGCTCGTCAAAGAACGGGTGAGTGCAGGCCTCCAACTGTAGAACAGAATGGTCAACGCTTAGTACATGTTTGTTGTCGAAATGCTAAATATAATTATAATTGAATAATTAAAATGAAAATAAAGTACACTATCTAGGTTCACTTACAGCGCTACATCGCAATTTTGGTGAGTACTGGAGCAGACGGGAGACGAGATCAATTGCTTCAGATGGCATGTGCTTTTTAAATATCTGAAAAAAAAAAATGTAAGTTCCATGATTTTTAAACAAGTTTCCCATTAGAAACGACAAAAATATTAAAGTCAATTCTTGATCATCAGCATACCTTGTGCCACGGATGAGCCTTGATTTGTGGAAACTTAAACTCAGTGTAATGAGGATTCATGCACTTGATTTCCTCACGTGTTGGTGTTCCCAAGATCTAAACAAAAATAAAAGAGCTATTGTCAGAAGAGGCTTTTCAGACCGAGTAATGTGAAAACAGAGAGCAATAATGTATTCAGATTACGTACCTTAATTATCTCTACCAGTTGATCTACACCACTTTCACCAGGGAAAAGAGGCTGCATATAATGAATCACTCATAGGGATTAGAACACGTAAAATGAATCTACAAACTTTTAAATTGACTAAAGATAAAATGTAAACACTAAACAATAAATGCATAGAATTAGGTACCAACCTGTCCAAGGAGTAGCTCAGCCAAAACACAACCTGCAGACCACATGTCGATTGCATTGGTGTATTCAGTTGCTCCAAAGATCAACTCAGGAGCCCTGTAATATCTAGAACAAATGTAGGATATGTTTGGTTCACCAGGTACCTGCAGTTGCACAATAAAATCTCAATACCTAACATCGTAGCCGATCAAATTGAATTATAATAGTCCAGTAGTTTTGCAAACTTACCAACATCTTTGCACTCCCAAAATCACATAGTTTGAGCTGATGAGTTTGTGGGTTAACCTGCAACCAACAAGATTATTCAGATATTAATACATCATCATTCATCAACAAGATGAGTGTAAAACGAGTATTCTAAACTTATTTATATGCTATTAGATCTTACCAGTAAATTTTGTGGCTTGATATCACGATGGCAAACACGAATGACGTTGTGAATGTAGTTAAGCCCACGGCAAATCTGAGCACATGATATGAGATAGTTAATAAATGTGTGGTTGTACAGTCAGCAAACGGTAAAAAATTTAGTTAAGAGCGCTACCTGATATGCGTACAGTTGGACATATAGCATTGGCATGTGTTGGTTCATCCTGACATAGTGCCTGGACATCCTATAGACAGTTTCAGGTACATATTCTAAGACAACGTTCAGGTACACTTCATTTTTGTCGGTTGTTGAATAGAAACAGTTTTTCAGTGGAACAACGTTTGGGTGATCTAGTAAACGCATAATTTGAAGTTCCCTGTTCTTGTATCGCTTGTCTTGTAGAACCTTCTTTATAGCAACAGCTTCACCAGTTTCAAGGCATTTAGCCTGAAAAGATAAACAACCACTATATAGTTAGCAATTATCTCCATATCTCCACATCAACAAGCAGAACCAAAATATATGCTTGAAACCATAAATATCACAAGTCATACCTGAAAGACGACACCAAATGAACCAGTACCAACAACACGCTCCGCCATGTAAGAGAAAGTCTGGACCGTAACATATTTGTAACATGTCAGCATTTTAGTAACTAAACTTCCAACAGAAAAAGTAGCAAATAAATTATTGGTACGAGTATATACCTGCTTTGGTTTTCCATTTTTACCACCGACTGAAGTAACAATAATTTGACCAGTTTCAGTACCATTACCATTTACAAGGGTCGCCTCAAAATCCTACATACAAATAATCATATATCAGTATCCAAACATTTCATGGTATAAACTACAATCAGTATATTATGATTACTATCTATCTAATGATATGATAAGACTGTCTTACCTTATCATCAGAATTATCATCCTTAATTTTCATGCTATGCATGTCTTTTGGCAGATTGTCAAAGTCAGCTTTCCCAAATTTAGCACTAGCGTTGGAGACGCTACCAGCCATCTTTGCAGCAGCTCGAGCACTACCAGGCTGACTCAAGGATTCTTGCTTTCCCCTCTTACTGTTATCCCCGCTCTACAAAACCAACAAGTTTAACTACATGTTAGATTATTGGTATGACTAGAGAAAAACGAAGAGAACAATTACGAGACTGTGAACTAAACATCAATATGTAACAACAACACAACCAGTTCTTTATGTCCCAAAAACATTTCTATAAACAGCAGTGTCACTTAGGGAAACTATATCTTAACACACAATGAATAAAAACCTTATTATACCAATGACTAATCATCATACATAAATGACACTGACATCTTATTAAACAATAAATAAGATGATATTATCATAATTTCACATTTAATAATATTATTTTATTACATTCATAGTCAGAGACATCATATAACAGCTCATTAAAAATCATAAAACACAATAAACAAATAAACATAAATATCTTATTATCCAAAAACAAATAGTCTCAACAATATCTACCTTCTTCCATCAACCAAAACAAATTCAAAACAATAACAACATCAGATCAATCACCACAAACCTTATTTAAACATAAACATAAACATAATAAATAAATAAATAAATAAAAACTTAACAAAAAATACGAAAATTCAAAAAAAAAAAAAAAAAAAAAAAAAAAAAAAACTTACGGTGGAATCAGAAACAGAAGTACGACCAGATGCAATACTCTTCAAACGCCTCATCACATTCATCTTATCTTATCTTCTTATAAATTATAGATCTCACAACAACAAACTTATTTAATATGATTAGTTTTTATAAAAAAACTAAAAAACCTTTGAAAAACAAAAAGTTTTTTTGTATGAATGAATAAATGGAGGAGGAAACTGCGAGCGATGTTTTACGACACGCAATCCTCCTCCACCTTGTTAATAAAACTTCTTTCTTTCAAAAAAACAACAAACACTTTTTCTCTCTCTATCTCTATCTTACTGTCTAAAAACAGTTAGTTATGTTTTTTTTCTGGTCAATGGTCAAACCTGATTTAAAGCATTCTCTTTTCCTACACCAGTCAAACTTTTATTCTCCTACGTTGGATTTTTACATCTACGGTTATAAATTTATGTACAGCTGGATGTTAGATAAACGTGTTTTAGAAAGTGTACAATTGGTTATGCGTGATGTACAAGTGATGAATGGGTGTTGGGTTGGGTGAAAGAAAGTTTGGTGTGGGGAGTGGAGTTACGTGAAATGAGGTGATTATTCGCCGATATTGAATGTTGTCCATACGATTTTTTTTTTTTTTTTTTTCTTTTTTAATTTTATTTTGTTTGTTGGCAGTTGTTTGAATTTATTGGATGTGAAAAGTGAAAACAACACCCTTTGATTAAGAGGTTTGGTTAATTTAGGTCCTTGTAACTTTTTTGAGTGATTAATTAAAAATTAAGTTCTGGGCTGAGTACGGTCTGAAAATTGGATCGGACCGAAAACTGACTTGGCCCAAAACACCGGATCGGGGACAGATCGAAATGTTCGGCCTGGTCCGGTTCATCGGTTTTGTCCAGTCTAACAAAACATAATGGCCGTTTAAAAGTAAGACCGAATCCGGCCGAAGACCGAATGTGAGGAAAAGTGTGGACCTAAGACCGAACCGAAATATGTTCGGTCCGGTCCGATTGGTCCAGTCTGAGATCTATTATGCTCAGCCTTAGTCTTAACTAGGGCTGAGCGTCGGTCGTAAACCGACCCTAACCGAACAGAACCGAGAAAATGGAGGACTGAAAACCGTGAAAAACGCGAACCGAAACCGAACCGAATGTTGTCGGTTCGGTTCGGTTTGTCGGTCTAGGTGTATTTTGGCATGTTTTTGTCGGTTTTGGGCCAAACCGGACCGAACCGAACCGACCCGAAACCAAAAGCATGTAAAACCTGAAACCGAAACCGAATCGACGAGCTGTCGGTCCGGTTCAGTTTTTGTCGGTTTGATCGGTTTTGTCGGTCCGGTTCGGTTTTGAACCTTCGGTGCTCAGCTCTAATCTTAACTATGGTTTTCGACCTTTTGATCAACTAATTCATGAATTTTAAACTTACTGACACACAAACTCATATCAGGTAAAGCATTCACTTTTTAAAAGTATGATTTGACTACTTAAAGATTGTTTGCACTTTTTAAAACTCATATCCGGTTCAGTTTTTGTCGGTTTGATCGGTTTTGTCGGTCCGGTTCGGTTTTGAACCTTCGGTGCTCAGCTCTAGTCTTAACTATGGTTTTCGACCTTTTGATCAACTAATTCATGAATTTTAAACTTACTGACACACAAACTCATATCAGGTAAAGCATTCACTTTTTAAAAGTATGATTTGACTACTTAAAGATTGTTTGCACATGACATAAATTAAATTCGAAACGTCACATATTTTAGCATGATAATCATAAATTTTTGCAATTATTTTTTGCCATTAAGCAATTCTTGAATAGTTTAATTGAAAAAGGTTTAAACATGACTATAAAGAGTTACGTCTAAGAATTTAAGAATTTAAAATCATATTTGGATGAAGATACATTCAAATACTTGAAGTGGTTAATCAAGGAGGTAGTGAATTGCTTATCTTCAAAGTACAAACAAGTTGTACATGTCTAAAATTCTTTATAACACCTTTAAAAACTATGTTAATCAAATTTCACTAAAATATACTACTCCATCCGTTCTAAAATAATTGACCTCATTTGACTTTTTAAAGTCTTAATTTAACAACTTTGATCCTTAATATTTTTGTATGTGTTATATAATATTTGATGAAAATTACACCAATGAAAAAACATTTAAAAGAACAATCAATTCATATATTTTGCATCAATTATTATATAACATAAATAAAAATATTTAAGATCAAAGTTGAGAAATTAAGACTTTAAAAAGTCAAATGAGGACAATTAATTTGAAACGAAGGTAGTATCATTCAAGCAACCGGTTAATTTTTATCTGAAAACACCATTAATCCAATAAAACTTCATCAAGTTCATTGACACATAATGGTAATAATAAAATTTTAAAACTAGTGACATAAATTTGTTTTTCTAGTGCTACAAATTTATAAACCAATAATTAAACTTTAGTTTACCTATTAATTAATGGTCTTACTTTAAAGTTGGTTCCAACTATTTTCTTTCTTTGGGTTTTATATATAAAGCCCACAAGGCTAATTACAGTGGAACGAAAATATTCGGTCGAGAAAATGGATCGACCGATTTTGAAGTCGGTCATGCCCAATGTGAAGCCTTGGTCGAATGTCGGTCGTGGAATAAAAAAAAAAAGAATCGGTCTAATTTTTTACCAATAATTTGCACACTATTTTTATACTTTTAGTGATAAATATTAATTTGGTCATCGAATGTGGCAATTTAGTCGTGTCTGATCATTGGAGAAAGAAAGCTGATGTGGCAGGGTCATGCTCGGTCACGACTGTGGTCAACCTAAATTATTTCCCATCTATAAACTGTGTTCTCTAATTGATGTCTACACAAGTGGACATGCATGAATGTAACCAGAGTGGATTCTGAAGGGCCATCGAAACAACTATACTTTTTGCAATGTGATGCTAATTTTGTAGAAACTTCAATATTTCTAAAATGCATGTGGTTCAAGTTTATGTTGTTGTAAAGATGTTGAGAAAAAGTGATAGTATCATCTTTTTTATCTAGTGAAGAAAATATAATAATGCAATCAAATGTAAGCTTAGAGTAAAAGGTTTGAATCAAATTTAAAGTTAAGTCTAGAGTTGTGACTTCAAAACAACACGTTTTCTTTCATCCGATGTATGTAGGAAGAATAATTATTTTTTCACATAATTAAATAATACCCCGACAAATTACCTTTCAAGATAAGGATATTTTGTTGGCTTTGTTGGTCCATCAAAGTATTCTTGGTCAAGATGAAGTAAGAGCACTCCCAACAATAACACCATAACACCAATAACACCGTCCACGTCAGTGCCACATCAGCTTTACCATTTAACATTAACATCCTCAAAAAACACCCACAACAATAACACCATAACACCACTAATATTTCATATTTTCAATTTCAACCCCTAAACTAAATCATACACTTCATTTTTTAAACTAAAACAAACATTTCATTAAAACTTAAAACATATTACAATACGAGACTAAAAAAAAATACAACGAAAAAAAAAAAAAAAAAAAAAAAAAATACAACGAAATAAAAAAAAAAAAAAAAAAAAAAAAAAAAAAAAAAAACACACACACACACACTGCAATTAAAAAAAAACATAGCAAATACTTATTCATCCTCGTCGCTCTCTTGTTGTTGTCCATGTCGTTCAAGATTCTTCTGCCAAACATGCTCCATAAGGTCCTGTTGGAGTTGGGTATGTGTTTGTCGGTCGTGTATTTCTTTTGCCTTACGACTGTGCGTATCATATCTTTCAACCCATCTTCGTTGCCTCAAATTTGCTGACGGATCCACCCACAGTTCGTTATAGTCACGTAAAGCAAATTTTTGATCTTTTATAATCATGTTATGCATAATAATGCAACAATACATGATTCTACGTATCGTGGCAATTTCAAATTGACGTGCCGGTTGTTGTAGTATACCCCAACGGCCTTGAAGAACACCAAAAGCACGTTCAACATCTTTTCGGGCACTTTCTTGTCTCCTTTTAAAGTACGTATGTTTTTCATCAGTTGTTGCCGTGAAGGATTTGACGAAAGTTGCCCACTGTGGATAAATTCCATCAGCCAAGTAATACCCCTGTTCATACCTAGTTCCGTTAACCATATAAGGTGCTTTTGGGGCATTGTCAGCAAGAAGGTCGTCGAATAACGGAGAGTTATCTAAAACACTGACATCGTTATTTGCCCCCGCCATCCCAAAAAATACATGCCAGATCCATAAATCTTGAGAAGCAACAGCTTCAAGCATAATTGTTGGGTATTTTTTATCACCCCTAGCAAAATGGCCTTGCCAAGCCACTGGACAATTTTTCCATTCCCAGTGCATACAGTCAATGCTACCAAGCATTCCCGGAAAACCATGTTTTTCTTCATGATGTTGATAAATTTTTTGAATGTCGGCCCATGTTGGTTTTCTTAAATACTCCGGCATAAACAAATCAATAATGCATTTGTTAAAATTATCAAGGCAGACCTTTGAAGTACTTTCACCCATTTGCAAGTATTCATCAAATGCATCAGGTGTGGTGCCGTACGCCAATTGGCGTATGGCAGACGTACACTTCATTAGAGCACTTATACTCATTCGACCCGTACAATCGGGTGTTTGCCTAAAAAAGGTAAAATGATCTGGAATATTATCGGAAGTATAAAATTCAATACCTTCAACTATTTGCAGGAATAGTTTCCGGCTCATACGAAATCTTCTACGAAAATTCCGGTTTGAATACTTACAACCTTGTACGAAATAATCGTTGCGCAGACGTTCTTCTGCAAGCTCACGTTCACGATATACATGGGTACGAGAACGACTAGGATGTTGAGATTCAATACCCTCTTGTTGTTCCAACTGAAGGTGATACTCGTACGCGGCCGCCATAAATTGGAAGTCCTCTTGGTCATCAACGTCTAACCAAGACAGGGGAATATCACCAGCTTGATTTGTTGGATCCATTGTGAACGAATTTGATTTTTGAAATATGAAAGTGTAAAGAGGAAGTATATAAAGTTTGAATGGAAGTGTGAAAAAAATAGAGTTTTAGTTGGGTATTTATAGTGGTAAAAAAATGTTTTTGATTTTAAAAAAAAAAAAAAAAAAAAAACTAGCCGTTAAGGGGGTTTTTTGTAAATTTTTTTGAATTTCTAACGGATACTAGACGTTGAGGGACTAGTTGTGTAAGTTTTTCAAATTTTTTTTTTTTTTTTTTTTTTTTCCCTGCCCTTAACGGGCGTTAGCAACCCAACGGTTGCCTTATAACGCCGTTACCATGTTGATACTCCAATGGGTTTAACGCCCCCAACGGCGTTATAAAGCCTATAACGGCGTTAAGCCGTTACCATTGAGAGTGCTCTAAGGCTAGAATTTAAGATTATGTTTATATGGTGTTAGAATATTCTCGGAAAACATATGGAGTTGCACAATTTATAATTTTATAGTCATAACATGCACATGGTCGACATCACACATTTTATAAGCAATGTATTTTGAGCTGAAAATAGTTTGTAAAAACTGTTTTTTGTTGTGCAAAAACAAATAATTTGTAAACATTTTTAATTTGCAAATCAACCACTCTAATTATTAAGAGCTTCTATTATCACCCTTAAAATTCTTAACAGTTTATTACTTTATTTAAACAATTAAGCCAGATGGCATGACATATACCCACTTCACTAATCGGGTGAGAACATAAAAAACACATTTTATGCAAAATGATACTCTTAGAACACATGGGGTGTGAAAAGAACAAGCCAACCGTATATAGTTATATACAGTATGGAACAGTTTTGACTCGACATATGATATTATTTATGTCACACTGTTACACATGTGAATCATGGGCATTTGGTGATCCCCTGGGTAGAGTTAAACGCTACATTATACGAAGTGTGCGCAGTGCGCGTATGGGTTGAGCTTCAACTCATACGCCTTTATGAAAGTAGGCGGCATATTGTTGCTGTTATTCTTTTAGGTATAAATTTAACGAGATTATTGGTTGGCTTATGTTGATAAGTGTAGCTGACTAGCTCGATGGGTGAGACTGAAGTTTTCGAACGTGTTCATGTCCGAAGGTTTCAAGATCCAGTTTGAAGTTGCACGAGATCTTTGTGGATATGGCAACTAAATAGGAAATTTCAAGATTTTGTAATTTCGATTTGTCAACTCTGGTCTTCCTCCAGTTATACTTTCGCTTGAATCTTTCAACATGAAAAACAATACTGTATCATATCGGCCAAAAGAAAAGTTTGTATGGAAAGAATGTTAGGCACGACAAAGGGTCAAAAATCTCCAAGATGTATTCAACTGCATAAAACCACAATAATCATTCTACTAACATATGTTTATTACAGTATCTGTAGTGATATCTAAGTATTTATCTATAACAAGTTAACAACCAATACAAAAGAAGTGTATTGTTCAAACTACTACCACATT
The DNA here is from genome assembly GCA_019973895.1 of Chrysanthemum seticuspe. Classification (NCBI taxonomy): domain Eukaryota; kingdom Viridiplantae; phylum Streptophyta; class Magnoliopsida; order Asterales; family Asteraceae; genus Chrysanthemum; species Chrysanthemum seticuspe. Next base: position 52,539,284 of record BPTQ01000007.1, read on the forward strand.
TTTTGTTATAAAATCAACAAGGACAAGCAAGAAAACTACACCCTATAATGAATGCAAGATATTTCTTTTACATAACTTACACATCAAGAAAGATACTTGCATCCTTTAATACATGCAAGAAGTTTCTAATAGATAACTTGCACATCAAGAAAGAGATTTGCATCCTTTGACGCGTGTACCAATTTCCCAACCGATAACTTACATATCAAGAAAAACAGCCACATTTCTGAAGATATACTCTATACCAGGATAAAACTCCGTCAGCTGCCCATTATTGTATGCAAGAAGTTTCCAGTAGATAACTTGCGCATCAAGTAATAAAGGTGCATTCCTTGAAGAAAGATGATTATATCAAAAGAAACCTTTCTTTATATATTTTGAAGGCGGGTAAGAATGTATTACTGTGAAGAAGAAGGTAACATCAAAAGTAGTTTTGTAGCAACCAGTATACTTTCTTTCCCATTTTCTGGTTCTGAATGATGTATTTTAGATTCCCATCGTACAGAGCGAGCAACATGATCTATTTTCCTAATCATTTCAGGTGAATCACGAACCACGAATGTTCCTTCGGGCCGTAATATCCTGTCTATTTCAAGTATCACATCTACAATATTACATCTGCAAAAATATGAAAAAACGTCCAATAGTTAGATGGAAAAACTTCCAAGCATATCCTTTAATATAGTGGTTATTTTGACAAAATACAGTACCTGTTCTTGCCAGTGACAGGATCCTTTATGAGCGAGCCAACCGAACCCATATGGATAAAGTCATAAGTCCGAGGATAAGTAGAGAAAGGCTCGCACCTAAAGGAAGGAGAATTGAGGTAATCAAAATAAAACTATAGGAAAATGGAAATCAATAAAAAGAGATAATATAGCTATAGCCTTACAAAAAACAATATATTAAGTAATGGGGAATAACTCACCAATCATGATAAACACCGATAAGGCCTCTATCAAAAATGACACCTAAAGTTGATGGCTTATTGTATGGAACCACATTCATCACCCACACAGGATCGGATATCAGTGCAGCAGCGAATCCACCGAAAAACGCATCCATGTCCATCACATTTCTAACTGATTGAGTCCCAAGCTTCAAGTTTAATGTTTTCTTATAGTAAGAAACCCTCCTTTCCCATAGACGTGTATCAGATTCAAAATCATCATTTCCATTTTTAAAACGGGCAGCCCTTGATGGACTTTTGGTTAATCTTAGCGGCCATTTTGGAATTTCACCAACAGCAAGTTTCCCATTGACAGAAGGGAGCCTACTCACACATTTTTTTAAGTTATAGTACCTGCATCAACATAATATTTCTCAGATTGAAGCTATTACAATATTCAGATATAGATACAAATAAATATCATATTAACTTACCATGCATAACTAGGGTCTTCGGACTTATGACACAATTTAAAGGCACGTTGAGCTTGGGTTTTGAGACACGAATCATCCACAGGCTTCTTCCAGATGGCAGTGTTCCCATCAACAACAACTGACTCGTAGCATAATGCTTTAGCCACTGCTTGAAGATCTGCCCAATCTTTATCTTGTCCATGCCACTGTACTGGTGGGCCCGAGATTACCAGGTACCCTCCTGGACGTAGTAATCTATCAACTTCTATAAAATATGTCGCATCTGCAAATTTATATGGTCATCATGTCAGAAAACTATGCCAGAACTATATCACACTCTCATTGTCCACTTAAAATTGCAACTTTTGACTTCACATATTGTCTAAGGAAAATGTATTATCAAATGATCAGTTTCTAATGAATGTTGCAATTTACATGGGACAGAGGAGTATATTAAAAGACATATAAGTAAAGTTCACCCACTGTATGCTGTAAACGGTATTAAACATCGAGAGCAGTGAATTAAGTCGAATGAGAATGCGGGAAATGGAAGTCTGCGAGTTCCTAGCATCAAAACGAATGCTGGTATTCCTCTTTCTAAAGCAAATTGTATCTGTGACTTGTGTGAATCTCTTGGAGCAAATGAAAATGTCAAAAGATCTTCTGCCAGTAAAAACCCTCCAAAACTAGCAACCTGGAAAAACGTTAACCAATTTGCCAAATCAGATAAAGTAATAGAAGTAGAACATTCTTGAATGGAAAATAGCTTGTAGCATGTTTGTTGTTTTGGTAACCAACCCAAGATTAGAAAATCTTACCCCACATCCCATATCAAGAACAGTTCTTAAAATCCCACCAGAAATAGGAATGTAATGTTCAAGTTGCTCGATATAATGTACAGCTCCGTCCGGAAACATAGTGCCACCCCCGGGAAATATGAAGTGTGGACCTTCTTTTTTCATCCATCCCTGATGACCTTTCCGTTCTGCTATTTTATTATATGGCATGTTTTCGTGCCATATCTGTGATTAAAAGACAAGATAAGACGTATCATGAGCGAGGTTTTTGTAACAAAGTTGAACTACAACACAATTGGTAGGCTAACCATAATTAAGTGACAAACTGATCCAAGTTACGGAAGAAGCTTGGGCACTTTATAGATGGTGAACATAAATAAAAGTAACTCGAACATATACCATAATTACGTAACTAGTTACCAAGGTAAAAATACTTTTTATTGTGGAAAATAGGTAAAAATAGCCAAATAGAGAAAAAAGAAATGATTATCAGTTGAGTTATATTATCGCAGAACGCTAATAGAGGGTAAGGGCACATATATGGAATCATGCAAGCAACGTTACTTAAGAAAACTTCATTATCAACAACTGTCCCTTTCCGTTACTTTTATTAAAACTACACTTGCTATCCTGTATATACCCCTGCTAGTTATTTTTGATTATTTCTAAATATTACAGAATATCCAGAATATCAGCAAGGGAAACAAATTACAGAGTATACAGTTTATTTGATTCAGAAGGTCCAGTCTAATACAATACCTAGTCCAGAGCCATTTGTTGCTCTGTTAACATATGGATACCAACCAGAACTAAACACCAAACCTACGCTTCCGGAAAAGAAAAAGAAAAAAAGTAGACTGAAATGACGAACAAGATTACTTCCATATATGTATACAATCAAATCATGGAATGAGTTAAGACCTACAATATAAGCTTGCGCTCCAAACACATTTAGCAAGCCCAATCATCCATGCATTTAAGCATTTTCCAAACACATTTAGAACCCAATTATCCATACATTGACAGATCCAAATCATTTTCTAAGTTTTCAATAATACTATCATCATTAGAAGCACGAAGTATTAGATTCAGAGCTAGATAAACATAAAGTTATAAACCCATCAAAAAGAGAAATTGATTATTACCCATGTTACATCTAAAGAAACAAATTTAAAGTATCGTTAGAAATGACCACCCTCTCCCTCATAGTTAAAAATCATTAAAGAATAAAAAGACATATTAAGTCATACATGTAAACAGTTGATTTTTCTTTTTAAAATAGGTATCAGTATAAAATACGTACTCTCTGGAAAATAATAATTGATGAGTTTGATGATACCTTTTTGTTGCTATTAAATTTCACGGACCTTAGCAATAATCATATGGACATAACTTCTTAAAAGAGATCATCCGCTCTAGAATTTCTATATCTGCCATAAATGTTTTCTTCCTACTTTGCGACAAGAGCATATAAACAATCAATGAGCACATGCAGAGTTGAGATATTGCTCTGAATGCTAGAACATGTGATGTAGATAACTAACTGAAACATGGTTCCCAAGGCAATGCAATTGTGCTATGTTACTAAATACCTCGAATTGCTGTCAGTGCAAAACCTCAACCTAATCAATTTATTTGATGAATTAATGTATCTATAGCGAAGAAAAGAGGTTAAAATAGACAGGATTTCCACATATAAGATATTCATAATAAGCTCTTCTTAACCTAACAAGCTCTAGTTCTGGTACTTCCTTCATCCCAATGAAATTGGTCATGCTCATGCACCAAACCCTACACACCTTGAAACCATGAAAACTGGGACACCTAGTTTCATCTAAGTGTAAGATTAGTCAAAGGTCCAAAAAGCCCTTCAACAATGAGAAAACAGGTCAACTCATGTAATGAATAAAGACCTACGCTAAAAGCTCATGACAGTGAGGTTTTGCTAGAAGTACAAACACATCTTGCAAGATCCATGCATCCATGCATAGCATAATCCAAACCACAACTAAGCTTTCACCATGTACTTATGTAGTATGTTAAAAGTGCTACAAAATGAAGAAATACGATCAAGTCATCATTAGGATCTCATGCATGAAATCCAGAGCGGGATCTACATTCACCCATCAAAAACATAAACTGAATATTCCCCGTCTCACATCTAAGGTAAAATATTCATACCCTTAGAAATGACCAACCTCTCCCTTACAACCTAGAAATCATTGAAGGTGTAAAATGGTCATTTAAAGTAACACATGTCAATGGTTGATTTTACTAATCTAAGAGATAATGATGTTAACATGAAAAGAAAGGATGAGAATTAATGATATATGCATCTCTGAAAAGAACTAAATGATGAGTTTGATGGTAACTATTTTTGTGGTTGTTACAAGATTCTCTCTTAAATACATCTCGATTTGTTGTCAATGCAAAATATCAACCTAATTTATCTACTTGATGCATTAGCATATCTGTAGTGAAGGCCTTACTATCTGTTCATGGTGTATGCAGATCATTCATGTGGCAGTGGACAGTTGGCGTCTATATGGTAGACTAAACTTATTGTATCCAACATAAAATGAACCCCCTCGACCAGCGATTTACCTAGTAAAGAGATTAAAGAAGACAATACATGATATTCGGTATGAGTTATAAGGCCTTGCTAACTTGTCTAGCTCCTTATTTTGCGACTTTCTAGTTTCGAAACAATGATCATGCACCGAACTATATACACCTTCCATCCATGAATACCAGACACCTACTTATCTATTTCATCAAAACTGTAACTATTAGACATGTGTCCAGAAGCCCTCCAACAATGAGATCATAAGAAGTAATGACAACAATTAGCGATGACAAAGAGGCAGTTATTTCCTTACTTTAGGAAGGATATCTCTTAAAAAAATATCTTGTAATGTCAGTCACACATCCCTAAATAGATATCACCACATCTTAACAGGACTAAGGGATGATCAATTGATCATTACATCACACAGTGAACTAATTTTCCAAACATTGTATTATAAATTTGGTTGCTTATCAAGCAACGAAACTACAAGTTCAACTTTATGCATAAGTGTGCATTCTTTTTGACATTTTAGCAAATACAATCGTGAAGTTGCATCAATACTACAAGTGGCATTTCATTCAAAGAAGTGCGTCGAGTCACAACTTGATATACTATATATGTAAAAAAAAAACAAAGCTTTAAAATACACCCAAATCAATTCCTTCTTAAATAACAAATGTTCAACTTCAAATCCAGCATATCAATTAAAACACCATCACAAACGTATAGTTACATAAACTCCGCAATTAAAACACCATCATTAAAACTTGATCATGCCTTATGCAAACTATCAGACCACTGAACTGGAACATTATACCTAAGAGGCGGCGGAACCAAATCTAAACACCCCCTTGTTATGCTTATTTATCCACGCATTGTATGTGTAAATCTACCTCAAATCAAATTCTATCATAGATGACTGAAGTGCGGGATTGTTTGGTTGCTTATCAGAATATGGAAAAGCCAATAAGCTCAATTTCCCGGCTTATGAGCTTATCAACTTAAATAAGCCATAAGCCGTTGAAAGGAGCTTATTAGCTATTCCAAAATCCAATAAGTCCACTAAATGGGGAACATTGTACAATCACATAACATCGTCAACATATCAATTAAAACACCATCATAAGTTCATAACGTCATAGCATACAATCACATAACATTCTTAAAAATCTATAACTTAATAAACCCGTTTCAAATCATACCTTATACAAACTATCAGGCCACTGAATAGGAACATTATACCAGACCGGCATCGGGACCAAACACAACATCTTTTCCTCCAACCTAGGACAATGTCTCTCCCTATAAAAATTCATTTCTCTACTCAACAACCTATTCCTGTTAGGATCCTCACAAGGCATATAATCAGCACCAACAACCTCTGAATCACACATCTCAACACTCACATTCCTCCCAGATTCAATCAAACTAATCATATGATGTCTTCTTGTTGCACCACCTGTTGCTGACGTCATCAAATACTGGCTCCCACTTGCTGCCATTGAATCTCCAAATGGGGTTAGGATCAAAATGAAGAAAAGAAATATTGTGCCGAAAAATATTAAGGATACCAAGTCTAGGATACGCCATTGTTGTCTTGTTGGGTGTTTTGTTGATGATGATGACGTCAGCATTGTGATATGGGGGATTTGGAGATCTGGGTTGTGGAGGGTTTTGTGAGTTTGGAAGTGGGTGTGTGTTGCAAGTTGGAGCTGATGAAGATGGAGATCAGTGGTGGGATTACTATGGATGAGTGTTTTTAAGTGTTTTTATAGGGTAAATTGCACCGTTCGTCCCTCAAGTTGACCCCGTTTTCACGTTTGGTCCCTTGTTTCGATTTACTGGCGAACGGGGTATTTGAACTTTCAGAACGGTGGGCAAATGGTCCCTGGAGCCCCGTTATAGCTAACGAGTGTTATCTCTCCTCGTTAGTTAACTAGTCAATTGGTTTTTTCGTCTTTTCAGATTTTAATTTTGGCACTTTTTGTCCCTAGGTATATAACGACTCTCACAACCCTATTGGGTCACTTGTTACTGTGCAAACCCGATCATCTTCCTATTGTTACTGTGCAAGCCGATCATTGTCACACACACAACTCGATCATCACACTTGTTACTATACAACCCGATCATTTTCACATTTCGATCTGCTACCCTCATTCTTGCAATGGCAAATAAAGATTGAAGCAAAGTTACATTTACTGAAGACATGAAAGATTATCTTTATGAAAAGTATAAAAATACCTGGAAGGCAGGCGATGATGTGTCTGATGAAATTTTATATGACTTATGGAACTATGCTATGATGAAAGGTTAACACTTTGTTTCATTGTTCTTGTTTATAATTAAATTTTCCCTTAATGACTTGAGTTGACCTTTTGTTGCTCATCTGCCCCTATATTATTTCACAGTAATCTCAAATGGACCTAGTGAGCATTTTCCAACCCTTGATGTTGTGTTTGGTTAGAACAAAAAAACCATGGAATGAAACCAAGCAGAGGCGAATAAAGGTATGCAATTTGGTTTTTTTGTGCAATGGCAAACCTTGAACATGTGTTTAGACCCTTTTGATGTTGATTTGCGCTTTTGTTGTTACCCTAATGAATGCCTTTTAGTTTTAGGTTAGTTTATTATTTGCATTACTAAAACTGCAATTTAAGTTTAGCAATTAAGGCCCTTTACCCAATTTGACTTTAGCAAGTCAAACTGCAGTACTCATAATGCAAATGGATTAGTTATACACTAAGCTGCTAGATATTTTTACACTTCATCAGCTGAGCTCTTGTCTTGTGTAGACCTTTATGTGGCCCTATCTTATTTCACAATAGTCTCAAATGGACCAAGTGACCTTTTTCCAACCCTTGAAGTTGTGCCCCAATTCTTGTTCACCCCGGATGATCGTGTTGGGTGAATTGTGACCTCGTACAATCGTGTCGGGTGTGTTTGGTCAGACCAAAAAAACCATGGAGGGTAACCAAGCATAAGCGAATAAAGGTATGCATTTTGGTATTTTTTTTGAAATGGCAAACCTTGAGCATATGTTTAGACCATTTTGATGTTGATTTGCCCTTTTGTTGTTGGCCTAATGAATGCCCTTTAGGTTAGTTTATTATTTGCATTACTAAAACTACAATTTGTCTTCAGCAATTAAGGGCCTTTATCCAAATTGACTTTAGCAAGTCAAACTGCATTACTAAAAATGCAAATGATGCTTGACTTTAGCAACTAAGGGCCTTTTGTTGTTTACCTAATGAATGCCCTTGTCTTGTGTAGCCCTTTATGGGTGTTTGGATGTCTGCAAAGCTAGTAGTACTAATGCTACAAAGCTAGCAGTACTAACTTAAGTCAAATATATTTGGACTTATGTATTACATCATTAGTCAAACTGCAATTTGATTTTAGCAAGTCAAACTTCAATGGGGCACACTATTGATGTTGATTTGGCCTTTTGTTTCTTATTTGCATACTTGATTTATGGGTTATTTGTAATTTTGTTATATATGTACATTTAACTTGTGTTAACCTCTTTGTGGAAAACTAGAAGGGGGTTCAATAGTTTTGTTGATTAAAACTTCGTTTTAGAATATTTAGATCGACTTATGTCAATCCATTTAGATCGTGTGTTGGATATTGATAGATGGACATATAAATAAGTAATGCAAGAAATAAAGAGTAAAGGAACACAAAACCACAACACGAGTATTTATAGTGGTTCGGCTACAAGGACACCTTCCTTGCCCTACTCCACTCCCCGAGTACCCAACTCGAGAGTTTCTAAGCACTACACAACACAAGCTCCTTAATGTGGCGGAGAAACCTTTACAACGTTGCCTACACTTTATCCAGTACAAGGCTAGACATCGAGTTCTTCCACGAGGTAGAACCAAACCTATCACAACGTCGCCTACACTTTATCCGGTACAAGGCTAGATAATGAGTTCCATTACAAAGGAGGAACTACTACCCAACACAACTACCCAAAGGAGACACACTCCTTTTTACAATACTAGAAAGGATATCAATATCCTTTAACCCAAACTATACAACCTGTACATCAACGCACCATATCGAATGTACACCTTCGGCACCATACATCAATGCCTTCAACACGACACACTTTGGAGGGAGGAAAGAATTATCAACAAGATGCACTTCAGTGGTCTTGATGATGACGAAGCTTAGCAACTCATGACCTTGAGCTTGCACGTCTTCAAGAGGTTGTGATCTCGCCTTTAAGAGGAACCTAGAGAATCACACAAAGATAAAACTACATAGAATGATCCTTTAGATCTGTGGTAAGAGAGGTTAGAACATAGAGAGAAAGTATATCAAAAAGGGATAGTAAGCAAGAGAGAAATGACTCACTATTTATAGGCAAAACAAGCCTATTGTCCCACGGTTCCGGCGGATCCCTCACCCAAGGGATCCGGCCAGTGCAATTCCAGGGATCCGGTTGCTGGGTCAGCTTAGTCCGGATTTTGGGTTGCAAATCGGGTTATGGCTTATGGGTTATGAACCATGGGTCATGGAATTTGGATCATGGATACCCAACAAGATACAATGTACCTAGTTAATGGGTTGTGGGTCTTGGGTCATGGACTTTGGGTCATGGATCATGGATCATGGATAATATCTAACATGACTTCATGCATAGTGTCATGCAATGGGTCATGGGTTATGGATTATGCTCCATGGGTATAGGTTATGGACTTTGGTTCTTACCCAACAAGATTCATTGTACCTAGTCAATGGATCATGGGTCTTGGGTCATGGGTTATGAACTTTGGTTTTTATCTATTATTTACCCATTACAACATCTACAAAGTACATATACATTTTTATAAAATGTAAGTAAACAATATTACTTGTAAGTGTTTTATAAAGATGGTTTTGGTTTTATATAATTTACTTAACTAAACATGTTTTAATGGTTTTAATATATTTAGTAAAATTGTGTTAGTAAACTATTGGCTCAAAGCTTTTACGTATTTTATTTATTTCGTTAAAATGATTTTACGTTTGTTATCGACAAAACATTAGAAGATCGTAAAATAAAAATAAATGTTTTTATGGTTTATTTGTATTAACAATCTCTCCCTTTTTGTTGATGACAAAACATAAGATTATTTTAAGAAGAAAATAAAATTTGTAAAGATTTGAATTGGAGTTTTTACTCTCTTCTTCCCTTTTTTGTTGAAAGAAAAAGAGCGTCGAAAAGAAACTAATACATAGTAGAAAAAGTCTTGAGAAAAAATTGTGAAAAGTAAAAAAATGAGAAAGAGTTAGAGAAAGAAGTGTAAAGAGAAGAAGTAGTAAGGCAAGAAAGAGGTCTTAGCTCCCCCTTGATGGATGCTTCCCTTTGTTGAGGGCGTCAAGTAATTAGGAAGACAAACGAGTGTATTGCAAGTATTTTGCAATGTTTTTAACTTTAACGAAATGCTCCCCTTGACGAGTTCTCCCTTTTGATGAGGGTGTCAAGTAATTAGGAAGGCTAAGTGAATGTATTGTAATGCTTTGCTTTGATGAAAAGCTCCCCCTTATTGAGGGCGTCAAAGTCTTCATGTGTATTTTAAAAATCTACAAAACAAAGGTTAAAAAACAAGTATATGGTGCATTGTTTCCTACAAATGAGCTTCAAGTTAGCTAAAAAATGGTAATCTGTCCACCGGTTCTGCCGGATCCTTCATGTGAGGGATCCGTCTAGGCAAAAAGTTAGGAACCGTATACCTTCAACTTAGTGGCAGCAATGTAGATAAATAGTGACGTAAACGTCCAAATGAGTTATGTATTCTTGCACCAAACATGTTCACGTAACTATATATAACATACAAACATGTAGTTTCATTTAATAAAACAAGAGAAATGATACACATATCTTGAAAACTAAGGAAATGATACAAACATGTACTAAAGTAAAATTCCTAACAATCTAAGTTGCGCCTAAGACTAGAGGAAGCACCACTTAGGGACGGGTCGATTTGTTGACTTCATCAAATCGTTCAAGAAGGTGATAGAACATGAAACACAATTCATCACGTACTTCATGGACTAACCCTTGGACATGTTGACAATGAAAGCAATCATTGTCATGACTATGAAATGGTGGTGGTAAGAATGGAGTGGTTTGAGGAGGTAAGTTTGATGAGGAGGGTGGAGGTTCCATAAAGGATGGAGGGATTTATGGAGGTAATTTTGATGAAGTATGAGGTGGTTCAACTAAGGATGAAGGTGGTGATATATGTGTTGGTGGTGGAGGTAAAAAAGTATCTACTTCCATATGGTCCGGTTGTTAAGTTTGGTGATTCCTCATAATCCGAAATGGACCATTTGAAGGAGAAAGAGACATGGGTACTAGTGAAGTTCTTACACCAAGGTTTTGGTGAGAAGGTTGTTGTGGTACCATTTTCTCAATTGATGAGAATGTGGGCAATGGTGGTGGATGAGAAGGCCTAGGTGGCAAGTCTTCTAGGGAGTAAATGTGACAACTCGTAATTTCATGTCATTTTACGAACTTTGAAAAATTCACTATTCATCTTGGGAATTTACTATTCATCGGTTACTATTCATCCTTTTACTATTCACCGTTTTCGAAGTCGATTTGATATTCTGAGAACGTATTTCAAAATTTTACTATTCACGAAATACTATTCATTCCCGGAGAAAAATCACTATTCATGAGTCACTATTCATCATTTTTCGTAAACTAGGTTTACGAGTATCAAATACGCGTAACCGTAAGGGTTTAGCTGCGTATTCATGAAAAATCACTGAGGACATTTCATATAGACTAGATTTAGTCTACATATCATTAGTAACGTCATCATCATATCAGTTCATGCATGGTTTTGCATTTTTCATTAAACGTTTATTTTCCTATTAAATAAATGCTATCGCGTAATCCATTATTTTGAAACATTGATCCGACACTTCCAAAAATTATCCTAATATATTTTTATACTCATTTTAATATTATAAAAATTATAATATTAGTTTACCCGGTGTTTTAAATTTATTTTGTATATAAACTGTTATATATATATATATATATATATTTACGACGGTTTTCGTAAATTCTATTCGATAATTATTTTAATCACCCGATACTTGCGAGAAATGCATTTTTAAAAGTATTATATTTTTACGTTACTCGGTTTTAAATTCCGTGACTTAAGAGCTTAACATTAGTAATTACTGAGACCAAACTACACCCCTAATCACTAATATTATCCTTATATCACAAGATAAATATGAAATCTTTCTACTATTAGCATCTTATGCCACGCCTCTCATTCACAAAGATATTTGTCAAACTTGTGTACAATATCTGTAAGTCCTTATCCTTTTCATTTCTTTTATACATATATTTAGATAGAAAAACTATTACATTCATTTTTTTATCAAAAACTTCCCATCTCCTTCTTGTTCTTTGTGTTGCCGTGAGACACTCCATCACAAGCAACAATTTCATCAAATATTTTACCAAGTTTATTGCATCTAAGTTGAAGGCCTAGTTAGTTTACTAGTTATTTGGTTCTTTTGGTACCAAAATCTCTTCATATTACAAGTCGCAGTTAGAGATTTGCGCTACATTTCAGTGTACTCACTTTTGCCATCGCATCATTGTCCAAGTGAGTTTCGTAGCCCCTACTTTTGTATGTTTTGAACTATTTTGGGGGAGATACATGCTTAACTATTTTTCACAAGTACTTTAGATTTCTAAGGATAACTTCTATCATGATCATCATTGTTTCAAAACCGAATGTTGTACTATATCAATTGTTCTTGTTTGCGTGCTATAGTTCTACGTCGAATGATGTGCTATATCAGTTGACTACTGATACATTGAGTCATGTACTATTGATTATGTGCTATAGTTCTACGTCGAATGATGTGCTATATCAGTTGACTACTGATACATTGAGTCATGTACTATTGATTATGTGCTATGGTTCTACGTCGAGTTAGGTACTATTGTGAATTCATTTGACATCATGTGCTTGAACATAAACTATACACATTTTGGCAGTGAGTTGTAAACACACAGGTTGCAAGTTTTGTATGGGCGGAACTTGGAACTGAGTGGATTTACAATGCCTTTGCTGCATAAACGATTTTGAAAGGCTTTACATTTCAACACAAACTCTATGAACTCACTCAACCTTTGTGTTGACACTTTTAGCATGTTTTATCTCAGGTATCTAAGGCATACACTTCATGGCATGCATGTGGACTTGTCATAGAGTCGTGGTGACGACGCGTCTCACATGGGATTTATGCACTTTAAAAACATCGTTTGGCTTGTATCAAACTTATTTCCGCACACGTTGATTTTCATTTGGGACCTATATTTTGTAAACTCTGGATGTTTTATTAAATCAAACGATGTGTTTTCCAAACGACACTTTAGGTCGTTCAATATAACTGTAACTGTGATGCTATGACAGTCAACCCCCAGGAATTCCATTCCGCTGCAAAACAGGTAACTTGGGGGTGTGACAGATGTGGTGAAAGAGAGGGCTCTAGGTTCTAGAGGTGAGTGTTTGGTTGCTTTAGTGGAGATATGAGTGATTGGTTTAGGAGGTATGGTAGTGTTTGGCAAAGGGTGTTTTGTGGGAACAAGTTATTTGGGAGTTGGTTTGATTGGTAGAGTTGGTTGGGAAGGAGCTCTAGTGTTTGGAGCTTTGATGGGTGATGACTCGGTTGAGGAGATTTCATGAACAACACGAGCAATTTTCTTGGGAGGTCCTTTGGTTGATGAGTTTGCACTAGATGCTTTTCTCATGGTGTAATGGTAGAAGTTGATATTTGGAAAGGGAAGTTTAGCTATTGAGAATGAGTGTTTGAGTGATGGTTTGTAAGTGTAAACACAAGTGGTTTATAAAGGAAGATATTTGGCAAGTGAATTAAAGCCTAAATTACTAAAATTCTTCAAATTGCAATGATTTGCATGCAAAAGAGTCAACTACAGTGTTGTTCTGATCTAGGGAATCATTTAAGACAATGTGAAGTGTTTAGATTAACAAAGAGGGCTTGAAATAATTATATCAAGTGAGATTAGGCATTATGTGTAGCTGATTCACACGGATCCCTCACTTGAAGGATCCGACTAGCTTTAAGCTAGGGATCTGGCTCTCAGAAGCCAAGAAAAGGGTGATTGGGTTCTATCAAGGTCTAGCACCTATATATCTTGAGTGATTTAGTCTACTAAGGTATCTTAAATGGTATAAGACTTAAATGATCAAGCATAATGAGTGAAGATAGCCAATGATGGCTTTTATGGAAAGAAATTGAGTTTTTATGAACACCAATGAGTGATCAAAGATGACACTAAGAGTTTTGAGGATGGCAAATGATCATAGAGACCAAATGGTGATTAAAGAAAAATTCAGAGAATTCCTTAAAAATCAAAAGAAATGAAAAACTAGTTTTTAGAGCATTTTAAGGTAAAGATGACTAAAATTAATTTGTCAAAATTGAGAGAAATATCAAACTAGGTGTTTTGAGATGAGAGGAACAATGTGTAAACATTGGAATGGAAAAATGGTAAGTTTTGAAGTAATGATAAATCAAAAACACCTTGAATGTGATCCTAAGTCATCCATGAGTGAATGTGAGATCGACTGAGCCTAAGGAAAGTTTAAGTGATCCTAATGTAGCATGCTTAACTAGTCCAATAAGGTTTCGAAGGTTGGATTGATGCAAGGAAGCTAAAATTTCACTTCTGTCCACCCGGATCCCACGGATCCTTCACTTGAGGGATCCGGCTAGTTATAGCTAAGGGATCCGGCATCTGGGACAGATTTCCTTAACATAATGCTTGCAACTTTTTGCTCTATGTATCAAGTTTTGAAACTAATGATTTCTACAGCAAGCATACATGTATGTAAGTAAAGCATAGTAAGTATGGTATGTAAAAGCAACATATGGGCATATAAATAGGATGACGACCAAATTTTGATATCAGATCAAAAGTGATAAAATTCCTATTTAGTTGTTTCATGCTAAACTATCCATGTTTTCATCAAGCTACGACATAAGTTTTAGTTATACCGAATGACAATACCATTGTTTAGACATACAAGACAAGTTTTGGATTAAGATCATACATATCACCTCCAAAATTCCATCTCATATTCACCTTTTTCTTCTTGCCCATGAGGAAGTGAGCAATGTACTTGAACATTCCCTTGGTTTTTTGAAACTCTTGTGAAGGACTTGTAATGTCGAGCAATTGATCAATGTATGAGACGGGGTCAAGATGATAGTTGTGGATGGGGTTGCTAGCTTCTCCTTCATTTTCCTCGGATGAGTTGGTAGGAGGATGAGGCCTTTTCCCATCAACCATGAACCTTGATGTTCTTCCCTTGGTGAGAGGTACCATGACCCGATTGCAAAAAAAGTGATACCCGTCAAAGGAGAAGGTTCCAAAGCAAAGACAAAGTTTGTTAGCAAGGTGAGAAGCATAGCTTATGGAAGCACCATTTTCTCCGTCCTAAAGACTCTTGCCATCCTTTTGACCATGTAATAAGCTAGGTTGAAGGGAGTTTCATTTATGAGGCAATAGATCATGTAGACAAGACATGCATTTGGATGATCCTTATTCCCAACCAAGCAAAGAACATTTTTCTCTAAGGATTTGTTCCCACTTTTTGTAAAGTGGGAACATCTCAAAGAATTCCATTTGAAATGGATCTCGGTGGATGACTTTGGAATTTCTAGTGACACAGGTTTGTGAGGTTCTTTGGATGAAGACGACATCTCTTACTGCAGCGGATTCATGAAGAGGGAGTGAGATAGACATGGTGATCATCAACCATATCATGGATTTTGGCGAGTGACCAATCATTTGAATACATATACACACCTTGGTATGGGATTCGGTGGCTTCGGGCAAGATCGACAAGAGTTAGGGTGAAGTTTTGATTGTTGATGACAAAGGTGATAAAGATGGTTCAATTATCATTTCTAATGATGCGGACACTCTTATAGAACTCGAGGACAAACACGGGACAAATTTGTTCATTGATATGGAGTAGACAATCGAAGTTGATCCTAGAGAAGACTTCGGGGATATCGGTACCATCGATGAAAGATTGATCAACAACACGTCCTTTATGGGAGAACCGGTTTTGAAGCATTTTGAAGGTTTTTCGGTCCTTGGGCGTAAGACCATCCTTACAGTGATGCATCGGTATGTAGTGGGAGGTGTCTTGATAATCTTGTTGAGTTGAGCTAAGCATGTTTGATCCTAAAAAAATAAGACCACAATGTGGTGTTAATTTTAGGAAGAGTTCTTTTTGAGGTTCATCACAATTTTGCTCAAAACATCCTTATTTTTTATTTCATTATGAGTTCTAATTTGTATTAACAATGTTTGTTCTTTGATTAGTTATATTAGATAGCTAATTAAAACAATGTGATAGCAAATTATGACAAACCCACTTGAATCAAAAACTCTAAAGATGTTAAAGTTGTATTACTAAGAACTTGAGAATGGAAATCACATTGTAGTGAAGATAGAATTTACACGAGTGATTGGATAGTTTGAATTGATGAAGAGAAAGCTCCAGGAACAATAACTTTTGATGATGGTTGTAAAACTGTCTTAACTTTTTATGAATGTAGTTAATGATGCTACTATTAACAGACAACCTTGTTTGAAATGATGCTAATGTATTTGACTTATTGGTAGCAGTTTAAAGGTGATATTGTCTTTTGAAAATTTTTGTTATTGATTTGTGTTTAGGTTATGAAGTTCTGCAAATTATGGGTTCATGATTTCTGCAAATCATAGCCTCATGATTCACAAGATAGTATTTTACATATTTGCTAAAAATTATGGTACATTCATACTGTTTAGACCTCCTACTTAGCCAAAACATAGTTATCCAATCCCCCCCCCCAAGGACAAATTGGAACAACCTATGAGATTACCATATGCACACTCATACAATTACAAATTTATGATACAAGGTCTCTTCCATTTGAATGGCCTGCAAAACAAGATTACAACAAAATTTTTTAAAAAGATTATTGTTATCCAAGAAACCAAACACCCCTTTAACATCAGGGGAAACACATGTAACCGTTCCTCTTTGCTCATAAACCCTCCACATTCTTTTCACCACTTACCCTTATGCAATTTTTTGTTTGTTGACTTCCTTAAGTCAAACATATTTGGTAATTCATGTAAAAAAGGAGTTGGTTAAGTTAGTACTGCTAGCTTTGTAGAGTTAGTAATGTTAGAGTTAGTTAGTGCTGCTAGAGTTAGTTAGTACTGCTAGCTTTGTAGAGTTAGTTAGTTAGTGCTGCTAGCTTTGTAGAGTTAGTACTGTCACATTACAATATAGTAGAGCTTGTATAAATACCCATTGTATACTCAGTTTTTTAATTAATGAGAATCATTTTCACTGTGTGAACTGTGTGTTTCTCACAACTCATTATTGTCAACAATTCATTTTACAACCAAATTTTTCATTGATATGTTTTAAAGGTTACAACCATTTGATAAATCTAATTATCCAACCTAAATACTAAAAACATAGAAACACCATTATCATAAACTACTTCCCTCCATTTCACTCCAACTTGTTAGAACCAGAGCTTTCTCCCATGCTTTCCTTGAGTTGTTGAAAGAAAACTTCAAGAGCACTAATCCTACTTTCTAAAGCATAAACATCTTGCAACCCAATACCATTACTCACCTGCTGCTCCTCCTCGTTAAGATGCACCACCACATTTTGTTGCTCCACCACATTTTGCTACTCCACCACATTTTGCTGCTCCTCCTCACCTCACTTTGATCTTCCTCCTCATCCTCTTGCTCCTCCCCCTCCTCCTCATATTCCTCCCCTTCCTCATTAAGTCCCAAAATCTCATCCCAGTAGAATCCTTGTTCCCGCAGCTAATTTAGAATCCTGCTTCTCATCCATTGATCTACTTGCCTATACGACCCGTACTCAGCAATGGGTTCATCCCCAAAAGCATCTATGACTCCGTCAAAAAGAAAATAGTTGTTTAACACTCTCTCATACTCTTCTTGATCATTTTGAAAGTTTTCATTTGCTGCCATTGTTTAAAGTTTTCTTTGTTTGGGATTTTTGTGTTTGTGTGTGTTCTTGGGTATACAATCGACTCAATTACTGTTAGGTATAAATAGGCGTAATCACACACATGGCAAGTACCATTTGCGGGATAGGGACCAAAAGCACCAAATTTAAAATGTGAAAAAACGAAAAATCCAGCTGACTATATAATGAGTACTTTCTTAGAATAGAAAGTTGCCTAAATCAAAGTGCTTTCAAAAAGATGCTTCTAATAAAAACATTAAAAAGTTTCAAAACAGACTATATACACACATAACAATATGAAAAGCTACATGCAAGTAAACAAACAGTAAGCATATATCCAAAAACACATATTGCATGAAGAGAAGATTATACCTTGAGTAGGCACATACAATGAAAAAAGAATAAAGTTTTTAGTTTTTACACACACACCTTGGATTCTTGGAATCACCAAATGTCTCCATCAAGAAGATGAGGTACTTTCTTAGAATAATGTGTACTTTCTTAGAAGTAAGTGTGAAATAATGAGTACTTTCTTAGAATAGAAAGTTGCCTAAAACAAAGTGCTTTCTTAGAATAGTCGTTGTTAGTGGGTCCCACACACCTAAATCCAAACGCGTCCTTTAATGAGCAACAACTTTTCACCTTAGGATGTACAGAGCAACTTTTCCATATCATAATTTTTGAGTAAATTTCACCGTTAGTCCCTAAACTTAAGCCAAATTTCATACGACATCCAAAAATGGAAATTGTTGCCTTTTTAGTCCACGATCTTGAAAGTATTACATCGTTGGTCCAAAAATCTAACGCTCGTGAGTTTTCCCAGTTATCTCGGTCCTCACGTGCGTTGCAAATGAGGGCAATTTGGTCTGAATATTTGGTTTTGGCTTGTTGCTCTGTCGTGCCACTGTACGCATTACTGTTGTGAATGTACTTTTATTCTTTTTTTTTTGTCAAAAGTCTTTTTTGTACTTGCACATTATTTATTTTACTTTTTAAATTCTTTTATACATATACTCTATATTATTTTTATGATTTACGAGTAATCTCACACATATACACACATATACTTGGTTTTTATAATTATTTCCGAGAACGCAATCCTTCATTAATCCGTGGCAAATGTCTAAAGGTAAACAAATTTCTTATGTTTCTATTATTGTTTTTAAGGTTAATTAATTACAAATCTAATAATTTGTTTAAACCCTTTATGCAACCAGAATCATCAAAAGAGGTGGTGGTAGAGGAAACATTTGCGGCAAAACAGATGCTGGTGGAGGGAACATTTGCGGCAAAAGAGGATATTAACCCAATCAAATTAACACGCATGTTTTTATCTCGACTGTTTTGATCAACCCTTGCAAGGCAATCCTATTATTTATTTCTTCACATTTTTTCCTTCTACGTACTACACGTTTATTCTTCTTTCTTTTGTTTTCACCATATATTCTCTTTTTATGTGACCATCTTTCACAACATTAGATCGTAATATATATGCCATGGGTGTATCCAACTTCTTCAATCTTAATGTAAGTTTAATACGAATGTATGGTTCTCTTCCAACATCTTGATTTCATTCATTTATTATTTCATTATTTGCTTCTATCGCCTAAACTATATATGTTGAACGGTGAACTCAACTTCATCTTCGCCATATATTAATTTTGTTGCTCTTTGTTACTCTTAGTATGCTTCTTCAAAGCTTTAGAGGTATTTATAGTCTCATTTCTCTCTCCTACCGGTCTCACAACAAACATGAGAAGATAAATCAGAATTGTCTCGAGTGCGGACACAACCACATCAAATAGGCTTATATTCGTACATAATACAAGCCTTGTCCCCTTATTATCAAGGCACTGTATATGAGGCTCATCATGTTGTTGGTCTTCCCCTTACTAACAAATTTGGTTTGAATTAAAAACCAAAATATATTCAAGTTCTATACACATATTAATAAGCATATACTCTAGCTATACTATAGTAATTTATTTATCGGTTGAGTATATGGGTCCTGTATCAAACACCGTGGCTTGGATACGATAGTACGAGGAGTGGATCTCATCACTTAGCTACATAATTACAAGAATTTTATGGTCATGAATAGAACCTTACGGTAACTAATATCTCACACCACATTCCAAAAAATATACAAACCCATTAGTTCTATGTTGTCCAACAAGGGATGGGCGTCACTTCAATTCCAACGATCATGGCTAGTTTGGTAGTCTTTGGCAGGGGTGTTAACGAGTCGAGCTTTTAACGAGCTACCCGAGTTTGAGCTCGTTTAGCTCGAGCATGAAACTTAGCAAAGCTCAAGTAGAGCTCGAACAAAAAATAGTGATCTACGTAGTATTAGTTAAATGAGCCGAGCTTTAAAAGCTAATACTACTCATTCGAAAACTCGTTTAACTTCACAAGTTGAACGAGCCAAACAAGTTTATCGAGTCAAACGAGCTAATCGAGCCAAACATTCAACTTTTCAAAATATAGTTTTTAGACATTATAATAATATATAACTTTAACTAAAAAGCATAACTAGAAGCATAGTAACTTTGCTAGCATCAAATAAACATTTAGATACTAAAGTTAAGTGTCCCTAATATATTTAGGCTTTTACTTATATAGCTTCCTTTTTTCTTTCTTTTTGTCCCATGTTCTGATATGAGATGTAATTTAGTTTTACTTTTGAATACCCGTTAAAGAGACTAGTAATATCTATCTTATCTTATCTTAACTATATAAAATAGAAAAATGGTCAAAGGTGAAAGTGAAATGTTGAAACTTGAATGTTGAAAGTTAATAACTAATTATTTTTGGTAACTTTGAAAAACTTATCTCTCTCTCACACACACACACACACACCATTTAATCTCACGCTAAAAACACACACAAAATAATACCACCATACCCACCACCACAACTCCCACCACCGAACCCCTACCATCGGACGTTACCTCTAATGGTCGTCACCACCACTGGACGACTCCACAAACTAAACCAAGCCACCACCGAAACCCATAACCACCACGACTCACGACCATCATGTTTTGAGGTAATTTTTTTGAGTTTTATTAATAGATCAAGTTTTTTATAATTTTTTTACAGATCTTTAGATTTTATTTGTAGATCTAAGTTTTTAACAAGCTACCACTGCTTTATCGAAAATTGAAAGGGCGCTCACTACTATCTCGCCATAAAAATCTACTGTCGCGGCTTCATGGCTTGTGTTGCCGGAAAAAACTGTTGTCGCACTTTATAGTATGCCTTATTTTAATTGTTGTTAATATTTGTATAAAGTTGGTTATGTTAATAGTGTTAGTCAATTGTTTTTAGTATTTGATAGATATATATTGAGTTTTGTGGTTACTTTTATATCTATCTATATATGTATTATTTTTCAACTGTTAGTTTATATAACTTTTTTTGACAATTTTTTTTATAGATTTGTTATTGCCGCCAGAGTCCACCGTTGCCGCCGCTGCTGCCTGTATGTGTGTCGCCGCCGCAATCGAACTTGCTTTTGTTTCCAGTAAATTTGTAGTTTATTTTTAAAGTAGTTAGTAAATTCTTTTGTGTAGTTGTAAGTTTTTTAGTAATTTGTATGTTTGTTGGTAGTTTGTAAGTGTATGTAAAGTTAGGCATTTTGAGTTTGTTATACTATTGTTTTGTAAGTCTTTGGTGGTTTCGTTGCGGTAGATATGCCGAAATTATAACAGGATATACTGTAGAATCAGTTCAGTTCATGGTTTTGTTTTAGGTTGCTTTGTTTATTGATTTTTGGTTGATGTTTCAAAGTGGTTTTCTTGGTTTTGATGATATAGAAAACACCGTACATTGAAAAATGTGAGAACCCAAAACTATAATGCTAAAATAAGAATTCAAAATTCAAATTTCTTGAATTTTAGTCAACTTTGAAGTAGACCATTTAAGCTCTATTATATCTCTTATCTACTAACTATAAAGAAAAAATGGTCTTCCTTAAAAGTGGAAAACTGAATTTCGGTCTGTTAATACAAATAAACCATAAAAACGTTTATCTATATTTTACGATCTTCTAATGTTTTGTCGATAATAAACATAAAATTATTTTAACGAAACAAATAAAATACGTAAAAGGTTTGAGCCAATAGTTTACTAACACACTTATACTAAACATATTAAAACCATATAAAAACATGTTTAGTAAATATGTTATATAAAACCAAAGACATTTTTATAAACAAAACAAGTAATATTGTTTACATCTTATAGATATGCATATGTATAGCAACTAGTGTTTACATAATATAAAAATGTACATATATACTTTGTATATATTGTAATGGGTAATGTAATCGGTAAAAAACAAAGTCCATGACCCATGACCCATGATCCATTGACTAGGTATAATAAATGTTGTTGGGTAAAAACCAAAGTCATAACCCATACCCATGGAGCATGATCCATAACCCATGACCCATTGCATGACATCATGCATGAAGTCATGTTGGGTATTATCCATGATCCATGACCCAAAGTCCATGACCCATGACCCAAGATCTATAACCAAATGTCTAGGTATATTGCATCTTGTTGGGTATCTATAATCCATGACCCATAACCCATGGTTCATAACCCATAACCCAATTTGTAACCCGAAATCCGGACTATACTTACCCAGTAGCCGATCCCTAGGATTGCAATAGCCGGATCCCTGTGTCGAGGGATCCGTGGGAACCGTGGGACAGTAGACAATTTTGTCTATAAATAGTGAGCCATTTCTCGATTGCTCACCACCACTTTACACATACTCTCTCCCAGTATTGTGACATCTCTAACCTCTGATCCAAAGGATCATTCTATGTAGTTTTATGTTTGTGTGATTCTCTAGGTTCCTCTTAAAGGCGAGATCACCAGCTATTGAAGATGTGCAAGCTCAAGGTAATGAGTTGCTAAGCTTCATCATCATCAAGACCATTGAAGTGTATCTTGTTGATAGTTCTTTCCTCCCTCCATAGAAATGTTGTGTTGAAGGCATTAGTGAAAGGTTCCTAAGAGTCGTGTCGAAGGCATTAGTGAAAGGTGCCAAGGGTGTACATTCGATATAGTGCATCGGTATACAAGATTGATAGTTTGGGTTAAAGAATATTGATATCCTTCTAGTGTTGTAACAAGGAGTGTGTCTCCTTTGGGGTGGGTAGTCGTGTTGTGGTGTAGTGTTGGGTAGTAGTTCCTCCTTTGTAATGGAACTCGGTATCTAGCCTTGTATCGGATAAAGTGTATGCGACGTTGTGATAGGTTTGGTTCTACCTCGTGGAAGAACTCGGTGTCTAGCCTTGCACCGGATAAAGAGTAGGCGACGTTGTGAAGGCTTCTCCGCCACATTAAGGATCTTGTGTTGTGCACTGCTTACGAAGTCTTGAGTGGGGTACTCGGGGAGTGGAGTAGGGCAAGGAAGGTGTACTTGTAGCCGAACCACTATAAATACCCGTGCCGTGGTTTTGTGTTTCTTTACTCTTTATCTTTGCATTACTTACTTATATGTTTATCTATCATTATCCAACACATATATCAAATAGATTGACATAAGTCGATCTAAATAGTTTAAAACGAAGTTTTAATCAACAAAACTATTCAACCCCCCCTTCTATTTTTCCACAATTGGTACCAAAGCTTCGTTACCAAGTTTCTTAGAGTATATTGTACTTTAAAAACTTGATACGATCCGTGTATGTTTGAAAACTACGAAGAAAGAAATTTCTTAAAACAAAAAGTCATGTTTTAGAAACTTGTATACTTTAAATGTTGGATAGTGATAGATTATTCTAACATTTTCTTTTGAGAATTCTTCATGCTAGGATTCGTTTAAATGACTTCACTCCATCTAAAGAAAAATGAAGTCAACACCCAAAGAAGAATCCAAATTAGTTAACTATTTGGTTTTACAAATACAATTAGGTATTTTAAAAGCTCATGAAGAATTTCGCGTCTATGATTTTCAAAAATAATAAAAAGAATATATAGCAAAGGTATGTTCTTCTAACTATAATACTAATTGTTTGTAGATGAATTAATAATATATGCTTCCTAATTATATTAGATAGTATTATAATTTTATTACATATAGTATGTAAAGAAGCGTAGACTTAATGCTTATACTTCAATATCACAATTCTCCAAAAATTTGTTCTTCATATTAAACACATCATCAAGGATAGTATTCTTGGTTGATTTCCATAGACAAAACTACAAACTAGTTATTATACATCTTTACCTCATAAAGAAAACTTGACTAATCAAAAGTTTTGGTTCTCATTTCTCACATGGGGATATTGGCATTACATTAGTAATCTATGTCAATAGTTTCCATTCAAAACTTTCCATATCATGATAAAATAGTATTTTTTTCATGATTCTTAACTTCCCAACTTATGACTTACTCGTAAAAGGGAACCTCGTCAAAAGAGTTTTGTAAATACGAAAACTCGTCAAAACCTTTAACCTAAAACAAACCCTAAGTTATAGAGCAAGACCATTGACAAAAATAAAAACTCCCGTGTCAAAATTATCAAACTCACTCAACTGTTTATCTGCTGAACTGTCGGATCCCAGCGTTTTAACTAGCCGGATCCCTTTTTCAAGGGATCCATGGGAACCGGCACATCATAAGACAGAATAATTGCTTGATGATCACTGTGGACTTCTACTTCCTACTTTACTCTTCCACATACGAACATAAACCAAGAATTATTGTTCATAGGAGACCCTTCTTCATCATTCCAAGGAAAGCAATCACTTGTGTAAGTATTATCTTCACTACATTGTAATTTCCATTCTCTAGTTCCCAGTAGCACAATTTTTCATCTTGAGAACTTTGATTCAAGTGGGTTTGTCACAATTTGCTATCACATTGTTCTATAAGATAACTAATCAAAGAATAAACATTGTTAGTACAATTTAGAACTTATAATGAATTCAAAAGAGATGTGTTGAGCAAAAATTGTGATGAACTCAAAAAGGAACTATTCACATAATTAACACCACATTGTGGTTTTGATCGTTAGGATCAATTATGCCAAGCTCTAGGCAACAAGACTACCGAGATACGGCTCATTACATACCAATGCACCATCGAAAGGAAGGTCTTAGCCCCGAATACCTAAAGACTTTCAAAATGCTACAAAAGAGGTTGTTTCATGAAGGTCGTGTAGTCGAACAATCCTTTCTCTACAATACCGACATACCCGAGGTCTTTTCAGGAATCAACTTTCAATGTCTTCTCAACATTAACGAACAAATATGCCCTGTATTTGTTCTTGAGTTCTACAAAAGCATTAGGATCATAAGGAATGAGGACGGAACCATCTCAATTGCTTTCATCATCAATGAACACAACTACACCTTGACCCTTGTTGAGTTTGCTCGGATTCTTCGTATTCCTCACCATAGAGTATGCATATATTCCAATGAATGGTCATTAGCCAACCTTCATGACATGGTCGATGAGCATGCGGTTTATTTCACACCCCTCCCGGAACCGGCCACGGTGAGAGATACCGTTTTTATTCAAAGAGCCTCCCCAACTCGGGTAACTAGAAACTCAAAGGTCATCCATCGGGATCCCTTCCAAATGGAACTTTCGGAGATGTTCCCTCTATACAGGAAATGGGAACAAGTTCTTAGGGAGAATGTCATTTGCTTGGTTGGAAACAAGGATCATCCTAACGCATGTCTAGTTTACATGATCTATTTCCTTGTCAGCTCAACTCATTTCAACCTCACCTACTACATGATCAAGCGGATGGCAAGCGTTTCAAAGACGGACAAGATGGTGCTACCTTATGCTATGCTCCTTACTCACCTAGCTAACTTTGTCTTTGACCTAGAACCATCTCCCTATACCGATGACCACTTCTTTTGCAACAAAGTCATGGTACCCTTATCCGATGAGAAGACAACGAGGTTCATGGTTGAAGGTAAAAGACCTCATCACCGACGGACTCATCCGAAGAAAAGGGAGGGAGAAGGAAGCAACCTTATAGGCAACTATCATCTCAACCCCGTGGCTTACATTGAGCAATTTCTGGACATCCCAAGCCCATCTCAAGAGTTTCAACAAACGAAGGGGATGTTTAAATGTCTTGCAAACTTTCTAATGGGGAAGAAGAAGAAATGAGATGGAAGCTTGAAAGGTTTAAAGGTGAAGTTTGGGGGTTTTGAAGGAGAAGTTTGAGAGAAATGGGAGGTAAGGTCAAGGACCTTAATTTGAACAATGTGATGTAAACATCTTAAACAATATTGCGTTTATCTTAGAACTTAGTAGTAGTCGATGGTATGGCGAAAAACAAAGACACCTTAACCTAGGAAAATCTAATAGGAATTTTATGACTATTTGATATAATATCAAAAAGTCGGTCTTCCTTCTAATTGCATGCCTATTTGTCACTTTTACATGCCATGCTTTAATTACATACATGAATGCTTGATGTAGAAACAAATAGGTTTGAAATTCGATACGCAGTGCAAAATTTTGCACGCGTTCTGTGAAGGAAATGGTCTCATAAGCCGGATCCTTGGGCTATAACTAGCCGGATCCCTCAAATGAAGGATCCGTGGGATCCGGGTGGACAGTTATGGAAATCCTACACCTTCACATCAATCTAACCATCCAGACCTTATTAGACTAGTCAAACATGATACATTAGGATCACTTTACCTATCCTTAAGCTCAGTTGACCCCACATTCACTCATGAATGACTTAAGATCACATTCAAGATGTTTTTGATTTATCATTTCTTCATAACTCACCATTTTTCCGCTCTAATGCTTACTCATTGTTTATCTCATCTCAAAACACCTAGTCTGATATTTTGTCTCAATTTTAGCAAATTGATTTTAGTCATATTTATCTCAAAATAGACTAAAAACTAGTTCTCATTTCTTATGATTTTTAAGGAACTTTTCAAATTTCCTTTGTGTTATCATCTGATCTCTAGGATCATTTGACATCTTTTGACACCCTCAAAATCTTAGTATCATGCTTAAAGCACTTATGTGCATACATGAAAACTCCATTCTTTTATCAAAAACCATTATTAGATATCCTTACTCATTATGGTTGAACATTTAAGTCCTATACCATTTAAGACACCTTAGGGAACTTAAACACTCAAGATATATAGGTACTAGACCTTGATAGAACATCATCACTCCATTTCACTACTATCTGAAGACGGATCCCCAGACTTTAACTAGACGGATCTCCAAAGTTCGGGATCCGTGGGAACCGGGTCTACAGAACAGCTAAATTTCACTTTACTCATCAATTTCAAACTCTCTTTGGTAATCTAAACACTTTACCTTGCCTTAAATGACTCCCTAGGATAGAACAACACTGTAGTTGACCTTAGTTCATGCCAAAAACCTTAGTGGTCTAAAATTTAATTCACTAACCTAATCTCATCCTTTATAAACCAAGTGTGCTTATGCTTTCAAACCACCATTCAAAATCAGTAACTAAGACACCTCTTTCATCCTACTTTTCACTATGACCAAAGCTTCTAGTACAACCTCATCAACCAAAGGTTCTTCCAAGAAAAATGCTCATATTGTACATGAGATTTCTTCAACCGAGTCATCACCTGTCAAAGCCTCAAATACTAGAATTCCTCCTCAACAAACTCAACCAACTAAAGCTAGAAAGACTGCTCGAATTAGTATTCGACCTTTTGGGTTAGAAAGACATTCACCAAACACTACCATACCCTCTAAACCAAACACACCTAACTCGACTAAAACACCTAAGCCATCATTTTTAGAACCTAGACTACACTCCTTCACCACACCTCTTTCACATACAAACCTTTACTCCTTAGAAGACTCACCACCTAGGACTTC
This sequence comes from Chrysanthemum seticuspe, assembly GCA_019973895.1. Classification (NCBI taxonomy): domain Eukaryota; kingdom Viridiplantae; phylum Streptophyta; class Magnoliopsida; order Asterales; family Asteraceae; genus Chrysanthemum; species Chrysanthemum seticuspe. The sequence goes on from BPTQ01000007.1 coordinate 52,566,956, forward strand.
TCATTCACCATCATTCTCATTAAATAGGGAACCACCTTCACACCAAAACATTGATTTTGAAACATCACCAACACCCGCATTCTACTCACCTTCACCATCAAATAGTCCATCCTTAGGAACAAGGAATCACCAATCCTAAAGACCTAACCATATGGATACCTCCCTATCTCCACCACCAACCCATACATCACCACCTTCATTCTTAGTTGAACCTCATCCTATGTCACTCAACTCACCTTCACAAATCCCTCCATCCTTTGTGGAACCTCCTTCCCGCTCACCCGACATTTCACCTCAAAACATTCCATCTCCAATACCTCCATCTCCTACTCATGACAATACTTGCTCTAATTGTCAACATACCCAAGGGTTAGTTCAAGAAGTAAGAAATGAGTTACATTTCATGTTTAATCATCTCCTTGAACGATTTGACCAAAACAACAAATCTACTCATCCTTAGAACTTAGGAATACAAGCACAAGGGTGCTCTTTGTTAGTTTTCGGCACAACTTAGAATTATTAGAAAATGTACTACATGCTTATGTCATTCTCTTAGTTTTTGAGATATGTATATCATTTCTCATGTTTTATTAAATGAAATCACATGTTGAATGATATATTGTTATGAGAATATGTTTTGTGCTTTAATACATAACTCTTTTTGATGTTAACATAAATTTTTACATCTACATTGCTGTCAAAAGAATGCAGGTACACGGTTCCCTCAATTTTGCCTAGACAGATCCCTCACAGGAAGGATCCGTGCAACAAAAACCTTAATTTTCACTAATAAGAATCTCATTTGCAGGAAATTATGCACCATATACTTGTTTTCTAACCTTTGTTTTGTAGATTTTCAATATACACATGAAGACTTTGACACTCTCTACAAGGGGGAGTTTCTCGTCAAAGAAAATCAATTGCAAAAACGCTTGCAATACTTTCACTTAGGTTTATTTACTACTTGACGTCCTCCTCAAAAGGGAGCACTCGTCAAGGGGGAGCATTTCGTCAAAGACGAAACCATTTGCAAATATAATTGCAACACACTCACTTAGACTTCCTAATTACATGACGCCCTCAACAAAGGGGACCATTCGTCAAGGGGAAGCTAAGACGAGAATCTTTCTCTCCTCTTACTCTCTATTTCTCTTATTGTTACTTTTCACACGTTTTTCTCAAAATAATGTGTTAGTTTCTTTTTGACTCTCTTTTTGTTTCGACAAAAAGGGGGGAGAAGAGAGTAAAAACTCCAATTCAAATTTTTACGAATTTTATTTTCTTCTTAAAATCATCTTATGTTTTGTTATCAACAAAAAGGGAGAGATTATTAATACAAATAAACCATAAAAACGTTTATTTACATTTTACGATCTTCTAATGTTTTGTCGATAACAAACGTAAAATCAATTTAACGAAACAAATAAAATACATAAAAGGTTTGAGCCAATAGTTTACTAACACACTTATACTAAACATATTAAAAACATATCAAAACATGTTTAGTAATCAAGTTATATAAAACCAAAGACATTTTTATAAACAAAACAAGTAATATTGTTTACATCTTATAAAAATGCATATATATAACAACTAGTGTTACATAATATAGAAATGTACATATATACTTTGTATATATTGTAATGGGTAATGTAATGGGTAAAAACCAAAGTCCATGACCCATGATCCATTGACTATGTACAATGAATGTTGTTGGGTAAAAACCAAAGTCCATAACCCATACCCATAGAGCATGATCCATAACCCATAACCCATTGCATGATATCATGCATGAAGTCATGTTGGGTAGTATCCATGATCCATGACCCAAAGTCCATGACCCATGACCCAAGATCCATAATCCAATGTCTAGGTACATTGCATCTTGTTGGGTATCCATAATCCATGACCCATAACCCATGGTTCATAACCCATAACCCTTACCCAGTTTGCAAACCCGAAATTCGGACTATACTTACCCAGTAGCCGGATCACCAGGATTGCACTAGCGGGATCCCTCTAGGGAGGGATCCGTGGGACATTAGACAATTTTGTCAATAAATAGTGAGCCATTTCTCTCTTGCTTACCACCACTTTACACATACTCTCTCTCAGTATTGTAACATCTCTAACCTCTGATCCAAAAGATCATTCTATGTAGTTTTATGTTTGTGTGATTCTATAGGTTCCTCTTAAAGGCGATATCACCACCTCTTGAAGACGTGCAAACTCAAGGTCATGAGTTGCTAAGCTTCGTCATCATCAACACCACTGAAGTGTATCTTGTTCATAGTTCTTTCCTCCCTCCATAGAAGTGTTGTGTTGAAGGCATTAGTGAAAGGTGTCGAAGGCATTAGTGAAAGGTGCAAAGGGTGTACATTTGATATGGTGCATCGATGTGCAAGATAGATAGTTTGGGTTAAAGGATATTGATATCCTTATAGTGTTGTAACAAGGAGTGTGTCTCATTTGGGCCAGTCGTGTTGTGGTGTAGTGTTGGGTAGTAGTTCCTCCTTTGTAATGGAACTCGGTATCTAGCCTTGTACCGGATAAAGTGTAGGTGACGTTGTGATAGGTTTGGTTCTACCTCGTGGAAGAACTCGGTGTCTAGCCTTGTACCGGATAAAGAGTAGGCGACGTTGTAAAGGCTTCTCCGCCACATTAAGGAGCTTGTGTTGTGTAGTGCTTACGACCTCTCGAGTGGGGTACTCGGGGAGTGGAGTAGGGCAAGAAAGGTGTCCTTGTAGCCGAACCACTATAAATACTCGTGTCGTGGTTATGTGTTTACTTACTCTTTATCTTTGCATTACTTACTTATACGTTTATCTATCATTATCCAACACACATATCAAATAGATTGACATAAGTCAATCTAAATAGTTTAAAATGAAGTTTTAATCGGCAAAACCATTCAACCCCCCTTCTAGTTTTCCACACGGTCAACACTTTAAAACTGATTCGGTCAACTATTTTGGTGAGAAATGAAACTATGGCGTTTAAATGGCTATGCGTTTAAATGGAATGAATGAAGACCTACGCTAAAAGCTCATGACAATGAGGTTTTGCTAGAAGTACAAACACATCTTGTAAGATCCATGCATCCATGCATAGCATAATCCAAACGACAACTAACCTTTCACCATGTATTTATGTAGTATGTTAAAAGTGCTACAAAATGAAGAAATACTATCAAGTCATCATTAGGATCTCATGCATGGAATCCAGAGCGGGATCTACATTCACCCATAAAAAACGTAAACTGATTATTCCCCGTCTCACATCTAACGTAAAATATTCATACCCTTAGAAATGACCAACCTCTCCCTTACAACCTAGAAATCATTGAAGGAGTAAAATGGCAATTTAAAGTAACACATGGCAATGGTTGATTTTACTAATCTAAGAGATAATGATGTTAACACGAAAAAAAGGATGAGAATTAATGATATATGCATCTCTGAAAAGAACTAAATGATGAGTTTGATGGTAACTTTTTTTGTGGTTGTTACATGATTCTCTCTTAAATACATCTCGATTTGTTATCAATACAAAATATCAACCTAATGTATCCACTTGATGCATTAGCATATCTGTAGTGAAGGCCTTACTATCTGTTCATGGTGTATGCAGATCACTCATGTGGCAGTGGACTGCTGGCATCTATATGTTAGACTATACTTATTGTATCCAACATAAAATGAACCCTCTCTGACTAGCGATTTACCTAGTAAAGAGATTAAAAAAGACAATACATGATATTCGGAATGAGGTGTAAGACCTGGCTAACTTGTCTAGCTCCTTATTTTGCCACTTTCTAGTTTCGAAACAATGACCTTGCATCGAATTATATACACCTTCCATCCATGGATACTAGATACAATTATTAGACATGTGTCAAGAAGCCCTCCAACAATGAGATCATAAGAAATAATGACAACAATTAACGATCACAAAGAGGCAGTTATTTCCTTACTTTAGGAAGGACATTTCTTGAAATAAATCACTTGTAATGTCAGTCGCACGTCCCTAAATAGATATCACCACATCTTAACATGACTAAGGGATGATCATTACATCACACATTGAACTAATTTCCTTACCGTCGTACTTAAAACTTGGTTGCTTATCAAGGAACGAAACTATAAGTTCAACTTTATGCATAAGTGTGCATTCTTTTTGACATTTTAGCCAAAGCAATTGTGAAGTTGCATCAATCCTACAAGTGACATTTTATTCAAAGAAGAGTGTCGAGTCACAACCTGATATATTATATATGTAAAAAAAATGCTTTAAACTACACCCAAATCAATTCCTTCTTAAATAACTAATGTTCAACTTCAAATACAGCATATCAATTAAAACACCATCACAAACGTATAATTACATAAAGTCCACAATTAAAACCCCATCATTAAAACTTGATCATGCCTTATGCAAACTATCAAACCACTGACTGGAACATTATACCCAAGAGGCGGCGAAACCAAATCTACAGACCCCCTTGTTATGCTTATTTATCCACGCATTGTATGTGTAAATCTACCCCAAATCAAATTCTATCATAGATGACTGAAGTGCGGGGTTGTTTGGCTTAGCTTATTTGATGAGCTTATATTATTTTGGAAAAGCCAATAAGCTCAATTTCCCGGCTTACGAGCTTATCAACTTAAATAAGCCATAAGCCATTGAAAGGAGCTTGTTAGCTATTCCAAAATCCAATAAGTCCATCAAATAAGCTAAACAAAACAACACGTCGGTATTACTCGGGCGCTAAATGGGGAACATTGTACAATTACATAACATCATCAACGTATCAATTAAAATACCATCATAAGTTCATAACATCATAACATACAATCACATAACGCATACCTTATACAAGCTATCAGGCCACTGAATAGGAACATTATACCCGACCGACATCAGGATCAAACACAACATCTTTTCCTCCAACCTAGGACAATGTTTCTACCTATAAAAATTCATTTCTCTACTCAACAACCTATTCCTATTAGGATCCTCACAAGGCATATAATCAACACCAACAACCTCTGAATCACACATCTCAACACTCATATTCCTTCCATATTCAATCAAACTAATCAGGTGATGTCTTCTTGTTGCACCACATGTTGCTGACGTCATCAGATACTGGCTCCCACTTGCTGCCATTGAATCTCCAAATGGGGTTAGGATTAAAATGAAGAAAAGTAATATTGTACCAAAAAATATTAAGGATACTAAGTCTAGGATACGCCATTGTTGTCTTGTTGGGTGTTTTATTGATGATGATGATGATGTCCGCATTGTGATATGGGGATTTGGAGATTTGGGTTGTGGAGGGTTTTGTGCAATGGCAGAGCTAGAAAATTTTTTGTGTGACGGCCGGAACAATTTTTTTTCCGGGAAATACATTAAATCAGAGGGCCGAAATAATTTTTTTTCCCGGAAATACACATGAAATCGTGAAAAAATACACTAACGGGCTTAGGCCTAAGGGGCCGGGACCCTTCCCGGTCCCTTAATAGCTCCGCCCTTGGTTTTGTGAGTTTGGAAGTGGGTGTGTGTTGGAAGTTGGAGCTGATGAAGATGGAGATCAGTGGTGGGTCATTACTATGGATGAGTGTCTTTTAAGTTTTTTTTATTATATATATTTGAGCTAATTTCAAACTTGCTCCTTGTAGTTAACATATAATCTCAATGTTTCGTTCTTCTCACAAAGTAAGTACACTATCCGTCATTGTTCTTGTCAAATTTTGCATGTTTCATCCTTTTGATTAACGACCGTTACTAAGCCCTCGTTAGTGCATCACGTGAGGGGATTTTGGTATTTTCGCAATAACTCTTGAGAGAGCTTTTGTCATTTTACACACTTCATCTTCGACCTCAAATGTATTCTTGAGTTTTCATTTTTACACAAAACTATTAACTAAAAATCAAATATTCAAACTAAAAACTTAATTACCATAATAAGAAACACTTTATAAATCACGATTAGAATTAATTAATTTCTTTCCATAAAAAATTAGCTCATGAAAGCTTATTTTTATAATTTTAAACACAAATTGTCATATCTATTCCAAACCACAACCTCATTTGTCATTATTTATCATTTATCAGACTGCTTGGTGTGGAGTATTTGTTCGTCAACCATAGGTACAAAAAACAGACGAACGATGTGTCATACTGCACCGTTCATCCGTTATCCGGCATTTAGCACTGCAATCACTAGAGCTATTTTTTATTTTTGTTTAACGAGTGAGTGAGTATTTTTATGAGACGTACGAAATGGGTTGGAGAAAATATTTTAGTTGTTGATTTGTTATTAAATGGCCGATACAATGTTTATGAGCTACATACATGTTATTTATTACTTCTAGTCTTCTACACCAACCTCCTTATACTTCATCTTCATTTTTCTCATATATCACTCATTCCTCTTTTACCATAACAAATTACCAATCAACACACCTTCAAAACCCTCTACCTCCCTCTAACCATCCTCTACGTCATCGCTCTTCCAAGACTGTTGTCTCGAGACGACCTTTGTGTATGTTATATCTGTTCCTCTTCCTCAGATCTGACTATTTGAGTGTTGTGGCATTTACCCTTAATTTAAAAAAATAGTAACACTAACATTTAGATCTTGTGTTGTGATGTGTTACTCGCTTGTTATATAATGTGTTTTTATATTCATGAAAGTATATTTAGATTTTTATGTTTACATTGATTAATATGCCCTAGGTTGTTTAAACTATATCTTTATACTCGCACTAGCTGTTTCAATTCAATAAATCAGAACTTCCTTAATTCCTTTCTATATGTGTTTCACTAACATTATTATATATTGTTTTATCTTTATTATTGCTCATGAGCAATTTAGCCAAGTGTGCTGATATACATTTAAAGCTTGACTTGATTGAAGTTTTTTCACATGTATATCATCACACTTTCTTCTCTTTAGTAATTCATTAAGAGAAAAAAGATTTAATATTTCAGTTAAGTAACAAATCTTAATCTAAATTTGTTTGGGTCACACAGGTAGTTATGGCTGAAGGTTATGAGACGTCAATAGAGGGGTACAAGCGTGACGTATGGGATTCAGACACAAACTTTATTTGTATCGAGATGATGGGTGCTGACATGATGTCAACCATTTACAAAATGAAAGGTAAAGAAGGCTATTGTTTGCGAGGGGTCCTAATACATACGGGGATTTTGTCAATACTTCACTACCCTCTTATGAACTCAAGACTCCTACACCGGAAATCGAGTACCATGGTGGAATGGGAGATATTGGTCGGATAGGATGGGCACTACTTCGACCCGGACAAGACGAATGAAAAGCTTCTCATCAGTTTTGATCCCAATGGAAATCAGTTGCCGATACTAGTAGGGGTTTATATGGGCAACTTTCTCGATTTAGATGTCGCATTAAAGGCATGGAAAAAACCGTATCGACACACTTTGATGATGAAGAATATCATAAGCTAACTTTATTCTCAAACGGGTAAAAAAAAACCTTTATTTGTTGGTCAAGAGCTTTCATGGTCCAAATTGGGGAAATAATGGCTTCACTAAAATTGTTTTTGAAATTGCGAGTCTAGTATGTGAACCATTTCTAGCGAACAAAAATATAGCATATGTTTCAAAACAATAGAAAATCTGGGTATCGTGATAGGTAAAAAGAGAGTTTTTTTAGAGCGTATGATCGTGAAGTTTATCTTTAAATTTAATTTTCATGTCATCCGTTTGATTTTCGGTTTTTTGTAAAGAGGATTCGTTGGAATAGTTTGCTTATGAGATCATGTTTGGTATGTTTGAAAGTCATATTCATCTTTTGTTGTTTTTTTCAAACGTACCAAACATAATCTCTCCAACGAATCCGTCTTTACAAAAAAACTGAAAATTAAATAGATATAAAAGTTAAACCGAAAGATTTCCCTATCATACGCTCTAAAATACTCTTTTTACCTATCCCGATACCGAGATTCCTTAGATTCCTTTCTCTGTTTCGGACGTCCGCTATATTCTTGTTCATGAGAAATGGTTCACATACTACACTTGCAATTTCAAAATCCATTTTACTGAAGCCATTCTTTCCCCGGTTTGGACCATGGCAGTTTTTAACCAACAAATAAGGTTTTTTTTACCTGTTGACTTGGTGCTTACCCCAACAATCATTAACATGTGAGACATTTGGGAATAAAGTTGCTTATGTTATTCATCATTAGAAGTGTGTCGATATGGTTTTTTCCATGCCTCTAATGCGACATCTCGACCGAGAAAGTCACACATATAAACTCCCGCTAGCATTGGCAACTTATTTACATTGGGATCAAAATTGATGAGAATCATTTCTTTCATCTTGTGCGGGTCAAAGTGGTGCTCAATCCTATCCGGCCAATATCTCATTCCAACTTGGTACTCAATTTCCGGATGTGAGAGTCCTTGAGGGTAGTCAAGTATTGACTGAATCCTCATATGTGGAACAATTTGCTTTCGAGATTACGTTGGAACAATTTGCTTTAGAGATGGTAAGATTGGAACTCGGATAAATTCCTTCTGCAAGCAAGCCCTTGCCGAAGCAGTGGTTTTCTTATATCCTGGCTCCCTTCACTTTGACTTTTGAGGTCAAAGTTTTTTTTTGGTAACCGTGATTTCTGACCTTTTTGGCCGACTAATCCACAGGGTTTGAACCCACCGCCACATAGACTCAAACCATAAATTTGGTTTTGGTAGTTTGAGTCCAGAAGCTAATCCAGTTCCTAGTCTTTGTTAGAGATGACAACCTCTTATAGTTATCAAAATGTCTGTTATATGTTGATCTTAGTTCTGTTTCTAGATTTGATAGTTTCACACTTTTTTTTTCAATAGTCGAATTTATCATTTCTGTGTGAAAAACTGCACTATTTTTACATTGTTGAGATGATTGTTTTAGACATTTGACAGTCAATTCGGCCAACACAGATCCAAACCGTAATCAGGAACTAACCGACAGTCAATCTTCTAATTCGTATGCTGTTAACATCATGACACTTTTCTCTGATCAACAGAAGCCCAGCAGTTTTAGTACGACCATAGTATAAAGTAGTGTACGCCTCGGTGCCCAGCTGCTCACTTTTGATCACTGCTATCTTTTGCTGCATCGATGGACTAGCATAGTTGGTCAGTGTCTAGCTGCTCACTTTTCCTTTCAGTCGAAAGTTTTGTTTTCAACTAAACTGTTATAACAACCTTTGGCATTTACGGTTTAATCACCCATTTGTAACAGCTACATGATGGCCAGAGCCAATCAAAATATCATTTCTATACCTAAATGGGGATGACATTAAGTTTAAAAGAGAGGATAAACAGTGTCAATTGCGAGTTTTATTGATCAAACGGGGAAAGAATCGCCCAAAAAATGTGAAGGATCCAAGCAAGATCTTCTGCCCGTGTAATCTCCACCAACTCACAAGAACTCGGTGGTTCTTACTTCTGAAATTGACAAACATCAGGTCTTTTGAGTGTAGAAGCTAAACACACTGCGACGTCTCTTATTGAAAAAGAGAAGCATATAGAATATAAAAAATTTAATTCGTGTTCACGGTTCTTTTTTATAGCGTATTTGAAGTGTGTTTCAAGTGTTTGTGACCACTGAGAGGTCTCAAGTTTAATTCTCATTAGCTGCGAATAACTCCTAAAGTGACCACGTCAACCTTATAAAAAAGGAGGGTTTTACCCGTTTGAGTATGTGTAAGAGTGGGTTCTAACCCAGTGGATTAATGGGACAAAATGTCGGAAACCATGATTACTAAAAAAAGTATTTAACGAAGATTTGTTTTCTTTATTTCTAAAATGCAATTAGCAGAGACTTAGTTAAGGAATCCAAAACACCCGCTTCCAGCAAAATAATTTGGCTCCTAGCTAGAATTTCTCCAAACACCACAAATAGAAATCCTAAAGTCCAACTAACTTGGCAATGAAAGCCTGAATTCCATAGGAATCTTTCCCTAATTCACTACCGGAAGCATGATCACGATCGTAAATATCTGCAGCAACAGTTTGTCGATCGCAATGCACTTCAATTCTTTTTTTCCTAAAGGTAAATAAATGCACTTCAATTCTGATTTAGGAGCTCTATTTTCTTTCCACTTTTTGCTACAAAATGTAACTAACTTGTCACTTTTTGCTTTGTTGTGTAACTATCTATTTTCTTTCCTATTGTATACTGCAAATAAGAACTATGACAAGCTCTTTGCCAAGACCTTTCCAGGGAACCTGTATATCAAGTCAAAGCATTACCAGCTGACAGCGATGACTCATGTATGCAATCTATACGAAATAACAAAACCATGCATCCACCACAAAATGACAGATGTTACAGGTCCCTAATCACTCTCATTAAACCAAAGATGCAAAAGCAAGATGGCTCTAAACATATATCATCATTTGTATTGTATATTATGAGTATAATAAGCTAATAAGCTCACATGCTAAAAAAAGGCGAGTTTATTGGCTTTTTCAATTTTAATAAACCCATAATAAGCTAATTGCAAACAATCTTTTTTTTCTACAGTCCTCGTATGACCAACTAATTATAAAACATGACTGCAATTGAAGTTAATGTGTCAAAATGGCGACCTCTATACTAAACCTCAGATGTGGAAGTTAGTTGGGCAAGGGAAACGCGACATAAAGACTTTCCAAAACTATCTCAAAGATTATGCATAAAGGAATAGCAATTTCAAAACGTAAGCCTAAAGATGGTTCCTTCAGCAATAGAATCTAAAAAACTTAATCAAAAATGGAACGGGCCGAAAGTCGCATAAAAATGTATTTAAGTGCTTCCAACACTTGCTACCTTCTCAAATCAAATTATCATAGGTTTACTAACCATATATTTAAGAAATACATTACTTATAAAACTCGAAAAAATAGTATATTGATCGACCCAATCCAAACTGTGTTGAGAATGACATAAAAGAAGAGGGAGGAATTCCAGCATTAGATTTACTTGCTGCAGAGTACTTGATACTTTCGGTTCCAAGTGAGCTTACATTGAGGATTGAACTATTGAAGGTTCGGGAAATGGGCATTGAATGGTTTATAGCCAATGTATCCGGTGGTGCAACTTCCCTTACGTCCTTGTCCTTTATGAGATTAAGCAACCAAGCCTACAATTGAAAACATAGTCAACAAACCCAAGGGACCTATAAATAATCAGATAGTCAAGAACACAATAACGCTATAATTATGAAGCTAGTGTTACTGTGATAGCATCACGTGTTTATTTTAGTATTTAAGAATTTGAGTTCCTCATAGGTGACTGCATCTTTTTGTGTTTGTTAACATGGTTGTGACAGATCAAACAGGGATCAAGTAAGCCTATGCTAACAGTATGTTATCTATTTTTTCGTGTAGTATGATTTGCAGTAATTGAGTTATTAGCTAATTTTTAGAAATTACCCATTTCACCCGTTTAACCTTTATCCATTTCACCCGCTAGTTTAAGAATATTTCCTCATTCAACAGATCGAATTGCTTCTAAAATACCTATTATTTTAGAAATGCACCCACTTGTCCGGTTATAGAGTTAAGCCACCAATTTGACCCGTTTAATTTGTTTACCAAGAATGCATTTGCACGTTCAGATTTTTTCCTTGAAATTTTAAATATAAACATGGTATTAAGAGATATTTTGTGTTTGGCGTTTGTATTATCATTTATTATCATGATGCCATATTGCCATTATCACAGTTAAAGCTTAAACACAATTTCCTAGTCATTAGAGTTAAAATATTTTCCGAGACACACATTTATGAGTAAATGTTAGTTGCTTCAGTACTGAGTGACATACCTGATTCCTCTGGTTTCAATATCTTCATTAAGGAACTTGCATCATCTTGCTTCTTCTTTAAGCTGAAAGCATAACTTATAAAGTTTTTACAGTTTCCTGTATCAACATCTACAAAATGTAATCATTAGCCCCAATTTAACTTCTCAAAGACACTAAGAGTGAAAACAATATGTCTAAACCGTAGACATTACATGTGTCGTTCACCTTTGTTTTCTTACTTGAGTTGACTCCTCAAGCAGTGGTCTCGTGTTGAGAATCCCATTTATTGATGTTCTCGATTCGAACATCATTTCACATAAGGGATATAATCTTACAACATCCAGTTCAAATGTACCTACAACATAAAAGTCTCTAAATATCTTCGAAAAGAAAATATAGCGGACCAATCATGTCACATAACTGATTTAAAGCATGTCTACCACATTTTCGGATCAATTTTGTAACTTACCTATACTGTGCTTTTCTAGAGCTTCCATAAGGATGCTCAAACAGAAAAAGTGAAACAATGGAAAAAAGAAGAGTAAATTACACCGTTCGTCCTTGTGGTTTGCGTTGACCGCAGGGTTTCGTCCTTTGACCAAAAAAGTTGCACCGTCCGTCCTTAAGTGGGAAACGTTATGCGCCGTTCGTCCCTCCCGCTAACGGGGCCCACTAACGCTCGTTAAGTCAGTCCAAATGAGGGTATTCTAGTCTTTTTCCTTTATTTTAACCCCAATCCTATAATCATCACATATATCCAACGTAGCAACCAACATCACATATATCCTTTACCTGGTAAAGTAACATATCTCCCAAACCAAATCCGATCTTCCCTTTTTCTTCAAATCCGAACACACAAACATTCATCTCTTGTTTATCTTGTCACAAATACAATCGTTATTACTACTCAGACTCGAGACACACTCTCTTGTTCTAACTCAATTACGAATCATATGAACCGAAATAGACAGAATCGTTCTGTTTAGTATACCAAAGAGGCTTCAAGATCTTGAATAGATCTAAGGTAGGTTTACTTTTTTTTTTTCGAATTCAGACTCACCGATCGAAAGAAATAATTGAAACAAATTTGTTTTGAGTATTTCTTAATGTGTTCGGATATTAAAACAAGAAGTGATTCTTCACAAAGATCGATGATGTAATATGTTCAAAGTACAAGATCTTTTAAAGATCTATGCAACAAATGAACAAAAAACTGAGATCCATTTGTCATTTAATTTTTTTCGATGTTGTATCCGTGAGGTGAAGAGGGTGTAGTTATTAATGGATTTGTTTGATGTTAGCTGTTGGTGACAGGGCTTAGGATTAGGTTGGAGTTGTTGTGGTTAAAATGGTTGTCGATGGATTTAGAATACTCTTGGATTTGATGTTGTTTGATTTGGGTTATTTTTTCAGTTCTGGTCATAAGTCTATTCTTCTTCCTCTTCTTTTTCGTTTTAATTGTTAATTACCAATGAGGAAAATATCTGAGGTAATGAGGTTTTAATTGTTAATTACCAATGAGGAAAATATCTGAGGTAATGAGGTAATGATATGGATCTGAGAAAAAGATCTTTTTCGTTGGATTGCTTAGTTAAATCATTTGCGTTTTTTATAGATAATTTTGGACTTTATGGGATATGGATACAGATTTAATAATGATTTGGATTGGATTTGTTATGAATTTTTATTATGATTAGTGTTTTTGGATATGGAGATGGGGTTGTTGGTGTTCCTGGTTTTTGATTTGGCCAGAATATTGGTATATGGAAGAAGATGAGTGGTGATAGGTTGGGTGAGTTTGGATTTGAGCTGTTGTTGTGCGTGCGTGTTTGTGGATCTGAGTTTGGGTTGGGTGAGTAGACCTAATACACAGTTGTTGGCTGATAGTCTAAATCCATTAGTATGAATGATATATGAAAGAATTATTTTGAAATCTGAATAGATTATGAATTTTTAGTTGGATAAGTGGTGGTTGACTTTGAAGGATGGAGGTGGTGCAAGTGATGATAAATAGAGAAGATGGATTAAAAAGAGAAAAAGTAAAAAGACTAAAATACCCTCACATGGGTATCACATGCGGAGGATTTAACGAGCGTTAGTGGGCCCCGTTAGTGGGAGGGACGAACGGCGCATAACGTTTCCCACTTAAGGACGGACGATGCAACTTTTTTGGTCAAAGGACGAAACCCTGCGGTCAACGCAAACCACAAGGACGAACGGTGTAATTTACTCAAAAAAGAAATACCAAAAAGAAAACGGGTTGAGAGTCGCTCAAAGTGTAATTTAAATGCACAGAACCACCTAAATCGTTTATATTTCAAATTTAAATAATATAGTTTCTGTAACCATATTTGGTATGCTAACTGATTATAAAAACTCAAGAGAAATTGAACAAAAAGTGTTTCGGGTAAACTCAATGCTACAAGATGCGCTAAAAAAGTAACCATATTGACCCGTATACCAACCTGCCTGATGTTAGAAATTGGGGTTAGGGTGATGATAATCTTGGATATCTTAACGAATCGTGTAATTTCACTTTCCGTATAAAGTATTTCGACCCTATTGGTGCTGTGCCTGGGTATCACGAAATCCTTATCGGGGATAATTCAATAAGAACACTTGGTTTCTAGGCACAAGAGAACGAAACAAGACAGAGAGAATTGTGTGAATTCGTATGTTCTTATGAGACCAGATGTGTAACCGAAGTGTCACAACCGTTAACCAATAGACATGTCGGTTGGGTTTTGGCAGGAAAAACTGTTAAGTCCTTTAATACAGATTTGTGAAAATCGTTTAGGTTTTGAGGCGCTGCCCCAAACGCCGCGAGGGGCGGCTCCCCCTCGACCCCTGCCCGCACACCTGGGAGCGGGACCCCAGAACGGGGCTCTGCCCCTTGACCCCGCAAGGGGCACTGTCCCTTAACCCTGCATCTTTGTCTGGGCGATAACATATTAGCTCAACGAGTGTGTACTCCACACTTCCCTAACTCGTGTCCGAGCTTAATATGTTTTCCACTGGTTTATAGTAAATCGCAATTATCTAAAATAGTTGATGACACAAAAATCACCGACAAATCACCCCCGTTTTAGTGTAATACTTGATTTACTAAATATATATATAACAATATATACAAGAAATAAATAACAAACATAACGAAACAAACAAATGCATAAATGAAAATGTCTTACGATTGAATTTTCATCTTAGTATAATACACATTTCAAATACTCGAGAATCGGGGTGTCGTAACGATTGAACCCGTCAAATCATTTGAATACCTGACGATACTATACACATAAGTTTCTACAACACTCTACTGTATATACTTGACACTATACAAGCCATGCGACCTTATCCATTAATGAACATATAGGAAGCCAAGTCCAAGCTTCTTGAAGCGGCAAAACTTCATGCTCACATATGTGGTCCTTTTAGTCTTGCACCTGCATTTGCAATTTTTCAAAAAACCATCACTTGCAGGTCTGAACACATACCTTGGGAAAATAAACACATGTGCTCCAATCTCCAACTATGAGCTTTCCACATTGGATTCAGCTTCTAACGTTGTATTAGAATGGAATTGGGTATCTCTCAGCTAGTAGATTTAGATGTACTTTAATCCTATCCCTATCACAGAATTAATCACCAAGTCCCTAGCTAACCCCTTCGTCAAGTGGTCAGCTAAATTATGTTGAGACCGAACAAACTCTATAGATATCACACCATTGATGATTAGCTCCCTAATCATACTATGTCTAACACCTAAGGGTCTAGACTTGCCATTATATATTTGAATATAATATCTAGCCAATGTTGCGGCACTATCACAATGGATAGACATTGCTGCTATCGGTTCGGCCATATTGGAATCTCATGTATCAAGTTTTTTAGCCATTCTGCTTCTTTACCAGCAACAACCAAAGCTACAAACTCAGATTTCATAGTAGAACTAGTTATGCATGTTTGCTTCTTGGAAGCCCATGAAATGGCACCTCCCCCAAGCAAGAACACCCATCCACTAGTAGAAGATGAATCTTCAACATGATTTATCCAACTAGCATCTGAATAACCTTCTAACACCAAAGGATATCCTACATATGATAAACCATAATTCATAGTACCTTTCAAGTACTTGAATACCCTTGTTATTGCATGCCAATGATGGTTACTAGGATTACTAGTAAACCTGCTCAATCTACCAACTACATAAGCAATATCAGGTCTAGTGCTCGTCATAGGATACATCAAACAACCGATGGCTTTTGAGTAATCGAGCTGAGCCACAGGTTTACCTGTATTAGGCATAAGCTTCTTCATCGGATCCATGGGAGTACTCACCGGAGAACAATCTTCACAATTGAATTTCTTGAGCATTTTCTCAATATAGTGAGATTGTGTAATTACAACCCCTCTATGCTCACGTTTAATCTTAATACCAAGAATAACATATGCTTCTCCCATATCTTTCATGGAAAACTTTGATGACAAAAACTTCTTAGTTTTATCAACTTGATTTTTGTCAATGCCAAAAATCAACATGTCATCAACATATAGACAAATGATAACACCATTACCGGATCCATCAAATTTGCTATATACACATTTGTCAGATTGATTTAGGAGAAAACCACTTGACAACACAACCTCATCAAACTTTTGATGCCACTGCTTAGGTGCTTGTTTCAGCCAATTGGTCGTATCTTTTGACTTGTTTGTCATTTTCAGGTGATTCAAGTTGCTACGATTTCATTTTAACCTTTTCTACAACAATATATAAATTACCAAGTCTACATGCGGTCGGTTGTGCGGCAAACTTGTACATAAGTTCATTAGTTTACTTACATAAGTTAACATATGGGTTTTCCTTGTTTTAAAGGTTTTGCACATCATGAATACAATATAATGACCATATATAGCGTAGATTAAGAATAAGAAACATGTAAATGGTGTTGATCAAGAGTGTGTTAGGCTTTCTTACAACTTTTGGCTTTCAAATAAGAAAGGAAAATAAACAAGGACTAGAACTTTGATTGAGCAATTTCTCCACACTTTTAGCAATCCTTCTACTTCCTTGTATTCTTGAAGGACTTTGTGTTGAGATTCTTGGTGACTTGCATGGATTTAAATTCAAGAATACACCAAACTTTCTAAGAATGTTGATGTAGTTTACTTTGGTCTTTAGTTTTTTCACAATACATGGAGTTCAGAGCAATTTATGAGTGTGTTTGCTTGTGAATATGAGGCGTTTAAAAGAAGCCAAGAGGAGGGTTTTATAGTCACTTTGAGGAGGTGCAAGTATCATGAGTCATATACCTTACAAACTAAGAAATTACAAGTGTTGTAGGATTAAGAAAAGTGGTTTTAGATCATCTCCAAGTGCCTAGTGAGTCACAGGGTGACTCACTTTGGTGTAAGACAACTTCATTTTTGTTACTTATGTTAATACAAATAAGCTGTAAAAACGTTTATTTATATTTTACAATCTTCTATTGTTTTGTCGATAACAAACGTAAAATCATTTTAACGAAACAAATAAAATACGTAAATGGTTTGAGCCAATAGTTTACTAACACACTTACATTTTCATATAAAACACTAAACAAGTAATAGTGTTTACATAATATGGAAATGTGCATACTTATATTGTAATGGGTAAAAATCTAAATACTTGACCCATTGACTAGATACATTGAATATAGTTGCCAAAGTCCATGACCCATACCCATGGAGCTTGATCCATAACCCATGACCCATTGCATGACATCATGCATGAAGTCATGTTGGGTATTATCCATGGTCCATGACCCATGACCCATGATCCAATGTCTAGATACATTGCATCTTGTATAACCCATGGCTCATAACCCATAACCCATAACCCGGTTTGCAACCCAAAATCCGGACTTAAGCTGACCCAACTGATGGATCCCTTGGATTGCACTAGCCGGATCCCTCTAGGGAGGGATCCATGGGAACCGGGGAATAGTAGTGAAATTTGCCTATAAATAGTGAGCCATTTCTTCATTGTTTCTCATCCCTTTTACACATACTCTCTTAGTATTGTAAACTCTCTAACCTCATATCCAAAGGATCTTTGTATGTAGTTTTGTGTTTGTGTGATTCTCTAGGTTCCTCTTAAAGGCAAGATCACCACCTCTTGAAGCCGAGCAAGCTCAAGTCCATGGGTTGCCAAGCTTTTCTTCATCATTAAGACTACTGAAGTTATCTTGTTGATAGTTCTTTCCTCCCTCCTTAGAAGTGTTGTGGTAAAGGCATTAGTAAAAGGTGCCTAAGGTCCGTGTCCAAGGCATTAGTGAAAGGTGCCAAAGGTCCGTGTCCAAGGCATTAGTGAAAGGTGCCGAAGGATCGTGTCAAAGGCATTAGTAAAAGGTGCCAAGGGAGTACATTCGATATGGTGCATCGATGTACAAGATAGATTGGTTGGGTTAAAGGATATTGATATCCTTATGATGTTGTAATAAGGAGTGTATCTCCTTTGGGGTTGTTGTGTATTGGTGTAGTGTCGAGTAGTAGTTCCTCCTTTGTAATGGAACTCGGTATCTAGCCTTGTACCGGATAAAGTGTAGGCGACGTTGTGATAGGTTTGGTTCTACCTTGTGGAAGAACCCGATGTCTAGCCTTGTACCGGATAAAGAGTAGGCGACGTTGTGATGGCTTCTCCGCCACATTAAGGAGCTTGTGTTGTATAGTGCTTACGAACTCTCGAGTGGAGAACTCGGGGAGTGGAGTAGGGCAAGGAAGGTGTTCTTGTAGCCGAACCACTATAAATACTCGCGTCGTGGTTTTGTGCTTCTTACTCTTTATCTTTACATTACTTATTTATATGCTTATCTATCAACATCCACTACACACATTAAATAGATTGACATAAGTCGATCTAAATAGTTTAAATCAAAGTTTTAATCGGTAAAACTATTCAACCCCCTTCTAGTTTTCCAAAATTGGTATCAGAGCTTCGTTACCAAGTTTCTTAGAGTATATTGTACTTTAAAAACTTGATACGATCCGTGTATGTTTGAAAACTACAAAGAAGGAAATATCTTAAAACAAAAGGTCATGTTTTTAGTAATCATTTTATTTTAAATGTTGGATAGTGATAGATTATTCTAACAATTTCTCGTTAAGAAATCTTCTTGCTAGGACTCTTCCAAAAGACTTCATTTATATCCAATGAAAAATGAAGCCAACACCCAAGGAAGAACTCAAAAGTAATCTCAACCTACTTCTACTAAGTACAATGAATTACTTTAAAAGCTCATGAAGTATTTGGAGTCTATGGTCTCTTAAACCATAAAAAAAGAACTTAGAGGTATGTTCACTTATCCACAAACTTGTTGATCTTTACTTAGAATACTCTTATATGGATATGTTGATGATATGTGTCTTTCTTCTATGATAAAAACAATGCATATAAATATTGTCCTATAAAACTATATGAACACATGAATTAGGACTTTAACTTCAAAAGTCGTAGGTCTCCAAAAAGTCTCTCTTCACTACTTTCCTTACTTACTCATCATCAGGAATAGTATTCCTTTTTTATTCTCAAAAAAAAAAAAAAAAAAAAAAAAACTAAAATTATCAAACCTATGCCGTCATCACAAAATAAACCTTTGATGGTTAACTTACCAAATATTCAATTAACCATCAAAACACCTTAGCCAAACGTCTATTCAAATAGGAACTTCATTCTACAAGCTCTTTTTCAAAATAAGTTATTGTATAACTTATTATAAGTAAAAAGAATAAATACATCTTTTTCTGTCTACAGTAGCTAGATCCCACAAGTTGTACTAGCCGGAACCCTAAAACAAGGGATCCGGGGGAACCGTGTCACAGACATCAGCTATACGCTTTTCAAAACCCAAAAGAATCCATTTTTCCCTCTTCCTACAAACTCAAAAAATGACCCAATCTCTGCTTCAAACTCCACAGGGCTTCATACTCTCAAGCATATCATTCTTGAACATCATTCTAAGTAATTACACTCATATGTTCTATTCATCATCATCTTCATCCTAGGGTTTATGGTTTTTGGACTTTTTAATTAAGATTCAATTAATCACCAATTGAAGAAATTAGGTATTGTAAAATTAGTCTCATTACATATAGGTTCTATACAATTAAAGGTTTTCAAAACAACATTGTTAAATATAAATCAAAACCATATACCCATCTTGACAAATTTTACCTAATTGGAATATTTGTTTTTCTAGGATCAACCATGCCTAAAGCTACCCACCAAGATCACCATGACACCGTTCACTACCTTTCTAGATACTATCGAAAAGAAGGGCTTTCAAAAACCAATCGCAAAATCTTAAAAAAACTTGAAAAACGACTTATCCACGAAGGTCGTGTAGTTAAGGAATGTTTCCTTGAAAACACCGACATTCATCAAGTCTTTTCGGCAATCAACTTTGATTGTCTCTTAAAAATTGATGAACAAAATTTTCCAGTCTTTATCTTTGATTTTTACAAAAGTGTTAAGATTGTTCGAAACAATGATGAAAGTATCTCAATCTCTTTCATTATAAACAACCAAAGCATTACCTTACGCCTCAACATATTAGCATAAATTCTTCGCATACCATGTGAAGGAATTTGTATTTATTCTCAAGATTGGTCAATAGCCGCTAAATCCTTCGTACTAGACCCCAAACCTATCTATCACACTCCTCTTGATGACCCTATGGTTGTTCGAGACACCATCTTCAAGAAAAGGGTCGACCAATCTCGTCTCAACCGCAACAAGGAAATCATTCATCGTGATCCCTTTTGAATGGAACTCTCCGAGATAATTCTCGTTTACAAAAAGTGGAAAGAAATTCTTAGAGAAAATGTCATTTGCTTGGTTGGGAACAAAGACCATCCCAATACGTGTCTTGTCCAAATGATCTATTGTCTCATCCACCAAAGACCATTTAATCTTGCCTATTACATGGTTAAAAGAATGGTAGGTGTGTTCAAAGCCAATAACATGGTACTTCCCTATGGTATGCTCCTAACACGACTCCGTGAGTATGTTAGTACAATGCAACCTTCTCCTATTACCGATGATCACTTTCTTGCTAATCATGTTATGGTACCACTTACCAAACAACCTCCTAAACGACTCATGATCAATGGAAAAAGGCCTCATGGTCTCTCAGACTCTTTGGACGAAGAAGAAGAAGAAGAAGTTGATCCCGTCTCTAACTTTCGGATCGACCCCATGGCCTACTATGAGCAACTTCCCACTCTTCCAAATGAGTCTGAAGAATTCAAGTAAACCAAGGGGATGATCAAATGTCTAACTCACTACCTCATGAATTCGGGAAAGAAGAAGTGAAGAGATTGACGAAATAAACATTATGTTTGTCTTTATGGTTGTTTTAGAATTTTTATGATTATTAAACAATGTATGCTCATGATTGTGCTAGACTTACTTTGTTTGGTTTTTATCATAATAGGTTGAAATTGTGTGCTATGTATCTCGTACTTTTGCGTATATTAATGTTTGCTTCCAAGTAGAAATCTTTAGTATTAGTATGCGACACCTAGTGCAATTTCTGCACACCTTCTGTAAAGCTACTGAACTAGCCGGATCCCTCCATTAAGGGATCCGTGGGATCCGGGCATACCGAAGTAGACTTACAAACTTCCACACTTCAATCTAATCCTCTAGACCATATTATACTAGGTAAACATAATACTTTAGGATCACTTAAGTCCTCCTCAAGCTCAGTAGGTCTCACACTCACTCATAGATAACTTAGGATCATTCTCAAGGTATTTTTGATTTATCACTTCACCAAAACTCACCATATTTCCAATCCAATGCTCACACATTGTTCCTTACATCTCAAAACACCTAGTTTGATATTTCTCTCAATTTTAGCAAATTGATCTTAGTTACCTTTACCTCAAAATAGGCCAAAAACTAGTTTTTCATTTCTTATAATTTTTAAGGAATTTTCAAAATTTCTTTTGAGTTACCATCTGATCTTTAGGATCATTTGACTCCATTTGACACTCTAAAATATCTTAGTGTCATCCTTGATCATCCATTGGTGCTCATAAAGCCCCATTTCTTTCTATAAAAGACAATCATTAGCTACCCTCACTCATTTCACTTGATCATTTAAGTCTCATATCATTTAAGACACCTGAGAAGACTGAAAACACTCAAGATGTGTAGGTATTAGACCTTACTAGACATCATCTTCTTTTTCTGTGACTGCTGATAGCCGGATCCCTAGGTTTAGCCTAGACGGATCCCTCATTGGAGGGAACCATGGGAACCGGCTGCACAGACTAAGCTAATCTTAGCTAAAACAATCATTTCAAGCTCTCCTTGTTAACTTGAACACTCCACCTTGTCTTAATTGACTTCCTAGATCAGTCCAACTTTGTAGTTGACTCTTGTGCATGCAAATCATTGCAATTTAAAGGATCTTAGTGGCTTAGGCTTTAAATTCACTTACCAATTCCTTCCCTTTATAAACCTATTTGTTAGTACTTCTAAGTCACCATTCATACCCTCATTCTCAGCAACTAAAAGCCTTTATCTCACTATCCATTTGTTATTTCATCATGAGGAAAGCCCCTAGTGCTAACTCATCCACCAAAGGACCTCCCAAGAAACTTGCTCGGGTTGTTCACGAAATATCTTCAATCGAAACATCACCCGTTAAAACCAGAACACTAGAATTCCCTCTCAACCAATCAAACCAATCCCCAAAAGGATTGTTCCCACAAAATTACCCTTGCCAAACACTACTATACCTCCTAAACCAAACACCCCTATTTCCACTAAACCATCACCCTTAGTGCCTAAAGCCATATCCTTCACCACTTCACTCTCATCTCCACACCTCTACAATTTAGAGGACTTGCCTTCTAGGCCATCTCATCCTCCACCATTGCCAACATTCTCCTCAATTGAGAGAATAGCGCAACAACAAAACTGTAGTGTTGAAACAACACTACCACCGATATCCTTTTCTCCATCACCCTCAAATAGTCCATTTTTTATTATGAGGAAACAACAACCGGATCACATGGAAGTAGATACCTCTCTACCACCACAAGCATCCTTAGTTGAACCACCTCCAACTTCATCAAACGTACCTCCACAAAACCTTTCTTTTTTTGTGTTACCTCAACCCAACCTTCCATCTCAAACCACTCCCTTCCTACCACAACCATTTCCTAGCCATGACAAAGATTGTTATCATTGTCAACATCTTGAAGGTTTAGTACATGAAGTACGTGACGAGCTACGTTTCATGTTTTATCACCTCCTTGAACATTTCGATGAGGTCAACAAACCTAAACATCCTTAAGCTCAGGAATTCAAGTGATGTTCTATTCTTAAGCATAACTTAGATTGATTAGGAATCATACTTCATGTTTGGATCATTTTCTTAGTTTTTAGAGTTATGTACATCATTTCTCACGTTTTATTGAATGATATTACATGTTGTATGCTATCTGGTTATGAAAGCATGTTTAGTATCTTAATATATAACTCTTGTTGATGTTAAACATCACATTTCACATCTACATTGCTGTCATGAGAATGCAGGTAGACGGATCCCACACTTTTGCCTAGACGGATCCCTCCCAAGGAGGAATCGTGGGATCCGTGCAACAGAAGCACTTTTAATTACTAATTTGAGTCTCATTTGCAGGAAATTATGCATCATATACTTTTCTCTAACCTTTGTTTTGTAGATTTTCAAAATACACATGAAGACTTTGACACCCTCAACAAGGGGGAGCTTGTAGTCAAAGAAAAATAATTGCAAAAACACTTGCAATACTTTCACTTAGGATTTCGTTATTACTTGACGCCCTCACAAAGGGGATCACTCGTCAAGGGGGAGCATGTTCGTCAAAAGACGAAACCATTTTTGTAAACACAATTGCAAACACACTCGCTTAGTCTTCCTAATTACTTGACGCCCTCAACAAAGGGAAGCACACGTCAAGGGGGAGCTAAGACGATAATTATTCTCCTCTCTTACTCTCTATTTTCATATTATTTTTTTTCACATGCTTTTCTCAAAACAATGTGTTAGTTTCTTTTTGACGCTCTTTTTGTTTCGACAAAGAGGGAGAGAATAGAGTAAAAACTCAAATTCAAACTTTTACGAATTTTAGTTTTTCCTTAAAATAATCTTATGTTTTGTCATCAACAAAAAGGGGGAGATTGTTAATATAAATATGCTGGAAAAACGTTTATTTATATTTTACGATCTTCTATTGTTTTTTCGATAACAAACGTAAAATCATTTTAACGAAACAAATAAAATACGTAAATGGTTTCAGCCAATAGTTTACTAACACACTTACATTTTCATATAAAACACTAAACAAGTAATAGTGTTTACGTAATACGGAAATGTGCATATTTATATTGTAATGGGTAAAAATCTAAATACTTGACCCATTGACTAGATACATTGAATATAGTTGCGTAAAACCCAAAGTTCATGACCCATACTCATGGAGCTTGATCCATAACCCATGTTCCATTGCATGACATCGTGCATGAAGTCATGTTGGGTATTATCCATGGTCCATGACCCATGATCCAATGTCTAGATACATTGCATCTTGTATAACCCATGGCTCATAACCCATAACCCATAACCCGGTTTGCAACCCAAAATCTGGACTTAAGTTGACCCAGCTGCCGGATCCTTTGGATTGCACTAGCCGGATCCCTCTGGGGAGGGATCCGTGGGAACTGAGGAATAGTAGTGAAATTTGCCTATAAATAGTGAGCCATTTCTTCATTGTTTCTCATCCCTTTTACACATACTCTCTCTTAATATTGTAAACTCTCTAACCTCAAATCCAAAGTATCTTTCTATATAGTTTTGTGTTTGCGTGATTTTCTAGGTTCCTCTTAAAGGCGAGATCACCACCTCTTGAAGTCGAGCAAGCTCAAGTCCATGGGTTGCCAAGCTTTTCTTCATCATCAAGACTACTGAAGTTATCTTTTTGATAGTTCTTTCCTCCTTCCTTAGAAGTGTTGTGGTAAAGGCATTAGTGAAAGGTGCCAAAGGCCCGTGTCGAAGGCATTAGTGAAAGGTGCCGAAGGATCGTGTCAAAGGCATTAGTGAAAGGTGCCAAGGGAGTACATTCGATATGGTGCATCGATGTACAAGATAGATAGGTTGGGTTAAAGGATATTGATATTCTTATGATGTTGTAATAAGGAGTGTATCTCCTTTGGGGTTGTTGTGTATTGGTGTAGTGTCGGGTAGTAGTTCCTCTTTTGTAATGGAGCTCGGTATCTAGCCTTGTACCGGATAAAGTGTAGGCAAAGTTGTGATAGGTTTGGTTCTACCTCATGGATGAACTCGGTATCTAGCCTTGTACCGGATAAAGTGTAGGTAACGTTGTGATAGGTTTGTGTTAGCCTCGCTTTTTTATAAAGATAACGTCACATACGTGAATTGGACTAGATGCGTAGTATACTTTGCCCATAGGGACTAGTATCGTTTAAGTGGCAAAGTTAAGGTTTTTTGAGCCTATAAATACCCCTCATGACTCTTCATGAGGGGTGAGGTGAAGCATTAGGCTAAAGGTGTTGTGTGTGTTTTCTTAATAAAAGTCTTTGTTTTCTCCTCCATCTCTCTAGTTTCTCTCTCTAAACAAGATGAATATGTTCATATTCTTCCACCAACCTCGACCTCCCGAACCACATAAATCATATGAAAATCGATCCTAACAAGTGCTATAGAGCCATGGTTATCTTGTGTTGATTTATGTTGGTTTTTGATACATGTTTTTAACTGTTTTTATGTACTTTTTGATGGTCGGAATTTTTTTTTCCGTTTTTTGTAGTAAACAGTTTTGTATACATGTTATGTATCCTCTTGGTTTAAAAAACAAAAGGTCATCATCTGGTCGGTCAAAGGTCACAATATCTGGTCTTGTGTCAAAGATATGATATTTGTATGATTTTTTTTACCTTTTTGTTTACCATTTACGTGAAATATTGGTGGTCAAACAGTCCTTATTCTTTGGTCAAACCGGGCATTCAAGAACATTCATAGTAGTTTTTCTGGGTAAACATGAAGATGGTCGGAAAAACTCGCCGAAAAAAAGTCAAAGGGTCAAAACCCTCTTTTTCTACGCATAAGGAGCATCTACAGAGTAGTTACGCATAACTGTGAAGTTATGCGTAAGAAATTTTACGCGTATGATTTTACGCCTAAGCCTGGTTACGCATAAAGGGCTTACGCATAACTCTAAGTTTACGCATATGAGAAAATATTACGCGTAAGAAGTCATACGCGTATGATTAAAAGAGGTTACGCATAAGGACTAATACATGTTTACGCATAAGGTATATGAAATGGAAATAGATACACGTAAACAAGAACATGACCATGACAACAATCAAATACCAAATACCATAATAACTCAATACATCTCAGTACGTGTTAAGACCATCATCAGCCCTATCTATTCAACATCTCCTACATCTAGACTCACCAATTAACCCTCACCATCACTCCCCATCTCTTATTCAATCAAAACTCAAAAAGAAAATATACAAGTAATCTCAGTTTTGATTCGTTTTTTTTGTAATCTTTTCAAGATTATTTCAAATGAATCAATTTCTTCATCGATCTTATTGTGATATTATTCGAAGTGAAAGAAAGAATATAACAATATTGTTATCTCATTTTCTTTATTTTGTTCAAGAATTATAAAGGAAAAAGAAATCTAAAACAACCATAACAATACCTACCCGAGACCCTTTTTTAAAGGATCTTGAAGCTCCGCACGGTTTGAATATGATATGGGTGTCGGTATGCTCTTGTTTGTGATTCAGATATGAGATTTGAGATGAGATTCATTTAATATTGAGATTCGTTTGAGAAGTGTTGAGATGTAGGAGGAGATACATTTCTATCCCAGATCTATCTTGGGAGAAAACGTCTTGTGGTAGGCGTGATTATCAAATGTGTGTTTAGATAAATGACCTAATATTTAGGTAAAAACATTATAATTTATAACCGGTTATAGGTTTTAGCTGGATTGGATTTATGATTTGTAACGTGGGCCTATGGTGAGTCTATTGGATTTGGGCTTTGTCTTAAGTTCTACACGTGGGCTGAAAAGTGATAAATGGATTGGAGTTATGATGGTTAGCTACTGGATCGGATGGTAAAAATTGAAGTGGTTCTTAAAATTTTGTTATCCGAATGTGTTTTTAACAATTATTTTGGATACAAATTTTTTTATCATTTTGCAAAAGAGTGGTATCTTTGGTATGGTATAATTTCATGGAAGGATACAATATTCACGGCTTGAGCGAAGATCTGAAAAAATGACTACGGGGTTTTTGTACGATTTATTGATGCGAAATTGACGTGACATTTCACGGGTGGACTTCTTTATCTTTGAGACGATGGTTGGTTGGATGCGTGTCTCAAGATAACTTGTTGGAGCACATTATGATTTTGAATTGACAATCTGGTTATAACTGATGTAAGGAGTTACGTTGTAGTGCTCACAATGTATAACTATCACTTTGAGGAAGTTTTAGTAATTGGTGTCACACGCAGTTGTGGATTGTTCAAGAATTTAGAACAAGTAGCAAGTCACAAAGTTGGGATGTTTACTTCCTTTTCAAGTTAGTCGTATCGGGTTTTCTCCATATGTGGCCATTACTATTAGCCGGTGAATTCAAAGGAGGTTCGATTAAAAGGTTGGTTAGAGAAAATTATTGAGAGTATTTTTGCGACATATGCTCACAGAATTTTGCTCAATCAAAGGTTTTAATATTGCATCAAGAAAACGGTAATACGGCATGTACGCAACATTATGATGATTCCGATAGCTCGCAACCATCAGGAGGGAGAAATTGGTATTTCAGCTTCCGTGATTGGATTACGAAAGGATTTGTGCTTAAGACTGTAGAAGGAGAAGTAGTGTGTGTACATCGGGGTTTTTTACCGACTTGGATGCAATACTAAGTGAGTTATGTTGTTACGATGTTCCCAGAACGACAACCATTGTACGATCAAGAGTTTACTTTCTCCGCTGCGTGTTGGAAGAGTGTTGTCGGTTCAGGAGGGAGCAAAAGAAAGAAAAAGGCTCACTAGTTAGGAGGGAGTAATAACCTAACTAGACCGTTACAATTGAAGTTCAGAGCTACAAGAATTTGTGCCGTCAGAGCCAAAGATCAAATGCCGAGATCGTCGGAAGGAGAGAACTTTAAGTTTGCCTCAATATCTAAACTACAGAGACTCTGCGCTTCAACAAAGTCAACATTGTTTGTTACTATTGTAATTTACTTTGTTTTGTATTTATAGGTCTCATTGTAACCAATCACGTGTGATGATATCTTGGAGGGAGATTGTTAGCCTCGCCTTTTTATAAAGATAACGTCACATACGTGAATTGGACTAGATGCGTAGTATACTTTGCCCATAAGGACTGGTATCTTTTAAGTGGCAAAGTTAAGGTTTGTTGAGCCTATAAATACCCCTCATGACTCTCCATGAGGGGTGAGCTGAAGCATTAGGCTAAAGGTGTTGTGTGTGTTTTCTTAATAAAAGTCTTTGTTTTCTCCTCCCTCTCTCTAGTTTCTCTCTCTAAACAAGATGAATATGTTCATCTTCTTCCACCAACCTCGACCTCCCGAACCACATAAATCATATGAAAATCGATCCTAACAATTTGGTTCTACCTTGTGGAAGAACCCGATGTCTAGCCTTGTACCGGATAAAGAGTAGGTGACGTTGTGAAGGATTCTCTGCCACATTAAGCAGCTTGTGTTGTGTAGTGCTTACGAACTCTCGTGTGGGGAAATCGGGGAGTGGAGTAGGGCAAGGAAGGTATCCTTGTAGCCGAACCACTATAAATACTCGCGTCGTGGTTTTGTGCTTCTTACTCTTTATCTTTAGCATTAATTATTTATATGCTTATCTATCAACATCCAACACACACATTAAATAGATTGATATAAGTCGATCTAAGTAGTTTAAATCAAAGTTTTAATCTGTAAAACTATTCAACCCCCCATTCTAGTTTTCCACAACTTCTACTTGTGTGATGAGTTTGTAAGTTAGTAACTTAGGAACTAAGAGTGTGTTGTTTATTTATTGATAATGTTGTGACTCATCACCAAGACTACTAAGTATTGGTGATTCATCCATTTAAACGCCCAATAAGAGGGGAGGGAAAGGAGGTGGAAACAAGACATTATATGTTTATATGTCTAGTTTTATAAGTATGTTTTTGTTGTGTAATAATTTGTCTTAGAAAATTACTAATGCTAAGTAATTGTAAGTAATAACTTAAAATTGAATAAGGTGAATAGATAAAATTCATAGGAATTCTTGATGCTTGAAAATGTACTATACTTATATAATGTTTCCATAGAAATGAAAAACAAAAATGTAACATGTAAAATATTACTAAATTAAATATTTAAATGACATATTATGTTAAATGATGACATCAGAATTTGAGAAAGGTTACAATATGCACACGATATTACCCTCGAACACCCCTTTATTAGAATCAATAAAGCTTACAATTCGAGTAAGAAGAATGTTCTGAACTAGCATCCCCCTCACCTCTATTTATAGAGATGAGAGGGTAAAAACCTTCATCTATTCGATTAAGGAAACCAAAACTGAACCTAGATAAAGCCTAGCTTGCCTTGCAAGTACCAGATCATAGTTTATGTCCAAGACCTAATCTAATTACAAAGTACACTTAAACCCCTAATTATGTTTATGTTGCTCATAATATCCTACAATTTCCAACTTAGGAGTAACACTTAAACATAAATGATACTCAACACCTTTTCCTTATGCTGGAACCTTGAACCGGGGACCATCTTGTCGACGAGGCATTGCACTTTAGTAATTTTCCTAGATTAGCTTCCATAGAATCCTTCACTCTCTTCTTTTCAGTAGTGTTACCCTCTGCACCCTCTTGACCAGGTACTACAGATACCAAATGCCCGTCCCACCTTTATAGCAAGGTGTACCTTTTCCTGCTCCTTTACCAAGCAGTATGTGTTTTTCTTTTCTTCAAGTTGCTTATCCTCCAACTGTCTTTGAGCCACTCCATCATCATCGTTGTAACTATCTTGAATAGCCTCCGCTTCACGGTTTCCCCGAGCTCCACATCAAACCAGACACGTTTCTCAAACCAAACACGCTTCAGGATTTCACGTTTACCCCGAAGTTCCATCTCAAACCAAACAAATTTTTTAACCTTTACTCCATGTACTATTGTTTTAACACCAGGACCAAGCTGTTTGAACCAAACTTGTTTAACACCAAGTTTTTTTTAACCTAACTTGTTTAGAACCAAGTTGTTTGAATCTAACTTGTTTTGAACCCTCATGCTTTTTTACACCAAAATTCTTCACTTTCGCTTCAAGAGTATGCACACAATTCTTTTTCTTGATCACATTCATCGCAACCTGACCTTTGATCACTTTGATTCTACCCATCTGCATCTTCACAGTAAAACTCTATTTTTAAAAGTACCAAATGAAATCAAACTTTTTCTTAAGCCTGGAACATACCTGACATATTCTACTATAAATCTTTGTCCATCATGAAACTGTAGCTTCACCTTCCCTACCCCTTTGATAGTGCATGTTTTGTTATCACCTAATTAAATCTAACCACCATCATTATCCTTAAAGTCATACAAGAAATGCTTCTTAGGTTTCATATGATAAAGACCCACTTGAATCTATTATGAATTCAATCATCTTATCATTCACGACTAGTCTATCACCAAGGCTTCTCCAAAGTAGGCGCTACCCTCGTCATCAGAATCCTGATCATGCTTACACTTTTTAGATGACCATCTGACTTTTTCATTGGACAATCACTTTTTAGATGACCATCTGAATGACATATGAAGCACTTGAGTTTACCAGTTCCACTCCTTGACTTAGACCGTGAACTTCTACCAGATTGAGCTTTCCTTGAATGATTTGACCTTCTTCTTACATATAACCCGTCACCAGTACTTCCTTTGTGCTTTCAGTTTTTTTCTTCAACTCCCTTAACTGTAGAGTTTTTAAAACATTCTCCATTGTCAAGGATTCCCTCTCATACAACAATGGCTCCACAAAGTTTCGTACGACGATGATAATGAAGTAAGTAACATCAGTTCCTGTTCCTCATCCTCAATCTCGATATCAATATTCTCCAAATAAGTATCAACCTATAAAACTCATCTATATGATCACACAGTTTCGTACCTGGACTCATATAGTATGTGTACAACTTCTTCTTAAGATAGTCTATTTGCTAAGGACTTAGTCATATACAGACTAGTCAACTTCATCCAAATTCTTGAAGCAGTTGTTTCCTTGGTAACTTCCTGTAATACCCGGTCTAGAATCAAGGTATTGTATGCATTCTTCATCAAAGCAGCCTTTTCACCTACTTTCATATATACGGGTAATGTCTCTAATGCCGCATCACATCCCTGTTGTACCATTAAAGTACACATCTTATTATGCTATAACCTGAAGTCTTCTTCCCATCAAGTTTCTCGATGTCAAACCTAGTGATAGTCTTAGCCACTCTTCTTTTACCTTACTAAAAACCTTGTCAAGTTGTTTTTTAATCAACTTTAACGACATGCCTCACAAGTCGTGTGCTATATACCATTGTTGCTAAAAACCCTTCTTGCAAATCAAATTAATTAGAAAAAACCTTAAATCCTCGATCACGAACAAGCAAACCCAACCGTTAACTTGAAACCAAGCAAACCACGATCATAACTTGAACCCAAAAAAAATCCACAACAACAACTGAACAAGCACCTTTGTTTACATCTTTCATAAAATATAAGCCAACCAAAAAAAAAACCATTGACGATTATACAATAAAATACAAACCTTTTTCTTGCATTTTATTACTTAAGGTCACCTTTTGTATTCTCACAGTATGCAAACCATCTTTTAAGTTTTATTCATGCAAACAAAAATACTTCTTCTTTTACCTCTCGACGATCTGCTACTTTCCCAAATCTAGAAACGTTCTCAGCACCTATTGTTGGGCCAATTGTAAGATATTAGTTTTCAGATACACATCAAACCATAACAACAAGGTGGCGTATAAGTAGAATTCTAGAGAGAGAAAGTTAGAGGTTTAGGGAACTTTAGTGAGAGAAACAAAATTCTTATTATGAGCTCCAACTCTCTACCTTGGGAGGTAGAGAGTATTTATAGTCTTACATAAAACGCCACACAACGGGCTGTGGATCAGGCATACAGTGGGTAAAGACCCGTCCGTCCTCCACGGTGTTACTTAACTAAATACTACTTAGCTTAAAATAACTACGACTACGAGCTTTCTAACGATTACATATACTTGAGGTGACCGACTCTTTAATACCTGGAATTTCTAATTCCTAACAATCTCCCCCTAAGGGAGGTCACCTCAATCATGTACTAAAATTACATTGAATACAAACAGATATTACATTAAAAATTGATCTTGCATTCTTGATGTAGTGCTTTGCTCCGAAGCTCGTAGTCATTGTTTCTTCTCATTGCATGTTTGGTAAATCCAAGTGGAGGTCTTTTACTGATCCACGTGATAATAATTTTGAGCCAGCTTTTGAGATCATTAGTTATCAAGAATCTCTGAGACATCCATTGTGGTGTTGGTATTATGTGATGTTGTGACTTTCGGACCGACATGCTCACATTCTGGATCATGATATCTTCTCATCAGAGTAGCGGAAGCTTTCGTTGATTCATGATATTGTCAGCAGCGTAGCAGAAGCATGGAGTGAAAATATCAGAGTCAATGATGCACTAATCATGATTTCTTTTGAGATGAATGTGTAGAGTGAGCATGCGGCTATGGATTGACCGCTTCATTCTGATCAGCTGCAAACGTCGGGCGTACCTGCATACAACAGTTAGCAATAAAGCGTACAAAAGTGTCTTTGATCACTTTAGTTGAATTGAGGTACACGGCCCATGGTTCCCCGTTGATCAGTACATGTACTGCCTGTGATCAGGTATAATTCCGAAGAATTTCCTTGACAGGGTTTCACAGCTGCTCTAGCTGTTCTCAAATCGGAACGTCTCAAAGAAGACAACACGGAGTGAGTGAACCAGCGAATTTAAGTCCACTGATTGATGAAAAGAGATTTGAAAAACAATCGTGTATTGCTCAATAGAAATTGTTTTTTGCAATATGACGAAGGTTTTATTGAAAATCAATTATCAATCATAAAAACACCTTTTGATTTGAAAAATTAGTACACGGTCGACGTGCTAAAGAAAAGAGTTTTTAAGTACAAAGACCGGTTTTTCAAAGGTATCCGTCAATCCATAACCTGAACCAGGATTGATTCAAAAGATTGAATCGCCCCATTGTTTCTGTTCAGTTGTCACATGGTTGATCTATATAATAGATCTCACATGCCACCTACCAGGAGCTTGTTTGATGTTGGCTCCAGAAGGCTTTCCATCTTCATTGTGAGTATGTTTGCATATCACTCAGATATTTTGGCAATACCACAAGGATAATGCGTAGGACTCAAGATATAATCTCTCTTTCCACATTGTGTGAAACAGAGAGTCTTCATTGAAAGTGTCCTACCGAGATTTATAGATGATCTCGTGGCTCTAGACTCAATATGTGCATATTTGGTTCCTGTGCCGGAGACTAGGGAGAGGGTCTCCTTCTTCAATATCAACAATCTCTAAGAGAAAGTCGATAGATAATGTCGGTTCCCCGTGAGAATGAAATAAGTCCTTTTAAGAGGAACTTGAGTGGTTTGAAAAGTTGAAGTGCAGTGCGTCACTGGGTCCATGACGTCTTGTCTTCAATACCGACGTTACCATCAGTAGCATATGAATTGAACCCGGTTTCTGCCCTAAGGTTGAATATATGGAGGGCTATTTGTTTTCACCTTTTTCTCATTCAATTCTTTTTAATTCTTCAACCCCTTCAGTGCTTACCGAGACTTCATAGCTAGAACCTTGTTGGGTTTATTTCAGTACTAGCTCAGTCTCAGTCCGCACTCTTCCCATATCTCATTTTTCTCCTTTTATCATCATACCTAAGAACTCTACACTAACTAGTGGATAGTCCCTGGGTAGATCCCTCCGGTTCTGGCGGATCATGGGAACACATACCTAACCTTATCATCCTTATATCACCATACATAAAGTAAAGTTGGTCGGTCTATTTGGTATTGTTCATCTGCCATTGGAACCAATTGAAAACCATTTGAAAATCAATCCAAATACTTGTGATATATTATCAAAACATTTTGTACCCGAATTGTTTTTGATATTTTTAGAATAAGTGCTCCCCCTCAACATGTGCATGAATTGTTTGAAATCGTTTTGCACACGGAGGCAAGAGGAAGAAATTACTTCTTTGATTACCATTTTCTAAAAAATATCACCATCACTTCCTTGATCAAATCAAGTAGATAAAGCATTTCCGGGAAGGATGAGGTTTCCACAAGTTTGCTCCCCCTCAATATGTGCCTCGAGGTTTGAAAAGAGCTTTGCACATACTAGAGGGAACCTGCACATTGAGATAAATGATCACGTTTCAAATCATAGGTTTAAGATAGATGCTCCCCCTCAACATGTGCATGGAAAATTTGAAATCGTTTGTCACATGTGGGAAGGATAGCATGTACATCCTTATAAAACCATTTACCGAATTATCAGTTTAAATCCAATTTAAATCACACATTCTCCCCCGATCACAATTATCAAATTATTTGAGATTTGTGATCTCTTATTGATTTAAATTGATTTTGAAAGATTTTAAGGGGAATTGTGGCTTGATTATGAAAGCGTTTTAACTGATAAGGATCGGATTTTTAGACTTTAAAACTCCATTGATAAAACATGAATGTACATCATTTGAAAACAATTTAATGCCAAATAACTTTTTAATTTAATTGAAATCATTCTCCCCCTCAATCAATGACATAGGTTGTTGATTGAGAGATAGAGATTTTGACAAATAAGTCCTGATGATTATCAAAAATAGAGACCGAGTTATTTTTCAAAACAGTTAGTTTTCAGCAGATAAATGTTTATAGAATTAGAGCATGGAATTTGAAAACATGGTAAAGCATGGCTCTGTTCTTTCTTTGAAAAGCGGGTTACTGCTTGAAATGACAATAAACCATTGTTTCTCTTTCTCCCAAAAATAATTTT
The DNA here is from genome assembly GCA_019973895.1 of Chrysanthemum seticuspe. Taxonomy (NCBI): domain Eukaryota; kingdom Viridiplantae; phylum Streptophyta; class Magnoliopsida; order Asterales; family Asteraceae; genus Chrysanthemum; species Chrysanthemum seticuspe. The sequence continues at coordinate 52,601,998 of BPTQ01000007.1, forward strand.
TTGATTTTTTTATTTTTTTTGATTTTTTTTTAACATTCGAACATCTAAAGTCCCGTGTCATTCTTTGAATGACATCTCAAAGACCGTAGATATTGTCGAACCGAGAAAAAGCATAACAAATTGACAATATTTTTTGAAGATTTTTTGAATTTTTTAGATTTTTATGGATTTTGAAGGTTTTATAATTTTGTATTTTGTTTTTAGAATAGATATATACAAGAGATAGATGAAGATAGACCTTTACTCCTCGTCTTCCTCCTGAAGACGTTTGAGAGTTTCTGGTTGAAGGCTTTTCAAGCCAAGACGTGGAAGAATAAACTCAAAACGTTCTCTTGGAAGAGCTTTGGTGAAGATGTCTGCTAACTGATATTCAGACCTCACAAAATAGAGTTCCACCACACCTTTTTCCACTTGTTCCCTGATGAAATGATGTCGAATGTCGATATGCTTTGCTCTTGAGTGTTGAACATTGTTGCATGAGAGAGCAATAGCACTTTTATTATCACAGTACAGAGGGATTTTGTTGAATTCAAAGCCATAGTCAGATAATTGAGATCTCATCCATAAGATTTGAGCACAACAGGATGACATGGCTATGTATTCAGCCTCTGTAGAGGAAATAGAAGTACTCATTTGCTTCTTTGAAGGCCAGCTCACAAGCTTATCACCCAAAAACTGAGCACCTCCATATGTACTTCGACGAGTATCTTGACACCCTGCATGATCAGCATCTGCATAGGCTGTTAGTGACATGCCGGTGTCCTTCGGGTACCAAAGACCCATATTGATGGTTCCTTGGAGATACCGAAAGACCCGTTTAACTGCTTCAAGGTGCTTTTTAGTAGGCTTAGCCTGGTATCTAGCACACATGCAAACAGCGAACAAGATGTCTGGTCTACTAGCTGTGAGGTACATCAGGGATCCAATCATACTACGATATTTTGTTTGGTCAATCATGATCCCCGAGTGGTCCTCATCTAGTTTGGTTCGATCAATCATGGGAGTGTCAACAGGGTCACTTGAATCAAATCCAAATTTCTTTAAGATCTCAGTTGCATATTTAGATTGATTTATAAAAATGCCTCCGGGACTTTGCGAAATTTGTAATCCCAAGAAAAATGACATTTGTCCCATCATTGACATTTGAAATTTTGAACTCATTTCATTTGAAAAACGATCACATTTCATTGGTTCTGTCGAGGCAAAAATAATATCATCAACATAAATTTGAACATGAATTAAATGTTTGCCTGACTTCCTGGTGAACAATGTTGGATCAACTGCTCCTTTGCTAAATCCGGTTGATAGAAGAAACTTTGACAGTGTATCATACCATGCCCTTGGAGCTTGCTTTAAACCGTAAAGGGCCTTCTTCAAACGATAAACGTGAGTAGGATGCTCTTGATTTAAAAATCCTTCAGGTTGGCTGACGTAGACGACTTCTTTAAGGTCTCCGTTTAGAAATGCCGTCTTCACATCCATCTGATAGACTACCATGTTCTTACTAGCAGCATTAGCCAGAAAGATTCTGATTGCCTCAATTCGAGCAACTGGAGCAAAAGATTCTTCAAAGTCAATACCCTCCTCTTGACGGTATCCTTTAGCAACTAATTGATCCTTGTTCTTCAACACATCACCATGCTCATCAAGTTTCACTTTGAAGATCCATTTAAGAGCAATAATCATAGCACAGTCTGGAGCAGGTACTAACTCCCATACATCAAGTCGATCAAACTCATGAATTTCATCTTGCATGGCATTGAACCAGCTATCTTCATTCATGGCGGTTTTAACATCTTTTGGTTCGATCTTAGATAGTACGGAGTTGAAGAAGCACCATAAGGCATCGGTAGCAAGTTGTTTCCATGTTGATACAGGACGAGAGGGATTTCCAATGATGTTGTCTAGTGTATGATCGTGAGTCCATTTTCTAAGGTGTTCATGTGGCAGTTGTTGAGGGACTGAGGTAGCTGAGTCGATGTCTCCTGAAGAAGATGGTTCTGATGATGATTCAGGAGCAAATATGTTTTCAAATGGAGCATCTTCAGGAGTAGCAAAGGGATTAACTTCATCATTGATGCCAGAAACAGTTCCATGATGTACATTTGAAGAATGATGATTTGTTGATGAGACTGAAGGATCAGCAGTAGGCGCTTCTTGACTTAAAGATATTGTGACTGAGGGATTGACTTCATTCACAGGAATATGAGCAGCCTCTGTTGTAGGGATCGACACCTCATTAGTACTTGGATCATAAAGTTCATCAAACATAGGATCAAACAATTTCTTTAAATCATCTTCAGATGGAGGTACATATGGAGTTTCTTGAGAGGAGTTTGGAACAAGGGATGAACCAATGGGACTGTTTTGAAGTGCGGGTCCTGAACTGGATTGTCCAGGAGCCATTTGACCGGTTAGCTCATCAAAAGTAACGTGAATTGTTTCCATGATATTTCGGGTTCTTTTGTTGTAGATTCGGTATCCTTTTTTGTTTGGTGCATACCCTAAAAATACTCCAATGTCTGCTTTAGCTCTAAGTTTGCCTAAGTCTTGACCCTCATTAGTTGGATAACATAATGCACCAAACACACGAAGGAAAGAGAGATTAGGTTTTCTGTTGTGGACAAGTTCATATGGAGTTTTTCCATGAACAGTGTGAATCAGGGAACGATTTTGTGTGTAGCATGCAGTGGCAATGGCTTCAGCCCAGAGAAACATTGGAACCTTTGAGTAAATCAGCATTGTTCTAGCGGCTTCTACAAGAGTTCGATTTCGTCTTTCAACTACACCGTTCTGTTGAGGAGTTCGTAGAACACTTCTTTGATGGCTGATTCCAATGCTTTCATAAAATTCACTAAGTTATTTGTTGACAAACTCAGTTCCATTGTCTGTTCTGATAATTCTGACGGTTTTGTTAAGTCGAACCTGCAGCTGTTTGATGAGTTTGATGATGATATCAGGAGTTTCATCCTTTGTCCTTGAGAACTTGACCCAGGTGAATCTAGAGTAATCATCAACCACAACTAACACATATTTCTTCCCAAAGATATTCTACACCCTCATTGGTCCACATAAATCCATATGAATCATATGAAGAACTTCTGTGACAGAGTTAGTAGGTTTGGGTTTATGGGCATACTTCTTGCTTTTTCCCAATTGACATGCTGAACAAAGATGATCCTTTTCATACTTGAGTCTAGGTAAACCTACAACTAAGTCCTTTCTGGAGAGATCATTGATGGTACCAAAGTTCAAGTGATTGAGACGACGATGCCATAATCATGACTTTGTTTTAGAGGCCTTTGACAGTAAGCAAATTGGAGAAGACTTCATCATATCTTCGATAGAGATGGTGTATAGATTTGAACCACGTGAACCTCTTAAAAGTTCCTTACCATCAAGTTCTCTAACGAAGCAGGTATGTTTTCTGAAGGCTACTTCTAGATCAGAATCGTAGAATTGACCAACAGAGAACAAGTTGTGACCAAGACCTTCTACATAGTAAACCCTGGAGATAACACTTTTGCCAACAACATAGTCTCCATAACCCATAATAGCACCGAAATGATCATTCCCGAATCTAACTGTCCTGATGAATTTGCTCACGAAGTTCATGAGCCGTGATCGGTCGCCAGTCATATGCTTGGAACAGCCTGAGTCCAGGTACCACAGAACGATTTGAACGATCTGCAGTTGAACACAAACAAGAATGGATAACTGGATAATTGGGATCCCCATGCAAGAATGGGTTCCATTTGGTTAGTAACAATGGTTGGAACACCCACATCAGAAAAAGAAGCATTCATATCAGAAATTAAGGCACTGGAATCATTGTGAATAGATGCAGTACTAGTGTCTGTATTAGCCCTGTTCACAGTGAGCTCACTTCTTAAGGGAATAGTTCTACCAGTAGGCATCCATTTTCTAGTGGGCATTGTCTGATTATTCTTCTGACCAACAGGTATCCAATAATAGCCTATTTTACTAAATGTTCTTCCTGTAGGTTTCCACTGTTTTCTAACTTTCTTTCGTTTTTGCCTTTTTGCCTTTTTAGCATGAATATTAACAACATTAACTGGACAATTAACATCATTAGGCAAAACATTAACACCACATTCATGATTAGAAACAGAATTCAAGCAGACATCAGTACAAGGTTTGCAAATAGTATTAGAATTCGAATTAATTACAGTACGCCTATGGCTAATACTAGAATCAACACGATTCATTTTATTCGATTCAAGCTTAAAGTTCCTAGATTGTTCTTCTACTCTTTTCCAGTGCACATTCTTAGCTTGCGAGGTCCTATCATCCCTTGTATTGTCTTGAGACTTTGACCTGCTCCCTTTAATGTCACTGATTACTCCTGTAGAGGGAATGGGAACATTAGTTGGTTTTACTATTCTTTGCATCACCTGTTTAGATGTGCTGGGATCTGAACTACATGCAGGCACACTAAGGTTCACTTTCTTAAAACTAGAAGTGTTGGGATTTGTACTCCTAGAAGGCACACTTGAGTTCCCTTTCATAGCATTGACAGATCTGGAATCTGAAATACTTAAAGGCACACTAAGGTTCACATTCAAGAAATTGGGCATCGAATGAATATCATACTTGGCATTAGGCATCGAACATGGAATCAAAGGATTAACTCTCTCACCTAAGGACTTTGGGCATATTGTGATCAAGCATTCTAGGATTTCTTGCGATCGTTTGGCATATAAGCATGCATGTCCAATTGCATTATCATGAGGTTTCTCTAACTTATCCTCTTCAACAATCTCACGCAGACATTCTAGGCAATCCTTAAGGGATGAGAAGTATGTTTGAACAGCAAGTTTGTTGTTCCTGAGATGAGGAGGGACATATTTCACAGACAAAGCATATTTATTACAAGAGTGAACCTTTGATGCACCATTCTCCCCATTGGTCATTGGCATTTTCCCTTTTACCTGACTCTCCAGATTCTCAATTTCCTTTTGCAATGAAGCTATTTGTTCGTTATTTTTGTTATGAGTGACCTTTATTGATTCAAATAACTCATTGAAATGACGTTTAACCTTTTCATTTTCTTCTAGAAAACTTTCGTTTTCCTTTTTTAATGCATTTACTAGGTTTTGAAGATGAAACGTTTGAGAATTCTGAGAATCTAAAGGAGGAGGCATTTGGGAGCCTGTCATATTGTTCGTTTGACCCTTTAATTGAGAGATTTGGGCTTTCAACTTTCTGATCGTGTTGCAATGAGCTTGAATCTGTTCTTCACGTTTGTTAATTTGAAAAACTGCATCAAACTCTGGAGCATCTGAGGATGTCTTGATATTTGAAGTTTTGACATTTTCTTTAAGATGTTTAAATTTTAGTTGTAAATTAAAATGCTCAACTTCTAGTTTAGAAAAATGTTTAACCAAATTGTCGTGATCATCCAGTTCAATTTTCTCATTTAGTTCAGAATTAGTTTTTTCAAGCTCAATGACACGATCATGGGAGACTTTCAGGGCAACCGATAATTCATGAAATTTGGAAGCATTAATGGAACAAGTTGTAGCAGTGAAAAACACATCTTAAGCAATACATTCATAAATCAGGTTCTCATTTAGTGTATGCAAGTTCTTCCTCTCAATCTCATTATATTTTAGTGCTCGCTCATAGTCACTAACTTCAACTATCATTGCATCAAATTCCTTTTCCATTCCTTTAATATCAGTTTCTATCCCCTTTTTAAGACTCCCAAAGTGATCTTTTAGAAGTTTAAAGAAAGGCATGACCTCAGTTAAATAACATTCTTTCATTTGCTCAAAACCCCTTTCTCCTTCAGTTATACCAGTGGGTGTGATCCTTTTCTTGCAAGTTTTCTCAAAATCAACAAATAGTTGAAATATAACATATTGGCTAATTAAGGTCTTGCTTTTAGTGGAAATTGTTCTAGGGACAAGATGCATTGGTGTATTAGGAGGATACACAGTCGCTCTAGGCATTTTCCAAAGGGGAGGGTTTGTTACAACAATATTTTCAGCTTTCTGCTTATCTAAATCCATTTTCCAGAAAACTTGTTCGGGAGTCAACAATGTCTGAGGCTTAAACATGTTCAAGGAAATCCAGTTTTCCTTCTTGTAATCATGGGGTGTGATCTTTATTTTCTTCTCTTTACATTTAGGATCATCTAATTTCTTGTTCATCTTTTCCCTAGTGACTTCATCTGATTTCTTATCTTTCTCAGTGCACTCAACGCAACTAGGTTTCTGTCTAGGTTTAAGGATTTCATTGCCATCATAAAGAACCTTATGAGCATTTCTAGCCCTTTTAATGACTTCTGGATTTGGTTCCTTAACAAGGGGAATGCTATGCTTATCGCTTAAGACCCTATGCTTAGTGATCATGTGAGCAGTCTGAATGGTGTTCCCTTGTATGTACAACTTGTTTTCAAGTTTGTTTTTCAAAGTTTTCAGATTAGAAAAATCTTTCAATAGTTTTGATTCCTTTGCATTAAATTCTTGCTTAAGCATTTTCACATTTTCTTGAAGTTCTTGTTTTTGCTTAGCAGTTTTAGAAAGCTTTTCTTGCAAGGAATTTAACTCTTGTTTTAATACTTCTTCTCGAAAATTACTTTTTCTAATGATTGTACGCACTTGGTCATCCATTTCCTGCTCACGAGTGTTCAACTCAAATTTTGCACGTTGTTCATAAATAGCAACACGTTCTTTATAGGCATTTAGTTCAGAAATTACAGACTCATCAGGGGCACAGGCAGTGTATTCATAAAAAATATAGTCATTGTTGACTGCAGGAGATGCATCACTTGGTACAACTTCACTTTCACTTTGTTTCACATTTTGATCATATGGGACAACATTGATATTACCCATATTTTCAATATTTGATTCAATAGTTTCAGTTGATAGTACTTTGTCATGCATCTTTTGCACATCAGCATCATCGTATAGTTTTAGTACCTCTGAGATGAGTTTGTCTTTGGATGGGCCAGCTTGTGGTGAAGAGAAGACCTTGGGAGAAACCATTGGAGAAATGCTAGCCATAAAAATTGTGTGTGCAGTAGGTCCATCATCCACATCAGAGTCGTATGCATCACAATCAGCGACTTAAAAGGCATTCTGATGATTGTGACCTATCTCCTGAATAGGCTGCTCATCCACATCTGCATCATAGGTCTTGGCATTGCCCTCAGCAAGAAACAACAATTCCTCTTCATCCAAAGCAGCACCATTATCCTGAGCTTGTACAAGCAGCATCTTATCTCTGAAGTAATCAGGATTCTGTGGACGCTTTGGAGATGTGCAGTTCCTTGCAATGTGTCCCTCACCACCACAGTTATAACATTTGATCGGCTTAGCTTGACCTTGATTACCATTCCTTCCTCGATTCTGATTACCAACATAACCTCTACCAGCTCCACCTCTTCCTTGATCAAACTGCCTTTCTTGAACTGACTGCCCCATAATTTTCCCATCTCTGATCAAAGCATGGTTGTGAAGATTGGAGGCGGTTCGGATCTCATTGCAGGTTTGAAGTTTGTTGGTGTGAGGTGAAAGTGTCCTGTTCTCTTTAACCATGAGTGTCAGTTGAGTGATGAAATGTTCCATGACAGCATTTGCATCAGGTTGCTTGAACCTTGTATCAGAAATGGGTTTGTGATTATCATCTTTCATGGGTACAACTTGAGAAGCATTGGTGGTAATCCCATCATTTGTGAAAAAGGCAGTTGAATCATTTGTAAAGCTTGTTTCTCCCTGACCTTTGAACTGATCAAGAATCCTCTTTTCAAACATGGCATGTCTCTCATTCTGAAGGAGGAAGGCATAGAGTTGCTCATAGTTTGTATTCTTCAATCCTTTAGTGAGCTTCACAGAGGTGACAAACTTGTGCCATTTGGGATTCATGTTGTTCACAAATTTTGAGTTCAGCTGAATGTTAGGCATAGTCATTCTGATGTTCCTCATATCATTCACCAACTTATGAAATCTCACATAGTACTCATAGACACTCTCATCTGGTTTCATCTTGAAGTGTTCAAATTCGTCATAGAGTTGTGATTCTCTGTCTTCCATAGTTAATTCTGAACCTGAGAGAAGCATCTTTACATTATCCCATACTGCCTTTGCTTCGGTGTTGTGATTGATCAGCTTGTAGATGTCTTTAGGAAGACCTTGAAGAACAATGTTAGAAGCCCTGATATCAGCATCGAATCTCTTTTTCTCCTTATCATCAAGCTCATCATACATCTTTGGTCTGTCCATTCCGTAAATCAGAGTTCCATCTTCAGCAGTATCAAGTACATCTCTAGTCGTCTCAACTCGATACGGTCCTTCATCAATGGATTTGAGAATGTTGACACCATTTTCCTTTCCAAGACAGTACAATCTGATTCGTTGAGCCCAAGAATCGTAGTCAGTTCTGTCAAGCATGGGTGGACGAGTATCTGAACCAGCTGCTTGAACATCCTCGGCAACAGTGGAGATGATAGTAGGAACGTTGGTAGACATGTTAACAGATTATACGGGATTTTATAACTCTATGATTAAACCGGGAAATAGATTCTTTCACGGGATTTTACTAAATCAAGAGAAAACCGTAAAAAAATCACCCAAGTCGCTAGAAGATAATGCACCAAGTCGCTAGCACCTAATTCGATATACCACCAAGTCGCTAAAGTCCCAAGTCGCTAAACAAAGGCAAGTCGCTAAATAGTAACTCGCTAAGCCTCAAGTTGCTAGCAAAATTTTGGCAGCAATTCGCTAATCAAGTCGCTAAAGATTCAAGTCGCTAAATAGCAACTCGCTACTGACCAAGTCGCTAACACCAAGTCGCTACCCGTAGTGGAGAGTCCACTACTTGTACTGTAAGTCGCTAGGCCTAAGTCGCTAGCTCCAAAAACTGCAACTCGCTACAAAATTGTAAAGCAAGTCGCTACTAAGAAACAAATCCGTAGGTCAAGTCGCTAGCAAAAAAAAAACAACACAAACATCACTTTTTAATCCAAAAACAACCCAACCAAGATGATTCAAGCTTACCAAATGAAAACCTAAACACTTGTGATGATTCTAAACGTAAAAGTACTAACAAAATCCAAGCTTTAACACAAGAAATCAACCAAATGATGCACAAACCACTAAACTTTTTCAAACTTAAAAACCACCTAAAAACCACTAGAAATCCAAAGATGTGCAAGATATGATCTAACCATGGCTCTTGATACCAATTGTAAGATATTAGTTTTCACATACACATCAAACCATAACAACAAGGTGGCGTATAAGTAGAATTCTAGAGAGAGAAAGTTAGAGGTTTAGGGAACTTTAGTGAGAGAAAGAAAATTCTTATTATGAGCTCCAACTCTCTACCTTAGGAGGTAGAGAGTATTTATAGTCTTACATAAAACGCCACACAACGGGCTGTGGATCAGGCATACAGTGGGTAAAGACCCGTCCGTCCTCCATGGTGTTACTTAACTAAATACTACTTAGCTTAAAATAACTACGACTACGAGCTTTCTAACGGTTACATATACTTGAGGTGACCGACTCTTTAATACCTGGAATTTCTAATTCCTAACACCAATTGAGGATCCATTGGTCTATGACCATGATTTGAATATAAAATATCATAAGTACAAATGAAGTCCTTGAATGAATGAACATTCAAGGAGTCATCTTCGGAGTTCATCAGAGACCAAAGAAAGTCTCACCACGAGGCAAACTCGGTAACGGAGGCCCTAAACCTGAAAGAAAATGATGGATTGAGTGAGTGATGACAATAAGTCACTGACTCCAATTGACCTCATGAACAAATCCAAGATATTTTGAACTTAAATATTTAGGAAAAGTATCTCAGAGTGTCTGAAAGAATAGGTGGGAACTTTCTTGAAAAACTAAGTAGAAAGACACTTATCATAAAAAGTCAAAGAAGCACAAGAGTTGGTATAAAATAGAAAATAATTATCAACATGTTCTCTAAAGTGGGGTTGGACATATTCTAAGAATAGAAACATTTAATGCAATAAAGTAGTAGTGTACTTTTATAGTTTGATGCTTGACACGTTGTTATTAACCCACAAGTAACCACCTTGTATTCTACCTATAAAAGAGAATGTCTCAAATGAGTAAATGCTATCTTGTGCAATTAACTTGAGGCATGCTTACAAGAGCATTTACTCCTCTAAAGAACTATGTCCTTTTTGAGAGTGTTAGCATAGTCCTACATAACACCTACTTTGGTCAATGTTTAAGTTAGTGAGGAGATCAGCATATATTGTTATTCAACTTAGATTGTTATCCAGCAAACAATCTTAGTAAATTCTTTTATTCATTTATAATAAGCATTTAAACGTTGAAAAAACACTTGTGTACATCTTTCTTACTTGTTATCTGGTTAAACGTTTTTATTTATACTTTACTGAGCATGGAAATTGGTTTGTTAACTTTGTTAATATTTGTAACCAACTAAAAAGAAACAATAACTAGAGTTGAAGAGGTAAAATGTCCAAAAAGTACATAGACATCTAAAAAATTGTAATCATTATATGATTGTATACAAGTTTTTTTCTTATAACACATTATATAATGGGGTAATTATGAGAATGCATCTTTTGCTCAAGGTGTCAACACTTTTTATGCAAAAAGTTTGGGTATTTCCAAAATAGACTTTGAGACTTGCGACTTTTTTCTTCCAATCTAAGAGTGCCAAGTGTCCTGACACTTTTCAGAAACCAATAATTGGAATTACCTTTTCGTACCTATGATTTATAATCGACTTATATCCAGCGACTTTTTAAGATTCGAGCGATTTTTTTTGATATTTTCGAGGAAAAAGTCAAACTTTAGAAAGTATTATTTTATTCCTTTTGCTCCTTCCCAATGCCGAGCGACTTAAGCGAATTAATTTGAGCGGTTTTTTAAAAATTGTACTTTTGTACTGTTATCCATTTTTTACACGACTGTAAAAATACTTTTTACTTAAGCGTTTTTTTCGGCGCTTTTTCATATCACATATATTTCGTAACCTTATTCAATGAATTAGAATAACACATACATTACAAAATACTCCTACAAGTCAAGAACTATCCGTCTTCTCCAGATCCTGCACAAAAATGTTTCATATTCGGGTATGTATTTCTATGTTCATATATATAAATTGTTCGTATATTTGTTTTTTCCGTATTTTATTTGAAATTAATCATGTTTAATAGTAGTTTTGCAACAACAATTTCGTTTATTTAAGTTAGCAAAAGGTTTTAGATTGTGTTGGGGTTTGTAATTTATCTGGTGTCTGGAGATGTGATTCTTTTTTTTGTACCTTTTTGCAATAAATGCATTAAGGAATGAAGTAATATATGGTATCTTATTACAAAATTGTACTGTGAGGCTTGGATGATTGAATGCAGCTTTGTTACTCCCCTTATATGTAATTAAGTAGAATATGTTTTTGATTTTTTTTCTTTTATTTATTTATTTTATTTTTTCATTTGTAGGAATATGAGGCGAAAATCATCATCAGAAGTAAACCAAACTACTTTTCTTTAATAAAATCGAAGTTGGATAAAAAACAAAGGAAGTTGTTTCGGGGAACTTGTTTCGGTAAATGGTTGGACCTTTCTTATTTTGACCACGAAGCACATATGATAGATTATATTTTACAAAAACAATGTTATCCGAATGAAATCATTATGATATGCTGATTGTATATTATATTGAAGACCGTCCCCTACATTTCGGTCGTCCAGAGTTTTTGCTTATCACTAGTTTTCATTTTGGAAAAGTAAGTTTTGAAAAATATGGATCTGGACACCTCAATTTTAGGTCAAGGGTTTTCCCAAAACGTTCAGGTTCAAAAATTACAAACTTAGATATTCTTGGCCTAATTGAGGATGAAGAGGCATTTGGTATCATATGCGACGAAGATGCAGTACGTCTTTGTCTATTGTTAGCTTTGGAGGTTATCTTCATGGGCAGATTATTGGTTCAGGAAGTTGATGATTCTCTCATGCGATTAGTTGAAAACCTAGATGATTGGGATGCCTTCCCATGGGGAGAGCATATTTGGAGGCATTTGTATGATGAAATTTTGGATGTTGCGGATAAACACAAGTGGGATTTCCTTCAAGGTATTAACAAAGACCACAAGTTTGTTCCAACCTATACACTGTCAGGATTCGTTTGGGCTTTCAAGGTTAATATTTTATATATCAATATACACTGGAGTCATTTTATGTATCAATATTTTATGTTATTATTTTTTATTGAAATTCCAAAATCCGTATAGATATGGATACTAGAGTCTTTTGAAAGAAGCATTCTATGGTGGAATAAAGTTCCTGATTTTATGCCAAGAGGAGTAGCGTGGTCAAAGAATACACCCTTCAAAAGATCTGATTATAAGTTTCTCTTTGGAAAGGTAAAAGTAATATTAAATTTTTTCTTATTAATGCAATCTTTTATTCTACGTTAATCCAATCTTTTATTGAACATTATTATTTGATTTTTAAGGATTCCAGTCCTGTTAAAGAACTTACACCGACAATAGCTGAGAGGAGATCTGATTGGTATATAAAGTTTACGGCGTTTTTCCATGATTACATACCTAGAACGCCACCAGTGAAAACCACACATCTTTACGACGAGTGGTTGAAGAAGATGGCCGCATCACGCAAACGTGGCAAGACTGAAAGGAAACATTTACCTATTATACGCAGGAGTGAGATCAGTATAATAGAGATCAGCATAACACTGGATGGTGTTATTACAGAGTTAAATAAGCGTTTGTTCAAACTCGAGACAATTATTCAGGTTATTTAATCTTTATATTTTCCTCATAGATCAATAGTCACACGACTACTGATAATAATATACGTCCTTTTTCTCAGGTTCTTGCTCGAGAAAGAAATGGGGTAATATATCCTTTTTTTCGTATATATAATTTGACATCATTTTGTGTTGATCGTCAAATAAGTTTGCACCAAATTTACAAAACAGGAACCTGCTAGCAGTGGATTGAAAACCACTAGCAGTGGTTTTATATACTCTAGCAGTGGATACACCAAATTTACAAAACAGCCCTTCAAGTATCCATTATCAGGAACCTGCTAGCAGTGGATTGAAAACCACTAGCAGTGGTTTCATATACTCTAGCAGTGGATACACCAAATTTACAAAACAGCCCTTCAATTATCCATTATCAGGAACCTGCTAGCAGTGGATTGAAAACCACTAGCAGTGGTTTGAAAGAGTCTAGCAGTGGATTGAAAACTTAATTTATCTTTCGTATATATGCTTTTTATAAATACTTTTTTTCATTCTTAGGAGAAATTAGAGTTAACTAATGATCTTCGGCATCTTAGTGCACAGTTATGTGATGAGCTTAATCATGATTTTCTTGACTTGTTTGAGTCAAGTCAGTCAAGCATTGATACTAGTTCATCAGCGCGGCTAGATGAATTTTCTGATGACGATCTTGCAAAGGTAATTTACAAAATCAGTAAACAAGGGTAAAACCCTTTCCGTACGATAACATATCATAACGATAGGTTCTTTATAAACGCTGACAGGAATTTATTATCCAAGAAGAATTAAGGTTGCGACATGAAGAGTTACAAAGTGCCCGGTTAAAAGAGCAGCAGTTGATGCAACAAGAGAAGAGGTTAAGGATGGAAGAGGACAAGTTGATAATGAGGGAAGAGGAAAAGAGGTTGCAGTATGAAAATGAATGAAAAAAAAGGGGAGAAGCAATCATGAACTCAGATCATATGAAAGCCAGTAGAGCCCGTTTTGCAGTTTCCAAGAGGAGTGAACAACGTTCGGGTGAAGCTAATTCGTATTATTGGACCAAGGCATATTCTGAAAAGAAAAGACGATGCTCTAGCTTACCTGATCCAGATATGAGTGAAAAACTTAAATTTGTCACGCCTTGGGTTGAGGTATGAAATATACTTCTTGACAACCTTTTAAAATATATCTTGTTAATGACAATTGATTATAAGTTTAATCGTTTCATATACTAGGATCTTGCACGCTCCACCGATGCTGTCAACAGAGTTCATTTTACAAATGAATTTGACGAATTTCTTGGATAAATTGGACCGCTTAACTGCAAGTTTCCTTGGTGTGACAATGTGTTGTGGATAAAAGGTTTTGGGAAAGTTTGGTTTGCTTAGACCCGCCTAGGAAAGGTTGGCTAAGGGATGAGGCAAATACTCATACAACTGTACCTACTGAATTGATTTCTTATAACGTTTATCACACTCTTTCATGTTTCGAAATTTTCAGCACATAGAGTTGTGGGTTAATTACCTTTGGCATGTTAGGCTTGATACGGCTGATTGGGCGATGGTCAGTAGCTATTTTGTTCAGCTTCTGTTACAAAATTCTTTGCCGTTGTGGTATGCTAATGGTGAAAGATACTCTATTCCATGGTCTGACGTTAAGCACGTAAGTGACGATATATATGTTTTATTCTAGTCCAGTGTCATTCATTTAATTATGCTGTTTAGCTTTTGCCATATATTAATGTTATGTTTGTAACCCAAACGTTGTAGGTTTTCATGCCTATTAATGAAACTGAAGCTCATTGGTGTCTTGCGCGTTTGGAGATATACACTGGCATTGTTACCTTTTATGATAGCGGTCAAACTTTTGAAGAGGAATGGCGAGAGTTTTATATCAAACTGAGGAAGTGTTTACATGTTTGACTATTTATTCATATGTCATAAGAATTAATACAGAACCGTTTAACCAGGTTTTAAAACATTAGATTTTTTAAAACAGTGTAACTTTTGTCCACAGCTACAATTACCTGCGGTCCTATCACAAGCGCAAGTATTTGAGAAGAAAGGCATTGATCCGGCAAGTTATTTCATTACATTTACTATCGCTGAACAAGTACCGCAGCAGGCCGGGATATTTGGTGATTGTGGTATTTGGGTATGTATTTTTTTATACCGCTTGGCTTTTGGTCTATCATTGGATGTGAAGGATCGTATTCAGGCTGCGCTTTCATACCGTGAACAAATGGCTAGGTTTTTTCTTAAACACCGTGTTTGTGTTTAGTTATATTCTAGTTTTGTTGATGTATTACTTGAAACAAATTGATAACCATATGCTCCCTTGAATGGTTTTAATTTTTGTATTAAGTATGTTGTATTATATTGTTGTGTTCAAACTAATGTAATAGGATAATTAGAGACACTACCAATTTGTATACTAGTAATATTTTTCTAAAAAAATAAGCAAAAAAAAAAAAAAAAAAAAAAATAATAATAAGCACACACCAAACTATGGATATACAAAGTAGGGCAAACCCATGCATGCTACTTTACAAGTATTGTCCATTCGGTAATAACCTATTATGCATTATCCAACATGTAAACTAGGCGACTTTTTTTGGGTGAGTTTGACTATATCTTAGATATATCATTTGAGTATGGCTCTACTGTACTTTTATGACACTTTTCTACTGTTCACTTGTTTGTACCTTTTGTAGCTTTTGTACCTATTATTAACCAAAACTAAATTTTATCTTACATATATTTTGTGTTTTTCAGATTTCTACTAACTATGTCATCACAAAACACAGAATCAAAGGCTTGTTATGAATTATGGTATCAAGAATGGCTGTAAGTTTGTCCATTTACTTTTTTCTGTTAAATTTTATCTTAAATATATTTTGTTTTACTGAATTATTTTCATTTTTACACAGAATGTCTGAAAACAGTCAAGATCTTGGGTTTGATGTTTATCATGGCAGTCAGTTCTTTTTTTATCCCTTAAGTTATTTAGGTGGAGATGTTTTACATTTGAGGTTACCTAGGTTGAGTAGGTTATCGTATTCTCAAATATGTGACATGCTTTTGAAAGAAATTAAGGAGGATATTTGGGCTTGGTATTTTTGTCTTCCAAGTAGTAGTCTGGAGGAAGGGTTGACCCTTGTAGAAGGTGATAATGATGTCAAGAAACTGTATGACATGGCTGAGCTCCATGGTGTAGTTGAGATCTATGTTTGTCATCAGCCACAGGTTCATTTAGTTAGCTACTATCACAAGAACCTGTCTTTTGATTCCTCAGACGATGAACTGACATCTAAAATTAAAAGTTACGAAAAGAAAAAAAAAGATGTCGACTGTCTGTCGTTTGAAGAACTAATGGCATGGGAAGAAGAGGAAAAAAATTCACCAGCCTACCTTAGGACACCTTATGTCAAGCCTTTTGTTGAAGCTAGTTTATTCAGAGGAAAGTCTGAATTTGGTGGTAATAATGACCTTGAATACATTCCTCCTTGTTTAAGGACTATAGTCCGACCTTATGTGTCTAATGACTTTGAAGATTCTTGGACACAGAAGTCCACTGTTACCGAGTGTTTGTCAAACGAACGTGGGTTCGAGATTAGTCCGTTAAGAGGTAAGAACCTTTTTAACGACTTTCAGGCTGCTGGTAATCATGACCTTCAGGATCCACATTCTACTAGTTTACTGCCATCTATTCAAACCAACCCTTTAAAGTGTAAGAGGCTTTTTAATGATATTGATGGCCTTCCTACAGTTGGAAGCTCTACTGTAGTTCAATATGTGTCCAAGAAAAGTCGTTTTGAAACTGGTACCTTGAAATCTAGGAGATTATTTGATGAATTTGAAGCAGTTGGTAGTAATCAATCTGATGATATGAAGGGTGATGAGGCAATCAGTTTGGTTAATGATCAAGTGATAGTTGAAGGTTCCATGTCATACCCAGCCTCTTATGATCCAAGTAATTCGAAGGTATGATGAAGGCTACCATGTGGTAGTTATTTGATCTTCCAGGGTGGTATGTACCCTGTTAAACAATTTGTATTTTTGTTCCTTTCCAGGCATGATGACTAGTTAGTGTATGTTACAAACTACACTAACTAGTCATCATGATGAAACAATTTATTTTCAGTATGTGGTGAAGGCTAGTTAGTGTATGTTACAAACTACTATGTGATGATGGTTCTACTAGCATGTGTATGTTACATTGCAATTATTTTGATTAAATATCTATTTCAGTCCTGACTTGGTTCTATCAGCACAACTATCTCAATAACAAAACTACAACAATCATCTTAATAAATTATTTCATAGATAAGATTTTGAACACAACCATTACATTGTTAAATGTTACATTCATATCATTCATTATTCAACCATTACATTAATTCAAACAGTACTGCTAGAACCACATCCTTCTTCAGTTGCTTTCCTTTCCTTGAGTTTTTCAAAGTATTTTTCCAGATCTTTAATCCTTTTTGCCAATGCCTTAACTTTTTCTGGTGTAATGCCATCTTGGTTCTCCTTATCCGTAACATCACCATCTAGCTTCTTATTCAATGATAAGTTCAAAGCCATTGTGGATTGTTGTATGTGTACTATCGAATTGTCAGCAGCATCCTCTTTCCTGTTTGGCACTTGTTCATTATTACCTTTTCCAGATAAGTTCAAAGCCATTGTGGATTGTTGTATATGTATTATAGAATTGACTGTATTTATGCTTATTTTGTTGACTTGTGTTTAGGCGGGAAAATTATTTTGGCGGGAAACTAGATAAGCGAATTTTTTAGCGATATAGTCTGAGCGACTTTTATAAAGCGATTTATGATACACTAAAACCTTATCTTTTAACTATTTTTGGCCACATCCAATTTCTACCTACCAGAACACTAGCTTTTTTCGTGCAACTGTCAATTTCGTTCAATTATTAAAATTTAATTTCTCAAAAGGTTCGTGAACCTTTATTGTCATGGTCCCCCATATCAATATTGACTGTATTTTTATGTTTCAATATTCATATCAAAATTTTTGGCCACATTAACTTAACTTTACATGATTATAATTGTTTATAAGGTAATCATGGCAATCGAGTTTGTGATGCGACCAAACATAGCTTTTTACCCTGGGTTTCTTGAGCTTCCTCAATTTGCTCAACATGCTTTTAATGGGAATCGGCATTTATATTTAACTGGAATTCAAAGACAACGGAAGAAAGTAAGGATTGTTGCTCGGTTAGGAGGTCCCATTAGGATTGTAGGTAACAAATGGGTAGAATTTGTTCATGAAAACATGTATACGGATGTTCATATGTTACACTTTGTTCAAGAAGGTGATGACTCTTTTTACGTTACTAGATATGATTCTAATGGGTTGGAAGTTGAGGAATATGCTGGTGTAGAAAGTCGTCATATAAGGTTTCAGAGTTATCGGCTGCCATACCCTCATATTCCACAGGTTATTTATAAGAATTAATTTTTTTGTTTACGTTTTTTTAAAAATAAGTGTATTTTATTACTGTATATGTTATAATTGTCAATCATGTTGTTGTCTCAGACATTGCCCAGTAATTTTCTAGATGGTATTGGTTTGCAAGGTACTGTTGTTGTTGTTGTTGTTGAAGGAATGGAGTTTAATGTGGATGTTACTTGGGGCTATAAAAGAGGTCATGATCCTCGTCCTTTGTATGTTATGGATGATGAAATGTGGTCGACTGCTCTTCAATATTCAGATATTGAATTTGGTGATGTTATTGTTTTTACTAAATTGGAGAACAATAGCTTGAATATAACCGTGTTTGGTTTCGATGGTAGGGCAAAGACACAGGGGCAGTTTCTTGGTGTGACGCAATTGTTTTTTCCACAAAATGCTCTTGATAATGAAGATGGAGGTAGGCTTGAAATCTCATAATCATATTCAGTAATTTCATAACATTTATCTTTAAGATTTATTTTGATATTTTTGAAACAAGTGATGAGCGAATGCAACACATTTGCCAATGGTTTGGTCACCTTGATCATTTTGGTGAACGAACTGATGTCTTTTACAGAAGGTCTACTGAAATTCTTCCGTTATGTAGACTTGTAAGTTTGTGTTTTGTGTGTATTTTTTTCTCTATGCATTTATATAATTTTATATAATTTTTGTAAATGTTAAACACCAGGATATTCCAGACCATTTTCTTCACAATCATCCTATGCATTTTTTTCAAAATGCACTTTTTAGGAATGATGCAGTCGAATACATGATGCGAATTCAGATTGACTATCATAAAGACAATCCATACCGGGTGAATCATGTGAATGCACTAGGTGACTGGACCCACTTTTTTGAAGATTGTGAGTTTGAGCATGGAAAGATGATAAGGTTTAAGTTCATGTATGTAGATTGTTATGATGATTTGGAGTATCCTGTTTTCCATATTTGTTAGGAAATCGGATACGTTTCTTGCATGACATTTTAATTTTTATTTCTTTATTTATTTTATTTGGTTACATGAACAAACTTTCAGTGGTGGGTGTGTATATACTTGTATTCGATTGGACTATTTAGACTATTACAAATTTTAACAGTTTATGGTAAGTACTTTTCAACATGGCCACTTTATGCGCGTATAACGGGTAGGCGGTCAACCCCTTTATACGTGAGGAGTTTCATTAACAACAAAAAAAAAAAAAAAAAAAAAAAAAAAACATTTCATTAACATTTTTCTTATATATATTTTCAACACAACCATTATGTTGTAATCCTTCATATTAGTGCATAATATCACTATTTCTCGCCTAGGTTTGGTTGATGTAATCTTGGTCAACAGATTGGAGTGTGGTTGGTGTATCCGTTGCTAGGGCATTTCAAACCACTGCTAGAGTTGATGAAACCACTGCCAGAAGAATGAATCCACTGCTTGAGTTAAACCACTGCTAGTAGTGTTGTGTAACCACTGTTAGTATATTGTAATCACTGCTAAGCGACTATTCAGGTGTGAAAAAAGGCATGAAAGTGATTAAGCGACTTTTTTAGGTAAATATTAAAGCAATTTTTTTTAATCGACGTTCTTACATTATAGTACATCGACAACTGTAAAGCACTATTACATAAACCAAAATATTCTGAGCGACTTTTTTAAAGCGTATTTTTTCAATTTTGCGATTTATGATACACGAATACTTTATCTTTTATCTTGTTGTGGCC
Source organism: Chrysanthemum seticuspe (assembly GCA_019973895.1). Classification (NCBI taxonomy): domain Eukaryota; kingdom Viridiplantae; phylum Streptophyta; class Magnoliopsida; order Asterales; family Asteraceae; genus Chrysanthemum; species Chrysanthemum seticuspe. The sequence continues at coordinate 52,621,970 of BPTQ01000007.1, forward strand.
ACATTCACTTCCTTCCGACCAGAACCCTACCTGCTTAATAATCTAATTCAACTGTCGTTTTCGTTCAATTATTAAAATTGAATTGTGCGAAAGGTTCGTGATACTTTATTGTCATGGTCCCCCATATCAATTTTGTCTCTATTTAATGTTTCGATATTCATACCTAATTAGGGTTTACATTTAAAATTATATATATATTTTTTAAAGTATTGTATTTTATGTGTTCTTGTAACAGGATGGCAACTAGTTGGACTTCAGATCCTCGTTACCTGTTTGACGTTCATGTTTTGGGCGAGTTTTATTTCCAACCGCTGAGGTATGAAAATGGAGGTGTTTTTTATTGGAGTGTGTCCAAGGATAGGAAGGTGGACTATAGTAGTATGTGCCAGTATCTTAAAGAACATACTGAGCTAAATTTCCATTCCTTGTTTTTCTGTTTACCACAATGTCAATTAGAGGTAGGCTTGAAACTAAGAGAGTGTGATAGGGATGTGGCTGCCATGTATGACCTTGCTGATCGATATGGGAAGTTAATGATGTATATGGCACATTGTAGCAACCCGTAAATTTTCATATGGTAAAATGACTATTTTACCCTTTGACTTCTTAAAAGTTGACTTTGACTTTTTACTATTTGACTTTTACCGTAATGTAAAAGCAAATACTGTAACTGGTAGTAACCAGTAATTTCCCAAGTTAAATAATTCAATCTGTTTCGAATTATTACACTCTAAACGTTTTTGTTCACCTTTGGCTATAAATAATTATTTAAAGTTGTGACTTTAATAATTACGAAAGTTTAATCGTGTAAACTTTCCTCGCGGTCAACAAAAGACTACGATAAGTCTAGGTGTTCAAAATACTCTATTTTTACCAATAGTCATATTTAATATGAACTATTGTCACTTCGTTATTTTTACGTAAGACGGGTACTCAAGCCTACATTATTAGGTTCTAACAACATAAACGCACCTCATTAGACTTATTATACCTTTAATATACTTAGTTGGACTATATTGATAAGTTTTGACATTTTCATAAGTATTATATTTTTATGTTACCCGGTTTTAAGTTTCGTGACTTAAGGGCTTAACATTAGTAATTACCGGGACCAAACTACACTTCGTGGCTCCATATTATCACTAAACTAATAAATAAAACAAGATAATCACAAAATCTTATACATTCATTCACCATATGCCACGCCTACATTATATCAAGTACACATGTCTTTTGCTAGTTATGTATCTATGCTTAATCACTAAGTAACTCACCTTTACATAACTTACTCATATACATATCTTCTTGGATAAGAATGTAAGCAAATATCTCTTTGGCTCTCCTATCCCACCGTACACCTTAAATCATCAAACCACCATGATCTTGATTTTCTAGCTACAAGTTTATATACAAAAGATGAAGACCATAATGAATTCTACCTAGACCAAGAGTAGTTTTGGTGATTCCAAGCTTGTAACAAGAGTTATTCAAGGTGTTTAGAGGCTGAGATAAATGGGTATTTACAAGGTTCACATAAAGATTTACAAGGCTTGGGATAAAGATTCAAGACAAGGGTGAAGATTGGAAAGGGTTTAGGATTGATTATTCTAGTAACTTGTCATCCTATCCTTTGTAAGGTTTGAGTTTATTTTCATATTCATTTAATATGGTTGTAATAATATTTATTGGATGTAAATTTGATATAAGTAGTATATGTAATATGGCTTGATTGATGTTGTACATGAAGTTTGTAACATGAAAAGAAGCTAAAACAAGCCTTAGGTGGGTTTTGTAAGTTGAAATCTGGAACAGGCCCAAATATTGATTAAACTGATCATCTCAGTAAACTTTGAGGTTAATTCAATAAGATATACTTGTAGAGCTATGTCTTATGGTCATTTCGCCGGGTGGCGCACCTCATAACTCATCCCGATGAGTAAATGAGAGCCAAAATGGTAAAACATGTCAAAATCTGCACACCAGACTTAATTTGGGAAAAGCCCATGGTTCTGGTCATTTCTGGAAGTCGACTCAGGTTTATGAAATGTAGCTAAGACATAAACTTGAAAGTTTGGCGAAAGCCGCATGTCAAAACAAGTTGTAGAACTCAACTTATGGTCGTTTTGGCAGGGCTGAATGTGCAGCCAAATTTTCTGTAATGAAAAATAGGTAATTACTTGTTATTAGACAATTGATATAAGTAAACTTTGGAATTTGGACTTGATTAAGCTTTATAATCTGTTGGAGGAAGTAAAAACTAAAACTTGGACTTTTGAATCACTTGAAATGGACTTGTAGATTAAAAGATATGAGTAAAAGAAGATGGTTAGATGAAAACTTGATATTGAGTCAAAAGCTTGCTGAAACGATTTTAAAACGTGATTTAAACCCTTTTATGGTCCGAATCAGCAGAAGTGTAAAACATGAAAGTTGCTCGGAATGAAATTTTCTTCAAAAACTCGGGAGCACGTAAGCTGAAAGTGAACAAAAAGTCTAAAAAACAGCAAATACTAAACGGATCTGTTGCGACTAGAAAACAACCATGGTCATGGAAACTTAGTGTATTTTGATCCTTTGAGGCCGAAACGAAGCCAAGGTTAAGCCGAGGCTGTTGTCTTAAGGTCTTTAAACTTATACATAACCATAAGAATGACCTTGAATATCATCTCAAGTTGTTTAAACATAATATAGCCGCATGGCTAGTTTGGACTTATTGGTCGAGTCTTGTTTAAAAACTTGGTACATTGGGTTAGATTTTGCTAGACTTGGACAAACTAAGAAATAACCATATGCCATGTTAAACTACTTCGTGACACACAACTTATATCATCATATCGTCACACAAGGCAATCAATAGTCTTTGACGAAACATGACACATGTGTTATACAACATTTGTCTCGTCAAATACTTTACTTATAAATGACAAGTACAATAATAGTAAGGAATTTCATTACCATAAGAGGCCTCTTCGGGGTGTCGTATCGACGAGTTGTGGATTTACGATTTAAAGTGTCCTGGCTCCTCATACGTTCACTACACGACCTCTTGATTTTGATAGCCCGAACGATGGTACGAGGTTATTTATAAAAGGGCTATAAGCCAAACAACATTTAAGGGATACCTCAACTTAAGATTCATGTACAACATCATATTGAAAGCCAACAAACTACATATACGTGTACACTTATATCGTACACCATACTAAAACGCGAATACTATGCTTTCGTAGGTGATCATTAAAGATCGTGATCTTGTCATACTCTATCGTTGATAAACATTATATCGTTACACTCCGCTGCTGATCACTACTGTGAGTTTCATAGCCCCAGCTTTTGTTTAACTGTTTTATAAACTCTTTGGGGGAGATACATGCTACTGCTTTTACTATATGCTAAAAGGCTTTATTATGGACAATTACTTGTAAACTGAATGCCTTGACTGTATTATTGCAAACCACTAAGTTGTTTATGCCAAAAGTCCCCAACATCATGGACCACTAATCACTGGGAGTGAGCGCAAATATTGTGGATAGGCCTATCAGAATTGACGAACCCGTCTATGTTATCGGAAATAACAAGGCGCACTATATTTGAGATTATCTAGGTATACGGCAAAATACCTACCCGGGGCAAGTTACTTATCTATATATATCGCCCGGTGATATATATACAACAGTCAGTCGTGAGTGCCATGAGCTTAGAGCAATAATAACTTTCAAGAAGATAATTGTACACATTGCAATTATACTATAAACTATATTTTCCACTACTGTTTTCAAACCTATGAGGTTTTTATCGTTTGTATTGACCGGTTAAGCAATCAAACGCACTATGGGCGTAGCCTACTACTTTCATAAACTTGATATCTTGTGATCAACTGTTTTGCTAAAAAAACCTATGAACTCACTCAACCATTGTGTTGACACTTTTTAGCATGTTATCTCATGTTCGAAAGGAATTAGCTGGCATGGCATGTGAAGGCGCACGAAAAATATTTTGAAGACAATGCATATATTATCATTCGAAAAACTTTACAACTTTTATGTTGTACTTTTTATACTTGTACAAACTTGTGGGACCGGTTTGTAAACTCTGATATTTTAATCGAATGATAATTTATTTCAAAACGTCTCATTTAGAGTCGTTTTCTGTAACTTGTGCTGTGAACTATGAAGTAATACCCCAGTGACACGATCTTCCGCTGCGATAATTTTGGGGGTGTTACACACATAATCCCCAAAACTTATTTGATTTTTATTATCAAAATCTTAACTTTTATGATTCTGAAGATGATTATACAACTAAAATCATTATACATGGAAGAAGATTAAAAGATGCAAGCAATATGACATATGATGAGCTTATTTCCTGGGCTGAAGAAGAAGCGAGCAGCCTTATTAATGTTGATGTCGATATGTCTGGTAGCCATAGGGATGTAGTTGCTAAGCCTAAGGTTAAGCGTAAGCGTAAGTTGGTTTTCATTGAAGAGCAAGATAAAGCCTTTGCAGGCAATCGATAACAAAAGTTAAAAAAAAAAAGAAAAAAAAAACAACGCTATTTCTGAGCTGTTAGATGCTACTTTGTGACACATAAATCTAATAAACCAGGTGATATATGTGTCACAAAGTAGCATTTAACAGCCCAGGAATATCGCCGTTTTTTTTTTTTTTTTTTTTTTTTTTTTTTTTTTATTTTTTTTTATTTTTTTTATTTTTTATAGCAGACACTTCTATTTTACCTGGTGCGTCAAAGTTACCAATTAACTCATATCACATTTACCACATGACACGTATCCATATCGATTATACATTATTTTGATGATGTAGGTTATGTTTTCAACACCACGTTGCAAGCCAGCATATCAAGGGAGCAGGTTATAACACAGGTATGTTCTAACAAAAGTACTTAGACAAACATAAATAAGTAAGTGCATATATTAAAATATCCAACAAAATTAACCTTACTAGGTTTATTAAAACATCCATAAGCATAAACATAACCTTTATACATTCCTTAAACCCCACAACCCTAGCCATATATTAAACCCAAAAGACATATGAAAAACACTAGAAGAAACCAGATCAGTACACCATAGACTTGAGCTTCTCAATGAATGACATTAGCTCCCTTGGTCGCTTCTGCTTGTTCACAACCTTCACCAACATGTTTGCAATGTCTGCCAAATACTCATTTTGAAAAATATTCAACTGTGAAATACTCTTCACACCTGAATCAAAGGGATACAAAAGCTCCAACTCTGCAATCATGAAATCCCTCTCAGCAACACGAGCCCTAATATCTTGGGCTTTTTAGTTAATTCTGCTTCGTCCACCCTAGTGACAGTAACCTCCCTCCGAAACTTCTCCACCATCATGTCTCTAACGAGACTAGAACCAGCAGCAGCAGCTAACTCCTCGCAGAAAGGCATTTTTGTAGTTAAATCTGCTTCTTCCATCATTTTCTTCTTTTGTTATTTTTTTTTTTACCAAAAAAACTGTTAAAATTTTCCTTTGGTTTATGTGTGTTTTTATATGAGTTATAAGCTCTTTTGATTTGATAGCCACACATAGTAATTATGGCCTTTTGACTTATAAGCCATTTTGATTTGATAGCCAACTTGAACCAAAATAACTAGACTAGACTACTTGATGAATTTGTTTACTTGAGTAAATGTTGAACCTTTTTTTCTTTAATTTGACAGGTTTCCATGCCTCACAGTAATCGTGACATTAGGAGACGGGTTTAAACATATTGCAAACGTGCATGGACTCAGAATAGTTGTATAGCTAAATTGTATATTCGACAATTGTATTTAGGTACCTAAATTTATATGTCTTTATTTAGTTCCCTTTCTTTTAATTTGTTATGCGAATATTTTACCTAGTTTTTTAAACAACTTCTTTTAAGCGATATTTTTTAAGCAATAAACTTAGTCGTAATTCAAAACATTTTGAGCATGTATATCACCCAAGTATCTAGAAGAAAGTATGGTCTTTATATACAATAAGACATGTTTGCTAAAATAATATATATATATATATATATATATATATATATATATATATATATATATATATATACAATAAGAAAAGTGTAAAGTATTATCACATAAACCAATGTATTCTGAGCGACTTTTTAAATGCGCCATTTTCATCTTAGCTATTTATGGCAACTGTCTCTTTAACCCGACCAAAACTCTACCTCATTTCAATTCGAAAATTTAGTTACAAGCCAAATGCAAATATTTTTTGTTGACTATGTCACACAATAAGAAAAGTGTAAAGTATTATCACACAAACCAATGTATCATGTAAAGTACTTTCACATAAACCGATGTATTCTGAGCGATTTTTTAAATGCGCCATTTTCATCTTACCAACTTAAACCGACTAGACAAACATATTATGTTTTACTAAAAAAAATTGCATACAAAGATTTATGTGGTTGCTATTTTATTTTTTTATTTTAATTATGTCGATTATGCGATATATTTTTTTTGTAATTCAACGTCAATGTAGGTTGTTTACTAAAACACAAAGACAAATAAGATTAAGATTGATAACGACATAAACAAAAGTAAATACACTTAACTAGTACATCAACCCTAGGTACTAGTCAACTTTCACCATCAACCTGCATCAACACATAACCCTACCTTCATAACCATAAACTAACCTAACTCAAAGCTTTACATAACCTAAACAAACATAAACCTAACATGAAGGCTTCACAAAGTCAAAGGACCATTGACTCAAGATGTTCAATGAATGATAACAAAGAAGAAACGCGAGCACGCTTTTCTAAGATGGAGGTCTGCTACCTTCCAATCTCAGCCCTATCTTCATTTTGCATCCTTCTCATGTGCCGAACAGTCTCAACAGACGAGTTAGTTGGACCAACAACCAACAGCTCTCCAATAAGCACATCCCTACGTTGTACACGAGCGGTTAGCTCGTCAATCTTCTCTTGCAGATCTAATTCATCCCGAATAGTATCCCTAACTTCTCCCCAATATTCCACAATCATCATAGACTTGACAGATCGAGAGTTTGATGTACGGGATAGTTGATCCAAGAGGGGAAGACGGGGGTTGGCCATTGTTGTTGTTGGTTGAGATAAGTTTTTTTTAGAGAGGATTAAAAATAGCAAGTGGAAATATAGAGTGTTAAGCACAAAATGTGTTGGTAGTTGTGATAGGAGTTATTAAAGCGGATTAAATAGAGTGGAAATATAGAGTGTTAAGCACAAAATGTGTATTGTCATTTAGTAGTTTTAAAATAGAAGTGTAAAATGTATATTGTGTAGAAGTTATCCTCATTTTTTTTAAACATGATGGATGTTTCTCATATATGTTTTGACTGTTCATTTCTGCATGGGAAAAGGTGTTCATATATATGGTTGGATTTGGAGGACATATTTATGACAAAGGATAAACATTAAGGTGTTCATATTAAGGTCCACGGTCTCCATTATATGCGTATAGTTGGAGTAAAAATTCCCTTGTTTTCTATGTCTAGTTTTGTAAAAATTTAGATGGGATATTTATCTACACAAAACACATGAAAACATAAAAAATGCGTTTAATTGATATTTGTATTTTCTATTTTGAAGAAGAAGGAGGAGGGTTGGGGGTTTTCCCCCAAGTTTTTTTTTTCTTTTTTTTTATATTAAAATTGTTTTTTCAAAAAAAGAACATTTTTTTTCCGTTTTTGTTTTGTGACAACAACACTAATTCGATAAACACAATTTCATATATAACCATCAATCGATAACATAAAATGTGTTTCCAATATCGCCAATGGTCCGAAACTATACATAAGCTACCTATACGCAAATGGTCCAAAACTATACGTATAATCCATTTAGCGGTAATCCTAACCATGTTATTCTCTACAAACATATCGTAACACATAAGGGAGCGAACTCGTGTTAACCAGGCGGTTTTGTCAGTTGACTTCCGATATCTTCTGCTTGTTCGTGATTGTCCAAAGCTCAACCTGCGTATTTTAAATAGCTTAGGGTTTTAGGTAATGAGAACTATCCAAGCATCAAGTATCAAAAAGACCCTTTAAACCATTAAGGTTGAGTTGGTCATTTTAACAATTAGGGTAGGAGGGTAGGATGGTGGATTTTGGGACCTAAACCAAGTTCTTGGCTGGGTGTTGGGGTCCACCCCCTTTCATGTGTAATAGAACTTTAACTAGGTTAATGAGATCATGTTGTGTTGATCTGCTTGTGATACAAAAGATTTGATCGTGTTTGCGTACGACTATTTGAACAGTGTGTATATGGTTGAGGGTTGCTGAAAATAACGGAATGATGTTAGTGTGTCTACTTAAAGTGATATTATACCATTGCCCGACACCATTTCATTATCCTTTTTACAATGATCACCCCAAAAACTCACCAACAATTCTCTCCTATATTATCAACCAACAAAATTGAAGTTTGCGTCGGTGACACGTACTTCTCTGATTGTTTACGGCGAGGAGGTACACGGTTTCTTGGTCCAGTAGATACAGGAAAGTGTACAACACATTTCTTGTTACGGTTTGCTGTGGTTACCTGATGATGAGAGTTGAATCTTGAAGGGTAGAAAGGTAGTGCAAAGTGGTTTAGCCATGCGTTGAGAGTTCATAAATGTGTGTGTGTTTTTTTAGTGTGTGTAATTTGGTGATAAAGTCCATGTTTCTGTGTGACAGATAGATGGCAGAGATTATAAGAAATAGATGAGTGTTTGTAATGACAGAGATATAGTGGTGGTGAGTGAAGTGGAGTTAATGAGGCACCCTCACAAACCCTTTCATATATCTCGCCACCATTATATCTCTGTCATTACAAACCCTTTCATCTCTCTTATTGTCATCTATGACCTCTCTCTCTCACACAGAAACATCGACTTTCTCACCAAAAAACACACACTAAAAACACACACTCAGTTAAACAATCTCAAAGCAAGCTAAACCCTTTTGCACCACCTTTCTACATTTCAAGATTCAACCCTCATCATCAGGTAACAATAACATACCGTGGCAAGAAATGGCTTTACACTTTCCGTTATCTACCGGACCAAGAAACCGTGTACCTCCTCGTCGTAAACCATCAGAGAAGCCACGTGTCATGGCCTTTTGACTTCAATTTTGTTGTTTGATAATATAGGAGAGAATTGTTGGTGAGTTTTTGGGAAGATCATTGTAAAAAGGATAATGAAATGGTGTTGGGCAATGGTATAATAGCACTTTAACTATACAAACTAACAACATTCTTTTGTTTTCACCAACCCTCAACCATAGACACACTGTTCAAATAGTCGTCCACAAACACGATCAAATCTTTTGTATCACAAGCAGATGAACAGAACATGATCTCATTAACCTAGTTAAAGTGCTATTATACATGAAAGGGGGTGGACCCCAACACCCTGCCAAGAACTTAGTTTAGGTCCCAAAATCCACCATCCTACCCTGCTACCCTAATTGTTAAAATGACCAACTCAACCTTAATGGTTTAAAGGGTCCTTTTGATACCCGATGCTTGGATAGTTCACATTACCTAAAACCCTAAGCTATTTAAAATACGCAACGTCATATCTTACCTTTTGGCCTCGGCTGTGGTCGCGGCTTGGCCTCGGCTAGGCACCCGTGACACCTAATCAATTTCAACAAGTATAAAAGCAAAGCATATATGCCTACAACTAATCAAATGCATATAATATATTTTGCTCAAGATAAGATCGAAACCGATATCAATGTTGTTGAAGGTTTAATGAAGTTTTTTATAAACAATATGAAAATTATTATAATCACTTACAAACCACAATACCTAAGCTTTTCAATCAATTCGGTGTAACATAAACAAAAACCCATGAAGCATTAACCAAATAAGAGATACCCAGTTAAGATTACAACTATATAACAAAAACCCATGAAGCTTTTTACAGTCAGTCAAGAGTATTTATAAAAATTAGTAAACGATACCCGCGCGGTGATGTAGTGGTGGTGGAGGCGGCACTATGATGTAGTGGTGGTGAAGGTGGTGCAGTGATGACGATGAAGGAGGTGAGGTGAAAGCAGTTGAGGTTAATAATTGGGGTATGTGTGATATGGGTAGTATGTGAGATATAGGTTAAATAAAAGTTAAGATGGAATCAGAAAATTAATGTGGGGAAGGTATAAGTTGTTGAGGAGTAAATTAAGTGGTTGACTTTGGTGGCCGAATGAATGACTTGGAGTTGACCTGATAATGTATACTTGGGGGGCTGTTTTGTAAATTTGATGTATCCACTGCTAGCGTCTATCAAACCCCTGCTAGTGGTTTTCAATCCACTGCTAGTAGGTTCCTGATAATGTATACTTGAGGGGCCGTTTTGTAAATTTGATGTATCCACTGCTATCGTCTATCAACCCCTGCTAGTGTCTATCAAACCATTGCTAGTGGTTTTCCTGATAATGTATACTTGGGGGGCTGTTTTGTAAATTTCATGTATCCCCTGCTAGAGTCTATCAAACCACTGCTAGTGGTTTTAAATCCACTGCTAGCAAGTTCCTGGTAATGGATACTTGAAGGGGTTGTTTTGTAAATTTGGTGCAAACGTATTTTTTCCCCCAAATCACTGCCAGTTGAATTAATTGATCTTCAAATCACTTCCAATTGACGCTCAACATAAACCCTAACCACTCCAAACTGCTAATTTCATAATCCCACATCATATTCCATAACAACTCACAATGCCGTCGCAATATTCCAACACCCATAACCTAGTTGCTTACTTAATCAAAAATAATCAATCAGATGGTTTTCATGGCATGATTGATTTTATCAACCATAGTAAAATTCACTTTGCATTAACTGTAGCACCCACAATTCTTAAAGACTATATACATGATTTTTGGGGTAATGCTGAGATACAGGAGCGAGATGGATTAGAGGTGTTTAGGACTGTGGTGGATGATAATGAGATTTTGGTGGATCAGGAAGTCATTAGAGGTACTTTGATGTTCGATGTTGCTAATGGACTAGTTAATCTTTCTGATAATGATATATTTCAAGGTTTAGAAAGGTTAGGTTATACAAGAAGGGGAAACAGGGTAAAATTTTTGAAATGTATGTTTTCTTCCCAATGGAAGTTTTTAATTCACACCTTGCTGATGTGTCTGAGTAATAAGACCACTGGGTTTAATGAATTTCCCTCCAAAATTGCAACTTCTTTAATTTGTCTATCTGAAGGGAGGGAATTCAATTGGTCTAGCATGATTTTTGAAGGGTTTGTGCAGAATATTAGGAAGAAAGGTAAATATTACTTGTATCCTAGGTTTGTTCAACTTATTGTGGATAGCCTAATAGCAGAACCTGTTGAACATAATACAAAGCATGAGGTGCATTATATGCTTCCTAAGGTTTTTGCTCATATGAGACACCAAAATCCTAATTTAACAATCCCAATTGTTCCATTGTTCCCTCATATGATTAATTTACCTGTCATTCGTGAGTTTGATGATGTAACTGAACCCCAATTGACTGAACCTGAACCCACTGCCACCTTAGTTGCACCCACTGCTAGTACAACTGTAACCACTGACACCAACCCTGATGCTATGATTACTTTACCCAAGGATTCACCTCTTGCACCAGTTCACACAGGTCGAAGTGATGAGGGTAGCTTGGAACATCAACATCAATTGACGGATAATGATCAGGTATATGATGACTTTTCCAATGAACCACCTCTCAGACCAGTTAACACAGGTCGAGTTGGGGATGAAAATCTTGAACGATTAAATGAATTGATGGTTAAATGTACAAAAATGGAGAATACGATCAGACAATTGAAGCACATGATGTTTGTGATGGACAAAGTTAGGAGACATGGGCTTAGTGTTGTTAGAAGAGTTAGGAAGCAGAATAAGAAGGTGAGCTCCTCTCAAGATGTGGTTTTGGAGGACCAAAAAAAACAGGGGATGACTGAAGGTTTTGATTCAGTGGAGGCTGCTGTTGTGGATATGGATGAGGATGTGGATAGTGTAGATCATGGAGGGCAGTATGTGGTGTCTGATAAAGATGGGAATGAAGCTGTACTCGAAACCTTAAAGACTGTAGTAGACGATAAAGAGAAGGAGGTGGTGCAGGACACATCCACTGCTAGTGTTTCTGTAACCACTGCTAGTTTTTCAGAAACCACTGCTACAACTTCAACAGAGTTAACCACACCCACTGTTGTAGAAGTTAAAGAGAATGAGGTGGTGCAGGACACATCCACTGCTAGTGTTTCTGTAACCACGGCTAGTTATTCAGAACCCACTGCTACAACTTAGTTAACCACACCAACTGTTGTAGAAGTTAAAGAGAATGAGGTGGTGCAGGACACATCCACTGCTAGTGTTTATGTAACCACAGCTAGTTTTTCAGAACCCACTGCTACAACTTCAACTGAGGTAACCACACCCGCTGTTGTAAAAGTTAAAGAGAATGAGGTGGTGCAGGACACATCCACTGCTAGTGTTTCTGTAACCACTGCTAGTTTTTCAGAACCCACTGCTACAACTTCAACAGAGAATGAGGTGGTGCAGGACACATCCACTGCTAGTGTTTCTGTAACCACAGCTAGTTTTTCTGAACCCACTGCTACAACTTCAACTGAGGTAACCACACCCACTGTTATCTTAGTCTCACACATTGCTATTACTACCACATCTACAATTATCACAACTACATCTGTTTCACCACCTAAATCAAAAGAAGTTGAGAAGGAGGCTGCCAGTACACTGATAAATTTAAGCAAAAGTTCATCAAACCCTAAACCTACCATTGTACCTGCTCCTATATTTCTTAAACCAACTGGACCTAAACCCTTGACTAAAAGTTTGACTATTGGTGAGCCTTTGAAGAAGAAGGTGGCTCTACCAGATATTGGAAAGGGAAAAGGTATTGCTGAACCTGAGATAAAGTTTAAGAATAAAGAAGAGCATATTGCTTATGATCATGACTTTGGTGCAAGAATTGTAGCTGAAGAAAAAGCAGAAATAGAAAGGAAAAGGCTAGAAGAGGAGGAAGCTAGTCAGAGATGGTTAGATGATTGGGATGATACAAAATCCTATCTTGAAGCTTCTAATAATATTAAGAATGAGTACACTCCTCAAGAGTGGGCACTGTTGTCTAATAATCAAAAAGCAAGAATCTTGGGTGAATGGGCAACAAGGATCGGCAAAGAGAGGCAGCAAGTCAAAAGAAAGAAACCCCCTACAAAGAGCGAGATGCAAAATGCTATGATGAAGATTGTCAAGAATTCAGGCATACATATTACTGAAAATCTAAGTAAATGTTCATATGAGAGGATTAAGGAGCTTTGTCTGATGTGTATGCGGGTTAATGATGATTTAAATCCTATGGATTCTGAGAAAGAGGCAGAATGGTTAATGAAGGGATCTAGTTTTAAAAGACAAAAGGTGGATGAAGAGTTGAAAAAGAAAGAAAGAACTAAACAGTATTTTAAGGAGACTGATAATCCTTATCCTGAACCTATTAATCCTATTCCTTTAAAAGCAGTTCATCCTATTATGGATTGGCAGATTGTTATAGAAAGGGGTAGAGAAGTAGTTACGATAACAAGAGGTGATGGATGCAAATATACTTATTTCAAATTTGGGATCTTACTGGATTGTTTGACTAACAGTGATTTGGACCAGTTGTGGAAAGTAATGAAGTTCAGATATGGGAAGTTAGGTCCAAATGAAGAGTTAGCTAAGTTTGTATGGGCTGCTATAAAGAACATGTTTGAACCTGATCTTGATGCTGAATATTGATATGATTGTGAGGTGGTTGAATGGCTATTGTTCTCATACTGCAAGGTTCATGGTGTAAAAACTAAAAAAAAGGAAAGGTTTTTCATGTTTGTTGATAGGGATTATCCTTTATCAAAGAATGTGGCAAGACAAATGCTGGAAGCTAAACTCACTTCAAGAGGAACAAAGGAGACACATCCTATAATTGATCCACTGTTTCAAAAGATAGAGAAGATTGCAGACATATAAGGGCCTTTAGCAATTAAGGCTAAACCTCAGTCTATAAAATTGTAAATATTGGAAACACTACCAGAGGTAATTAAAACACTGCTAGAAGATTTAATCCACTGCTGATGTTAAACCGCGGCTAGTAGTAAAGTATAACGGTTAGGCGCAAAAATTTGGAAACCAAGAAATGGATGCAAAAAGGTCAGACGATACTTTAACAGTAAGGGGCACAATGTTATGTTAATGTCTTCGATTGTTCATTCTTGTTATTTTCGCAATCTCATTTTAAATTAAAATCACATAGATTGGAGAGGATACCCTGGATATGATGAAAAGACAGAAGATTCAAGACCATCCAACTATTGAAGACAAGAAAAAAGGTGAGTAAATAAAATGTATTTAACTCCTACTTACTAGGAAACTTTATTGAATAAAGTATGTTACTAGAAAAGCACATACGATATAACACTAAGTACTTGGAAATCAGATACATTATAACACTAAGTACTTACTAGGGGCATATAGTACTCTTAGTTACTAGGAGATCACATACGATATAACACTTAGTACTTCGCATATCTCACAGTGCTTATAGCGGCAACGTACCCTCAAGCTTATGAATAAAGAAATTCTTGTTTCGAGCACTCAGCTCCAGTTCGCCTGCCAAGATATTCATTTGCATCACTTTGTGTTCACTAAGGGCTTGCTCCTGCTTCAGAAACTCAACAGTTTTTTGTGGCACCTTCTTTCGCACAGTTGCCATCTCTTGAATAACGGCAACCCTTTCACGATTAAGTCTAGCCAATTCTTGAGTTAGGATGTTCACCTTTCTTGCCAATTGAACATCTTCGATTGCAGCTGTACGGCAGTAGTAAATCATCATGTCTGTCCAGTTGTTAGTGTTAGCAGCAGCTCTTATCTCATCACATTTAGGCAGACCTGACATTGTTTTTGCTTACTTATTTATGGAATGATGTTGTGTGAAAATATACTTGCAAGTTTGCTCTTAAATAGACAAATTGAAAGGTAAATAAATAGTCACATGCATACCATTAACGTTACACTATATGCCTGACTCCTATATGTTTTTATAGAAAAGAACAAAAAATATGCACATGTTCAACAGTTGATTGTATAACATTGTCACTAACTAACATCCGAAAAAGAAGGAAAAAAAATGGTGCCTCAATAATGAAGAACATTCTCACAAAGTAACATAAAAAAAAAAAAAACAAATAAAAGCAAGCCACTCCTGTAGCTATTATTATTCAAGTAACAAACATTGAAAATCCTAGATGACTGATAAGTTGTGCTTCCATTGTGTTAAAGTTCAAATTGAAATAACAACTATAAATCGTCCAAATGAACAACATTTTCAGTCACAGGTTGTGACTGAATGTTGTTAGGAACATTGTTTTTAGGAGTAGACGATTCACATTTCCATACGAAATCGTTGTTTGACTGAGCAGTTGCTTCTCCCTGTTTGACCTCTACACGCGTCCTCTGCCCTCCGTGTCGTTCTTGTTCCACTGCTTCTTCGTTAGTTGTAGGGGTGCACGATTGTGAGTTTCTTTTAAATTTCTGAGAGGTGACATTAGTTCAAACAACCATATCAGTAATTACATACAAAATTATATACATTGAAATGAAATATAGAAACACATTTGCCTTGCTTGTCATCAACGGTTCAGTACATGACTGTCTTGTGTGTCCTGCCTTTCCACACCTGCCACAGGTTTTGCTTTCTGGCTCTTCCCCCTGTGACCGGATACATGTTTTTTCTTTGGGTCTTCCAGGTTGCCGCTTATCCATAGCAGGTGGTTTTACGGTTTGCAAGTCATCAGGAGTACGCCACAAGGATACATCTTTTAGAGGATAAACCCTTGCTTCGTATGTATTTTTTAGTGACGTTTTCTTAAACCAATCCATCGCCCAACTGCTAGTGTTAGTCATCCCTTCAACTCTAGACACAGCACAAACATGACCACAAGGTAGACCAGATAGCTGCCATTTGCGGCAAGTGCATTCTCTGTTGTCAAAGTCAACAATATGAACATGTTTCGGATCAGTAACTTGGTAAATCTTGTGCATCTCAATTCCGTTAACACCCCAATTAGCACTCTTTGCCATTCTATTGTTTACTTTTGCATTTGCCCATTCGGTAAGTTGATCCGTTGGAGCATCTGAAATAAAAAAATAATAATACATTTTCGAGCGATGTGCCAAATATGTAATAAACCAATTATAATAGACAGTTTTTTTAAGTTACCTTTGTATTTTGCTCGACGTTCAAAATACCATTTTTGTAGAAGCTTTCGGTAGTACTCCATTAGCTGGGTTATTGGAACCTTCCTAACATCTTTGGTTACAGAGTTTACTGATTCAGCACTATTTGAGGTCATGTAATTGTACCTGTTTGCAGGGCAGTAAGCACGCGACCATTTATCAAATCCAGCTTCATCTTTTAGTGTTTTATACACATCAGGTTTTAATGATTGAATATCAGAAATTGAAGCATCAAACTCCTGCTCTGTGTAAGCTTTGCATGTCCTCCAATATATAGCCTTCCACTTTCTAGTTTTCAAATTGCAGTTCAACATTAAATGACGACAACAAAAACCATGAAACGCGTTGGGAAAAACGGTACTACATGCATGTGCAATTGCCGGATGTCTATCAGAGATGATGGCCAAATTTTTTTACTTCACCAATGCATTCTTTAAGTTTGCTAAAAAACAAGGTCCATGATTCATTGGTCTCACCTTGAGAAACACCAGTTGCAATAGGTATAATCTGGTTGTTGTCGTCCATCCCAACAACAACCATATTCGTACCAAGGTATCTCCCTTTAAGATGTGCGGCATCAATGATTAGCAATGGTCGCATAAAACGTAAGAAGCTCCGAATCTATTTTAAATCAATCATAGATTGCTTAATTAATAATATTTACATAATAATGAAGGTATTAATGATAAATAAAAGATAATAGAATTTATGAAAAACTTACAGCAACATCGAAACCAATGAATACCATCTTAAACTGATCTGTCTCATCTGTCTCAATGTGTGTTACTGTCCCCTCATTTTGCAACTTTAAGTTATAGCAGTAATACGACAACTGCTCAAAAGACTCCCTCGGACAACCGTTCAACAACTGTAATGCAATGGTTTTCCTACCCCAAGCTCGGTAGTAAGAAATGTCTACTTTCCAATCAACATTAAAATCTTTTTTTATGTCCGCACCCGTATAGACCCTTTTGCAATTCCTTAATTTATCAACAAGTATGTGACCCACTAATTTTCGGGTAGCATTTCGATGATTAGGACGAATTTTTGTTCTGGAATATGTATGACAGTCGTTAATGGAAGTAACATAGAAGTATCGGTTAACAACATTTTTTCGTGCGTTAATGTACCAGTTGCAACCTTCTGCAAAACAAGCTACACTTTATACTCAAACATATCAACCAACGCTTTTATTCCTATTGCATAAATGCATCCTTGCTTATCATCAAACCGACTACCCACCTTTAATTTAGATACTACATGGTGTTTATGGTTACTTAGCTTTTTAATTATGGGATCAGCTGAACTGGGTGGATCAGGGATATTTAGAAATGTGGTTTTCTGCCAACTAGGTTGCACATCTATGTTAATGTTTGCGCCTGTACCCTCGTTATTATGATCTTCAACTTTTAGTGTTTGAAAATCAGATTCTTGAGGCAACAAAGGAACATTAAGATCAATATCAAGAGTCTTAGAAGAAGTAGAAGGCTTTACCTCGGAAGATTTCTCGATAAGTTTGATGTATAGTGTCTGGATCACGTTCTGTTTACAACATATTTCATGAACGAAGAAAGAAACATCATCATCGTCACTCACATCAATTTTGGTTGAAGCGGACATGTAGTATAAACTGATGATCTTATCTTTAATCTGTTATTTGTTAGTGTGATAGGTAATCAGATGTAGGTAGGTGATGTTAACTGGAAGTAAAACTCCACGAATTGATCTCTCAAAATCCAAATAAACTTTGAATTTTGGGGAATTAGCCAAAGTCATTTTTATGGGATTTGTGTTCTGGGATTGTACCAAACAATAAACCCAAAAACAATTCGCTGAAAAGAGGACCTTTTAGTCGCTCAATATAAAATTCGCTTAAACTTTTCCCTCCACATTCACAAAGTATATTTCCCGCCAAATTTGATGTCACTCTACTAGAAAAGCGTCAAGTTTACTCATTGGGTGAAATAAAAAAATGGCTCCCTCCTCTGCCTCTACTTCCAGATCCAATCGAAAGCCCTTGGAATACTACATCAATGCTACACACTGCGAATGTCCAAAACCATTACCGGTGGAAGTACAAACCTCTTGGACCCGGACTCATCCGGGTAGAAGATTCAAGGCCTGTCCAATTTATGTAATATTATAATGCATTATACTTATTTTACTTGTTAGGTTGAATATGTGAATTTAACAAATCTTATTTTTAGGACAAAGAGACCAAATGTAACTTCTATGGGTTCCTAGACCCGGAACTACCAAGTCAGTATTACAAAGATTTGTTTTACAAGGAACATGAGGAAAAGAAACATTTAATGAAGACGGGAAAGCGTTCAGTCTCGGATGAAGTTATTGAGGTTTCAAACAATGATATCATGAAAATGTTGGATGAGTTGAATTTATCAAGTCAAGAGTGCAAGTTCATGACAAAGTTATGTTGGTTTTCAGTTTGATTGTTCTCTTCAGTACTGTAGTTTGGTTATGGTAATCTGTTTAGCAATAAGTGTTATGTAATATGTATGTTATAGTCTTTTAGCAATAAGATTGTTTGTAGTCGTTTTTTCAAATGAAATGGATGTTTGTAAAAAACAAACATTTTAGCAATTTACACACAATGTTTGTTGCAAATCAACAGTATCACAACACGTATATACAGAAACAAGGGCTTAAAGAAAGCCTAAATGGGTGTTAGGAATATACCAATTTGCACTACACTGACAAGCATAAGAAGTTGTCTTTTGATGTCCTACATAGACATACAGTTTGTGGTTACATTTGGTTGAACAACAAAAGTCTAAACCCACATACAAGCCATACCCAAAGAGATGAAATGCATATTTATTCATCACTTGTATGAACAGCCACCTTATACTTCCAAAAGTACTCCACCATATGCTCTCGATACGCCAAAGCAACTTGAAGAGGGTCATCAACCTTCATACTTAAGTTGTTACCCAGCCTGTGCAAAAAAATACATACCCAAACTCCACAATCACCGTATGCATTGGCTTGTATAGGGACATCATCCGCAACTCGAAATGTGATCTTATAATGTAACAGATATTAATTTGGCTTGAAGAACTTTACACAAGTTTAGATACTGTGGTAGCATTCTCTCAAAAGTGACCCTCCATTTTAAATTCTTTTCTCTCGTCTCAGGTTCTGGCGTACCTAGTGAGTCATAAATTGTTATAACTCCGGTACGAATTTGTAACTCGGCGAGAAACCAGTGGCAGTCGGGTACGTTCACAGGAAAGTATACCTAAATGTGAACAAAAAAACCTTGTCATAATTCATCACATTTTGAGCATGTCTATATTTACCCAAGTATCTAGAAGAAAGTATGGTCTTTATATACAAACCTTCTCGACACTAGACCATGGCAATGGATAGCGTTGACCAGTGGCGTAGTAGGCACGCATAGACCCATCAAGGATAGATGAAGAGAAAAATGGTCCAGCCATAGCCCAATCGGCATTGCCCGGCCTGAACTGCCACATTAGATCAACCCAAAGATCCAGATGCTGCAAATTTTTTTTATAAGCAACATACCGTTAAACTAATTCAAATAAAAATTATTTTTTTATGGAAATTAAATATCTGTTAAGTACCTCATCTCCAAGCCATCCTTTTTTATTGCCTCTTCCATAACCCAACAAAGCCAACCAAAATGTTCGATGAACAACGATGTCGCCAAGACCCCAAGGAAAGTTATGCGATGACTTCAATTTTTTTTTATAAAGATATCCATACACGCTGGTTTAGTAATCTTGTTGATATCGCAACCTTCAGGACGTGACAGATCCTGAAATTTTTTAAAAACCAGATTAATGTATATGTCTTTAAAATGTCTGTTTGTAAATGTAGTTCTGCTATACCTCTACCCATGTTTCCAACTGATTATCTTCACCACATGGGGGATTAATATCTTTTCTTAGTCTTTTGGAACGTCGTTTCGGCAACTGTGGAGTCGTGGGAGGGAGGTTCACGTATGGGTCCTGCAAACACTTGCCTACCTGCTTTGTCCTTTTTGAGTCAACATCTTCTTTCAAAACAGGAGTACTCTCTTGGGTAACTTTGGCATTAATCTCTTTGGTAACTTTGGCCTTTCTAGTTTTCTTTATTGCTAGGCCATTATAAGGTGACTGTTTGAACTTACTTGCATTTCTCTTCCTTTTAGCACGCATGAAAACATCCTATACAAAAAAATTTCATCATTGAAATAACATCAAACTTTTGAAGTACATGTGGTAACTTTAATAAATAATGTAGCTGTACCTCAGAAGCTGTAGTCAAAGGCTTATTGGCTTGTCTGTTAGAATTATGAAACATGGCCTGTCTTGCCTTCACAGCATCATTATCAATTTTGTCTAATACCGCCTTGGTTGACAACTCATTTGCAACCAGTAACTCAACCCCGCTTACTTTCTCATTAACGTGGCCATCAACATTGTATGCTTCATTATGAATAACCATCTCTCCAAGATGATTCATATGCTCATCCCCCATCCCTGCCATTTGTGACACTGCTTCACTTACTTTCTGACCATCATGAGAATCTATAATGTTATTTTGATTACCTTGAACCCCCTCTATAGATTTCTCAGAAACATTTAACACTGCCTCACGATCATGAGAGTGTTCATCAGCAGCATTGCAATCAACAATGTCATTTTCATTAACTTGAACACCCTCTATAGATTTATCATCCACATTTAAAACTACTTCACCTACTTTCTCACGATCTTGAGAGTGTTGATCAGCAACATTGCAATCAACAATGTCATTTTCATTACCGTGAACGCCCTTTACAGATTTATCATCAACATTAAACACACCTTCATGAGCATGTATTTCATGTGCTTGAACCGCCTCTCCGGGTTTATCATCACCAGATTTATCGTCAACGTTAGACACACCTTCACTTACTTTCACCGTAACATCGGAATCATGAGGATGTATCTCAGTAGCTTGAACCGCCTCTCCGGGTTTATCATCACCAGATTTATGATCAACGTTAGACGCACCTTCACTTACTTTCAGAGTAACATCGGAATCATGAGCATGTATCTCAGTAGCTTCAACCGCCTTTCCTTGTTTATCAGTACCAGATTTATCCTCAACGTTAGACACACATTCACTTACATGTTCATCTACCTCCAGCTATTTGTCCTGATATTCCGAAGGTCCATAAACAGAGAAATCATCTTCTAGCTCAATATGTTCATCTAGCTCCACCTGTTTGCCCTGTAATTATACAAGAAAAACACAACTATATGGATGACCAAATCTAGCAAACATGTATAGATAGTGCAGGTGGAATTAATATATACGTACTTTAACAGCCGATTGAGAAAATTTTTCATTCAAATTAGGTAAATTCAAATGACTGGGATCATGATCTGGAATGTGATCAACTAACGGCAATGGTTCGTCTTGAAGACAATAATCCGCAAGCTGCGACATAGCTGATGGAAAAGCGGCAGGGTCAATATAAGTAAGCCCACCTTCTTCGTTTTCAGCATTAACACAACTCGATTTGTCGCAATTCTGTAGTTAAGAAAACTGATTTAGGTATGTAACAAAATAACGATAAAATAAAAAAGTACTATTAAAAGGAACATAACCTTTTTATAATCAGCCGAATGAACATCATGAGAATGAAGATCAAACAAACTAGGACTACCATTCCAGTTTTCATTATGAATTGGACTTGAAGTCTAAATTTCCATGGCATTTTGGCCAAAACAATCCTCATCCGATTTGTCGTGCATATGAGTTGAAGTCTGAAATTTAAAATATACAATCAATTATACTACTAAAGAAACGAGACCTAAATGATTAATTAATATTAAAGTGTATAATCCATTAGAAGCCAAATTTTCATCAACACATTGCCTTATTTGCAATTGATCCTGAATAATGTATGTATATAATCCAATAAAAATACCTATCTAAATGATGTAGATTAAAAATGAATGTAAAGACCATGTTCACCTTTGGACGTTGTATCTTTAGAGCTTCCTCAACAACGGCAAGTCTATTTTTAATATCATTAAGGACCTCCACATTGGCTCGGGGTTGTATCTTTAGAGCTTCCTCTACAGCGGTAAGTCTATTTTTAATATCATCAACCTCGGCATCTATGTCTAGCTGATTGGAACTTTGATCTTTATCAGTTACTGGCACATCATTATCAGCTAAGGCCACCTCTTTATCAACTAACGCCACATCTCTATCAGTTGTCACCACCTCTTCATGTACCTACAAAGCAAGATCGAAACAGAATATGCATTGGTCAATTGTCAACGTGAATAATCGCACAAACGACGTAGTTGATACGGATGAAAAATAAATGATACAAAATGGGCAACTTACCTCATTAGTGGGATCATCGGCAGGTAATTGATCTTCTAGACTATCCAACCGGCTAATATATGCATTACTTGGTGCAAACCACGGTTGTAACATTTCCGCATTTGTTGGAAGAAGATCCAATACTGGAATAGAACCCTAGTAAACAAACAATTATAAAGTAAAAAACAAATATAACGAAGTCGTAACTTATTTCACAAATACAAACGAATGGAAATGCTTACAGGACCAAAAAGTTTGCCATATTGGCGTTTGCCAAATGTTTTACCCTTTGACCAACAAAGACAACGTGGTATCTTTGACGGGTCTTTGTTCCACCATGAAGTGCTAGTGGGATAACTCTCAAGAATCCATATCTAAAATGAAGGAAAAGAATAAAAGCATTGTATGAACTGCTAGTAAACAAAAAATGAGATGTTCATAAATGTCTACACATCTAACCTTAAAAGCCAAGAAAAAGCCAGAAATATTATATGTTGCAACTGTAGAAGGGTTTTCTTGCAATTTATCTTTGTAGTGAGCATTGTAATGTCGGGGTACCACATTGGCTAAATTTGTGTAAAAACGGGTTCACACGAACTCTCCCCATGGATATGCATTCCATGCCCCAAAATCCTCAACTAATTGCAACAAATGATTGTCAACAATGTACCAAGGTCCACGACCTATGAACACAACCTCAGCGACTAGCAACAGACATACCCTTACCGCATCCTCAGCTGCTAACTTTGAAAATTCTGTGTCATTCCCAAACAAATCTAAAAGCTCATTCCCTTTTACAGTTACCTTTCTTATAAATTGTTTTTCAGGAAAGACACGCAAAGCAAAAGGACTCCGATCAATTTCTACAGGGGGAGGCAAACGACCAAAACGAAATCCAGTCATCAATAGAAACTCTCCCCGAGGAATTTCAATACATTGTTCCCAATTTTGTATAAAATGGGGGGACAAGAATCAAGCAGTTTGTCGATATATACCTAGTGTTGTAAAACGAAATTAACCATATGATTGCCTTTACCTAGCTGAGGAATATCTAACCATGGCCCAAAAACAGTTGCTCTGAACAGCCTCATTCGATCTGGATTGCTTAACAATTTTGACTTAATTTTGCGAAAACAACTTAAACTGGGAACGAACCGTTACCTTATCATCAAAATATTGGGGAATGTGAGCCATTTCGGAGTTTAATTGACTGAATAATTAGGGGTTGATTTAGGGTTTCATAATTTTGAATTGTGTTTTTCTGGTAGTAGAGTGTTAGTGTGTGTGTTTGTGTTTGGGTAAAAAATTTAAAAACAGGGTAAAAAAAAGTGTAAAAGTACTGTTAAAAAGGTACTAAAAGGTACAAACAGTGTACAGTAAAAATGTCGCTTAAATTTATTCGCTTAAGTCGCTCAGCATTGGGAAGGAACTAAATGTATAAAAAAATAATTTAGTAACTTTGACTTTTTTTACTAAAGGACAAAAAAAAAATCGCAAGATTCTTAAAAAAGTCGCTCAGATTAGGTCGCTGTACAATCATAGCTGTAAAAGTCTGAAACAATAATTGGGTACACAAATTACGAAGGACACTTGTCAAGCTTATATGAAAAGTAGAAAAGTCGCAAGTCTCAAATTCTATTTTGAAAATACCCAAACTTTTTGCATAAAAAGTGTTGACACCTTGAGCAAAAAATGCATTCTCATAATTACCCCTTATATAATTACACCCCTCCTCAAATAAGCAACAAAATTTGGGCTTATCAAAAACTCTTTTATAAGACCAATTATATAACCTTAAACAATTACTTGATTGAGCTTCTTTTAGTTATATAAGCTAAAAGCTCAAAAACGGATATAAGCTTAAACAAATACCCCATAATTAGTATATGGGCCAGGAAGGAAATTTTTGTGGTATAACACTTGGATGGCCCAAAAGGAAAAATAGTACAGTATAAATGCTAAGATAAGCGTTATATGATAACGACAGACACTCCAAAACTACGGAGGGGTAATTGGTGTTTCATTGCCTAGCAGTGATACTTGGTAAGCTCAAATAAAGTTCCTTTGTTTGATTACTTACATCCTAACTTGCTTGAGAGTTTGTACAATAAAAAAGTTGTTGGTTATGGTCAAGTTAGGGTTATTATTGCGAAGCTATGTATTGCATATGTGATTGTTCTTGGCTGGGCGGCTCGCTCCTGCGAATTGCATGCTTACTTATAGCTATGTAGGTGTTTTTAAATTTTTACTAATTAAAACGGGAAAAATCAACGTACTATATATAATATGCAGGGAATATATATAGCAATGACTTCGAATTCCAGACAGAAAACCTTGAAAGGTTAGTCATCAAGTACTTATTTATGCACATCAGAGTTAGGTTGGCATGGTTTGCATTGATCAACAAAAATATGGAGTTTGTTTAAATGCGCAGAAGGTGTCAGAAAACCTAAAAAGATCAACTTGGAAACAAAACACAAATCCATGAAAGGTTTTTCTTACTTCTCCCTTATTTGGTTTGTTATTTCTAAGTGTTGCACATGACGAGGTTTACACAATAGTCATGCTTTTGGAGATCGAGGCCCATATATATATAGTGCGCTTCTTAATTGTAACCGAACCTTCTCTTTATCACCTGATGCTTTTTGTTGGCATTTTGTTTATTCAGCATGTGCGGTGGATAAGAAGGAAAGCAATCTAGCAGATGAAAATTCGAGTCTCTTGAATCAGCGATTTATAGGTACAAAACTCATCAAGTATACAAAAGTCGACAAAGTTCCCTTGAAAGAAGAGGACCATAATAGCTGGCTCGAGTTTAAAAAGCTCGATGAGGGGAGGGTATGTAATACACATATTTTGTCAATCTTTTTGTTTTAAATGGTTGCATTTTACATTCATGTATATTTTATCATGTGTACGTATGGCAGCCTGTACTTACCTGCATAGGGGTTAAAGAATTGGAAGGAAAATGGCCGATTGATGTTGATCATCCTTTCGTTGCTGTTATCCGCGATTTTGCCACTGACGCTTTCAATGCGGTCGCCCATATGGTATTCCCATATGCTTTTTGAACATTCGATAAGAATCTATGTTTTATTCTTCATTGTTTTGCTTATAAAATAACTTCTATATTATTTTGTTTGTATGTTTAATTAGAGGTCCAAAAGCAACAGCCTCTGCAATCCTGAAGTTATGAGTTGCAGATACATGAATGTACACAGGTTTTGTTACTT
This sequence comes from Chrysanthemum seticuspe, assembly GCA_019973895.1. Taxonomy (NCBI): domain Eukaryota; kingdom Viridiplantae; phylum Streptophyta; class Magnoliopsida; order Asterales; family Asteraceae; genus Chrysanthemum; species Chrysanthemum seticuspe. The sequence goes on from BPTQ01000007.1 coordinate 52,647,849, forward strand.
CTTCATGACAATGGAAGGGATTGAAGAAGGTATTTTGGGTGTCTACAAAATCATAGTTGCATGTGATCCTATTGATGGTAGCTCATCATTAGTCCGGTTAATACTTACCAACCTTACACCAACTGGTATGTCATTATGATTACTATTATATATCTGGAGTATTGTCGTTTTTATACTCAGTTTGGTGCTACAAACCTAGCAACACATTCAAATCACATGTAATATTTCCTCTTATAGTACTAGAACATTTTTTACCCGTTCAGGTAAATATGGGTTGGTTGTGAAATGGGTCTCAAAAGCCAACCAAAAGGATTTGAACTGCTTACAAAATCCTGGTGCTTTATTATAAAATATATCCGATTACTGTTTCTAAATTAGTATTTGTAGATCATATAGTATAGTAGTATACAATTAGTATTTTTTTTCTTTTAGGTGAGCCATTATCCAACCCACCTTATTTACCCATCTTGTCACCTTTTTTTTTCTATTCCTTGACCTGATGGCATGTGATTTAACTATCATCAAGAGGCCTAGTGACAAGGCGCTTGACCTCCTCACAAGAAGTCAAGGGTAACCTCACTAGGTACACATTAGGTTGTGGCCATGGGAACGGTCGGGGAACGGTCACGGGAATACCTCGGTTAGGCCACATACATTGAGTCAAAGACTCGCCTTCCCTAGGTAATCTACACAGGGAAAACCTCATCCGTTTACCTAATGACATGTGATCTGCAGCTTGTGTTCTTTTTCATTTTTTCCTGAAAATCAACATATATAAGCACAATTTATTATTTTTCTCTCTCACTCTCTATTTTGGCATCGTGTTGCATATATGCAGGTAAGATAGCAATGATTTTGCCTCACTTGATTAGCCTGAGATCCAAACACACAACTATGAAAGGTTGGTTAGCTGATATATCATTAACTGCATTATTACAGCTAGACTAAGAATAAGGTTTCGGTCGCATTCTTCATTAACAATGGCAATTGTGTCCAGGTATGGAACGAGACTTAAAGGCCAAACTGAAGAAAATTCGCAAATCCATCAAAGGTTTTTATTGTTCTCCCTTTTCTTTTCATGTTCTTTTATTAAGTTGTGAAACTGAAATCCCAATTGCTAAACATGTTATGACTTATGTGTTGTGATACCCATAGTAATTTTAAGGGCTAATTACACGATAATATATAATAGTTGTCATGATTTCCTTCTATATGTATCGAACAAATTTTTTTGCTATTCTATGTACTAAACTTGCTTTTTTGGTAATTTTTGTGTACTTTATGACCATTTTGCCCCTCCTGGGTTAATAAAATGAGGGGCAAAAAGGTCATAAAATACACAAAAAATACCAAAAAAGCAATTTTAGTACATAGAATAGCAAAAAAATTTGTTCGTTACATATAGAAGGAAATCATGACAACTATGATACTTTAGAGGCCATTAGCCCTAATTTTAATTGGATCACCAAGTTGCTTGTTTTATACGCATATATTCTTAAACCCAAACATGTGTTCTTTAGCAGTATTGATAAAACCAAATCAAATTATTAGAATACGTAAACCTGAATAAAATTTTGGAAAAAGATTGGGAGACCTAAAAGGCATGACTAATTTTGTGCCTAACTTATGTGTCATTATTTGATTGGATGCTAAAGAAGTGGGTCCGGTTAATACAACCAATGAATTATTGCCACACATGTTTAGTCACAAAATTAGTCATAACTTTTAGGTCTCCCAATCATTCCTCTAAAATTTTATATAATCCTAATGACCCTTTTATGTATATTATGTATGTGGCTTCTTGGATAAAGTCCATATCTTGATAAAACTACTATTCGTAAAATTTATCAAATATAACTATATAATAAAATACTACTTCTCTAATAGATAATAAATATTTAGGAGATCTTATCAACCTTTTGTATATGCCGCAGATAAGAACAAAGACAATGTGGCAGCTGAGTTGATTCACCTGGAAGAAGAGCATAAAGCTACCAAAGGTTCGATTTAATACCCCTTCGCTCTCCTTGAATATTTGCATATGATATTTATATCTTAGTTACAAACCTATTGATCGACTGTTGTACCTAATTATGTGGAAAAGTTTCAAGCTCAGCTGCATAACCATTGTTATATTTATCCAACTTCTTAGAAAAGTGCAGCATCCTTTATAAGCAGATTCAGTCCCAGATACCAGAAACTTGGTTTCCTCCTCGAGTTCATCCAGGTAATTAAATGTTCAGCTTAATTATCCTGATAACCTTTATTGCTTTTATATATTTATAGATGCCTAGATACATTTTGATACCATATTGTAGCTGCATGCTGGAGTGGTGCTAGCCATTTTACTACTGGGTTGATGAAAAGGAGCGGTTCTGGGGGGTATGACTATTATACTCGCTCACATGGTTAGTTGCTTATGATTGACACATACATATCAAGCTACTGAGCTCTTATCATATGAATATTGATATATAGATTTGTTTCCACTTTTCAGATCATATGTATTATGCATTGATAAGGTGATGCTTATGGTGGGTCCTTGGTCGAAGAAATTGGTAAGGTGTGCGGATGTTAGTATAGTGATCTTTCTTTGGTGATTGCATATTATATGATGGATCTAAGTTAAATGTTTTACTAACTTGACTCGTTAAGTGGCAATCAAATAGAGATGCATACAAGTGTCAAAAGAATGGTTGCTAACTTATGTCGGTATTTATATCCTTTAATGTGTGTGTGGAACTGATAAGGCTTTATGAGGAGCTTAACACAAGGTTTGGTTGTGATGACTACTGTTATTAGTTATTACATAAATAAATTAGTATTGGGGTTGAGAAAATCATTTTTTTTTTCCTTTTCAGATTAGTAACCGTCAAACTAGTAAATTTGAAAATGAACCACAAGCCAATTTTACATTTCTGTATACGTTCTGGTAGGAATCTACAAGGCTAACAACAATCCTCCAAATGAAATTGCATTAACTGGTGCCTGCTTTATGATATATAAATTTGTCATATATTTGAGTTTTTCCATTCCTATTTCAGCAAAAAATAATGTCATAAAATAAAAAATATCCTTCAACTTTATGTTTTCACGACCAGAGTTCTCAAATTATAGTTTACTTCACATAAAAACCAGTCATATTGTGAGTTTGGAGATCTGGACTATGAAGGATTTTGAGTTTGGAAGTGGGCAGAGTGATGAAGATGAAGATCATGTGATGGATGAGTGTCTATTAAGTACTCCAGTTCATATATATATATATTTTTTTTTTTTTTTTTTTTTTTTTTTTTTTTTTTTTTTTTAATTATCCCCTATCACTTGTAGATCCTAGAGCATCAAGCCATCAACTATGATTGTAGGATGTCGGGACAAGACACTGCTTCAGTAGATATGATGTCTTTTTTAGTCATAGCCGGTCGTCAATAAACCGACAAGTCAGTCATGCACAATTGTCAAATAGCCCTTTGTTAAAACCACATGAAATCGTGGCTTATTGCTTTTTTTTTAGCAAAAGGTATGTACGTGTGATATATTTTAGTGAAAAAAATTAGGCACCGGTGATGATATAAACCAGTGTTGCAAGAAAAAGCTTAAAAGGCTGATCAATCATCATCTAGGCATTACATGGCCACCAAACTTTACGATTTGTGTAAATTGGTCAACTTTGATCAACGGCGGTCAATGCCAGTTAACGGTGGTTAAACTTGCCGAAAACCTGCAAATTTTGCTAGAAATGCCCAAAACTCGCCGTAAAAGTGTTTTAATAACTTATAGTTGCTGTTTATATCTATTACAAGCTGTTTTTAAAGAAAACCTTTCCGGAAATACCTAAAACATGTCGGAAATGCTGATCCAATTAATCACCGATTAATCCCACCTAGACCGATTACAAGCTACGAGGAGGTCGACCGCCCGACTACCGATTCACGATTTTTGTAACCTTGATATAAACATATAAGAAAAAAGTAACAAGACAATGGTTAAGAAAGAAAAGTAAATGGGGTAGGATTTTCAAATGGTGGAACTTACACATCTCTCAACCCGCCTGACCTAACGACGCCCTCACCCTTGCTGACCGTGCAAACATCTCGACTTCATATAAAGCCTTGCTTGACGGCGTGGTTCAAACAAGCATTTGGACACTTGAAGTTTAGAAACGAGAGCACTTTCAATACCAAGAAACCAAGGACTAAACTAATGCTCAATGACATTAAGCTTTACTCTCATACTTGGATCTAATTTGAAACGACCTCTTTTAATCAGATTGAATGATTTTGTAACCGTTATAACATTCTCACACATATCTTGTAATTATTGGGCTAATTCAATGTCCAATGATATTTAGTATAGAATTTAAACGAAATATAACCTAAGTATAGAACAAGTTCTTGAATGTAAGAATACATTCATGGAGTCATCCTCAAAAAGTTCTTCAGAGTCTTAAAGGAAGACTCATCACAACCTAAAGAGAATCTCAAAGAGTGAAGACATGGACCATGATGATGAAGTCAGTGAGTGATGTCACTGACTCGCTGAAGATATCCACAAAATATGAAGACAACCTGAGACAAACATTTTGGTAGGATGTTTAAGTCTCTGAAATATAGTCGAGAAATATTTTGGGAAGATACGTGAAAAAAACCTTATCATAAAATCAAGATATACTTTATTTGCTAAAAGGTACAAATAGTTGTCATCCTCGTTTCACCAAAAGTATGTTAGTACATTAGAAGCAAAAGTACAAAGCGTATTTTTGCTTATCATGTGTTGACACACACCTTTTACCCCATGGACATCTACTGCCTTTACTTATAAATAGGATGTTGTAATGAATGAATATGCATCTCTTGTATTAAAAGTTTGTAACACATTGAATACTTCATATTCCTTCTCCAAAATAGAACTAAGTCTCGGATAATAGAAATCTGTTGGATAAGCATTGTACTTATTCAAACACATACTTTGATTTGTACTTGAGTTTAGTGAAGAGATCGTCACACATACTTGTCATTCAATCCTGAATGTTATTCCGCAAACAATCAAATATAATTCTTTGATTTATATATTAAAGAGTTAGAGTAAGGATCAAATGAGAAATAAAATTAAAATGAGAAGAAACCACAACCTCACATTTCAGATGCACCTGCAAACATAGATGCATCTCCCCTTAAATTAATCCACCTTATTTAAAATGTGTGGCTCAAATTTCTTCTCATTCTTCTCATTTCAAATTTTCTTCTCACTAGATCTCTTCCCTAAAGAGTTAAACATCGAAAATTATATTTGTGTGTTTATTGTTCATTCATATGTTATAGTATTAATTGTGTAAACTAATATCTTAGACATGTTACGTGTTTAATTTATTATCACAATTACCTATATATCCAACTCACACTTATAATTGCAAATATATCTTTTCTATACTTAAAAATTATCATGTATATCCAAATATTTAATATATCTATAAATAAAATCTAAAATAACTTGCATAATCATAAATTGACCATCATACCCTTATTACTGTTAGGAATTTACAAATGGTAATACAAAGTGTATATTACAAATATCGAAAGATTACAATAACATGATTGAGGCCTGCGATTAGCAGTGTCCTAAAACATAAATTCCCCTGAATTGGTGCGACGCCTGTTTTGAAGATTCAACAATCAGTTCAAGAATAATAAATCTTGAATCTGACGAATCTGAATCATCCTTCATGATGGATTCTGATGTTATGTATATAGTGCGTGAAAGGTGTTAATACAAATATCGTCATTAAACGTTATTTATATTTTTTATCTTTACCTAAGTTTTGTTAACGACAAAAGTAAATTTAATTTGTATAAAAGCTTAAAGCTTGTCAAGTTTAATAGATATTAAAACAAGCTTTTTCAAATAATATCTTCATCATTTAAGCATTTACATTGTGACTAATCATATCTTAATATGAGTCTAAGCATAATGTATGAGAGTAGTTTTTAGAATGTTTTAGTTTCTTAAAAACTAAACATTACTTATGTATTTGCATATTTCTAAAAATAGAAAAACAACACATGACATCATGTGATGCATCATGGAAATCATTGGAAGATTTCATTAGATATTTTGTGTAGATTTGTACTCTTCATATCTTACACAATCTTACATAGATATGGTTGACTTTGGCAAGATCTTGATATCTTGCTGTCAGACCCCGGCGGCACCAAAATATATAACGGATGGAACCCTTTCAAGGGTTCCGCCGTCCGTGGTGCCTGCTGAAGGTTTTGGCTACAAATAGCAAAGCCAAACCAAGTAGTTTCTCATCCCTTTATATCATACTCTCTTACATATCTTCTCTCTAACCTTTCTAACTCAGTTTCATATCATATTAGTGATCTCTTTTGTAGCAAAGAAGATCAAGTCACATTCAAGCTTCAAACGAGAACTTGGAAGTCTTGTTTGTTTAGTGTTGTATGATATTGTGTTGATTTATACTTCATTGTTATATTAAACCATCATAATCTTGTAAGTGTGAGTGGTTAGTATTTTAGTCCTCAAAATACATTGTGTGTGGGAGTGGTTGTACCCTTGGAAAGAGCTCGACATCTAGCTTAGCGTCGGAAATAGTGTAGCGAAGTGTAAAGGTTTCTCCGCCGGTGAAAGGAGCTTGTTGACTAGTGAAGTTAAACTCTCGAGTGTGAGACTCGGGGAGTGGAGTAGGGCAAGGAAAAAGAGTCCTTGTAGACCGAACCACTATAAACAACTTGTTGTGGTTTGATCATTTCTTTCCTTATTTACTCTTTACATATTGCTTGCATATTTCATTAACATATCTAAGATCAATATCAATTGATCTTTCAATAAGTTTTAAAACAAAGTTTTTAATTGGTAAACTATTCAACCCCCTTCTAGTTTTCTACAATTGGTATCAGAGCCTCGTTGCTCAAGAATTTCTAAAATAATTTGTATTTTATAAACTTGAAACGATTGGTATCACCACTCTTTGAAACCAATGGATTTATCTATTGGAAAAACCGTTTTGAAACATATGTAAAATCAAAAGATATAGATCTTTGGTTTGTTATTGTTAAAGGGGATTTTAGTTCTACAACAAAAGATATTTCTGTTGATGAACAAAAGAAATTAGTTGCTAAAAATAATGAAGCTAAAATGATGCTTTATAATGCTTTACCTAGAAAAGAATATGAAATAATTTTTATGTGCGAAACCGCCAAAGATATTTGGGAATCTTTGATTGTTACACATCAAGGTAATTCACAAGTCAAGGATAACAAAATTGATCTTCTTGTTCAACAATATGAACAATTTATTATCCCTGAAGATGAAACCATTGATTGTGGCTTTGCTCGCTTTAATACTATTATTACATCACTTAAAGCACTTGATGAATCTTTTCGTAGTAAGAACTTTTTCAGGAAATTTGGAGAGCTAAAGTGACCGCTATTGAAGAATCAAAAGATCTCTAAAAAATGTCACTAGACGAGCTAATCGGTAATCTCAAAGTACACGAAATGGTGATGGAGAAAGATTCGGAGATCATCAAAGGAAGAAGGGAGAAGATCAAATCCGTTGCTCTAAAAGCAAAGGCGGAATCAAGTGATGATGACGAATCTTGCTCCGGTAGTGAAGTTGAGGAGTATGCCATGGCCGTTAGAGATTTTAAGAAGTTCTTTAGAAGAAGAGGAAAGTTTGTAAGACAACCTCGAGAAGAAAAGAAGCCATTTCGAAAAGATCGGGATGACAAAAATGGTAAAGGTGAAAGAAAGTGTTTTAGATGTGGTGATGCAAGTCATCTCATAGGAGAATGTCCCAAGCCACCTAAAAGCAAAACTCAACGAGCTTTTGTAAGTGGTGCTTGGAGTGATAGTGAAGACGATGAAGAATCAAGCAAGGAAGAGATCGCTCTAATGGCACATGAGTCAAACGAGGTACTTTCCGACTCTTCTTATTCTTCTATTGATGATGACACTTTGCAAAAACAATATAATCAATTGTGTGAGCTAAGTCTAAAAATCATAACTAAAAATAAATTTTTAAAAACCAAAAAGGAATTTTTGAAAAATGAAGTTTATGAGTTAAAAGAAAAAGCAAAACGACTTGAAAAAGGAAAAGCAAATGACGATGGTTGTAAATCATGTCAAGAGCTCAATCTTGAAATAGAAAAACTAAAGCTCACACAAGATGTTCTAATCGAACAAAATTCTAAATTTAAAAGGTTTAACAAAAACATCGCACATGCCGATGAAATAGTTAAAATACATAAAACACCAGGAGATATGAATGGGCTAGGATTTAATGATGTATTAATTCCAAAGAGTCAAAACAAAATGGCCAAAAGGACGAACAAACTGTCAAAACTGCTGCAGTACAACACGGACTAGACGGACCCAAAATAAGGGTTCCGTCCGTTGAACCAAATGGTGGCGTGGGTACTTCAGCAGGACAGAATGTTTGCGATACGGACCGTAGTGAATTTGTCAAAGTAACAAAGAAAACCAAGGATAGTGTTAAACTAAAACCAGCTGTTACATCAGGAGTAGGACTTGCTAAAAATGAATTTAGATAAAAAAACTACTCAACAACGACATAAAACACCTCTTGCCAAACGCCCCTTTCCTAAGAGCAACCACAACGTACATCCCAACTACCAACACAACGGTTGGAATCAAAACTTTCCTAGACCATATCAAACTCCAGATTACATGTCATGGAACTCTTACCCATCATTTCCATACATGAATCAAATAAATGGTATGTTTAACCCAAACGGACCCATGAGATATTGGGGACCAAATGCTTGAGTTATTTGCTTCTTAGGTATGCTTGAAAGTTGGATTGGAACCTGATGAATGGATAAAAGATAGTGGATGCTCACGACACATGACGGGCAACAAAAGTCTCTTCTTATCATACCAAGAGTATGACGGAGGTAATGTCACTTTTGGTAGCAATCTCAAAAGCAAAATCATTGGCAAAGGTACGATCGCTCATAACTCTCTAACTATTGAAAATGTTGCTCATGTAGATAGGTTTGGATTTAATCTACTTAGTGTTAGCCAATTATGTGATAAAAAGTATAAAGTACTATTTGATGAAAATGGTAGTAAAATACTAAAAGATGGTATCACCATAGCTAAAGGAGTTAGGAAAAATAACATATACGTCATGAAAATAGATAAAACATCTAATGACAAACTTTGCCTAACAACGTTAGATGATAGCTCATCTCTTTGGCATAGACGCTTAGGTCACGCTAATATGAGACTTATACAAAACCTATCTTCGAAAGAGCTAGTTAGGAATTTACCAAATCTAAAATATGACCAACACTTTTGCGACGCTTGCAAAATTGGTAAACAAACCCATAGTAGTCATAAATCTAAAAATATGGTGTCCACATCTAAGTGTCTAGAATTATTGCATATGGACTTGTTTGGTGCATCCGCTATAAGAAGCTACGGAGGCAACTTATACACTTCGGTCATAGTAGATGATTACTCACGATTTACTTGGACGTTGTTTTTGAAAACTAAAAATGAAGCTTTTGATAAATTTGAAATTCTTAGCAAGAAAATTCAAAATCAACTAGGTGTTAAAATTGTGGCGATCCGAACGGATCATGGTCGTGAATTTGACAATGCAACTCAATTTGGAAACTTTTGTGATACAAATGGTATAACACATAAATTTTCGGCTCCACGAACACCTCAATCAAATGGAGTGGTAGAACGTAAAAATAGAACAATTCAAGAAATGAGTAGAACAATGCTTAATGAACAAAACATTCCTCAAAAGTTTTGGTGTAACGCGGTTGACACTTCTACATATATTTTAAATAGAGTCTTAATTCGTCCTTTCATAAACAAAACACCATATGAGCTTTATAAAGGTAAAAAGCCAACTTTAGGATATTTTAGAGTCTTTGGTTGTAAATGCTTTATTCTTAATACTAAAGAGTATCTCACCAAGTTTGACTCAAAGTCTTATGAAGGTCTATTTCTTGGTTATTCTCAAACTAGTAAAGCTTATATTGTCCTAAACAAAGAAACAATGATAGTCGAGGAATCGTTGAACATAACATTCGACGAAAGTCCACCTCCCTCTAAGACATCACCTTTGGTAGATGATGACTTAGTTGAAAGTCAAATGATAGAAAGTCAAGAAATAATTAATAATAACAAGGAAGATGAACCATTAAATAAAGAAATTGTAAACATCAAAGAATCTAAAAGTCATCATTTAGACAAAGTCATAGGACAACTTAATCAAAGAACCTTAAGGTCACAAGCCCAAAATCAAAGTAATTATTTTTGTTTTGTATCCACCATTGAACCGAAAAACATAAATGAAGCAATAAAAGATGAATCATGGGTAATTGCCATGCAAGAAGAGTTAAACCAATTCGTTAGAAATGATGTTTGGAAACTAGTTCCAAAACCTAAAGATCAAACTATAATTGGAACGAAATGAGTTTTTCGAAATAAAATGGATGAAAATGGTGTAGTATCTAGAAACAAAGCTAGGCTTGTTGCACAAGGTTATAATCAACAAGAGGGGATTGACTATGATGAAACTTATGCGCCGGTAGCTAGACTCGAATCCATTAGAATATTACTTGCTTATGCATGTGCTTATGACTTTAAATTATTTCAAATGGATGTTAAAAGTGCTTTTCTTAATGGGTTTATTAACGAATAAGTGTATGTTGCTCAACCTCCCTGTTTTACCGACTTTGAGAAACCACATCATGTCTTCAAACTCAAGAAAGCATTATACGGCCTTAAACAAGCACCAAAAGCTTGGTACGACCGACTTAAGACTTTTCTTATTGATAACAAATACACTATGGGATTAGTAGATAATACTCTTTTTACCAAGAAAAAGGAATCACATATTATCATTGTTCAAATATACGTTGATGACATTATATTCAGATCAACTTGTCAAGAGCTATGTGATGATTTCTCTAAAATCATGCAAGACGAGTTTGAAATGAGTATGATGGGCGAGTTAAATTTCTTTCTAGGACTTCAAATTAAACAACTAGAAGATGGCATATTTTTTAACCAATCTAAATATATAAAAGACATGCTTAAGAAATTTGGTCTTGAAGATTCCAAACCAACTAAAACACCCATGTCCTCGGACACTAAACTCACCAAGGACGAAGAAGGTGAATCCGTAGATAACACTAAATATAGAGGAATGATTGGTAGCCTACTCTATCTTATGGCTAGTAGACCCGACATTATGTTTAGTGTTTGTCTATGTGCTCGCTTTCAAGAAAACCCAAAGGCATCACACTTAGAAGCCTTAAAAAGGATTTTTAGATACACTAAGGGAACAACGTGTTTAGGATTATGGTATCCCAAAGGAACGGGTGTAGAAACCATAGTGTATGCTGACTCGGATCATGCCGGTGATTATGTCGATAGAAAAAGTACAAGTGGTATTTGCACTTTTGTTGGACATTGTCTCACCTCATGGTTTGCAAAGAAGCAAACAGCTTTAGCCATCTCAACTACTGAAGCCGAGTACGTCTCAGCCAGAAAAGCATGTCAACAAGCTCTTTGGATGAAGAAAGCTCTCGTAGATTACGGAATTCATCTCAACGACATTGTAATACTTTGCGACAACAAAGGAGCCATCGATCTCAGCAAGAATCCCGTTCAACATGCTTGTACAAAGCATATTGAAATCCGTCATCATTTTCTTCGCGACAATGTTCAAAAAGGAAACATCTCAATCAAGAAAGTATCCTCCGAATATAACATTGCCGACATCTTAACTAAGCCTCTTAAACGAGAACCTTTTAATATTCTTAGACTTGGTTTAGGCTTAATGGAACCAAACATGTAGGATAAACATAGCCCAAAACATTAGAATAGTCAAAACAAAACAATTTTGTTTTGTATCTGCTACTGTAACCACGGCACCAAACGACAACACGGACGGAACCAAAAATTTGGTACCGTCTGGTCCGTGGTGTCTACAGAAGCAAAACTGCTACCTACAAAACATCTTCTTCCTCAAAACCCACTTTACCAAAACGTGTAAACATTAAACCAAGCTCATTATTGACACCTTCCCACTCACTAATCACTGAAGATAACATCATTGTAAGTATCCTAACTACATTTTATCTCTTAATTCTGAGTCTATGATTCTTATTTATGCACAAAACCATTACAAATCATTACATGGGGTTTTATGTATGCTTTTATTCTAAGTATGAATTCAATTGGCAAATTGCATAACTAGTCATTGAAATTAGGTACTACATTATCATATTGCATAAACAAATCATGCTTCCCACTAATCAATAGATAATATCTATAAGGCCTTATTCAAATAACCAAACACCTCATATCAAAATTTTTGAAAAGCTTCTTACTTGTAGGAAAATATTTTTTTTTTTCATTGTTAATACAAATAGAAACGTTAGACTTTCATCACTTGCTTGCTCTTGAATACTAAAGGTATTGCATAACTAATATGCATTCCAGGGTATATTCAAATGAAGCCACATTGAATTAGGAGCATTTGGGTTATCTCATGATATTTGCCAAACACCCCACTAAAACCATTTTTATGCATAAAATGAGTCGAGATAACCGCAACTCCAAATCATTTTCATATAGGCACACACTAGAACTAAAACGTTAAAGTTTATTCTCATTTTTAACATATTAATTCTTGCCCCTAGGAATAACCATGGTAGCCGCAAGATTCTATGATCACAAGGACACCCTTGGCTACATTCCCAAACATCACAAAACCAAAGGACTTTCCAAGGAACAAGTAGAAATCTTTAAAATTCTAGAATCAAGGTATTTCTATGAGGGTAGAACCATTCACCCATCTTTCATTGAAAATACCAATCTCCGTGAAGAACTAGCCGCCATTCAATTCGATTGTCTTCTTGACATCGATGAACCAATTTGTCCTAGGTTTGTGTTAGAGTTCTATGCTAGTGTGACCGGCTTTAGTGATGAAGATGATGATGAGTTTTGTCTTAGGTTTAAAATCAATCAAAACGACTACACCATCACCTTAACCAACTTTGCTCAATTGCTAGGAATTCCCAACCGAGGGACATGTGTCTACTCGGATAAGTGGTCACTCACCACTCTTGATGCAAACAATGACCGCACTTCTCCCTACCAAACACCTCTAGCAAATAAGGATGTCATCCGTGAGCACCTATTTTTCCCAAGGGGAGATACAACCCGAGTCACCCGAAAAGGAAAAGAAGTGAACTGAGATCCATATGGAATGGAGCTAAATGAACTTAAGCCCGAATTTAGGAAATGGGAAGAACTACTTAGAGCCAACATCATTAGCACCATAGGAAATAGGGATCACATCAATGCTTGTCTTTGCCATATGCTCTACAACTTGTCCACCCGTCAACCATTCAATTTAGCCTACTACATTGCTAGGAGAATGGTTGATATTCCAACACAAGGATCGGTTGCTCTCCCATACGGGATGCTTCTCACCCGTCTCTATAGATCCTTTGCACCAATTCCACCAAGCCCAAAAGGGATGCACCTTCACTACGAGCTCATCCCTCACATCTTTGTACGTTTGAGTGATGCACGAGTTGCTAAGACAAAAGGCAAGAGAGCAAAACCTCCAACTCCATCATCATCATCATCAAATAGCTCCGATGATGGTCTTCCAAACTCTCGCCTTCCACCTCATGAGTATTATGCATCTCTTCCCGAGATTGAGAATGAATCAGCAGAGTTCAAGCAAACCAAAGGGATGTTCAAGTGCCTTGGTAGAATGATGAACAAGATCTACAAGAAGTTGGATAAGTGAGAATCGTTTTTAAAGAGCGTTTGGAACAATACATTATCTCTAATGTTTGATACAATTTGGTTGTTTTTATCTTGTAGGATGATAATATAACTTGAAACAATGATGTATGCTAACAATCTTATACAGGGAGATAGCAGAAGTATGCTATCAAATTTTACCCATTTTCACTATAATGTGAAAATCACTTAGCCTTGCTCAAAATCCATGCTCCATTATGTTTGTACATGTGTTATTTACTTTTCCTAACTAGAAATGTTTAGTGTCACAAGTTTTGAGAAAAATTTCAGGTTTCAGAAAGGTCCCCTACACCTTAAAATACACTCTGTAAAGTTTTATGCACTGCACGGATCAGACGGCACCAACGTTTTGGTTCCGTCTGTTATGAGAAATGGTACCGCCATACCTGTACAGGCGGACCAGACGGCACCCTTTTTAGGGGTCCGTCTGTGTAAACTTTTGGTGCCGTGGATCCTCCAGGTAACTTTCTGAATTTTGATACTTTCGTCATTCCAAATTACCATCCATTGCTTGTAGGTTAATCTTAACTAGTTTATATCCTTATTAGAACTAGTATAATTCACTTAGGCATATAAGAAATCCATTTCCCACCAAAATTCAAAAATTTGAAAAATTCACCCAAGGAGCCCTTTGGCATAAAGGAAGGAACCAAATTTTTGGTACCTTGAAATCCGTGGGTAATCTGATTGTTAGGAAATTCCACTCATTAGAACACATTTATTGCAAATCTTTGCTTCTTCACTCCATCTCTCTTGTATGGCTTGACTTGGGTGATATGACTAGCATTTAACCCACTTCCAAATCATTAGGAACCTCATCCCTTCTATGGTTTAACATCAAATCAAACACATTTCTCCATAACTTTTCACTTCTATAAATTGAGAGGTTTTACCATGATAATCCTCACACCTTCTTCATTCTTACCATCATCTAGCAAAACAAAACACAAGTCAAAATGACAAAATCCTCTCCTAAACCTTGCAAGAAAACCGCTAGAATTAGCGTGAGGCCTTGTTGCTTCTTAAACTTGAGCTCATCATTCGAGTCTTCTCCACTCACAATCTCATCCCCCATCCGAGATGATACAAGCCTAACTTTGGCTACTCCTAACCAATCACCAATTGTGATCACCACTCCACCACCTACAAAAACACCAACTTCACCTCCACCGGCACCCATCCAAATATCCAAAACACCCTCACCACCAAAGTCTCCAACTCTCATTCCTATGGAGTTATTTTCCACACCACCCACTTCTCCAAATCCTTTCTTGGAGGACTTGGATGACTTGCCTCCTAGGCCAAATCATCCACCACCATTGCCTTCCTTTGGCACAATTGAGCGGTTTGCTCATGAATCACCTAGGCCATCCTTTGACCCAAACGCCCCATTAGGGCCAAAACCTCTTCTCTTCCACCCCATTCACAAAGACATTCATGGTCCTTTGTATGGGGACCAACCACTCCCCACATCAATGTCCCCTCACTTAGAGGACATTGAGGAGTGCATGTGGGATGCTAATCCCACAAGAGAGGAGATTCAAGCGGAACTCCAACACCTCCACCAATTCAAAGGCATGGTGGATTCTCACCTTAGTGAGACTATGCAAATGCAAAGTGCTTTGCTAGCCTCCATCATGACCACCCCAAACATCCCCACCAACACCAACACATCTACCATTCCACCACCTCAACCTCACCAAACATACTACCCCCTAGGCATGGTTGCTCAACTTGTGAGCAAACCGCCCAAACCGTTGATAGGACCCGGGTTATGGTCCATGACTTCCAAGAGAAAATGAGGTTTATCCTCAACCACATCCTTGAGCGCCTCAACGCTCTTTCTCATCCACCATCTCATTAGGATGGTCATAGATTAGCATTTCTAAGTTTTTCTTTTCTTAGGATTATTTATTTTCTTGTACTAAAAACACATCATTGTGTTCTCTTTTCATGATTTTTATTCATAAAAATTTTTAGCTAATGAATGGTGTTTTCTACATTGTTGGTGCCTTTACATAGTGTTTGGAAATGCTTGTGAATGATTATTATTACTAACATTTTTTTTGTAGCTTTATTTTCACAATCCATGTATCTTCCCATTAAGCACCCAATTTAGGGGGAGCTTCGATCAAGGGGGATATAATGGCTCGGGTTCATTACATTCCGCATCGCCTCTTCTTTTTGTTGAGACAAAAAGGGGGAGAAAAAATAGAACTTGTTTATATTTGACTTTTCTGAAAAAGTCAAACTGCATACATTGACTTTCTGAAAAAGTCAAACATGATACTTCATTGGTAATACTTGACTTTTCTTAAAAAGTCAACTGCATACTTTGACTTACTGAAAAAGAAAACATCATGCATCAACTAGTGAATACTTTGACTTTCTGAAAAAGTCAAACATCATACACTTGCATAATCATTTCTTTTTCAAGTTCTAAAACTAATATTTTTATAACTCTTGCACAAACTTTGTATCTTTTATAAAAATAAAATTTATATTTTGTCCTCAACAAAAAGGGGGAGATTGTTAATAAAAATATCGTCATTAAACGTTATTTATATTTTTGATCTTTACCTAAGTTTTGTTAACGACAAAAGTAAATTTAATTTGTATAAAAGCTTAAAGCTTGTCAAGTTTAATAGATATTAAAACAAGCTTTTTCAAACAATATCTTCATCATTTAAGCATTTACATTGTGACTAATCATATCTTAATATGAGTTTAAGCATAATGTATGATAGTAGTTTTTAGAATGTTTTAGTTTCTTAAAAACTAAACATTACTTATGTATTTGCATATTTCTAAAAATAGAAAAATAACACATGACATCATGTGATGCATCATGGAAATCATTGGAAGATTTCATTAGATATTTTGTGTAGATTTGTACTCTTCATATCTTACACAATCTTACATAGATATGGTTGACTTTGGCAAGATCTTGATATCTTGCTGTCAGACCCCGGCGGCACCAAAATATATAACGGACAGATGCCTTTCAAGGGTTCCGCCGTCCGTGGTGCCTGCTGAAGGTTTTGGCTATAAATAGCAAAGCCAAACCAAGTAGTTTCTCATCCCTTTCTATCATACTCTCTTATATATCTTCTCTCTAACCTTTCTAACTCAGTTTCATATCATATTAGTGATCTCTTTTGTAGCAAAGAAGATCAAGTCAAGCTTCAAACGAGAACTTGGAAGTCTTGTTTGTTTAGTGTTGTATGATATTGTGTTGATTTATACTTCATTGTTATATTAAACCATCATAATCTTGTAAGTGTGAGTGGTTAGTATTTTAGTCCTCAAAATACATTGTGTGTGGGAGTGGTTGTACCCTTGGAAAGAGCTCGACATCTAGCTTAGCGTCGGAAATAGTGTAGCGAAGTGTAAAGGTTTCTCCGCCGGTGAAAGGAGCTTGTTGACTAGTGAAGTTAAACTCTCGAGTGTGAGACTCGGGGAGTGGAGTAGGGCAAGGAAAAAGAGTCCTTGTAGACCGAACCACTATAAACAACTTGTTGTGGTTTGATCATTTCTTTCCTTATTTACTCTTTACATATTGCTTGCATATTTCATTAATATATCTAAGATCAATATCAATTGATCTTTCAATAAGTTTCAAAATAAAGTTTTTAATTGGTAAACTATTCAACCCCCCTTCTAGTTTTCTACAAAAGGGTTCAAGCAACCATAACAACTATTCAAGAATACCGTTATATGGTATAAATGACAAAAAGTAAAATGTTGCATTAGTGAAACATCACAATGATAAAACCTAATTTTGGGTCATTAAAATGGCAAATAGTTGTGTTCTCTAAAGTCGGGTTGGACACATTCAAAGAATAAAACATTTAATACAGTAAGGTAGCAGTGTACTTTTATAGTTAGATGTTTGACACGTCGCTATTAAGCAACAAGTAACAATCTTGTATTCTGCCTATAAAAGACAATGTCTCAAATGAGTAAATGTTATTTTATGCAATTAATGTGATGCACATGCACACGAGCATTTACTCCACGAAAGAACTAAAATAAACCTATTTTGACATCTACTATGATGAACTTACAAAAATGTTTATACATTTAAAACTCCATTAATTTATAAACATTTTCAAATCATAAATCTATTTTCACTATAAATAAACCTATTCATAAACCTTTTCGTATCATAAAACACTCTCAACACTCTCAGTATACATAAATTTTAGACCTCTTCAAAATCCTAGACATATTCATGCCACATAGACATGAAATAGTTTCTCACTATGGTATACAAAGTCTTGGACCTCTTAAAAAGATTTTAGTTTATACCTATTCTTGAAACACCATAGTGGATGCTCTAAGTCCTTGAATCTATTCAGAGTGTTAGTATAGTTCTACATAACACTTACTTTAGTTAGTGTTTGAGTTAGTAAAGAGATCATCATACATTATCATTCAACTTAGACTCTTATTCAACATACATTCTTAGTAAATTAATTGATTCATTTATAATCAGAATTTAAATGTTAAAAAACACCTGTGTACATCTTTCTTACTTGTTATCTTGTTAAACGTTTTTATACATTACTAAGCATGGATATTGGTTAGTTAACTTTGTTAATATTTGTAACCAACTAAAAGTGAACAATAACTAGAGTTAAAGAGGCGAAGTGAAAAAAAATAAAAAATAAAATACATCGACAATCTAAAAAATTGTAATCATTATATGATGGTATACAAAGTTTTTTTTTTTTTTTTTTTTTTTGGTTAACACACATTACATAATTACACCCTTCCTCAAATAAACAACAAAATTTAGTCTTATCAAAAACTGTTCCATATAAGACTAACTATATACGGAGTAACTTAAACAATTATTTGATTTAGCTTCTTTTAGTTATATAAGCTAAAAGCTAATAAACGGATATAAGCTTAAACAAATAGTACCCCCAAATAAGTATACGGGCCACAAAGGTAATTTTTGTAGTACTAATAGATGGGCCAAAAGAAAAAATTAGTATGCTAAGATATACAAGCCTTATATATGATAACGACAGACACCCAAAACCGCGGAGGGGTAATTTGGTGTTTCGTTGCCTAGCTTTGATACTTGGTAAGCTCAAATATAGTTTGTTTGTTTGATTACTTACATCCTATCTTGCTTGAGAGTTTGTACAATAAAAAAAAGTTGTTGGTTATGGCCAAGTTAGGGTTATTATTGCGAAGCTATGTATTGCATATGTGATTGCTTTTGTCTGGGCAGCTCGCTCCTGCGAATTGCATGCTTGCTTATAGTTATGTAGGTGTTTTAAATTTTTTACTAAAAAGGGAAAAATCAACGTATATGAATATGCAGGGATCGATTTGAATTCCAGACACAAAAACATGAAAGGTTAGTCATCAAGTACTTATTTTATTCACATCAGAATTAGCTTGGTTCGGTTTGCATTGATCAACAAACATATGGAATTTGTTTGAATGCGCAGAAGGTGTCAGAAAACCCAAAAAGATCAACATGGAAACAAAACACAAATCTATGAAAGGTTTTTCTTACTTCTCCCTTCTTTGGTTTGTTATTTCTAAGTGTGGCACATGATAAGGTTTACGCAATCGTTCTGCTTTTGGAGATCGAGTCCCATATATATATTGTATTATTATTGTGCTTCTTAATTGTAATCGAACCTTCTCTTTATCACCTGATGCTTTTTGTTGGCATTTTATTCAGCATGTGTGGCGGATAACAAGAAAAGCAATCTAGTAGATGAAAACTCGAGTGACTTGAATCAGCGATTTATAGGTACACAACTCATCAAGTATACAAAAGTCGACAAAATTCTCTTAAAAGAAGAGGACCATAATAGTTGGCTCGAGTTTAAAAAGCTAGATGAGGGGAGGGTATGTAATATAACATATTTTTCCATCTTTTTTGTCTTAAATGGTTGCGTTACATTCATGAATATCTTATCACGTGTACGAATCGCAGCCTGTACTTACCTGCATAGGGCTTGAAGAATTGGAAGGAAAATGGCCTATTAATGTTGATCATCCGTTTGTTGCTGTTATTCGCGATTTCGCTACTGACGCTTTCAATGCGGTCGCCCATATGGTATTCCCACATGCTTAAACATTTGATCAGATACTATTATTTAATCTTTATTGTTTTGCTTATAAAATAACTGCTATATTAATTTGTTTGTATGTTAAGAGGAACAAAAACAACAGCCTCTGCAGTACTGAAGTTATGAGTTGCAGATACATGAATAGACACAGGTTTTGTTACTTCTTCATGACAATGGAGGGGATTGAGGAAGGCATTTTGGGTGTCTATAAAATCATAGTTGCATGTGATCCTATTGACGGTAGCACATCATTGGTCCGTTTAAGACTTACTAACCTTAGACCATCTGGTATGTCATTATTATTATTACATATTTGAAGTATTGCCATTTTTATACTCAAATTACATACGTACAATGTTTCCGCTTATAGTAGTAAAACAGTTTTGACCCTTTAATTAAATTTGGGTTGGTTGTGAAACAAGTAGAATGAGTTCCAAAAGTCAAAAGCAAAGGGATTTCAGATGCTTACAACTTCTTACATCGCTTTATCATAAAGTATACCTGATTTTTATTTCCATAATAGTTTATGTAGTCATATAGTATGCATTTTGTATATTTTTTTCTTAAAGTGAAAATTAAAATAAAATTGGACATGTTTTAACTAGAATGCATTTGAGCCATTGCCGAACCAACCTTATTTAACCATCTTGCCACCTCTAGTTTTATTACAAAAACTAATAACATGTGGTTTGCAGCAACTTCTTGAAAATCAACATATGTTACTACAACGTCTTTTTTTCTTTCTGTTTGGGCATCGTAATGCAGGTAAGATAGCTGTGATGTTGCCTCACTTGATTAGCCTGAGATCCAAACACACAACTATGAAAGGTTAGTTAGCTGATAGATCATTAACTGTTTTGCTACAGCTAGACTTCAGGCTAGAATAAGGTTTGGTTGCATTCTTCTTTAACAATGGCCATTGTGTCCAGGTATGGAACGAGACTTAAAGGCGAAACTGAAGAAAATTCGCAAATCCATCAAAGGTTCTTGATATTCTCCCTTTTTATCGACGTTTTTGTATTAAGTTAATTCCCAATCGCTAAACATGTTACCTGATGAGTTGTGATAGACACACTAATCTTAATTGGATCACCAAGTTGCTTCTTTTGTCAGCTTATATATTTCAATTATAAATAGATGAAGTCATGAACTACAAACCCAAACATGTGTATATTATCAGTATTGAAAAATACCAAATCAAATTATTAAAATACAGAAACCTAAATAAAATGTATACAACCCTTGATGGCTAGATGTATAAGATGTATCTTCTTGAATAAAGTCCCTATCTCGATAAAACTGCTATTCATAACCTTCATCTAGTATTGAATTTGATATTATAATAAAATACCATCTGTCTAACGTAACAAATACTCGTAATAATATTTAGGATATCTTTATCAACCTTTTGTATGTGCTGCAGATAATAAGAACAAAGACAAACTGGCAGCTGAGTTGATTCACCTGGAAGAAGAGCATAAAGCAATCAAAGGTTCGTTTTAATACTCCTTCTATGATCTCCTTGTGTATACATTTATAATATTGATATAATCTTAGTTGTAAACCTGTTGATTTGTTTTCCCAATTTTTGAGGAAATGTTTCTACATAGGGTGCATAACTATTCTTTATTTTCCACCTTTTTAGAGAAGCGCAGGATCCTTTATCAGCAGATTCAGTCCCAAATACCAAAAACTTGGTTTCCTCAGGGTCCTCGAGTTCATCCAGGTAACTAAACGTTCAGCTTAATTATCCCGACAACCTTTTATTGCTTTTATTTTGAGATAACTAGATATATTTTGATACCATATTGCAGCTGCTCGCTGGACTAGTCCAAACCATTTTACTACTGGGTTGATGAAAAGGAGCCTTTCTCGGGGGCACGACTATTGTACTCACTCGCATGGTTAGCTGCTTATGATTGACACATACATATCAAGCTTGTGAGATCTTTACATATGAATACTGATACATAGATCATGTTTTCCACTTTTCAGACCATCCAGGATATGCAGTGTTGGGGTGATGGTTGTGGTGGGTCCTTGGTCGAAGAAATTGCTAAGGTATTAGGATGTTAGTAGAGTGATCTTCATTTGGTGATCGATCGCATATTATATTATGGATCTAGTATAAACGTTTTACTAACTTAACTCATTGAGTGGCCGGCAATCACATACAGAACAAGTGTCAAATGATTGGTTGCTAGTTAGTTTCATTATTTATATCCATTTTTGTTTGTGTGGAGCTAATGGGCTTTAGAGGAGCTTAAGACAAGATTTGGTTGTAATGACTACTTTGATCAATGATTATATATGCTTAAATTACTTTTTAGCTATCTTTATTGGGATTGGGAACCTCCCATTGTCTGTTTTGTGATGCACGCACGGGCTCTAAGCTACATGTCGATCTTGTTCCCCAATATACGAGAAATGCAAAGCTTGTAACGAAACTCTACAGTTTTATAAGGACGTTTATGAATTACCTTTACTCGATAGGGTAAGGATCCAGTGAGAAGAAAACTTAAAATGAGAAGAATGAGAAATAACTGTAACCACATATTTGAGATGCATCGACTTGAATGAGATGCATCTCTATTCATTTAGATGCATCACAATTAGTTTCGAAAGTGATTTTGAAGTGCAAACGATGCAAAGTAGTACTAGGAACAAATTTGACTCGCAGAGGACGAAAAATATATAGGATTTGTATAACTTGATGAAATGCATCTAATATATGTATATGCATATAATTTTTAGCTAGAAAATATATTGTGATGCATCTAAAAGATAAGGGATGCATTTAAATCAAATCGATGCACCTCTAATGTGTAGTTATAGCTATTTCTCATTCTTCTTATTTTAAAAATTCTTCTCATTTGATCCTTAGTCTTACCCGATATATATAGGCAATGCATGCACGTTGTTATTTGCATGAAAAAGGGCATATCGTGTGGTGTGTTGAGTTATAGACATCAATAGCAAATGGGCATTATATGATCGAGTTCACTCAATCCAACATCGATAACATTATGGTATACTTTTACGCATTAAACAATTATAAAAACTATCAAAACAAAAATTATTTGTGAGTAATTATTTTGTATCGGCCATTACGTCTTATATATATATAAGAGCATAAGTAACAGTGTAACACAATCTTGTACACGTACGTGTACAAGATTAAACCAACCCATACTAAAATACCCCAGACCATATATCAAAGGCACCCAACGGCCTGCTGGCCCAATCTACCGATCCATCTCAAAAAAAAAAAAAAAAAAAAAAAAAAAAAAAAAAAAAAAAAAAAAAAAAACATAATTGCCCTAAAATATGGTAAAACTATAGGACAGTAGAATTAATACGCACAATTCTTATAACATAGACAAAGCGTACATAGCTTTTAGGTTTTATCATCTTCTCCTTCTTTTTCTTTAAGCTTTCATCGTTTGCATATTAATAGTACTTGGTAAGCAAGCTACTCTGTCCATAATAATTTACAATTTTAAAGGTATAGATTATAAAGTCAATCCAAGAAAACTCACAGGCTTGCTTATATATTTTTGTGTTTTGGTTGATGTATGCAGGGAATGACTTCAAGTTCCAAATACAAAAATATGAAAGGTT
This sequence comes from Chrysanthemum seticuspe, assembly GCA_019973895.1. Taxonomy (NCBI): domain Eukaryota; kingdom Viridiplantae; phylum Streptophyta; class Magnoliopsida; order Asterales; family Asteraceae; genus Chrysanthemum; species Chrysanthemum seticuspe. The sequence goes on from BPTQ01000007.1 coordinate 52,671,421, forward strand.
AGTTAGTTTACATGCGGATTAATCCGAAAAAGGTTGTTTCGGTTGCCACTACAACAATCGGATGGACGGGCGAGGAGACTTTCGCCGGGGACGCGGGGTCCCCGGCGAAATTCGCTGGGGACGCGGGGTCCCCGGCGAAATTCGCTAAACGACAAAATCAAAGCTGACGTGGCACATGAATGACCAGTTGTAGAAAATTCAACTAATACTTTCGCCGGGGACGTGTCCTCGGGGAAAGTCTGATATTTCCCTTGCGAAAGCCCTGATTGTTGTAGTGTGCGCTTATTAGTTAACAATAATTAATGAGGTGCTAAACTTGCAGGTTTGGAAAAAATTAAAAAGATCAGCTTGAAAACAAAACACAAATCGATGAAAGGTTTTTATTTTTTGGTTAATTCTTACATATTACTATATGTGTTTCTTGGAATTGAATCTGCGTGTGTGTCTTTGTTGGTTAGGCAGCCAAATTAAGTTTGTGATCTTCCCCTAATATATAACCTGATGATAAATTTTTTGTGTTTTTGTCAATTTAGCATGTGCAAGTAAGAAGAAAGTCAAGGCGGCAGATGAACCGTTGATTCAGCGGGAACAACGATATAGAGGTTCATGTTAATAGATATAAATTTACAACCCGTACTCCTAATTTATAATGATCTTGTTTATCATTATCAGATTTGGAAATATTTGCTTTCATGTTTAAACTGTTTGCTGCTATTCTAGATAAATGACCTGATTCAGTCTTTCATGGATGGTAACTTGATAAGTTTTTTGTTTTTAATTTCACATATTGCAGTTTATTCTGATGTATGTCCTACTTGTAAAAGAGTCAACCCTCCAAAGGTCGAAAAAGTTCCCTTGAAAGAAGAGGAACACACAAGTTGGCTCGAATTTAAAAAGCTCAATGAGGGGAAGGTATGTAACAAAACTCATTGATTCATCTACCCTTATTTATTTTTTATTTTTATTTTTTAATTTGTCTTCACGTACATACATTTTGTCTCAAATGTTTGTGTGCTTATGGCAGCCTGTACACACATGCATGACCACTGAGAAGTTTGCTAAGGAACGGGGATTCTCAATTAACGTCGATCATCCTTTTGTTTCTGTTGTGCGTGATTTTGCTACTGATGCTTTCAATGCGGTTGTCCATATGGTATTCCCACTTGCTTCTTAAACATTTAATCAGAAGTTTGTATTCTTCATTGTTTTACTCATTAAATACGTATACTCATTTGTTAGTACGGTAAGATGAACTATAGCAACAGCATCCGTCATTCTGAAGTTACGAGTTGTGTATACGATAATACAAGCAAGTATCATTACTTCTACCTGAAAATGGAGGCAATTGAAGAAGGCAGTTTGTGTGTATACGATGTCATAGTTGCATGTAAACGTACTGATGGAAGCTTATCATTGGTCACTCTAACTCTTACTGACGATAGACCAACTGGTATGTCATATTATTTTTTATTTGGAGCATGTCGTTATATCTTGATTGGTCATCACAGTGTTTTCCTAAGAGAACCAATAACCCATTTTTTTAATCTGTTTTGTGCTACAAGCGAGCAACACTTTCGATAACAATGTAAAATTTATTATTTTTGAAATGGGTGTGATGGGTCTCAAAAGTCAGCTTAAGGGACTTTGGCTTAAACTTTCTGAGGTGGTGTCTAAATGGACTTATTGATAAACAAAAAAACAAATGTGAAACCTAAATCATTTTGATATTTCTCTTATCTTATACTACTTGAAGTTTAAACCAATCAAAGGCAACACCTTGTTGGGTTCCTAGTTGCATCGCACACACTTAATTACCCTCAAAAAGTTTTAAAACATACAAATCGGACACCATTTTACAAACTTCCGTCACCATCCCTGTTAAACCTCCGATTACAATCTTCAGCCAGTGGTCTTATTCAATTACCTTCTCTGGTAACCCACCCCATTGCGAGTCAAACCGACATAAACTTTGATCTGTTCGCAGATCGCAACACCAATGCAACCCCATTATACAAACAGTCACACACATGTCATTTTCAAGCTATTTAAACACATACAAATGGTACAAACAAAGAATTTACATAGAAGCCAGTTTTTCTGGCGATTCCAAAATCCAATGAAACCGCTCTTTACCTGCAATAAAAATCGAAAAGTAATACCAATTCCCAACCATGGTGTGTTTGTGTCTGTGTGTTGAGAAGAAAGACATGTCTCAGAAAGGGACTGGGGTCGTGGCCTCCTGGGGTAATGGGGTTTCTAAATTTAAAGAAGTAAAAAAATTACAAAAAGATATTTTGTTCACATTGTTTTTCAAATTAAAACACCACATCACTTTGCCAAATCAGATGATATGTCAGCAATAAATTATACTAGTTGTTTTATAAACTTAAATCACATACTCTGTATTATGTTTACTCAATTGCAAAAAAAAATTGAAAGTATGTTACTTTAATTGAGAAAACGTGCATAGCATGTTAGCTTTTTTTGTAGGTTTCCATTTAAAGACCAGTCTTTTTATTAATAACAAATATCATTGAATTTGCTTGTCTTAGTTTTTTCTTTCTTTACATCTTGATTCCGTATGCCTTGTAAGCAGCAGGTAAGATAGCAAGGATGTTGCCTCAGTTGAGTAGCTTGAGATCAGAATACACAACTATGAAAGGTTAGTTAGCTGATAGATCGATCATCGGCTGCCTTATTCTTCTCAAGAGCTAGACTTGGGTTGGTTTGTACATTAATTAGAACAAGCTTTCAGTACTATTTTTCATTAATGATGGCATTTGTGTCCAGGTATGGAACAAGACTTGAAGACCAAATTGAAAAATACACAGAAATCTATCAAAGGTTTTTATTCTCCCTTTTTTTATTGATGATTTGAAGTGGCAAAGCGGAAACTCCACTTGCTGACTTGCTAAACATGTTATATTGTGTGTTGGTTAAACACTGTGTTATTCGTCATTGTGTATGTGCAGGCAAGAAGAACAAAGACAGAGTACAACTGAAAGAAGAGCATAAAGCTATCAAAGGTTCAATTTAGTTTTTATTGAGCAAATATCACAACATTTTTAATTGAAAGAAAGGCTATTTGCAAAAAAAGTTATGAGGAAAAGTCGCATAACTATTATTATTGTTTATCCACCTTTCTAGAAAAGTGCAAGACGCTTTATCAGCACATTCAGTCGCAAATACCAAAAACTTGGAACGAAAAGAGTGGTCGTTGGCCAGGTAATTATACTTAAGCTAAGTTATCCCGATAAGTGTTATTGCTTTTCTTTTTGAGCAATCTATTCTCCTTATTAATCTCCATTTTGATGCCACATATAAATATTGCAGTTAGTTGTATTGGTGTTAACCGTTTTGCTACTGGGTTGACGGCAAGGGGTGGTCGCCCTCCCCCATTCAGCTATACTCCTCGCGGGTTCAACTATTGTACTCGCTCATTAGGTTAGTTGCTTATGTTTGACACATACATATCAAGCTAGTTGCTTATGATTGACATAAATATATATATACACACACATATCAAGCTAGTGATCAGATCTTATCACATGAATATTGATATAGTTTCTAATTTCCAATTTTCAGAATTTTCATTGTATGCAATGTTTGGATGATGATTGTGGTGGTCGAACAATTTCGTAAGGTACAGGATGTGACTAAAGTGATCTTGTTTGGTGATCGCATATTCTATGATCTAGTTTATACGTTTTGACATTTTAATACTCGTATACTTATAATACCCTTGTATACATGAGAGTTTTTTTTTTTCCTTTTTTTTAATCATTATATATTAAATTTGGTTAAAACTCGTGTTTTAAGTATAACTAGGCGAGTACTTGTGCATAGCAACGGAAATTTCTAGCGGCAGACAATTAACGATATGCGATATTGTAGTAAGTGTTTTGTGTAACGTTCAAAATAGAACGTGAAAAGATGAAATATAATTGCAAACGGTTATAACATGCGATAATTTATCTCAAGCAAAAATTCTTAACATGTATTAAAGAATATATAAAAAGAACCGTTCTATAATTGGTTTTATTTGCTTTGGTTTTGATTTTATAATTTTCAAACCGATGAACCCGACCCATATAACTCATAAACCCGAAAACCGAACCGGTGAATATCCCTACCCATATATGTTTTGTTAAATCTGATAAGTCCAAGCATGTCAAATCCATTAAAAGTCCAATAAGTCCAAATTTAAATCCGATACAAGTCCAATATATAATCCAAGAATCCCAAGTCACAATCCAATTGTATTAGTCCATTGGCCGATATATGTTTAATCCAAATATGTATAACCCGAATCAAATCCATAGTCCAAAATATGACCAGAAACTCCCATGACCAATATGTTCAAAACAAATAAAGTAAGTTAGTCATTCAATCTCGAAACCGTAATTAGCTAAACGAAAATAAATATAAGCCGAAAGTTATAAGCACAAAACAAACACCCTCGCGGGTTTTTTCTTGTTTGCCGAAAACCAACAATACCCTCAAAAATAAGCTTAATTAGCTTATTACATAACCAAACAAGCTGTAACATCTAAAAATAAGCCAAAACAGGTTCGAAATAAGTAAATCGACACAACCCGATGCCCATTGGGCTTCGGCCTAAAACCCTAGTGGGTCACTAAATCGGATCCGAGACCAAAACCGAACCAAATAAGCACTTTGTGCTTATGGAATAATGTGATAAGCACACAAATAAATACCTTATTTTTATTAAACCACAAGAATCGATGATACCTTCGTTCTAAAACATTTTTAATTCGTTCAAATCATAAAATATTTTGTAAACATAGTTTTTCGTTCAAATAAAATAGAAAGAGGTGATGAGAACAAAGACTAGACAAGTTGTAAGCCATATCAACGAGAAGAGACATGTCGAGAGATCGATTCAACACTAAAACAACCCAAGTCGCGAACAAAAACTCAAACTAACACGTTAAACCTTCGATCTTCTAGTTTTCTTTACCCAAAATAGAAGTGGAGTGACGCAGAGGTGGTGGCGGAGTGGTGGCTGTGGTGGCGGCGTGTTGGTTGTGTGGTGTCGTCGACGGTTCAAGAGAGAAGAGGGGGAGGTGGTTGCTAGGGTTTTGGAAAAATGAATTAACCATAATACTTATCCTATTTATAGTCAAAAGTTATAAAAAAAACTAGCAAGGTAGTGAGAGTTTGAGGGGGGCGGATATATAGGGCTAAAATGAAGGGGTCATTTTGTAATTTTATGTTATTATGAATCGGGGCTAGTTTAGGTTCGATAAAAATCGAGCAAGAACTTAAAACGTGAATGGTTAATTTTAAAATATGAATTCCACGAAAATCGAGTGTTTATATCGATAGTAACTATCAAACGTTATAAACTTAGAGATAAAAGTTTATGAAAGTTTTAAAATTTATAAACGATGTTTTATTAGGTTTATGTTCGTGCTTGTACGCGTTGCGTGTCGATTTTCACAGTATGTGAGATATCCTCTTGTTTTCAAGTCCAGTCAGCTCAGAGATGCTAAAAAATGCATAATATGTAATAATAAATGAAATTTATTATTAAAATACGTTTGGAAAATACTGTTTGTCACAGCCTTCCCGTCTTATAAGATATCCGTCATGGATTTTAATTCGAGTTACCCGATAGAGTTGAAAAGAGATGAGGATATTTGCGCTTGAATTCATCTTCATGTTCCAACGTGAATTCAGGACCTCTTCGAGAAAACTATTGAACCTTGACGATTGAGACGTGAAATGTTCTCTTTAAAGTACAAAATTTTTAAGGCGACTATTCCCATCATAGCATGATCCTTCTTGAATTAGACATAGGTGATCATGCTATGTATAATTAAGGATTGATGATGCCATGCTCGGTTTAGTCAAAATAGTAGGTTTATTACGGATAAATAGTATCGGCCATTTTGTTTATAAGATAGTAGTTGAAATAGTCTATAAAGGAGTACAACAGTATACAAGATGATAGCAAAATAATTTGTAGGATAATTACAAAAATGGTTTATAAAATGGGGAGCGTAACGGAAAGAATTCATCATAATGCATTGACATAAAATGATAGGGAATTCATTAGATGAAAAATCCACACAATGCAACGAAAAAAATCTTAAGGAAGTACAAAACACTCAAGTAAATACAACCCAAGAGGGTCTAGACTTAGGTCTTATTAGGCAAAGCAGGGAACTATCTTTTTAAACATCTTCATCACCCGCAACGTCATTAGAATCCTGGCATGCTCCTTCTGCAGTTTGATTCCTCAGCTCTGGAAATCACTCCTGAAGTGCCCAATCACTCCACACTCAAAGCATGTGACAGTGACTTTCGGTTTTATCACGAGAGTGAGAGCTTTGCAATCCTTGGCTCGGTGACCGATCTTTCTGCAGTTCCAAAACTAAATGGGACAAGGTCCATTGTGATGAAACAGGCACGTGTTGCACTTGGGCAACGTTCCAGCATAACCTTTCTTTTCACTGGTCCCAGCATCATATACCTTGACCACTTATTGTCGCTTGTTAGGACCATTGTTGTTGTTGTTGTTGTTGTTCTTGGAGTCATCTTCCCATTTTCGCTTGTTATCAACCATCTTCTCGTCGGTATCTTCGATCACTAGGTCCATTAAGTTGTGAGCTATCGTGAGGGTCTCATGGAGCTCAGGTGGCTCTGAAACAGTCACATCACTCTTGATAGATGGAGGCAATCCTCCAATGTAGCGCTCTATCAGGAGAGCTTTAGTACGAGCCATTTCAAGGCATAGCAGTGCCAATTCTTGGAAACGGTGAGTATATGTTGCCGTGTCGGTGCCCTTTACCTTGTGATTCCAGAACTCAATTTCTAGCTTCTTAACCTCATTACGAGGGCAATACTTTTTAAGCAACATCTCCTTGAACTCCTCCCAAGGCATGACATATGCCACATCAATCCCAGCAGACTTGAGGTGGTTATTCCACCAAGTTAATGCCTTATCTTGCAGAGTGAATGAAGCATACTTCACCCTAGCTTCTTCCTCGCAGTTGCATATCCTGAAAACATTTTCCAACTTCTCCAACCAATATTTCAATGCAACAACTCCCTCAGTTCTGCCAAAATCAGTTGGCATACAGCTGCGAAACTCTTTGTATGTACAACCGCGATTGTTGTTGGTAGGTCTTGATGTTCCAGCATATGCATTTGAGTGATTTGTTTCAGCTAGTACCTCAGCCACTCGCTTGGCCACTAGTTGATCGAGCATGGCTTAAGCATGGTTAGTTGGATCTTAGTTGGTTGTAGCTTGAGGTGGGATGTTAGGATTTAGAAAATCCGGTAGTTAAAGACTCGGTCACCTCAAGTATATGTATTCGTTAGCAAGCTCGTAGTCGTAGTCATTTAGTGATAATTAGTAGTTTGTAATGTAACACCGTGGAGGACGGACGGGTCTTTACCCACTGTATGCCTGATCCACAGCCCGTAGGAGGCGTTCATGTAAGGACCTATAAATACCCTTTGCCTGGGCAAGGCAACGAGTTGGAGCTTTTAATACATTTTTCTTTATCTCACTAAAGTTCCCAACTCTCTTCACTTTCTCTCTCTAAAACATCATTTCATTCGACCCATATATTTGTTTGATTATGTGTTCATGAAAACCAATATGTTACAAATGGCATCAAGAGCCATGGTTTGATCATCTACCTTACATGTTCTTAGATTCTTAGTGGTTTTCATAGGTTTTTTTGGGTTTGAATGAGCTTTGAGTAGTTTTCATCATTTGGATCATTTTTAGTGTTAAAGTTTGAATTTTGATAGTACTTTTGTGTTTAGAATCATCATAAGTGATTAGGTTTTGGATTGAAAGGCCTCAATCATCTTGGTTGTGGTGTTTTGGATTGAAAAAGTTAAGTTTTTAAAGTTATTCAAGTAAGCGGTTTGTCTCTCGGTGTGCATTTCTTCGAAGCGGTTTGATCACAGTTTTATGCGATTTGACCTGTTTTATGGAAGCGGTTTGTTACCTAAGCGGTTTGTGTGCTGAGACAAAGAGATAAAAAGGACAAAGTAGTGGAAGTACTTTTGTCCCCTTGCGGTTTGTCAAAATAAGCGATTTGGCTAAGCGGTTTGATTAAGCGTTTTGTCCTTAAAGCGTTTTGTCCTTACAGCGGTTTGACACTTAAGCGATTTGACAATTAAGCGATTTGTATTGACAGCGATTTGACAGAAGCGGTTTGTTCTCACTGCGACTTGACTGAAGCGATTTGTCAGTTGTCGATTTGTGTTAAGCGATTTGTCAGTTGTGCGATTTTTCTCTTGAGACTTGTCATTTCTTCGTGATACATTTTACGGTTTTTCTCTTGATTTAGTAAAACCCCGTGAAAGAATCTATTTCCCGGTTTAATCAAAGAGTAGTAAAATCCCGTGTATTTAGGAATCATGTCTACAATCACTTCTTCTATTGTTGATGACGTTCAAGCTGCAGGATCTGATACTCGTCCTCCCATGCTTGATAGAACGATTATGACTCTTGGGCTCAAAGAATCAGATTGTATTGCTTAGGAACTGATGGAAATGTTGTGTTAGGGTTGGATAGACCAAGAATTTATGATGATCTTGATGATAAGGATAATAAGAGATATGATGCTGACATTAGAGCTTCAAACATTATACTTCAAGGTTTGCCCAAAGACATCTACAAGCTGATCAATCACAACACTGAAGCCAAGGATGTCTGGGATAATGTCAAAATGCTTCTCTCTGGTTCGGAACTAACTAAGGAAGATAGAGAATCTCAGTTGTATGATGACTTTGAGAACTTTAAAATGAATCCAGGGGAAAGTGTTACTGAATATTATGTGAGATTCTACAAGCTTGTGAATGATATGAGGAATATCAAGATGACAATGCCAAATATCCAGCTCAATTCCAAGTTTGTGAACAACATGAATCCAGAATGGCACAAATTTGTCACTGTTGTCAAATTGAACAAAGGACTTAGGCACACCAATTATGAGCAAGTGTATGCTTACTTGCTCCAACATGAGAAGCATGCTGCATTTGAACGAATGATCATGGAAAAGTTCAATACCAATGTTGGAGCTGCAAGCTCGTCAAATGATTCAACTGCATTCTTCACAAATGTGAGAATAAGCACCAAAGCATCACAAGTCATACCAACTGGGGATGGTAATCAAAAACTCATTCCTGATCCAGGTTACAAGCCATCAGACATAATCAACTGGCCCTAATGGTTAAGCAAAACTTAAACCTCACTCCCCACACCAACAATCATCTCAGAACTGCATCTAATCTACAAAATCATGCTACTGTTAAAGATGGAAGGGTTGTTGTGCAAAACGTGCAAGGAAGGCAGAATGCTTATCTTCCACATAATGAACAAGGGATGCAGGTGTTGGACCTGGTTATGGGAATGTAGGAGCTGGAGCTGGTTATGTGGGTAATCTGAATCGAGGAAGGATTGCGGTTCAGGGTCAAGGAAAGCCAATCAAGTGTTACAACTGTGGAGGGGAAGGACACATTGCTAGGAACTGAACTCAACCAAAACGTCCACAAAATGCAGAGTATTTTAGGGATAAGATGCTACTGGTTCAAGCTCAAGACAATGGAGCAGTGTTGGATGAGGAAGAGTTGTTGTCTCTTGCTAAAGGAAATGCCAAAACTTATGATGCAGATGTGGATGAACAACCACTGCATGGTGTGGCCCAAAACAATCCCAATGTCTTTCAAGTTACAGATTGTGATGCATTTGACTCTGATGTTGATGATGAACCAACGGCACAAACCATCTTTATGGCTAACATCACACCAATGGTCTCTCCACCTCGGCAAGCTAGTCCCTCCAAGGAATCTATCATATCAGAGGTATTAAAACTATACGATGTGGTTGATGAGCAAAAGATTCACAACAAAGTACAATCAACGGAAGTTTTTGAATCAGATACTAAAAACATGGGTAATAGCAATGTTGTCCCATATGATCAATATGTGAAGCAGGATGAAAGTGTAATTTTAACAAGTGATGCATCTTCTGTTATCAATGATGAATGTATATTTGATGAATACACTGAATATGCACTTGATGATTCCACGACCACTGAACTAAATGCCTACAAGGTACAAGTTGCCATATATGAACAGCGTGCTAAGTTTGAATTGACTACCCGTGAGCATGAGATGGATAACCAAATGCGTACACTTATAAGAAAAAGTAATTTTAGCGAAGAAATATTAAAACAAGAGTGAAATTCCTTACAAGAAAAACTTAATAAAACTGTTAAGAAAAAGCAAGAACTTCAAGAAAATGTAAAAGTGCCTAAGCAGGAATTCAATGCTAAGGAATCAAAACTTTTAAATGATTTTTCCAACTTAAAACTTTGAAAAACAAACTTGAAAACAAGTTGTACGTACAAGGTAGCACCCTTCAGACTGCTCACATGATCACTAAACATAGAGTGTTAAGTGATGAGCATAATACTAGCCTTGTAGAGGAACCTAATCCTGAGTATGGTAAAAAGGAAAAAGCTGCTCAAAAGGTGATCTATGATGGTAATGAAATCCTTAAGCCTAGAAAAAAGCCTACTTGTGTAGAGAGCACTGAAGAGGATAGAGAATTAGAAGATGCCTCTAGAGAGAAAATGGAAAAGAAACTAAAAGATCCTTGGTGTAAAGAGTATAATATTACATTTAAAACTCCGAATTATGCTAAGGAAAACTGAATTGCCTTCAATAAGTTTAGACCTCAGACTCAATTGACCCCTGAATAAGTGTTTTGGAAGAAAGATATGGAAAATATTAAAACTGATGAACTTGTTGAAAAGAATCCTTCCCTTAGAAAATTGCCTCCAGCTACTGTGTATCCACCTAATACACCAATGCATTTAGTGCCTAGAACTCTTCACACTCAAAGCAAAACCTTAGTCAGCTTATATGTAGTTTACCAGCTATTTGTTAACTTTGAGAAAACATGTAAGAAGATAATCACTCCAACGGGAATCACTGAAGGGGAAAGGGGTTTTGAGCAAACAAAAGAATGTTATCTAACTGAGATTATGCCTTTCTTTAAACAACTAAAAGATCAATTTGAGAGTCTTCAAAAAGCCATAGATATTGAGGTTAAAGATATGAAAAGAATGTTTAATGAAATGGAAAATGAGGTTAAAGATTATGAATGTGAGCTCAAAAGTAATGAGATTGAGAGAAAGAATCTTCATATCCTAAAAGTAATGAGAGAAAGAATGTTTAATGAAACAAAAGAATGTTATCTAACTGAGGTCATGCCTTTCTTCGCACTTCTTATTTTGGGCGATGTGGGATGTGTTTCTATTTCCAGATGTTGTGTTCCAAGTGCTCCACTTTGAGACAAGATATCTCATTTATATTGACTCCATTTTGGACACACTTTAGCTCGTTGCGAAGCTCTCGTCAAGTAGAACGCAAAGCTACCAAGAAATATATATATATATATATATATATATATATATATATATATATATATATATATATATATATATATATATATATATATATATATATATATATATATATATATATATATATATATATATATATATATATATATATATAACATATACATATATTAAATAGTGTCCAAAATTTGCAAAAACTCATTTTGCAAAACCTAGTTTTCCAACAATCCCCCACATAAATGGAGATCGGTCAAAAACACACGAAAGTTTTGGCGAAATTTCTGCGGTTTAGTCTTGCATAGGATAGGTAGATGTAACCATTTGAACCTTCCCTTGTGAGATGCACTTAGTCTCCTAGATCTGAGTAGACGCGATGTCCTTGAACTTAGCCTTTGTTTATGTAGAAAACATTACACTTCACACGAGATTCTCCCTGACACTTTTAATTCCTCATAGTCGTGTTCGTTATGGTCATGAACACTAGCCTGGTTCTGCAAGAGCTCTTAGGAATTGTGTCCCACACAATTCCTTTCGAAGCGACCCCACTTCTCTCTCACATAGGTGATTTCATCTTGAATCATTAAAAACATATACTTTCAGATTTCATCTCAAATCATTATGCTTTATGATTTCATCTTGAATCATTAAAGACATATGTTTAACCTCTCAACAAGTAATATTTGTTATAGGAATGGACTAGGAAGTTACAATATTTAAGTTACTCCCCCACATTGATGTGAATTTCCCTGCATTTTTATAATTAGTTTGTCCTATTGATCCCAAATCTTGGGATCTTCAGTCAACTGGGTTAGGTTTTCCTTCATATAAACTCATTCCTTTAAGGGATTTAGTCTTATTCCTTTAGAAGACTTACTAACTAACTCTCTGTTTAAGCCTTTCGTAAGCGAATCCGCAGTGTTATCCTTTGACTTCACATAGTCATTCGAGATAACTCCTGTTGAGAGTAGTTATCGCACCAAATTATGTCGACGACGGATAGTATAGACTTTTCATTATACATTATACTATGAGCTCTGCCAATTTTTGATTAACTATCACAATGTATACCAATGGCCGTTACCGGTTTAGGCCATCTTAGTATGTCCTCTACGAATTGACGTAGCCATTCCGCCTCTTCTCCGCATTTATCTAACACGATAAATTCTGATTCCATCATGGACCGAGCTATAATTGTTTGATTGGAAGACTTCCAAGATATAGCTTCCCCTCCTAGTGTAAACAAATATCCACTAGTATATCGAGAATCCTTTATATAAGATATCCAGTTTGCATCACTGTATCCTTCGATAACGGCTGGATATATACTATAACGCAACCCATAATCGCGACTGTATCTAAAATAATGAAGTACCCTAGTCATAGATTCCCAATGTGCATAGCTTGGATTACTATTATACCTACTTATTTTGCTAACAGCATACGCTAAGTTAGGTCGGATACCTGTCATTAAGCACATTAACATACCAATAATTCTTGAATACTCTAATTGGGCAACACTTATGCCTTTATTTTTAGATAGATGCTTACTGGTGTCAGTAGGAGTTCTAGCTAGGCTAGAATCCCCCGCATGATGAGTATTAAGAATTTTATCCACGTAATGTGCTTGACTTAACACAAGTCCATTCTGAGTTCGTATGATCTTTATTCCAAGGATCACATCAGCCAAACCCATAACCTTCATGTCAAACTTTGATTTCAAGATGTCCTTAGTAGATTTGATCATCTTGTCATTACTACCAATGATAAGCATATCATCAACATATAAACACAAGATTACATATCCACTATTAGTGTCTTTTACATAAACAAACTTGTCGCATTCATTAATTTTGAATACACTTTCTAGCATGGCATGGTCAAATTTTTAATGCCATTGTTTGGGAGCTTACTTTAAGCCATATAATGATTTAACAAGCCTACAAACTTTGTTCTCTTGTCCAGGAGCCATGAAACCATCAGGTTGGTTCATGTAGATTTCTTCTTCTAAATCTCTATTTAGAAATGCCATTTTTACATCCATTTGGTGAACTTTCAAATTACTTAAAGCGGCAATAGCAAGTATCATCCTAATCGAGGTTATTCGTGTAACAGGTGAATATGTATCAAAGTAATCTAGACCTTATCATTGTCTAAATCCTTTGATCACCAATCTTGCTTTGTACTTGTCAATGGTGTCGTCGGCTTTCATCTTCTTCTTGAAGATCCATTTATAGCCTAGTGGTTTACAACCAGGAGGTAAATCCACGAGATCCCAAGTATGATTTTGTAAAATAGAATCTATTTCACTTTTAATGGCTTCTTTCCATTGAGGCCCTTCTGAGGAATTAACCGCCTCTCGGTATGAATTAGGTTCGTTTTCAACCATAAAAGAAACAAAATCGGGTCCAAATAATTTCTCGATTTTTGCCCTTTTACTTCTTCTAGGTTCAACCTCTTCTTCCTCAGTTTGATCTTTTCTCTCATCCTGGAGATCATTATCATCTTTTTGTCTCTTATCTTGGATAACTTCATCATCTATTCTAAATGAACTTCCAGTTTCCTTCGTTAAACAAGGAAATATATTTTCGAAGAATGAAGCATTCCTTGATTCCATTAATGTACCCTTTTGTATATCCACATTTTTCGAATCACGCACAATGAAACGATAAGCACTACTATTCTTAGCATATCCGATGAATATATTGGGAGTTGGTATAGCTACCTTTGCTAGACACCCCCACACTCATAAGTATTGATATGATGATTTTCTTCCCATCCATAGTTCATAAGGGGTCTATTCTTTTTCCTTACAAGGTATCTTATTTAAAAGATAAGTAGCCATTAGAATGGCTCCCCCCACATGTCCTGGCTTAAACCAGAACTTATCAGCATGGCATTTACCACTTCTTTCAAGGTACGGTTCTGCCTTTCAGCAATACCGTTCTGTTGAGGTAAATAGGGAGCAGTGAACTCGTGTCTGATTCCATGTTTCGCACATAGAACAGCGAATGGAGACACATATTCACCTCCTCTATCACTTCGTACAACCTTGATTTTCTTACTATGTTGATTCTCAACTTCATTTTTGTATAGAATAAACTTGTCTATAGCTTCATCTTTACTTTTTAACAAGATAATATAGCAATACTTTGTACGATCATCAATAAAAGTGATAAAGTACTTATTACCACCTTTTGTGGGTAGTGATTTCAAATCACATATGTCAGTGTGTATCACATCAAGTAGTTTGGTTTTACGTTCAACCGATTTGAAAGATGATCTTGCAAGTTTGGCTTCAACACAAGTTTCACATTTTTATTTTGAACCAATAAGGAAATTAGGTATGCAATTAAATTTAATCAAACGACGCACTGAATTAAAATTTACATGTCCAAGATGGCCATGCCATACATTAAAAGACTCAATCAAGTAAGTAGAAGAATTCATTTTATTGATATCATTCTTAACAACTGTTACATTGAGCTTAAACATACCATTAAGGGCATATCCCCTACCAACATACATTTGATTCTTAGAAAGAACAAACTTATAAGACTAAAAAAACAAAACGAAAACCAAACTTATTCAACAGTCAATGAGACACAAGATTCTTGCGAATCTCTAGAACATACAAGACCTTAGTCAACTTGAGCTCTTTCTCGAATGTCATCTTCAAGATTATATCTCCTTCGCCCTTGATATCAGTAGTTTCCGAGTTGCCTATGTACAAATTCTCTCCATTGTCAACAGCTCTGAAAGAGTGAAACATACTCTTATCAGCGCACAAATGACGGGTAGCCTCAGTATCAACCCATCATTCCCTGTTATTGGAACCTACCAAGTTAACTTCAGAGATCATGGCAATGACGTCAAACACTATAGCAATCATGCCCATATTATTATTTACCATATTAGCCTAGCGTGGAGTCACCCACTTCGGCATCTTACAGTCAGCAGCACGGTGACCCGGCTGGTCACAGTTGAAACATACCCCTTTGGAACTTATGTTTCACAATTGCAGCTTTAGGAGCAAGGTACTCAGACTTCCTTATGATCTTCTTGTCATTCTTTCCTTTTCCTTTGCCTTTACCTTTGACATTGGACTTTGAAGATGACGAAGCATGCTCAACCATATTTGCCTTGGTAGAATCAGGCGCATAAGTGTTTTTCTGAGCTAGTTTGTTGTCCTCTTCAATAAAAATATGAACAACCAAGTCTTCAACATTCATCTCCTTTCGCTTATACTTCGGGTAGTTCTTAAATTCTACCCAGCTTGGAGCTAACTTTTCAATAATAGCAGCAACTTGAAAAGTTTCACTCAAACTCATTCCCTCAGCATGAATGTCATGTAGCAAAACCTGCAGATCTTGAACTTGACTCATCACATTCTTTGAATTATCCATCTTGTAATCCAAAAAACGAGCTACCACGAACTTCTTTGTACCAGAATCCTCAATTTTGTTTTTGCATTCCAATGACTCCTATAATTCTTTGGCAGTATTGGTCTTGCAGTACACGTTGTACAAAGAGTCCACCAAATCATTCAGAACATAGTTGTGACACAAGAAGTCTGAATATTTCCATGCTTCTATGGCTTGAAAGCCTGTTGATTAGAGGATTGACCTTCTCTAGGAGGTTCCAAGTGAGGTGGATTCTCTTTTAAGAAACGCGCAAGGTTCAAAGTAGTGAGATAGAAGAACATCTTATGTTCTGTTGCCACCTCTTACAATTCTGCCCATTGAATTTTTCTGGTTTCTCAGCATGATTAGCAACTGTGTTGGTTACTGGTCCACCAGGTACATTCACAGTAGTAGCCACAGGAGGAGTCACTTTTGTTAATAAAATCATATTACAATGAATATAATTAACAGTAAATAGTAGAAAATTAAATAACAGACAGAAAGGGGTACAAGCAGAAGATAGACACTATAAATGAAAACAGTAAAGGTTTGTCAAGGCACGAGGCTCATGTTATACACAATTATCTTAAAACAGATTCGTCGTCTCTTTCCTAGTGTACAACGACCAAAGCTAATGTACAACCGGACCTGACAAACTTGCCTGAAAGATCAATGAAAAGCTCGGTTGTTTCTAATCGAAGGCTGCTGGAAAACGTTAGCACTGGAGATGCGTTTCTCTAAAATAAATCAACTGAATGAGATTATGCCTCTATTTATAATAGAAAGTTGTCTTGATTTATGATAAGGATTTCAAACGTACACTTTTAAGGGGTCATTTAAGCCCTTAATCGCCCACTTTTATATCCGTTACTGCTTAATTTCGTTCCTTTTCACTTTTTAGGTCTCTTGGAAGAAAAAAAATGCTGGAATGATGCATTTTTGGACGAAAAAGAGGGAATATGTGAAGAAAATGGCTAAGTCAAGATCAAGACACTCAAGTTGCTGGAATTACACCTGACGGCGTCCCAAACAGTGGGCGACGCCGTCCCTATTTTGTGACGACTAAGGAGCGAATTTGCTATTTTACACCTGACGACGTCAGGCTTTGAAGAGTAAGGGCGTCACGAAGATGTTTCTTCTCAGACGACCTAGATCCAGAATCAGACGACGTCACTGCTGAATACTGACGGCATCACAACCACAACGTGACGCTGTCCCATTAATGACTTGGCCAAGACGAAACCCTAATGACGACGATCCGACGGCGTCCCACCTATAAGGCGACGCCGTCGCAGTTGTAAAACTATATATATAATTTATTTTTTCAGTTTTTAAAGAGGTAGACTTGTGGAGTAAAAATCTAAAACGATTATAGTCCGGTTTGGACAGTATTTTAGGGTTCTCATACCCTATTTTACATCGAGATAAGTTATTTATTCCTTTGATTTCATTATGTCTTCGATTGAATGTGTGTATGCTTGCATGTTTAACATGTCCGGCTAATATACTTGTGTGTTTGTTTAGATCTATGATACCTAGTTATTAATTATTGATTGGTTGTCTCTTATCTTAATTGTAATTGGCTTAGGAGTGTATTAGGACATCGTTGTGTTTTTAATTCTTGAGTAATCTTTGTTGAACATTAGTTTATAATTACTAGTTGAATTATAGGCTAAACATCCGAAGATAACCTTAGTGTTAAGTTTATTAATCCTAGAGATTTCGTAGTCATTAACCTTAAGGTAGTCTCAAAGAGTTAGGCATAAAAGCACACCTTACGACCTTAGAAAACACAACGCGTTAAGAATAAGGACGTGACAATTCAACCACCAATAAAAGATAACTATGGAGTAATAGTATCTAGGTAGACACATCTTTAATCATCATACGAGCAGACTTCAAAAAGACATAGACTACCCCTTAGTTTAGATAATTAGATAGTAGAGTAATCGGTAGAAGTACCAAACCTCCAAATCCAAACCCCGAGATTCTACCTTTAGTTTCTTAAAAAAATGTAAAAAGATAAAAAATAATATTCCTCAACCTCAACCTTAGCGTAGTAATTTCTCACTATCATTCCTATTCCCCTAGAGAACGATATCAATACCCGAGGCTTACCCAATACTACACTACAACGATTTGGTTCACTGCATAGGGTGTTCATAAACTTGCTCGACGAAAAGGAAGTTTCTTAGGATTTAGAAAATCCTGTAGTTAAAGTGTCGGTCACCTCAAGTATATGTAATCGTTAGAAATCTCGTAGTGGTAGTCATTTAGTTATAGTGAGTGGTTTGTTATGTAACACCATGGAGGACGGACGGGTCTTTACCCACTATATGCCTGATCCACAACCCGTAGGAGGCTTGTCTTGTAAGAAACTATAAATACCCTTTGCCACCCAAGGCAAAGGGTTGGAGCTTCATAATATTATTTTTCTTTGTCTCACTAAGTTCCCAAATCTCTTCCACTTTCTCTCTCTAAAACTCAAACCATACGCCCCATTATATTGATTTGTGATGTGTTTATGAAAACCAATATGTTACAAATGGTATCAAGAGCCATGGTTTGATCACTCATCTCTCATGTTCTTAGATTTCTAGTGGTTTTCATAAGGTTTTTGGGTTTGAATGAGTTTAGAGTAGTTTGCATCATTTGGATCATTTCTAGTGTTAAAGTTTGGATTTTGATAGTACATTTGTGTTTAGAATCATTATAAGTGTTTAGGTTTTGAATTGGAAGGCTTGAATCATCGTGGTTGGATTATTTTTGGATTGAAAAGTCGTGTTTTTGAAAGTTTCTTTGATGCGCTTTATGTCTCGTACCACTTTTCTTCTATGCGATTTGTCTCAAAATCCATGCGACTTGTCCCTTTCGTGAACGCTTATTGAAACGATTTGTCACTCATTTTGTGCGATTTGTCTGTTTTAGAGAAGCGACTTGTCCATTAAGCGATTTGTCTATTGAGACAAAATGACAAAAAAGGACAAAGTAGTGGAAGTAGTGGGTGTACTTGTGTACTATGCGACTTTTCTGTTTATGCGATTTGAGTATCATGCGATTTGTTAACTAAGCGATTTGTCTGTTTAACGTTTTGTCAACTTAAGCGATTTGTCGTTTAAGCGATTTGGTAATTAGGGTGCGTTTTGTCAAAAGAGCGATTTGTCTGAAGGTGAGAGTTGTCTGTCAGAGCGATTTGTCTGAAGAGCGATTTGTCAAGGGTGCGACTTGTCAAGTGTGCGATTTGTCTTTTGAGACTTATTGTTTTTATTTTAGGCTTATTGTTTCTTCGTGTTACGTTTTACGGTTTTCTCTTGATTTAGTAAAATCCCGTGAAAGAATCTATTTCTCGGTTATTCAAAGAGTTGTAAAATCCCGTGGAATCTGTAATCATGTCTACAAACATGTCTACAATCATCTCTTCCGTTGCTGATGACGTTCAAGCTGCAGGATCTGATACTCGTCCTCCCATGCTAGATAGAACCGATTATGACTCTTGGGCTCAAAGAATCAGACTGTACTGCTTAGGAAAGGAAAATGGGGTTAATATCCTCAAATCAATTGATGAAGGACCATATCAAGTTGAGACTACCAGAGACATCCTTGAAACTGCTGCTGATGGTTCAGTTATATTAGGATTGGATAGACCAAAGATGTATGATGAACTGAATGATAAGGAGAAGAAGAGATATGATGCAGACATCAGGGCTTCAAACATTATACTTCAGGGTTTACCAAAGGACATTTACAAATTGATCAATCACAACACTGAAGCGAAGGCAGTATGGGACAATGTTAAGATGCTTCTCTCTGGTTCTGAATTGACTAGAGAAGACAGGGAGTCTTAGCTGTATGATGACTTTGAGAACTTTAAGATGAATCCAGGGGAAACTGTTACTGAATATTACGTGAGATTCCACAAGCTTGTGAATGACATGAGGAATATCAAAATGACTATGCCAAATATCCAGCTCAATTCAAAGTTTGTGAACAACATGAATCCCGAATGGCACAAATTTGTCACTGCATTCAAGCTAAACAAAGGATTGAGGAACACAAATTACGAGCAATTGTATGCTTACTTGCTTCAAAATGAGAAACATGCTGTGTTTGAACGAATGATCTTGGAAAAGTTCAAAACCAATTCTGGAGATGCAAGCTCGTCAAATGATTCAACTGCATTCTACACTAATGTAGGAATTACCACCAAATCATCACAAGTCATACCAACTGGTAATGGTAATAACAAACTCATTCCAGATCCAGGGTATAAGCCTCCAGATTCAGACACATTCATGGAACAACTTGTCAATCAATTGGCTCTAATGGTTAAGCAAAACTTGAACTTCACTCCACACACCAATAATCATATCAGAACAGCTTCCAATCTCCACAATCATGCTACAGTCAAAGAAGGAAAGGTAGTGGTGCAAAATGTGCAAGGAAGACAGAATGAACAAGGAATGGCAGAAGCGGGTTATGGAAACGCTGGTGTAGGTGGAGGATATTTGGGTAATCAGAATCGAGGAAGGAACATGGCTCAGAGTCAAGGGAAGCCAATCAAGTGTTACAACTGTGGTGGAGAAGGACACATTGCAAGGAACTGCACCTCTCCAAAACGTCCACAAAATGCAGAGTACTTCAGGGATAAAATGTTGCTGGTACAAGCTCAAGATAATGGAGCGGTATTGAATGAGGAAGAATTGATATTTCTTGCTTAGGGAAATGCCAAAACTTACGATGCTGATGTGGATGAACAGCCAGTGAAGGGTATGGGACACAACAATCCAAATGCATTTCAAGTTGCAGATTGTTATGCATTTGACTCTCATGTCGATGATGAACCTACTGCCCAGACCATCTTCATGGCTAGTATCTCACCAATGGTCTCTCCAAAGGCTCCTTCACCATAACTGGCCGGTCCATCCAAGGAATCAATCATATCAGAGGTATTGAAACTATACGATGAAGCTGATGTGCAAAAGATACACGACAAGGTACAATCAACTGAAATTATTGAATCAGATATTGAAAATATGAGTAATAGCAATGTTGTCCCATATGATCAATATGTGAAACAAAATGAAAGTGAAATTGTACCAAGTGATGCATCTTTTGCAGTCAATGATGACTATATTTTTTATGAATACACTGCATGTGCCCCTGATGATTCTATAACCTCTGAACTGAATACCTATAAGGAACAAGTTGCTATATATGAACAACGTGCTAAGTTTGAATTGACTACCCGTGAACAGGAGATGGATAACCAAATGCGTACAATTATCAGAAAAGGTAATTTTAGGGAAGAAATGTTAAAACAAGAGTTAGATTCCTTACAAAAAAGGCTTAACAAAACTGTTAAACAAAAGCAAGAACTTCAAGAAAATGTAAAAGTGCTTAAACAAGAATTCAATACTAAGGAATCAAAACTTTTAAATGATTTTTCCAACCTAAAAACTTTAAAGAACAAACTTTAAAACAAGTTGTACGTACAAGGGAACACCATTCAGACTGCTCACATAATCACTAAGCATAGAGTTCTAAGTGATAAGCATAGTGTTGCACTTGTAGAGGAACCAAATCTTGAGGCTTGTATTAAAGCAAAAGCAGCTCAAAAGGTAATCTATGATGGAAATGAGATTCTTAAGCCTAGACAAAAACCTACTTGTGTTGAGTGCACTGAGGAAGATATAAAATTAGAATATGTCACCAGAAAAAAATGGATGATAAACTTAAAGATCCTTTGTGCATAAAACATAATATCACATTTAAAACACCGAATTATGCTAACTAAAAATGGATTGCCTTTAATAAGTTTAGACCTCAGACCCAACTGACCCCTGAACAAGTATTTTGTAAAAAGGATATGGACAAACAAAAAGCGGATGACCTTATTGAAAAGAATCCCCCTTGTAGGAAATTGTCTCCAGCCACTGTGTATCCTCCAAATACACCTATGCATTTAGTGCCTAGAACTCTTCCCACTAATAGTAAGACCTTAATCAGCCTTTATGTAGTTTACCAATTATTTGTTGAGTTTGAGAAAACGTGTAAGAAGAGAATCACACCTACTGGGATAACGGAAGGGGAAAGGGGTTTTGAACAAAGTAAAGAATGCTATTTAACTGAGGTCATGCCTTTCTTTAAACAACTTAAAGAGCAATTTAAAAATCTTCAAAAGGGAATGGACACAGAGATTAAAGACATGAAAAAAATGTTTAATGATATGGAATATGAAGTCAAAGATTATGAACATGAGCTTAAAAGTAATGAGATTGAGAGGAAGAATTTGCACATCTTAAATGATAATTTGATCTCTAGATGCATTGCTCAGGATGTTTTCTATACTGTTACAAATTATTCTATTACTGCTTCTCAATTTCATGAAATATATGCTGCCCTGAAAGTTTCCCATGATCGTGTCATTGAGCTTGAAAGTACAAATTCAAAACTACATGAGAAAATTGAACAGTATGATCATGATAACTTGGTCAAACATTTTTCTAAATTGGAAGTTGAACATCTTGCTTTACAATTAAAATATCAACATCTCAAAAAAAATGTTAAAACCTCAAATGTCAAGACATCCTCGGATGCTCCTGAGTTTGATGCAGTTTTTGAAATAAGCAAACGTGATGAACAGATTCGAGCTCATAGTAACACGATCAAAAGATTGAAAACCCAAATCTTACAACTAAAGTGTGAAATGAATAATGTGAATGGCTCCCAAATACCTCCTCCTTTAGATTCTCAGAATTCTCAAAATTTTCATCTTCAAAACATCATTAATGTTTTACAACAAGAAAATGTGAGTTTTCTAGAGGAAAATAAAAAGGTTAAACAACATTTCAAAGAGTTATATGATTCAATGAAAGTCACTCGTGACAAGAACAATGAAAAAATAACTTCTTTACAAAAGGAAATTGAGAATCTAAAGAGTTAGGTAAAAGGGAAAATGCCACTTGTCTGTGACGAGAATTGTGTATCAAAGGCATCTGCGGATTCTAAGTATGTTGTGACTGTTAAGTATATTCCCCCTCATCTTAGAAATAACGAACTTGTGTGTCAAGAATATTTTTCGTATCTTAAGGATAGTCTAGAATGTCTCCGTGAGATTGTCGAAGAGGATAGAATAAATAAACCACTTGATAGTGAAGTTAGGTATGCATGCTTATACGCCGAACGATCTCAGGAGCTTTTAGAATGTTTAAGAGCCACATGCCCTAAATCCTTTTGTATGAAAGATAAAGTCATTATGCCATGCTCTATGCCTAGTATTAAGCATGCGACTCTTGATATGCCTTGTTCTATGCAAAAAGTAAAGCATGTGAACTTTGATGTGCCTGCTAGTACTTCAGATCCCATCACTTCTAGTTCAAGAACGCAAAAAGTAGCAAAACCAACTAATGTTCCCATCATTCCCTCTACAGGAGTAATGAGTGACACTAAAGCAAGCGGGTCAAAGCCTCCAGGAAATACAAAGCAAGATAGGACCTCGGAAGCTAAGAGTGATCAATGGAAGAAAGCAGAAGACCACCCTAGGAACAATAAGTTTGTGTTGAATAAGACGAATCGTGTTGATTCTAGTATTAGCTATAATCGTACTGTAATTAATTCGAATTCTGCTACTACTTGCAAAACATGTACTGAATGCTTGATTTCTGGTATTAATCATGAATGTATTGTGAATGATTTGAGTAATGCTGTTAAATCTCCTGTCAAAAATGTTAACATTAGGAAACAGGATAAGAATGTCAAAAAACCAAGGTGGAAGAAGGCTAGAAAACATTGGAGACCAACAGGAAGAAAATTTAGTAATGTAGGTTATCAATGGATATCTACTGGCCATAAATTCAATCTTAATGAGTTGTGCCCTAAATTATCTAGATCAATGCCCATTAGGAAATGGATGCCCACTGGTAGAGTGATACCTTTATGAAGTGAACACACTTTGAATAGATCTACTGTCACTTCTAGTCCTACATCTACCTCTAGTGATCTCATTGATTCTATTTCTGATGTGGGTGTTCCAATCTCGTTTACTAACCAAGTGGAACCCATTCTCGCATGGGGATCCAAATTTTCAAGTCATCCATACTTGTCTGTGTTCAACTGCAGGTCGTTCAAATCGTTCTGTGGTACCTAGACTCAGGCTGTTCCAAGCATATGACTGGAGATCGCTCATGGCTCATGAACTTCGTGAGTAAATTCATTGGGACTGTTAGATTCGGGAATGACCACTTTGGGGCAATTATGGGTTACGGAGATTATCTTGTTAGAGATAGTGTAATTTCCAGGGTATATTATGTTGAAGGTCTTGGTCATAACTTGTTTTATGTCGGTCAATTCTGTGATTCTGATCTAGAGGTGGCCTTTAGAAAACATACATGCTTTTTTAGAGAACTAGATGGTGTTGAACTTTTAAAAGGAATACGTGGAACCAATTTGTACACCATTTCTATCGAAGGCATGATGAAGTCTTCTCCAATCTGCTTGTTATCAAAGGCTTCAAAAACAAAGTCTTGGTTATGGCATCGTCGTCTCAATCACTTGAACTTCGGCACCATTAATGATCTTTCTAGAAAAGACCTCGTAAGAGGCTTACCCAGATTAAAGTGTGAAAAGGATCATCTTTGTTCAGCATGCCAATTGGGAAAAATCAAGAAATATGCCCATAAACCCAAACCTGCAAACTCAGTTATGGAAGTTCTTCATACTCTTCATATGGACTTATGCGGATCAATGAGAGTGCAAATGATAAACGGGAAGAAATATGTGTTGGTCGCTGTTGATGACTACTCTCGGTTTACTTGGGTTAAGTTTTTGAGGACAAAGGATGAAACTCCAGATGTCATCATCAAACTTATCAAACAGCTGTAGGTTCGACTTAACAAAACTGTCAGAATTATCCGAACGGACAATGGAACTGAGTTTGTTAACAAGGAACTAAGTCGATTTATGAAAGCATTGGAATTAGCCATCAAAGAAGTGTTCCACGTACTCCTCAACAGAACGGTGTAGTTGAAAGACGAAATCGGACTCTTGTGGAAGCTGCACGAACTATGCTTATCTACTCAAAGGTTCCAATGTTTCTCTGGGCTGAAGCCATTGCCACTGCTTGCTATACCCAAAACCGTTCCCTTATCCACACCACTCATGGAAAAACTCCATACGAGCTAGTCCATAATCGAAAACCTGATCTCTCTTTCCTTCGTGTGTTTGGTGCTTTATGCTATCCAACGAATGATAGTCAAGATTTAGGTAAATTAAGAGCTAAGGCGGACATTGGAGTTTTTGTGGGTTATGCACCAAACCGGAAGGGTTACCGAATCTACAACAAAAGAACCCGAGATATCATGGAAACTATTCACGTCACGTTCGATGAGCTATCTGAGCAAAAGGCTCCTGGACAATCTAGTTCAGGACCCGCATCTCAACAATTATCTAGTCCTATCAGTTCTTCTCCTGTACAGAATCCCACAGCTGCAGTTCCATATGTACCTCCTTCTGAAGAAGATTTGAAGAAATTGTTTGATCCAATGTTTGATGAATACTATGAACCTCATAACAGTAACCATTCTACACCAGCATCAGAGGTTGCTCCTAATCCAGTTAACACAGATAATCCATCTATTTCTGTGTCATTATCTCAAGAAGCGCCTACTGCAGATCACTCATCATCATCCTCAAATCCTCAATCTTCAAGTGTAGATCATGGTAATGTTACTGCCTACTCTGATGAAGAAAACCCTTTTGCCACTCCAGAAGATGCTCCGTTAGAAAACATTTTTGCCCCTGATCCTTCATCTGAGCCATCCTCATCAGGGGACCCCAACTCTGCTACATCAGTTCCTCAACCACAACCACACGAGCATTTCAGAAAATGGACACACGATCATCCATTAGACAATATCATTGGTAATCCTTCTCGTCCGGTATCCACTCGTAAACAACTTGCTACTGATGCCTTATGTTGCTTCTTCAATTCCATACTATCAAAGGTCGAACCGAAAGATGTCAAAACCGCAATGTTTGAGGACAGCTGGTTCCATGCAATGCAAGAAGAAATTCACGAGTTTGATCGACTTGATGTTTGGGAATTGGTACCAAGTCCTGACTGTGCTATGATTATTGCTCTTAAATGGATCTTCAAAGTAAAATTTGATGAGCATGGTGATGTATTAAAGAACAAGGCAAGACTAGTTGCAAAAGGATATCATCAAGAGGAGGGTATTAAATTTGAGGAATCATTTGCTCCAGTTGCACGTATCGAGGCAATCAGAATCTTCTTGGCGAATGCTGCTAGTAAGAACATGGTGGTTTATCAAATGGATGTGAAGACTGCCTTTCTTAATGGAGATCTAAAGGAAATCGTATATGTTAGTCAGCCTGAAGGTTTTGTGGATCCAGAACGTCCTACTCATGTCTATCGCTTAAAGAAGGCCCTTTATGGTCTGAAACAAGCTCCAAGGGCATGGTATGATACACTGTCAAAGTTTCTCTTAACTAATGGATTCAGCAAAGGAGTAGTTGACCCCACATTGTTCACTAGAAAGTCAGGAAAACACTTAATTCATGTTCAAATCTATGTTGATGATATTATTTTTGCCTCGACCGACCCTAATGAATGTGACCGGTTTTCAAAGGAAATGGGCTCCAAATTTCAAATGTCAATGATGGGACAAATGTCATTTTTCTTGGTATTACAAATTTCACAAAGTCCCGAAGGCATTTTTATTAATCAATCAAAATATGCAAATGAAATTTTAAAGAAATTTAGATTTGATTCTTGTGACCCTGTTGACACTCCCATGGTGGAGCATACAAAACTGGATGAGGACCTCTCAGAGATCATGGTGGATCAAACGAAATATCAAACTATGATTGGATCCTTGATGTACCTCACACCCAATATACCTGATATTCTGTTCGTTGTATGCATGTGTGCTAGATACCATGCAAAGCCTACCAAAAAGCACCTTGAAGCGGTTAAACGGGTCTTTCGATATCTCCAAGGAACCATTAACATAGTACTTTGGTATCCGAAGGACACCAATATGTCACTAACAGCATATGCAGATGCAGACCATGCAAGGTGTCAAGATACACGTCGTAGCACATTTGGTGGTGCTCAATTCTTAGGAGAAAAGCTTGTGAGCTGGTCTTCAAAGTAACAAATGAGTACGTCTATATCCTCTACAGAGGCAGAATACATAGCAATGTCATCTTGTTGTGCTTAAATCCTATGGATGAGATCCCAATTATCTGACTATGGTTTTGAATTCAACAAAATCCCTCTGTATTGTGATAATAAAAGTGCCATTGCTCTCTCCTGCAACAATGTTCAACATTCAAGAGCAAAGCATATCGACATTCGACATCACTTCATCATTGAACAAGTGGAAAAAGGTGTGGTGGAACTATATTTTGTGAGAACTGAATATCAGCTGGCAGACATCTTCACTAAAGCTCTTCCTAGAGAACGTTTTGAGTTTATTCTTCCACGCCTTGGACTAAAGAGTCTACAACCTGAGACACTCAAACGTCTTCAAGAGGAAGAAGAGGAGTAAAGGCATTTCTTCGTCTATTCTTTGTATATATCTTATTGAAAACAAAATACAAAACTATAAAACCTATAAAAAGAAAATAGAAAAATATAAAATTTCAAAACCCATAAAAATCAGATTTTTTTTGAAAAAGTCCAAAAATATTGTTTCTCACATTCAATAATTTTTGTTCTTCGATAACATCTACGGACTTTGAGTTGTCACTCAAAGAATGGCACGGGTCTTTAGATGAAGTTCGAATGTAAATAAATTTAAAATAATAATAATAATAATAATAATAATAATAATAATAATAATAATAATAATAATAATAATAATAATAATAATAATAATAATAATAATAATAATAATAATAATAATAATAATAATAATAATAATAATAATAATAATGAGATGAAGAAAAATGATGGTTTATTGTCAATTCAGGCAGTAACCCATTTTAAAAAGAAAGAACAGAGCCATGCTTAATCTAACTTTTGAAACCTCATGCTCTGATTCTATAAACAATGTTTGTTGCCAAAAAGATAAATGTTTCCTTCACAAATATTTTTTCTTCTAAATATTCTTCTGAAAAATATGTGTCATCTAATGAAAACAAAATTGCTTTAAAAATAACTCGGACTATATTTTTGAAAATCATCTGTACTTATTATTTGTCAAAATCTCTAACGCTCAATCAACAACTTACGTCATTGATTGAGGGGGAGAATGATTTCAATAAAATCAAAAAGTTATTTTTCAAACAATCGGTACGTAATCAAGCAAGATCTAACTTTGGATAATCAAAAGGAACAATGTTGTTAATACAAATAAGCCGTAAAAAAGTTTATTTATATTTTACGATCTTCTAATATTTTGTCGATAACAAACGTAAAATCATTTTAATGAAACAAATAAAATACGTAAACTGTTTGAGCCAATAGTTTTCTAACACACTTACGCTTTCACATAAAACACTAAAACAAGTATAAGTGATTTTATGATTTAGTAATACATATGTACAACAACTAGTGTTTACATATTTGGGTAAATATATACTTAATTAATATATACTAAAATGGGTAAAAACTAACAAATGGTATTGACCCATAACCCATGGTATTATCCAAACCACTTGACTGGGTACATTGAACTCATGAGATACATTGTATCTAAATAAGAAACCCATGGATCAACCCATAACCCATGACCCATGACCCATAACCAAAATACCCATGGGCAAAGAGGAGCGTTCCACCGATCCCTAGGATTACACTAGGCGGATCCCTTGTGGGAGGGATCCGTGGGATCCGGGGAACAGTAAGCTTTCTCCTCTATGAATAGTGAGCCATTTCTTCCTCTTGGCTTGCCACTCTTACACATACTTTCCACAAGTATTGTAACTCTCTAACCACTGATCCTAAAGTATCTTTCTATGTAGTTTGTATTTTGTTTTTGTGTGATTCTCTAGGTTCCTCTTAAAGGCGAGATCACCACTTCTTGAAGTCGAGCAAGCTCAAGTCCATGAGTTGCCATGCTTCGTCATCATCAAGACAACTGAGGTTCTCTTGTTGATAGTTCTTTCTTCCTCCGTAGAGATGTTGTGTTGAAGGCATTAGTGAAGGATGTCGAAAGAGTCAAGACGAAAGCATTAGTGAAAGGTGCTTTACATCCGTGTCAAAAGCATTAGTGAAGAATGATAAAGGTGTCAAGACGAAGGCATTAGTGAAAGGTGTCAAGCGTTGTGTCAAAGTCATTAGTGAAGGATGCCTAGGAATCAAATCAAGTGGCATTAGTGAAGAATGCTTAGGTCGTATAATCGATGAGGTGCATCGTTATACATACAGTAATTGTTTATTTCCAAAGATGGTGATATCCTTAATGGTGTTGTAATAAGGAGTGGATCTCCTTGGGATTAGGTGTTGTGTTGTGTTGGGTAGTAGTTCCTCCATAGTAATGGAACTAGGTACTTAGCCTAGTACCTAATAAAGGGTAGGCGACATTGTGATAGGTGTGGTTCACCTTGGATTGAAAGAACCCGGTGGTTAGCCTAGTACCGGAAAAAAAGAGTAGGAGACGTTGTGAAGGCTTCTCCGCCATAAAAAGATTGGTGTTGTGTAGTGTTTACGAACTCTCGAGTAGGTGACTCGGGGAGTGGAGTAGGGCAAGGAAGGTGTCCTTGTTGCCGAACCACTATAAATACTCGTGTCGTGGTTATGTGCTTCTTACTCTTTATCTTTCATTATAATTTTATATATCTATCTATCAACGTCCAACGTACACATATAAATAGATTGACATAAGTCGATCTAAATACTTAAAAGGAAGTTTTAAATTGGTAAAACTATTCAACCCCCCTCCCTTCTAGTTTTCCACAATTGGCATCAGAGCTTCGTTACCAAGTTTCTTAGAGTATGTTGTACTTTAAAAACTTGATACGATCTGTGTATGTTTGAAAACTACAAAGAAGGATTTTTCAAGTCATGTTTTAAAAATCATTATAATATTTATTGTTGGACAATGATAGAATGTTCTAACATTTTCCTTGTTAAGTATTCTCCATACTTGGATTTGGGCTTACCAAGAAGATCATGAAGAATCTATCTAAATATTTCTTTTCGCAAAAAGAATGTTTAGTATTGTTTTTCTCACACATGAATCTGGATATTCCAAGAAGATCACAAAGCATTTCATCTAAATACTTCTTTTCTTAAAAAGAATATTTAGCTAAGGTATGATCGTTAATAATTTACTTTTGTTTTATTATTGTTAAAATCTTAGTTGCATAATTAATATCTATTAGTAATTACTTAAGTAGTTATCTATATTAAAGTCATCATCAAGAATAGTATTCTTCGGTTGATTTGTATAGACTACACTACCAACTCGTAATAATGATATCTTGGTTATTCGATAGCCTTAATCATTATCCATCACAAAGGAATTATTGACACTCCATCTATGTCAATAAATTTCCGTGTAACTTCTTATATTATGATAAAATGGGATTTTATCATAATCTTTGATAAACCTTGCAAGAATTGTGACTAATTCTTAAAAAAGGAACCACGTCTAGTAGGATTAGTACTAAACCATCAAAAACTCAAATCACAATTTATTAAGCTTAAACATCAAACTCTATGAGTTTTTAGAACTTCCAAACCAAAGTTATCAAGGAATGCTTAAGATGATTTTTGCTGTCATGCAGGATCCCTGCGTTTACACTAGCCGAATCCCAAATGAGAGAGATCCGCGGGATCCGTGCAACAGAAGACAACATAAGTTAGTAATGATCACTGTGGATGTTCCACAATTATATTCACTTCAAAGGCTCACGAACAAGAACACAGCTACTGTTCAAACAATTTGATCATTTCTCTCAAGCATAACAATCACTTGTGTAAGTATAATATTCACTACATTGTTAATTTAATTCCTTGATTTCTAGGATTACAATTTCTTCATCTTTAAGAGTTGGGTTCAAATGGGTTTATCATAATTTGTCACCACATTGTTTTCTAAGATAATCTAAATCAAAGAATTAACATTGTTAATACAAATTAAACACATTTCTTGAATTCAACAAAGATGATGAGAGCAAAATTGTGATCAAACCCTCTAGGTTACTATTCACAATTAACACCACATTGTGGTTGTATTGTTTAGGAAAAATCATGCCAAGCAACCGACAACAAGACTACCAAGATACCGCTCATTACATACCAATGTACCATAGAAAAGATGGACTTAGTCCCGAAGATAGAAAAGCCTTTAAAATGCTCGAAAAGAGACTCTTTCACGAAGGTCGAGTAGTAGAACCATCATTTCTTGCCAATACCGACATAAGAGATGTTTTTAGAGCTATTGGGTTTGATTGTTTATTGGACATAAACAAACAAATTTGCCCGGTCTTTGTACTCGAGTTCTACAAGACAATGGGCATTACTAGAAATGATGATGGGTCCATCTCTATTGTCTTCACCATAAATGAGCATGAGTACACCCTTTCGCTTGTAGAGTTTGGAAGAATAATAGGGGTTCCATATGAAGGTGTTTGCATGTATTCTAATGAGTGGTCTTTGGAAGAGCTACACACTATGGTTGATCATCATGAAATTTACCACATGTTAATCCCAGAAGCAACCATGGTGAGGGACACCGTGTTCATGCCAAGAGCATCCCCATCAAGGGTCACTAAGAATTCGAAAGTGATCTATAGGAATCCTTTCCAAATGGAGCTCTCCGAGATGTATGCATTGTATAGGAAATGGGAAAATGTGGTGAGGGAGAATGTGGTGTGCCTAGTAGGAAACAAGGATCACCCCAACGCATGTCTAAGTTTCATGATCTATTGCCTAGTGACTGAGACTCACTTTAACCTTGCCTACTACATGATCAATAGAATGGTAAGTGTAAGAAGCATGGACAAAATGGTGCTCCCATATGCAATGCTTCTAACCCGTCTTGCTAAATTCATCTTTGCATTAGATCCTGCTACACAATCCTATGATCATAGCTTTTGCAACAAGGTTATGGTGTCATTGACCGATGGAAGAACTACAAGGTTCATGGTAGATGGCAAAAGGCCCCACCCACCCACGGATTCCTCGGAAGAAAGGGAGAGGCAAAGAGAAGGTGAAGGAAGTAGCAACCCACTCGGAAATACCGATCTCGACCCCTTAGACTACATCAACCAATTACCGGACGTTCCTGGTGCATCACCCGAATGGCAACAAACCAAGGGAATCTTCAAGTGCTTCGCCAACTTCTTGAAGAAAAAGAAGTAGAGATGGTATGATAAAGAGTGGAGGACGGGTGAAGACGAGAAGGGGAGGAGAAATGAGGTAAGGTCATAGGACCTAAATTTGTGAAGAACAATTTCAACAAATGGGTTGTAACACTTAAACAATGCTTGTGTAGAATAGTGTAGTATGTAGGTCTTGCCATATCTTGGCACTAAACAATCTTAACTTAGGAACTTGTAGAATGAGATTTTACGACTCCTTAAAATCATTCAAGTGGTCGTCGTCACTCATTTTAGGAACTTTTAGCTCTCCCTACTTTGCTATGTCTTATATTTGTTGTGTTCTTGCATTTAGTCCTTATAGAAACAACTAGGAGAATCATTTGCTAAAAAGTGCAAAGTTGCACATTTGCTAAAAGCATTTGACCTGCAGTAGGCGGATCTCAGCATTTTAACTAGCCGGATCCCTCCCAGAAGGGAACCGCGGGATTCGTGACTACAGATGAGCAATACAGACTTGCTTACATCAAAATAGCTCACTAGATCACCTCACACTAGTCAAACATAAGATATTAGAGCTAACTAAGTCTTCCTCAAATATTTGAAAGCCTCACACTCACCCATGTCTTGCCTAGGATATATTTCAAAGTGTTTTTGATTTATCAACTCATCAAAACTCACCATATTTCCGCTCCAACACTCACACATCATTTATCACATCTCATAACACTTAGTTTGATATATCCATCAATTTAAGCAAATTGGTTTTAATCACTTTTGACTCAAAATTAGGCTCAAAACTAGTTTTTCATTTTTTCTTTATTTTTTAAGATTTTAGTAAATTTTTCTTGAGTTATCATCTGACTTCTAGGACTAATTACCACTATTTTTTTCATATCAAATCAAATGGTATCCTTGTCAAACACTTAGTTAGACTACCTAAAGTCAATTTTTTAACCCAAAACCATTATTAAGCACATCACCCATTATGGTTGAGCATTTAAGATATCCACCAGTTAAAAACTTCAAAATTAAGTTAAAACCTCGAAATACATAGGTAATAAACCTCACAAAAGCATAATCATTTCACCTAGAACCTGTCTGACAGACGGATCCATGGTTTATAACCAGACGGATCCCTGGTGAGAGGGTTCCGCGGGATCCGTGGCTGCAGAAAGCTTAAATCAGCTTCCCTCTTCAATTTTAAACCACCTTTTGGTTATCTAACCACTTTTAGCTTTCATTTATTGTCTCTCTAGAGCTGATCAAAATCCTAAGTGCATGCTTAATCCTCTTAGTGGCCAAGAATTTAATTCTCTAATTCAAATTACCCTTTATAAACCAAACACTCTTAAGTTTAGGGCATCACTTCCACCTAGCTCTCAAAAATCAGTCACTAAAAGCTCATATAGCATCCTTATCACCACCATGACTAAAGCTCTTAGCAACAACTCCTCAACAAAAGGCTCATCCAAAAGAAAGGGTCATATGATCCATGAAATCTCATCCACCGAATCATCTCCCATAAGAGATAACAATGGGAGAATCCCACCTCAACAAACTCATTCAACAATTGCTAAGAGAACCGCAAGGATTAGCATCAAACCTTTTGGGCTACAAAAAGGGTCATCTAGTTCAAAACCAAACATAGCTAGTTCTAGCAAGCCGTCTAAGTCCTCATTCCTTGAGCATAGATTTAACGAGCCTCTTTCTCACCCAAATCTCTATGCATTAGAGCACTCGCCACTAAGAACCTCCCACTCGTTAAATAGGGAACCACCCACAACACCGAATAGTCCATCATGGGAAACAAGGAACAATCATGGACATGATCATATGGAGGAACTTCCACTACCACCACCCTCACCTTTAGTAGAACCTCATCCCACACCTTAAAATGAAACCCCACAATCATTCGTAGAGCCTCCTCAAAACATCCATTTCCCTCCGGTTCCCAATCAAGGCAATAGTTGCCCAAATTGTCTAATCACCCAAGGACTTGTTCAAGAAGTACGAAATGAGTTACATTTCATGTTTAATCATCTTCTTGAAAGATTGGACCAAATCAACAAGTCTACTTATCCTTTGACTCTAGCACTTTGTTGCATTCTAGGCTTTAGTAACTTATTAGTAGAAAATGTATGGCTAGATCATTCTCTTAGTTTTAGAGATTTGTTTGATTATCTCTTTGTTTTATTGAATGATATCTTATGTGTCATATTACTTTGAGTGTATTATTTACACATATCTCACTCTCATATTTAGCATTGTTTGGAATATCACAATTGCTGAAAATTTGTCACCAGACAGACGGATCCCTTGAAAAAGCCTAGACGGATCCCTCCAAGAAGGGAACCGCGGGATCCGTGCAACAGAAAGCAAATTCCCTACTAACATTCTTATTTGCAGGAAATTATGCACTATACTCTTGTTTTCTAACCTCTATTTTGTAGATTTTCAAAATACACATGAAGAACTTGACACCATAAAGCTAGGGGGAGCTTTGTGTCAAACCATATTGCAAAACCATTTCCAACATAATCCTTATTTGGATTATACTTCATGACACCCCATTGCAACGTTGCAATCTTCAAGGGGGGGCATTTTCGTCACAAGCACGAACCATTTGCAAACATAATTGCAATACATTAGCTTACTTATTTTTATGTACTTGATGCCCTCACAAAGGGATGGACTCGTCAAGGGGGAGTTAAGACAAGAACCAATCCCGTCACTTGCTCTATTTACATTTTTTCTTTTTACATGTTTTTCTTAAAACTCTGTGTTAGTTTCTTTTCGACGCTCTTTTTGTTTCGACAAAAAGAGGGAGAAGAGAGTAAAAAACTCCAATTCAAACTTTTTACGAATTCTAGTTTTTCCTTAAAATAATTTTATGTTTTGTCATCAACAAAAAGGGGGAGATTGTTAATACAAATAAGCCGTAAAAACGTTTATTTATATTTTACGATCTTCTAATATTTTGTCGATAACAAACGTAAAATCATTTTAATGAAACAAATAAAATACGTAAACTGTTTGAGCCAATAGTTTTCTAACACACTTACGCTTTCACATAAAACACTAAAACAAGTATAAGTGATTTTATGATTTAGTAATACATATGTACAACAACTAGTGTTTACATATTTGGGTAAATATATACTTAACTAGTATATACTAAAATGGGTAAAAACTAACAAATGGTATTGACCCATAACCCATGGTATTATCCAAACCACTTGACTAGGTACATTGAACTCATGAGATACATTGTATCTAAATAAGAAACCCATGGATCAACCCATAACCCATGACCCATGACCCATGACCCATAATCAAAATACCCATGGGCAAAGAGGAGCGTCCCACGGATCCCTAGGATTACACTAGGCGGATCCCTTGTGGGAGGGATCCATGGGATCTGGGGAACAGTAAGCTTTCTCCTCTATAAATAGTGAGCCATTTCTTCCTTTTGGCTTGCCACTCTTACACATACTTTCCCCAAGTATTGTAACTCTCTAACCACTGATCCTAAGGGATCTTTCTATGTAGTTTGTCTTTTGTTTTTGTGTGATTCTCTAGGTTCCTCTTAAAGGCGAGATCACCACTTCTTGAAGTCGAGCAAGCTCAAGTCCATGAGTTGCCATGCTTCGTCATCATCAAGACAACTGAGGTTCTCTTGTTGATAGTTCTTTCTTCCTTCGTAGAGATGTTGTGTTGAAGGCATTAGTGAAGGATGCCGAAAGAGTCAAGACGAAAGCATTAGTGAAAGGTGCTTTACATCCGTGTCAAAAGCATTAGTGAAGAATGATAAAGGTGTCAAGACGAAGGCATTAGTGAAAGGTGTCAAGCGTTGTGTCAAAGTCATTAGTGAAGGATGCCTAGGAATCAAATCAAGTGGCATTAGTGAAGAATGCTTAGGTCGTATAATCGATGAGGTGCATCGTTATACATACAGTAATTGTTTATTTCCAAAGATGGTGATATCCTTAATGGTGTTGTAATAAGGAGTGGATCTCCTTAGGATTAGGTGTTGTGTTGTGTTGGGTAGTAGTTCCTCCATAGTAATGGAACTAGGTACTTAGCCTAGTACCTAATAAAGGGTAGGCGACATTGTGATAGGTGTGGTTCACCTTGGATTGAAAGAACCCGGTGGTTAGCCTAGTACCGGAAAAAAAGAGTAGGCGACGTTGTGAAGGCTTCTCCGCCATAAAAAGATTGGTGTTGTGTAGTGTTTACGAACTCTCGAGTAGGTGACTCGGGGAGTGGAGTAGGGCAAGGAAGGTGTCCTTGTTGCCGAACCACTATAAATACTCGTGTCGTGGTTATGTGCTTCTTACTCTTTATCTTTCATTATACTTTTATATATCTATCTATCAACGTCCAACGTACACATATAAATAGATTGACATAAGTCGATCTAAATACTTAAAAGGAAGTTTTAAATTGGTAAAATTATTCAACCCCCTTCTAGTTTTCCACAAATATTTTTGTACAATTGGATCCAGACCAAGGCTAATGTTGTGTTTTCATAAGATACTTAAGCATTTTTAATCATTGGAGTTTAAAGTCTCAGAATTTGATCCTTATCAGTTAAATATTTTAAAAGCAAGTCACAATTCTCCTCAAAATCTTTCAAAAAAAATAATTTAAATCAATAGAGATCAAAAATCTCAAAGGATTTGAAAATTGTGATCGGGGAAGAATTTGAGATTTAAATTGAATTTAAACTGATATTTCGATAAATTGTTTTGAAATAGTTTTGAAATTGATTAATGATGAGTGTGTGAATACTCATCATTTTTGGTTAATTCTGAACTGCAAAACACTTAAAAACGCTCAGAAATGCATCAAAATACTGAAAATATCTCAAAGTTGCATTTTATATGTTTCAGATGCAAAATGTTTAAAATCAGATGAAAAACGAGCAAAGTTTGCATAATTGGCAGTTTCAGTCCCCCGACTTTCAGAAAATGGCAAAATCAGTCCCTAGGCACTTATTTTAAAAAGAAAAGTCACCAAAGGTCCTTTTTAAATCATAACTTGTCATAATTAGTCCTTTGGTGAAAAGTCCAAAAGTTTTGAGAAATTACAGTTTTGGTCCCTGGATTTTCAGAATTGTCATGATTAGTCCTTGGAATTTCACAAATGGCAAAAATGGTCCTTATATTATTTGAGATTGGCAAGACTAGTCCTTGGTTTACCTTTCAGAAACTACAAGATTGGTCCCTTGAAAATCAGATTTTTCACATATGGTCCTTAAGAGTATTAAATGAGTACACCATTAGTCCAAAATCCAAATAACAAATCCAAAAGCCCAATATCAAATCCATTACCCAGCCCAATATCCAACCCGTTTCCCCAACCCGAAACCACCCACGTTTAAAATAATACTACCCCGCCCCCCTTTTCCTGTCTTCCCCGACACCCCTGTCTGCAACCAGCCACCAACACAACACCACCTCTAACTCCACACTTTGTCCCCCTACTCCACATTTTGTTCCCCCCTCCTCACCTAACAGCCAAATGCATTAAATGCAACCTTTTCCCTGTCTAAGTTTTTAAGACCAGTTTTGGCGCCAAAATGCATAAACGGCCAAGATTGCTCTAAACTCATCCAAGGGTCCTGAAAATTGCTGGGATATGCTCAGAAAGAGGAGAGAAGGAGATTGGAGTATAAAAAGAAGGAAGAAGAAGGAAGAAAAGGGAGTACTTAGTTTATTTTTAAAAGTGTATGTCGTTTTTTAAGCTTATAATGTCTTAAATAGTTCTTAATTGTATTTTCCAGTTTATTTGTATCAAACAAAGGTATTTAAGTGTATTGCAACTTATTTCAAGCATCAATTCAAGTTTTAGTTCATATTTCATGTTTTTTGGCCACTGTTGAAATTTTTAGTTTCTAACTCTCATGTATAAGCTTCAATCAGCTTATTTATAAGCTCAAACAAGCTCAAACTAGCTTATCATAGCTTTTTGTGAGCCTACTTTTAAGTTTCAAGCAGTTTAGGAATCTGGTCAATGAAAGTCAAAGTGGAGCAAAAATGAGTATGAAATGGGTGATGGTTGAAGCAGAGCTGGAATTGGGTTTATTTAGACTATAATGGGTTGATAGAAATAGTTAGAGGTTCATTTGTTTCACATGTTTCAAGCCATAGTGGCTAAGGACCTTTTTGTAAGTGATTTTCAAAAGTTCTTGCATATACTGAATTTGTAGTTATAATCTGTTCCAACCTGTTCAATTAATGTTAATTAAGTGAGCTTAACTCAGTTTGATCATTATTACTTGTTGTTTCAGTAGCTAGAATAGATTTAATTTGCAAATCTGTATTTGAAAGGGTGTTTGGATCAGTGCTTAACCTGTGTTTTAGGACTGCTAAGTGATTGAAATCTTTTGGTTCATGTTTGTTTAGTCCATTTGTGCTCTTATCTGTCTCATTTTGGGTCTGCAAAACCACCAAAGTCAAATTGTATCTTAATCTGTTTTAACAGCTTCACTGTTGAGTTTTTGCAAATCAAAACACTAATTTTGTGTTCAAAAATCATTAAGCTAGATTGCAGTAGTCTCATAACATCATATAACATCAAAATCATCTCACAAATTGATCTCAAAGTTCAAATAAGTCAACCTAACTCAACTGCTTTCAAAAGTCAAAAGTTGAAAAAAAGTGATTTTAACCCAACTGAGGTGAATTATCTTGAGTTCATTTCTGGGACATATTCAGTGAAACTTGATATTTTAAAAACTTCAGCTGGTGTCCTTTCTTATCATCATTTTTGTGGGATTTTACAAATTTTCTATAAGCTGCAAACAGCTTCTCTTTTAGGTCCTTTTTCCCCTGTTCACAGAAACTCAGCTTATGCTGAGTTTTCTCAGTTTTGTGCAAGCTTGCACAGAGCTCATAAGAGCTTTTTAAAGCCTGATTTTTGGTTTACAAACTCTTGGCCATGTCTACTTTAGGTTCTTACAATTGCTTTCTAGTTTTTAGCTTATTTGAGTACTTATTCTATGGCTACAACTGAACACCTAAAAACTGTTTTAGCACATTAGTCAAATTCATCAAATCTGTGTAGATTGCTATTCAAAGGATAAGTGTTGTTGTTTTTAGTTCATTTAGAGTAACTTTAGCCTATTTTAGCTTGTGTAATCAGTTGGTGGCTTGTTGTGTTCATTTGGCTTATTCAAGTGCTTATTTGTAAGCACTTGCTCTAGCAGTTTCATTTTCTTACAAACAAGTACCTGTTTTTTCATTTTTCCTAGATTCTCAATATTATTTTAGGATTATCTTGAATTTTTCAGATTTTTCCTAGTCAGTTTGCTATTTTTCTTAATTTAAATTAGTTTTTAAGCATTTTTAATTAGCATTTAATACAAAAAAATTAATAACAGTTTCAAAAAAATAATTTTTTATTTTTCTTAAGTTAAGATAAATATAAAAAGCAAAAAAATATTTTTCCAGATTTTTCTTAGTTAAATTTGTATTTTTAAGCAATTTAATTAGTTTTTAATAGTTTTTAATTCCTAGAAAATACAAAAATATTCAGAAAAACACAAAAATAGTTTTGAAAATTCTTTTTTTGTTATTTTAGATTTTTCCAAGTCATAATTTTATTTTTCAAGCTTTATTTCATATTTTCTTTCATTTTAGGTTATTCTTTAATAGTTAAAAATACTTTTTAATTAATAATAATTAATTTAATAGTTATAAAAATAATTTTCTTTTTCTAATAATTTTCTTTTATCATTAGGTTTGTAAAAACATCATTTTCATATTTTTAGGGTTAATATTGATTTAGTTTCACATTTTTATTTGTACGTTACGTAGTTTTTAAATTCAGTTTTGTAAAAACATAAAATCAAAAACATCATTGTAAAAATAGTGATAGCGTTTATTTAATATTTTTTATCTTTTAAAATTTCCTTTAATTTGCATTTAAGCCTCTGTAATTTGTTGGCTTTTTCTGTAGTATAATCATATCAGATCCCTTTATTCGTTCAAATCTCTCGATCACTATACGTTTGGTGATCCATTGCATAGCTCGCTGGGACATAACGACCCGGGGAAACACTATACTCCCCTGATCTTCATTGCATTTGTGCTTAAGCTGTTTTAAGTTTCTTACAGTTGGCCATTCACAAGTGGTCGGCTTGAGTGATTAAACTTGACGGTTTGGAGCAGATCAAATTTTTGGCGCCGCTGCCGGAGAGTTGTGCTGATTATCTTCCGTCTAGCAGATTAGTGATTTGAATATTCACTCCTTGTTTATACCATCTGTATGTGTTTATATTTTCTTTTAAAAATAAAAAATCCAAAAAAGATTTTCTTTCTTATTTTTACAAAATGTTTATCCAAAAATCCAAAAATATCCATCTTTACCCTCTCACATCTTTGATTCTTCATCCCTACTCCTCATGACCATTTGATTCTCTTCTTAACCCTCTATATGTTTAATTCTAATGACGACGATCATCTTCGGTGTATGGAAAAGGATCAACATCATTGTCACAAGTACGTGTGTGAGCGGTGTGGAAGGCCTAGTTCAAGCGAATTTTGCGATTTGTGCGAATTATCCATCAAAAAGTCTTTTCAAAGTTATTTTGACCCCACGCCACATCCCGAAATACGTTCTAATGTTGACGAAC
This sequence comes from Chrysanthemum seticuspe, assembly GCA_019973895.1. Taxonomy (NCBI): domain Eukaryota; kingdom Viridiplantae; phylum Streptophyta; class Magnoliopsida; order Asterales; family Asteraceae; genus Chrysanthemum; species Chrysanthemum seticuspe. Next base: position 52,712,169 of record BPTQ01000007.1, read on the forward strand.
CCGTTCGAATGTTAGTGTTACCTCAAGCACCCACCGAGGGTTACGAGGACAATCTCTTTGAATTTAGAGCCCGTAATCTAATTGAACAAATTCATGCCGATGAAAAAAGGTCGAGAATCAGAATTGATTACGATGAACCCATTCAAACACCGGTGACTAGCAAGAATGACTTGCCTAATCTTCACGTTTCTCAAGAACCAGAACCGGAGACCATAACGGAAGTGGTGGAAATTGCTAGCTCTCAGAGCACACCACTTGTCCCACCTCCTGATTTTTCCGAATGTTCTTCGAGACTTGATAGTCATTCGGATCACCATGTTGGTTTTGTTGATTCTTTGGATAAACCGATTCTTTCTCATAACTCTCAAATGAAATCGTTTATTCCTTGTGTCGGTTGTGGTGAACCTCTTTTTGGTTCACCCTGTCGTTGGTGTACGTGTGTACAATGTGGTAATGATATCCATAACGGGAGTTGTTTGTTTTGTGGTTCGAGGAATTCATTTGATTATGATCCTAATCCGAACTCATTTAACGACCCCTCAAACTTTTCCAATTACCCACCACAGCCCGACCTATCTTCAGATAATCAACATATCTACTGTGAATTTTGTGGAGATCCTCACCAAGGATTTGAGTGTCAATCCGGAAACACGTTTGTCTATGAACAATTTTCCGGTAATGCTCAGAACTTTGGTTATGACCAATATCCATATAATTCACCAGTCCAGACTCAACAGTTTTACTGTTGTGAGTACTGTGGAGGTCCCCATTTCAGCTCTGATTGTCAAATAGGGAATCCATTTCCTTGTAACAATCATGACTCTCACAGATTTGAAAATTTCCAACCTCCACAGCACCATACGGTTCAAACTCCACCTGAGCCGTTGTCTCAAGAAATCTCCCAAGATTTTGAAACCGTAATGAAAACACTTGATGATATGATTAGTAACTTTAAGAATCAAGTGAGTGGTGAAAAGACCATGGGAGAATTGCTAGCCGAAGAACGAGAAGAACGAGAGGCTCGCAAATCTAGGGAGGAATTATTAGTCCTAGAGCAAGCAGCTCTAAGGCGTTCCCAATTTCTCAAGGCATCTCTATATGACGATGACGAGGAGAGTTTTTATCCTTTTAAAGATAATATTTCTCAACTCCCTCAGTCAGTTGAGATCCCAGCAGTTGAGATTCCATCTCAAACAACTGCTATCACACCCGAAGCTCCCACTCACTCTCTGAACATGGGGGACGAGCATCTCGACACTGTTCCTGAAAAGGAATCGGACGAATTCATAAAGTCTAGTGTTGAGAACCTTGTCCCAATCCCAAGAGATTCACAGGGAATTCTTGATCATGTATGTGATATCCCTCCTCCTCTTGTCTTCCAAAATGATCATGTTGAGATGTTCTCCGATTCTGATGATGATGATTCGTTATCTTGTGGAGACATCATTTATGTGGAAGATTTACCTTCTGAGCTTGTTAGCTTAGAAGAAGAGAATGATGAAGTTACTGACACTGAAATCAAAAATGAAGCTCTTCGTCTTACATTATTGAATGTCAGTCTTCTCATTTCTAAAATCGAGGCTTTCAAAGAGAAACCAATTTCATCTCCTATCCCCATTAAGGGTAGTGACATTCTTTCCGATGATTCTAATCCGGAAATGAAAGCCTTCTGTTTTGATAATATGGGAGAGAAGATTAGTGGCAGTACCACTTTTCATTCTCATAATTCTCTCCCCAATTATGAATCATTTACATTGGAGGAGTTCACCAGTGAACCTACTCATATCAATTCTGAATATGATTCATTCACCTTCATGGAGTTCTCAGATGAACTCACTCATATCATATCTCCGCCGGAGTATGATAATTTCTACTTTAATCTAGACACTCCCATTATATGTCTTGATCAAGCAAGCTTAACTGATGAGATTCATGAAACTATGAATTCTCCTATTGAGGACGAAGAGTTGGTCATGATTTCTATCATGATTTTCTTTCTTTTCTTCATATATTCTGTCACTTCTCCTGTTCTTCACTCCTTCGGGAATGAAGACACTATCTTTGACCCCGACATTTTCATTTATCATTTTTGAGCCGGTTCTCTCTATATCTCATCGGTGTGGAACTTTCACGTACTTCAATGTTTATCCAAACATCTTGAATGAAAGTCCGATGGAGATTGTTTCTTCCACCTTACTTCCCCATGAACCAATTAATTCGGGGTCGAGTCAAGCTAGCGACTCGGTAATCAAAAACAGTAGCTAAACATGGGTTTTCACCCGTGTGTCCCACCCTAGTGTGGGGGGGTTGCCCCACATGTTGTGTATATATGAGTTTCAAAAAAAAAAAAAAAAATCTTTCTGAATAATGGCCGTAGTATTTCCCTTTTACGTTCTCAGTTTCGGCATAACCGCCGGTACTTTGAATATTGAGGGCAATATTCATTTCTAAGTGTGGGGGGGAATTCTCACGAATTTTATCATGTAATTATACCGCCTAATTCCCCCGTTTTTGGCCAAAATTTTTTTTTGGAGTAAGTGTTCTACACTTACTCAATTGGTTATCAGTCCACCTTGTCTAATAAACAAAAGGATTGGCTAATCCAGGAGCAAACGGCTCTTGGTAAAGATATCTCAAATCCGTTGACGGCTTGCAATTTGCCCAAAATTGTATGGTATTCAGCTCACCATATCCTAAAAAGTGAAGAGTTGGCTAGCCCGCAAGTTTATGGCTTGTGGTAAAGGCAGTGGAAAAACCATAATTGGTAATCAGCTCACCAAAGATAATATTGATAATTTATCTAAGATTTGGCTAGTCCAGAGCTAACGGCTTCTGGTAAAGACAAATCAAATCCGTTGGAAGCTGGTGGTTTGCTCAAAATCACATGGTTATCAGTGTACCATAGTTCTTACTTGAACTGAAACATTTGGCTACTCCAGAAGTAATGGCTTTTGGTAAAGAGATGAAATCCATTAGTTTTTCTCAAAAGATTGCTAGGGACTAGCAATAGTTTAGTGTGGGGGATTGATGAATGTGTGAATACTCATCATTTTTTGTTAATTCTGAACTGCAAAACACTTAAAAACGCTCAGAAATGCATCAAAATACTGAAAATATCTCAAAGTTGCATTTTATATGTTTCAGATGCAAAATGTTTAAAATCAGATGAAAAACGAGCAAAGTTTGCATAATTGGCAGTTTCAGTCCCCCGACTTTCAGAAAATGGCAAAATCAGTCCCTAGGCACTTATTTTAAAAAGAAAAGTCACCAAAGGTCCTTTTTAAATCATAACTTGTCATAATTAGTCCTTTGGTGAAAAGTCCAAAAGTTTTGAGAAATTACAGTTTTGGTCCCTGGATTTTCAGAATTGTCATGATTAGTCCTTGGAATTTCACAAATGGCAAAAATGGTCCTTATATTATTTGAGATTGGCAAGACTAGTCCTTGGTTTACCTTTCAGAAACTACAAGATTGGTCCCTTGAAAATCAGATTTTTCACATATGGTCCTTAAGAGTATTAAATGAGTACACCATTAGTCCAAAATCCAAATAACAAATCCAAAAGCCCAATATCAAATCCATTACCCAGCCCAATATCCAACCCGTTTCCCCAACCCGAAACCACCCACGTTTAAAATAATACTACCCCGCCCCCTTTTCCTGTCTTCCCCAACACCCCTGTCTGCAACCAGCCACCAACACAACACCACCTCTAACTCCACACTTTGTCCCCCTACTCCACATTTTGTTCCCCCCTCCTCACCTAACAGCCAAATGCATTAAATGCAACCTTTTCCCTGTCTAAGTTTTCAAGACTAGTTTTGGCGCCAAAATGCATAAACGGCCAAGATTGCTCTAAACTCATCCAAGGGTCCTGAAAATTGCTGGGATATGCTCAGAAAGAGGAGAGAAGGAGATTGGAGTATAAAAAGAAGGAAGAAGAAGGAAGAAAAGGGAGTACTTAGTTTATTTTTAAAAGTGTATGTCGTTTTTTAAGCTTATAATGTCTTAAATAGTTCTTAATTGTATTTTCCAGTTTATTTGTATCAAACAAAGGTATTTAAGTGTATTGCAACTTATTTCAAGCATCAATTCAAGTTTTAGTTCATATTTCATGTTTTTTGGCCACTGTTGAAATTTTCAGTTTCTAAATCTCATGTATAAGCTTCAATCAGCTTATTTATAAGCTCAAACAAGCTCAAACTAGCTTATCATAGCTTTTTGTGAGCCTACTTTTAAGTTTCAAGCAGTTTAGGAATCTGGTCAATGAAAGTCAAAGTGGAGCAAAAATGAGTATGAAATGGGTGATGGTTGAAGCAGAGCTGGAATTGGGTTTATTTAGACTATAATGGGTTGATAGAAATAGTTAGAGGTTCATTTGTTTCACATGTTTCAAGCCATAGTGGCTAAGGACCTTTTTGTAAGTGATTTTCAAAAGTTCTTGCATATACTGAATTTGTAGTTATAATCTGTTCCAACCTGTTCAATTAATGTTAATTAAGTGAGCTTAACTCAGTTTGATCATTATTACTTGTTGTTTCAGTAGTTAGAATAGATTTAATTTGCAAAACTGTATTTGAAAGGGTGTTTGGATCAGTGCTTAACCTGTGTTTTAGGATTGCTAAGTGATTGAAATCTTTTGGTTCATGTTTGTTTAGTCCATTTGTGCTCTTATCTGTCTCATTTTGGGTCTGCAAAACCACCAAAGTCAAATTGTATCTTAATCTGTTTTAACAGCTTCACTGTTGAGTTTTTGCAAATCAAAACACTTATTTTGTGTTCAAAAATCATTAAGCTAGCTTGCAGTAGTCTCATAACATCATATAACATCAAAATATCTCACAAATTGATCTCAAAGTTCAAATAAGTCAACCTAACTCAACTGCTTTCAAAAGTCAAAAGTTGAAAAAAAGTGATTTTAACCCAACTGAGGTGAATTATCTTGAGTTCATTTCTAGGACATATTCAGTGAAACTTGATATTTTAAAAACTTCAGCTGGTGTCCTTTCTTATCATCATTTTTGTGGGATTTTACAAATTTTCTATAAGCTGCAAACAGCTTCTCTTTTAGGTCCTTTTTCCCCTGTTCACAGAAACTCAGCTTATGCTGAGTTTTCTCAGTTTTGTGCAAGCTTGCACAGAGCTCATAAGAGCTTGTTAAAGCCTGATTTTTGGTTTACAAACTCTTGGCCAGGTCTACTTTAGGTTCTTACAATTGCTTTCTAGTTTTTAGCTTATTTGAGTACTTATTCTGTGGCTACAACTGAACACCTAAAAACTGTTTTAGCACATTAGTCAAATTCATCAAATCTTTGTAGATTGCTATTCAGAGGATAAGTGTTGTTGTTATTAGTTCATTTAGAGTAACTTTAGCCTATTTTAGCTTGTGTAATCAGTTGGTGGCTTGTTGTGTTCATTTGGCTTATTCAAGTGCTTATTTGTAAGCACTTGCTCTAGCAGTTTCATTTTCTTACAAACAAGTACCTGTTTTTCCATTTTTCCTAGATTCTCAATATTATTTTCGGCTTATCTTGAATTTTTCAGATTTTTCCTAGTCAGTTTGCTATTTTTCTTAATTTAAATTAGTTTTTAAGCATTTTTAATTAGCATTTAATACAAAAAAATTAATAACAGTTTCAAAAAAATAATTTTTCATTTTTCTTAAGTTAAGATAAATATAAAAAGCCAAAAAAATATTTTTCCAGATTTTTCTTAGATAAATTTGTATTTTTAAGCAATTTAATTAGTTTTTAATAGTTTTTAATTCCTAGAAAATACAAAAATATTCAGAAAAACACAAAAATAGTTTTGAAAATTCTTTTTTTGTTATTTTAGATTTTTCCAAGTCATAATTTTATTTTTCAAGCTTTATTTCACATTTTCTTTCATTTTAGGTTATTCTTTAATAGTTAAAAATAGTTTTTAATTAATAATAATTAATTTAATAGTTATAAAAATAATTTTCTTTTTCTAATAATTTTCTTTTATCATTAGGTTTGTAAAAACATCATTTTCATATTTTTAGGGTTAATATTGATTTAGTTTCACATTTTTATTTGTACGTTACGTAGTTTTTAAATTCAGTTTTGTAAAAACATAAAATCAAAAACATCATTGTAAAAATAGTGATAGCGTTTATTTAATATTTTTTATCTTTTAAAATTTCCTTTAATTTGCATTTAAGCCTCTGTAATTTGTTGGCTTTTTCTGTAGTATAATCATATTAGATCCCTTTATTCGTTCAAATCTCTCGATCACTATACGTTTGGTGATCCATTGCATAGCTCGCTGGGACATAACGACCCGGGGAAACACTATACTCCCCTGATCTTCATTGCATTTGTGCTTAAGCTGTTTTAAGTTTCTTACAGTTAGCCATTCACAAGTGGTCGGCTTGAGTGATTAAACTTGACGGTTTGGAGCAGATCAAATTTTTGGCGCCGCTGCCGGGGAGCTGTGCTGATTATCTTCCGTCTAGCAGATTAGTGATTTGAATATTCACTCCTTGTTTAATTCTAATGACGACGATCATCTTCGGTGTATGGAAAAGGATCAACATCATTGTCACAAGTACGTGTGTGAGCGGTGTGGAAGGCCTAGTTCAAGCGAATTTTGCGATTTGTGCGAATTATCCATCAAAAAGTCTTTTCAAAGTTATTTCGACCCCACGCCACATCCCGAAATACGTTCTAATGTTGACGAACCCGTTCGAATGTTAGTGTTACCTCAAGCACCCACAGAGGGTTACGAGGACAATCTCTTTGAATTTAGAGCCCGTAATCTAATTGAACAAATTCATGCCGATGAAAAAAGGTCGAGAATCAGAATTGATTACGATGAACCCATTCAAACACCGGTGACTAGCAAGAATGACTTGCCTAATCTTCACGTTTCTCAAGAACTAGAACCGGAGACCATAACGGAAGTGGTGGAAATTGCTAGCTCTCAGAGCACACCACTTGTCCCACCTCCTGATTTTTCCGAATGTTCTTCGAGACTTGATAGTCATTCGGATCACCATGTTGGTTTTGTTGATTCTTTGGATAAACCGATTCTTTCTCATAACTCTCAAATGAAATCGTTTATTCCTTGTGTCGGTTGTGGTGAACCTCTTTTTGGTTCACCCTGTCGTTGGTGTACGTGTGTACAATGTGGTAATGATATCCATAACGGGAGTTGTTTGTTTTGTGGTTCGAGGAATTCATTTGATTATGATCCTAATCCGAACTCATTTAACGACCCCTCAAACTTTTCCAATTACCCACCACAGCCCGACCTATCTTCAGATAATCAACATATCTACTATGAATTTTGTGGAGGTCCTCACCAAGGATTTGAGTGTCAATCCGGAAACACGTTTGTCTATGAACAGTTTTCCGGTAATGCTCAGAACTTTGGTTATGACCAATATCCATATAATTCACCAGTCCAGACTCAACAGTTTTACTGTTGTGAGTACTGTGGAGGTCCCCATTTCAGCTCTGATTGTCAAATAGGGAATCCATTTCCTTGTAACAATCATGACTCTCACAGATTTGACAATTTCCAACCTCCACAGCACCATACGGTTCAAACTCCACCTGAGCCGTTGTCTCAAGAAATCTCCCAAGATTTTGAAACCGTAATGAAAACACTTGATGATATGATTAGTAACTTTAAGAATCAAGTGAGTGGTGAAAAGACCATGGGAGAATTGCTAGCCGAAGAACGAGAAGAACGAGAGGCTCGCAAATCTAGGGAGGAATTATTAGTCCTAGAGCAAGCAGCTCTAAGGCGTTCCCAATTTCTCAAGGCAGCTCTATATGACGATGACGAGGAGAGTTTTTATCCTTTTAAAGATAATATTTCTCAACTCCCTCAGTCAGTTGAGATCCCAGCAGTTGAGATTCCATCTCAAACAACTGCTATCACACCCGAAGCTCCCACCCACTCTCTGAACATGGGGGACGAGCATCTCGACACTGTTCCTGAAAAGGAATCGGACGAATTCATAAAGTCTAGTGTTGAGAACCTTGTCCCAATCCCAAGAGATTCACATGGAATTCTTGATCATGTGTGTGATATCCCTCTTCCTCTTGTCTTCCAAAATGATCATGTTGAGATGTTCTCCGATTCTGATGATGATGATTCGTTATCTTGTGGAGACATCATTTATGTGGAAGATTTACCTTCTGAGCTTGTTAGCTTAGAAGAAGAGAATGATGAAGTTACTGACACTGAAATCAAAAATGAAGCTCTTCGTCTTACATTATTGAATGTCAGTCTTCTCATTTCTAAAATCGAGGCTTTCAAAGAGAAACCAATTTCATCTCCTATCCCCATTAAGGGTAGTGACATTCTTTCCGATGATTCTAATCCGGAAATGAAAGCCTTCTGTTTTGATAATATGGGAGAGAAGATTAGTGGCAGTACCACTTTTCATTCTCATAATTCTCTCCCCAATTATGAATCATTTACATTGGAGGAGTTCACCATTGAACCTACTCATATCAATTCTGAATATGATTCATTCACCTTCATGGAGTTCTCAGATGAACTCACTCATATCATATCTCCGCCGGAGTATGATAATTTCTACTTTAATCTAGACACTCCCATTATATGTCTTGATCAAGCAAGCTTAACTGATGAGATTCATGAAACTATGAATTCTCCTATTGAGGACGAAGAGTTAGTCATGATTTCTATCATGATTTTCTTTCTTTTCTTCATATATTCTGTCACTTCTCCTGTTCTTCACTCCTTCGGGAATGAAGACACTATCTTTGACCCCGGCATTTTCATTTATCATTTTTGAGCCGGTTCTCTCTATATCTCATCGGTGTGGAACTTTCACGTACTTCAATGTTTATCCAAACATCTTGAATGAAAGTCCGATGGAGATTGTTTCTTCCACCTTACTTCCCCATGAACCAATTAATTCGGGGTCGAGTCAAGCTAGCGACTCGGTAATCAAAAACAGTAGCTAAACATGGGTTTTCACCCGTGTGTCCCACCATAGTGTGGGGGGGTTGCCCCACATGTTGTGTATATATGAGTTTCAAAAAAAAAAAAAAAAATCTTTCAGAATAATGGCCGTAGGATTTCCCTTTTACGTTCTCAGTTTCGGCATAACCGCCGTTACTTTGAATATTGAGGGCAATATTCATTTCTAAGTGTGGGGGGGAATTCTCACGAATTTTATCATGTAATTATACCGCCTAATTCCCCCGTTTTTGGCCAAAAATTTTTTTTTGGAGTAAGTGTTCTACACTTACTCAATTGGTTATCAGTCCACCTTGTCTAATAAACAAAAGGATTGGCTAATCCAGGAGCAAACGGCTCTTGGTAAAGATATCTCAAATCCGTTGACGGCTTGCAATTTGCCCAAAATTGTATGGTATTCAGCTCACCATATCCTAAAAAGTGAAGAGTTGGCTAGCCCGCAAGTTTATGGCTTGTGGTAAAGGCAGTGGAAAAACCATAATTGGTAATCAGCTCACCAAAGATAATATTGATAATTTATCTAAGAGTTGGCTAGTCCAGAGCAAACGGCTTCTGGTAAAGACAAATCAAATCCGTTGGAAGCTGGTGGTTTGCTCAAAATCACATGGTTATCAGTGTACCATAGTTCTTACTTGAACTGAAACATTTGGCTACTCCAGAAGTAATGGCTTTTGGTAAAGAGATGAAATCCATTAGTTTTTCTCAAAAGATTGCTAGGGACTAGCAATAGTTTAGTGTGGGGGATTGATGAGTGTGTGAATACTTATCATTTTTGGTTAATTCTGAACTGCAAAACACTTAAAAACGCTCAGAAATGCATCAAAATACTGAAAATATCTCAAAGTTGCATTTTATATGTTTCAGATGCAAAATGTTTAAAATCAGATGAAAAACGAGCAAAGTTTGCATAATTGGCAGTTTCAGTCCCCCGACTTTCAGAAAATGGCAAAATCAGTCCCTAGGCACTTATTTTAAAAAGAAAAGTCACCAAAGGTCCTTTTTAAATCATAACTTGTCATAATTAGTCCTTTGGTGAAAAGTCCAAAAGTTTTGAGAAATTACAGTTTTGGTCCCTGGATTTTCAGAATTGTCATGATTATTCCTTGGAATTTCACAAATGGCAAAAATGGTCCTTATATTATTTGAGATTGGCAAGACTAGTCCTTGGTTTACCTTTCAGAAACTACAAGATTGGTCCCTTGAAAATCAGATTTTTCACATATGGTCCTTAAGAGTATTAAATGTGTACACCATTAGTCCAAAATCCAAATAACAAATCCAAAAGCCCAATATCAAATCCATTACCCAGCCCAATATCCAACCCGTTTCCCCAACCCGAAACCACCCACGTTTAAAATAATACTACCCCGCCCCCCTTTTCCTGTCTTCCCCGACACCCCTGTCTGCAACCAGCCACCAACACAACACCACCTCTAACTCCACACTTTGTCCCCCTACTCCACATTTTGTTCCCCCTCCTCACCTAACAGCCAAATGCATTAAATGCAACCTTTTCCCTGTCTAAGTTTTCAAGACCAGTTTTGGCGCCAAAATGCATAAACGACCAAGATTGCTCTAAACTCATCCAAGGGTCCTGAAAATTGCTGGGATATGCTCAGAAAGAGGAGAGAAGGAGATTGGAGTATAAAAAGAAGGAAGAAGAAGGAAGAAAAGGGAGTACTTAGTTTATTTTTAAAAGTGTATGTCGTTTTTTAAGCTTATAATGTCTTAAATAGTTCTTAATTGTATTTTCCAGTTTATTTGTATCAAACAAAGGTATTTAAGTGTATTGCAACTTATTTCAAGCATCAATTCAAGTTTTAGTTCATATTTCATGTTTTTTGGCCACTGTTGAAATTTTTAGTTTCTAACTCTCATGTATAAGCTTCAATCAGCTTATTTATAAGCTCAAACAAGCTCAAACTAGCTTATCATAGCTTTTTGTGAGCCTACTTTTAAGTTTCAAGCAGTTTAGGAATCTGGTCAATGAAAGTCAAAGTGGAGCAAAAATGAGTATGAAATGGGTGATGGTTGAAGCAGAGCTGGAATTGGGTTTATTTAGACTATAATGGGTTGATAGAAATAGTTAGAGGTTCATTTGTTTCACATGTTTCAAGCCATAGTGGCTAAGGACCTTTTTGTAAGTGATTTTCAAAAGTTCTTGCATATACTGAATTTGTAGTTATAATCTGTTCCAACCTGTTCAATTAATGTTAATTAAGTGAGCTTAACTCAGTTTGATCATTATTACTTGTTGTTTCAGTAGTTAGAATAGATTTAATTTGCAAATCTGTATTTGAAAGGGTGTTTGGATCAGTGCTTAACCTGTGTTTTAGGACTGCTAAGTGATTGAAATCTTTTGGTTCATGTTTGTTTAGTCCATTTGTGCTCTTATCTGTCTCATTTTGGGTCTGCAAAACCACCAAAGTCAAATTGTATCTTAATCTGTTTTAACAGCTTCACTGTTGAGTTTTTGCAAATCAAAACACTTATTTTGTGTTCAAAAATCATTAAGCTAGCTTGCAGTAGTCTCATAACATCATATAACATCAAAATCATCTCACAAATTGATCTCAAAGTTCAAATAAGTCAACCTAACTCAACTGCTTTCAAAAGTAAAAAGTTGAAAAAAAGTGATTTTAACCCAACTGAGGTGAATTATCTTGAGTTCATTTCTGGGACATATTCAGTGAAACTTGATATTTTAAAAACTTCAGCTGGTGTCCTTTCTTATCATCATTTTTGTGGGATTTTACAAATTTTCTATAAGCTGCAAACAGCTTCTCTTTTAGGTCCTTTTTCCCCTGTTCACAGAAACTCAGCTTATGCTGAGTTTTCTCAGTTTTGTGCAAGCTTGCACAGAGCTCATAAGAGCTTTTTAAAGCCTGATTTTTGGTTTACAAACTCTTAGCCATGTCTACTTTAGGTTCTTACAATTGCTTTCTAGTTTTTAGCTTATTTGAGTACTTATTCTATGGCTACAACTGAACACCTAAAAACTGTTTTAGCACATTAGTCAAATTCATCAAATCTGTGTAGATTGCTATTCAAAGGATAAGTGTTGTTGTTTTTAGTTCATTTAGAGTAACTTTAGCCTATTTTAGCTTGTGTAATCAGTTGGTGGCTTGTTGTGTTCATTTGGCTTATTCAAGTGCTTATTTGTAAGCACTTGCTCTAGCAGTTTCATTTTCTAACAAACAAGTACCTGTTTTTCCATTTTTCCTAGATTCTCAATATTATTTTAGGCTTATCTTGAATTTTTCAGATTTTTCCTAGTCAGTTTGCTATTTTTCTTAATTTAAATTAGTTTTTAAGCATTTTTAATTAGCATTTAATACAAAAAAATTAATAACAGTTTCAAAAAAATAATTTTTCATTTTTCTTAAGTTAAGATAAATATAAAAAGCCAAAAAAATATTTTTCCAGATTTTTCTTAGTTAAATTTGTATTTTTAAGCAATTTAATTAGTTTTTAATAGTTTTTAATTCCTAGAAAATACAAAACTATTCAGAAAAATACAAAAATAGTTTTGAAAATTCTTTTTTTGTTATTTTAGATTTTTCCAAGTTATAATTTTATTTTTCAAGCTTTATTTCATATTTTCTTTCATTTTAGGTTATTCTTTAATAGTTAAAAATAGTTTTTAATTAATAATAATTAATTTAATAGTTATAAAAATAATTTTCTTTTTCTAATAATTTTCTTTTATCATTGGGTTTGTAAAAACATCATTTTCATATTTTTAGGGTTAATATTGATTTAGTTTCACATTTTTATTTGTACGTTACGTAGTTTTTAAATTCAGTTTTGTAAAAACATAAAATCAAAAACATCATTGTAAAAATAGTGATAGCGTTTATTTAATATTTTTTATCTTTTAAAATTTCCTTTAATTTGCATTTAAGCCTCTGTAATTTGTTGGCTTTTTCTGTAGTATAATCATATCAGATCCCTTTATTCGTTCAAATCTCTCGATCAATTAACAAGATCTCCTCCCTACATATGCCAAACGATTTCAAATTTTTCATGCATATGTTAAGGGGGAGCATTTTTCTTAAACCATAAGGGATTAAAACGTGATTGATTTGTCTCAAAGTGCATGTTCCCACTAATATGTGCAAAACTCTTTCGAATCTTGATGCACATATTAAGGGGGAGCAATTCTTTGAAAACCACATCCTTTCCCAAAATATCTTTAATAAAGTATTTAAAATACTAATTCTGATCGGGAAAGTGATGTTGATAATTTTAGAAAATGTTAATCAAAGAATTGAGTTCTTCATTCTTAATATATGATTTCTAAGTCCTCTTGCCTCCATGTGCTAAAACAATTTTAAATATTTGATGCACATGTTGAGGGGGAGCTTTTCTAAAAATATCAAAAACGATTAAGGTACAAAATGCTTTGATCTTGTATCACAAGTACCTGGATTGATTTTCAAATGGTTTTCAATTGATTTCAATGGCAGAAGAACAATACCAAAAGACCGACCAAATTTACTTTACGCATGGAGATATAAGGATGGTAAGGTTAGGTATTCGTTCTCATGATCCCGCCAGAGCCGGAGGGATCTACCCAGGGATAATCCACTAGATAGTGTAGAAGTCCTTAGGTATGATGGAAAAAAGGAGAAAAGTGAGAAATGGGAATAGTGCGGACTGAGACAGAGCTAGGACTGGAATAAACCCAACAAGGTTCTAGCTGTGAAATCTTGGTATGCATTGAAGGGGTTGAAGAATGAAAAAGAAATGAATGAGAAAAGGGTTAAAAGAAATAGCCCTCCATTATTTCAACCTTAGGGCAGAAACTAGGTTCAACTCATACGCTACTGGTGGTTACCAAGGTAACACCGGTATTGAAGACAAGCCGTCATGGGCCCAGTGACGCACTACACTACAACTTCCCAAGCTACTCAAGTTCCTTTTGAAATGACTTGTTTCATTCTCACGGGGAACCTACATAATCTATCAACCTTCTCTTAGAGATTGTTGATATTGAAAAAGGAGACCCTCTCCCTAGTCTCTGGCATAGGAATCAAATGTGCACTATTGAGTCTAGAGCCATGAGATCATCAATAAATCTCTTTAGGACACAATCAATGAAGACTCACTATTTCACATAATGTGGAAAGTGAGAATATATCTTAAGAGTCCTACGCACTATCCTTGTGGTATTGCCAGAACATCTGAGTGATATGCATTCATATTCACAATGAAGATGGAAAGCCTTCTAGAGCCAACATCAAACAAGCTCTTGGTGGGTGGCATGTGAGATCTATCTAATAGATCAACCATGTGACAACTGAACAGAAACGATGGAGAGATTCACATAATGAATCAATCCTGGTTCAGGAAATGGATTGACGGATACCTTTGAAAAACCAGTCGTTGTGCTCAAAAACATTTTCTATAGCACATCGACTGTGTATTACATTTTCAAAATCAAAAGGTATTTATGATTGAAAATTGATTTCTCTTATAAAACCTTCGTTGTATTGCAAAAGTTCATTCTATTAAGCAATACACAATTGTTTTTTCAAATCATTTTTAATCAATCAGTAAATCTCAATTTGCAGGTTCACTCATTCCGTGTTGTCTTCTTTGAGATGTTCCGGTTTGAGAACGGCTAGAGCAGCTGCGAACCCCTGTCAAGGAGATTCTTCGGAATTCTACCTGATCACAGGCAATACTTGTACTGATAAACGGGGAACCGTGGGCCGTGTACCTCAATTCAACGAAAGTGATCAAAGACACTTTCGTGCGCTTTTATTGATAACTGTGGTCTGCAGGAACACCTGACGGTTGCATCTGATTAAAATTGAGGCATCAATCCATAGCCGCATGCTCACACATCACGTTCATCTCAAAGAAATCATGATGTATGCATATCTTCGTCAAGTGATTCTGATATCTTCACTCCATGCTTCTGCTACGCTGCTGCAAATGTCATGAATCAACAAAAGCTTTCGCAAGTCTGATATGAAGATATCATAATCCAGAATGTGAGCATGTCGGTCCAAAAGTCACAACTTCACATTATGGCAACACTACAAAGGATGAGTCAGAGATTTATGGTGGCTGATGATCTCAAAATTGGCTCAAAAACTCACCATCACGTGGATCAGTTAAAGACCTCCACTTGAATGAACAAAACATGCGGAACATGAAGAATCAAAGACTACGGGCTACATAGCAAAGAACTTAATCAAGAATCCAAGAACATCCAAAATGTAATATCTGTTTGTAATCAATGTAATTTGAGGTGACCTCCCTTAGGGGGAGATTGTTAGGATTTAGAAAATCCCGTAGTTAAAGTGTCGGTCACCTCAAGTATATGTAATCGTTAGAAAGCTCGTAGTCGTAGTCATTTAGTTATAGTGAGTGGTTTGTTATGTAACACCGTGGAGGACGGACGGGTATTTACCCACTGTATGCCTTATCCACAACCCGTAGGAGGCGTTTCTTGTAAGAAACTATAAATACCCTTTGCCACCCAAGGCAAAGGGTTGGAGCTTCATAATGTCATTTTTCTTTGTCTCACTAAGTTCCCAAATCTCTTTCACTTTCTCTCTCTAAAACTCAAACCATACGCGCCAAGTAAACAAAATCTCCTCCTTGTGTGAGCTATGTAGTGGTCCCCATGACACTCGTACTTTCACGAGACTCCCCGAACAAGCTTCCGTTGACTACGCATCCTCGCGTACCAATGTAATGGGAGAAAAATTCCCCACAACACCCGGACCTAGGACTTTCAATGATGCCCGAGAAGAATGGAGGGGCAAACCTGAATACAATTGGGGACAAACCAAAGAATTCACCTCTAATGATTCCCCATGGTCCCACGGACCTAGCCAACAAAACATAGAAGGGATGTTGCAACATCTA
Source organism: Chrysanthemum seticuspe (assembly GCA_019973895.1). Lineage (NCBI taxonomy): Eukaryota > Viridiplantae > Streptophyta > Magnoliopsida > Asterales > Asteraceae > Chrysanthemum > Chrysanthemum seticuspe. Next base: position 52,728,039 of record BPTQ01000007.1, read on the forward strand.
GTTACATCCCAAGAAGCTCAAATAGCCAAGCTTTCGGACAGCTTTAACCAACAACAAGTTGAGATGGATAGGAAGATTGATAGCCTTTTGAAGGCCATGACCAATTGTGATAGGAAGACCACCGAAAAGGTTAATGCCATCTCGACTCATTCTCCTGAAGCTTCCGGTGTGAAAATTAAGGACCCAAGTAAGTTAGCCAAGCACGTTCAATTCGTCAATACCATCACCTTAGTGAAACCGAATAGGACTAGTGACGAAACAAACCATGAGACGACACTTGAGGGTAGTGAAACTCCTAAGGAAGAATCAACTGACAACGAGGTAGGTGATGAATATTTCAATAAGTTTCCTACGAAAGAGGAACTCTCTCGCCACCCACACTTAGTACGCGACCTTCGTCACATGTATGTTAGGAAAAGCCCTCGGATCAAATTTGGGAATCCTTAGAATCTCAACATACCATGTTGCATAGGACATCTTTTCGTGGCAAGGCCTACATTGATCGAAAGTCCCCAATAAACATCATGACTAGCACCTACTATAATTGGGTAATGAAGAAACCTATCCCAAATAGGCAAGACCCCGATGATCCTTAGGGTTAGTTGTAATTTTCTTGGTAGAGTTAAGGGATTGCCCGTCTATGTAGGTGATAAGGTTTTAAAATGTACCTTTTTGAGGGGTCGTTTAAGCCCTTATTTGATCACTTTTGTATCCGTTATTACTTAATATCGTTCCTTTTCACTTTTTAGGTCTCTTGAAGGCAAATTGCTATAATGGCACTTATTTGGACGAAAAGGCGCGGATATACGAAGAAAATGGCCAAAGTCAAGAATCGAGACACTCAAGCTGCTGAAAGACAAGGTGACGGCGTCACTGCTTAAACGCGACACCGTCGGAGCATTTTGTGACGGCACAGAAGCCAAATTTCCTATTTTCAAGTGACGGTGTCAGGCTTTAAAATAGTAGGCCGTCGCAACTCAGACGGCCTAGATTTGATCCAGACGGCGTCAGAAGCTGAAGAGGACGGCGTCACAAGCACAAGGTGACGCCGTCGCAAGACTAACGTGGCCAAGACGAAACCCTAATGACGGCAACCCGACGGCGTCACAAAACATAAGGTGATGCCGTCGCATATGTAATCTTATATATAGAATCCGAATTTTGCAGTATTGTGTGTGTAGTATTTTGGAGTAAAAACCTAAACCGAACCAAGGCTGTCTTGTACAGTATTTTAGGGTTCCAAACCCTATCTTACATCAAGATAAGTGTTTTACTTCATTAATTCAATTATGTCTTTGATTATTTGTGTGTATGCTTGCATGTTCTCCATGTCCGGCTAATTTACTTGTGTGTTTGCTTAGGGAATATGAAACTTAATTATTGAATATTGATTGGTTGTCTCTTATCTTAATTGTTAATGATCTAGTAATGCGATAGGTCATTCGTTGTGTACTTAATGCTTGATTAATCTTTGTGAACCTTAGGTTATAGCACTTAGAGTGGTTGTAAGCTAAACCATCCAAAGAGGCCTTAGAGTTAGAGTTTATAATCCCTAGTAGGTCTTGTAGACGAGACCCTTTGGTAAGTTCAAAGAGTTAGGGATAAACGCATACCCTACGACTTTAGACACACAACGCGATTAAGAATAAGGACGTGACAATTCAACCATCAATAGGAGATAATTAAGGAGTAATAAAACCTAAGTGAACACATATTTAAACTATCATACGAGCACACAATAATTAGACATAGACTACATACACCTTAGATTAGATAATTAGATAAGTAGAGTAATCGGTAGCAATACCAACCCCCAAATCCAAACCCCGAGATTCGTACTTTTCCATTTCCTAAAAAACATTAAAAAGATAAAAAATAATCTTCCTCAACCCCAACCTTAGCGTAGTAACTTCTCACTAGGATTCATATTCCCCTAGAGAACGATATCAATACCCGTGGCTTACCCTAATACTACACTACAACGATTAGGTTCACTGCCTAGGGTGTTATAAAACTTGCTCGAAGAAAAGGAAGTTCCTTTGACCCCGAACGACGCGTGTAGCGTTATCAGTAGGGAGTTTCATGTACCCTACGGATTTCATAATTGTAGAGGATATTAGTACGGCCATAGATCCTAGCTTGTCCTACATAATTCTAGGAAAGCCTTTCATAGAGAACACCGGGATGACTTATGATCCGTCGTTAGGGATAGTTAGATTTAAAGATGAGACCGATGACGTAGCTTACCAAATGCCATTTAAGATTGAGAAGTTTTCATCACTATCCAATGATGAAAAGGAACTTAAGCTATCAGTCTACTATAGGAATGAGGAGGATAAGGAGAAAGGAGTAGATTATGTGATGAATAAGATTTTCGGGTTCTATAAGGATTGCTTGAAACTAGGACCGGAATATAGAACCGATTGGGGAGAAATTGACTTCTTAGAAAGGTGCATAATAGGGCATTACTATAACATGGAAAACCCCAATAAAGACCATCATGAGTAAGAGGGTGATGGTAATGAAGTTACATAGGGGCACGACTTCGAGTCTAGCTACAAGACACATAAATAAAGAAAAGCGCTTCGTGGGAGGCAAACCATGCTTAATTGTTTGCTTGTTTGTGTGTCATATATTTTTTCACTGATTGTTTATTCTCATGTTTGAATTTGTGAAAATGCTTTATTTTGTCTTTAACCTCGTCTTAATTACATATAAAGGTATTTTACAAAAAGGATAAGTGTAGGGAAGATTACACATTTTTAAAAGAACGTGAACATGAGAACTATGATTATTGAAAATGATATATATGTGTGTCAAATGCTTGTATCGAGTCATAATGGATGTTTTGCAGTAACTTTTTCAGATTTTAAAGGTGTAATTTTTCCAGAATTTTTCCAGAAAAACGTAGCAGACCAGTTTCTGTCAGGATAACCTGACGACGTCAGGAGGAGCAGAAACAACTTATCTAACTTTCTCTCGTTTTCTGTGCTACTTATAAATTTTTGGAAATTGTCAGGTCTTAATTTTCCAGAAAATCTACAAACATCCATTCCACAAGCATTATATCCTAGTGTAGTAGAGTCATATGTAGTTTTACCGCCGATTTTACGTGAAGGTTTTGTCTATTTTCTTAAAGTGTGCAGGGTTTATTTATCAAGAAGAAGAAACATAAGATTGGATGGAGCTTTTCACGCATACATTCTTCTTGGAAAGAATTTAACCACTACTTCACACGGATCCTACCGAGCTAATCAGGGGAGTATTAGTTTCTTTCTCTTTTAATTACCTTCCGTTATCATAACTTTGATACTTTCAGGGAACATTGGGGACAATGTTCAGTTTAAGTGTAGGGAGGGAGAATAAAATGGGAACTTTGAAACTATGCTTATCCTTGATTATTTGTATTGTCCTATTTCATTTGTGTAATAAGCTACGAGAGATATCGGTTAGGGTAATTTTAGCACCAAATTTAAAAAATTTCATGACATGTACGAGTGGGTCTTTAGTCTTAATAAAGCGTCTCATGGATAGGAAGTTATATGACTAGCACACAAACCCTTTACCACTCAAATTTCACCCAAAAAATGTGAGGTTCGCCCCTAGATCTATAGGAATTAAAGCATTCATCTTTAATGCTTCGAGAGTGTACCGGTAGTATAATAGATTCTAGAACTTGTTTTGTGATGCATCCCGAGATAGCTAGTGAGACTACACTTGTGTAGTTAGGAATAACTAAATAATAAGAGGCATTAGGATAACCCTTGTTTGATACCCATATTATAAATACTTCTTCCACATCAGTTGAGTAATTCCCCCACACCCTTGCGATGTACTCATCTTTAGTACACGATACCCCTAGTTAAACCTTCAGAGCCTATCCTTTACGCGGTTCTCGTGATGTTTCGGTTTTCCGGAATATCAATGAAGAGCATTGTTTACAATCCACCCCCAAATATACACCCAAATCGCCTTACCCTACCTTGTATGCACTCACTTTTAGTATATTATTGTTATCATACTAAACCCTTAGTTCAATTATCTAGTTACTTGCATGGTTGCTAAGTCGAGTCATAACTTTTGCACACAGTTTTGGGATGATTGGGACTCATGGGTAAAGTTAAATTTTATGGAGTGACGCAAAAGAAGGTTAAATTCAAATTCCCTTTATTTACGTAATAATGTACTCCAAGTGTTTTGATCTTTTCAATTCAGGTCAAATTAGTGTTAGAGTAATAAAAACTCAAGTGTAGGATGGTAGAGTAAAAGTGTATGAAAAAAAAATCGAAAAAAAATTGAAAAGAAAAAGAAAAAGAAAAAAAAAAGAGTGTCGAAAAAAAAACAAACATACGGGCTACCATCCTATATCTATCTTTATGTTTATGTTTTTCAATTTATGTTTGTTTGTTTCAAGTATCTAGAGTTTAGTGAGTCGAGTCTTGGCTTAGCAAAGCCATTCTTCTCATGCTTATAACATAAATATTTTTGACTTGCCACCACTAAATCGCCTATTCAACCAAACCCTTTGTTTCCATACCGTAAGCCTAACGTTACACCCCTTTAAAAGACCTCTTAGATAGTTGTTCCTAGGTGCTTACGCCAAAGCGGTGGAGGTTTGATCTAGTCTCAAGCTTATGGTAATCTATGTACTATGACCGGTTAATGAGTGTTTATCTTCCATTTCCATTTGCTATATTTCATATACACCCGAGAGATGAGAGTATCCAAACATCACTTGTGAGGTGCTAGTATATAATTTTCGTGCTTATTATGACTATTGCGGGGCTTATACCTGTTATGAATGACGTTAAACCATTGCTTTATGCCCCCTAACTTATAAATTGATTGGCCAAAAGCACATTTGCTTGAGGACAAGCAAATACCAAGTGTAGGGATATTTGATAAGGATTTAAAACGTACACTTTTAAGGGGTCATTTAAGCCCTTAATCACCCACTTTTATATCCGTTACTGCTTAATTTCGTTCCTTTTCACTTTTTAGGTCTCTTGGAAGCAAAATGTTGGAATGATGCATTTTTGGATGAAAAGGAGGGAATATGCGAAGAAAATGGCTAAGTCAAGATCAAGACACTCAAGCTGCTGGAATTACACCTGACGGCGTCCCAAACAGTGGGCGACACCGTCCCTATTTTGTGACGACTAAGGAGCGAATTTGCTATTTTACACCTGACGGCGTCAGGCTTTGAAGAGTAAGGGCGTCACGAAGACTTTTTTTCTCAGACGGCCTAGATCCAGAATTAGACGACGTCACTGCTGAAGACTGGCGGCGTCACAACCACAACGTGACGTCGTCCCATTGATGACTTGGCCAAGACGAAACCCTAATGACGGCGATCCGACGGCGTCCCACCTATAAGGCGACGTTGTCGCAGTTGTAAAACTATATATAGAAATCAATTTTTCAGTTTTTAAAGAGGTAGACTTGTGGAGTAAAAACCTAAAACGATTATAGTCCGGTTTGGACAGTATTTAGGTTCTCATACCCTATTTTACATCGAGATAAGTTATTTATTCCCTTGATTTCATTATGTCTTCGATTGAATGTGTGTATGCTTGCATGTTTAACATGTCCGACTAATTTACTTGTGTGTTTGCTTAGATCTATGAAACCTAGTTATTAATTATTGATTGGTTGTCTCTTATCTTAATTGTAATTGGCTTAAGAGTGTATTAGGCTATCGTTGTGTTTTTAATGCTTGAGTAATATTTGTTGAACATTAGTTTATAATTACTAGTGGAATTGTAGGCTAAACATCCGAAGACAACCTTAGTGTTAAGTTTATGAATCCTAGAGATTTCGTAGTCATTAACATTAAGGTAGTCTCAAAGAGTTAGGGATAAAAGCACACCTTGCGACCATAGAAAACACAACGTGTTAAGAATAAGGACGTGACAATTCAACCACCAATAAAACATAACTAGGGAGTAACAGTATTTAGGTAGACACATTTTTAATCATCATACGAGCACACTTCAAAAAGACATAGACTACCCCTTAGTTTAGATAGTAGAGTAATCGGTAGAAGTACCAAACCTCCAAATCCAAACCCCGAGATTCTACCTTTAGTTTCTTAAAAAAAATAAAAAAAGATAAAAAATAATATTCCTCAACCTCAACCTTAGCGTAGTAATTTCGCACTAGCATTTCTATTCCCCTAGAGAACGATATCAATACCCGAGGCTTACCCAATAATACACTACAACGATTAGGTTCACTGCCTAGGGTGTTGAAAAACTTGCTCGACGAAAAAGAAGTTTCCTTTGACCCCGAACGCGCCTTATACGCGCATCAATTTACAAGATTAAATTTCGGCTATAAATAAACAAATCAGTTATATTAAAAACTGATTTGCATATCTTTTGTAACACAAATAATATTCTCTTTAACTTAGTCAATAAGCTAAAATCTATTTATAAAATAGATTTACAGAAATTTAAGACCCGAATATGTAGCAAAAAGATACGCAGGTAGGCGAGGTTTTGGAGCTGCATTCGTGTCCGCGGGTCACGCGGTCTCGCATGAGTTCAGAAGCTTCGAACCCAATTTGGCGCAAAAATCCTGAAATCTGCACCACGCACGTAGATGTTGGAGTAAAACCAACAAAAAAATTTTGATAGCAAATATCAAGACATCTTTATAAACCACTCCACACTTCGTATTTGGGCGATGTGGGATGTGTTTCTATTTCCAGATTTTGTATTCCAAGTGCCCCACTTTAAGACACGATATCTTATTCATATTAATTCCATTTTGGACATACTTTAGCTCGTTGCGAAGCTCTCGTCAAGCAGAACGCGAAGCTACCAAGAAATATAAATGTATATAACATATACATATATTAAATAGTGTCCAAGATTTGCAAAAACTCATTTTGCAAAACCCATTTTTCCAACATTTGTTTCGAGGTATGGAACAGGCTAGACATAAAGACCAAATTGAAAAATACACATAAACCCATCCCTTTTTTATTGATGATTTGAAGTGGCGAAACTGAAACTCAACTTGCTGACTTGCTAAACATGCTATATTGTTTGTTGCTTAACCACTGTGTTACTCGTCAATGTGTATGCGGAGGCAAGAAGAACAAAGACAGGGTACACCTCAAAGAAGAGCATAACGCTATTGAGGGTTCAATTTAATACTCATTCTTACCAAGAAATATCACAACAACATTTCTAAGTGAAGAAGAAAAAAAAATTATGAGGAAAAGTCGCATAACTATTGTTATTGTTTATCACCAAACTAGAAAAGTGGAAGATGCTTTATCAGCATATTCAGTCTCAAATACCAAAAACTTGGATCGAAAGAAGTGGTCCAGAAAATTAAACTTAAGCTTAATCATCCCGACAACTTGTTATTTATTTTCTTTTGAAACAAATCCATGCACTCTCCTTATTAAACTACATTTTTATGCTACATATAAATAGGAAAAAAAACTATAAATTCATAATGTACTTTACAAAAAAACTCAGTATGCTCTATCTACTTCACTTATTGTCATAATACATAACCGTTTTCATTTTATTCGGTTATTTTCTGTCCATTTTTATCCATTTTCGTAAATCGTATATTTTTATCCGTTTTCATTTTAATCTGTCCGGATAAAACAAATAAAACGGATAAAAACCGTGTGTATTATCCACGTCAAAATGGATAAAAATAGAAATAAAATATTACGGATAAAAACGGATAAAAACCGTTTTTATTATCCACGTCAAAACGGATAGAAAATAACTGAATAAAATGAAAACGGTTATGTATTATGACAATAAGTGAAGTAGATAGAGCATAATGAGTTTTTTTGTAAAGTAAGTTATGAATTTATAGTTTTTTTCCCATATAAATGTTGGTGATTTGCATCACCGATATTATTTAAGTGTAATGGATTGACTTAGTTGACCAATGTGTAATTGTAATAAATGTTCAACAATCGGGGTTATGCGGAGTGCACACTTGTATAACGTTATTATGATTATCATTCGGGGCGAAGCCCCGAATGACGGGGGTCCGGGGGCAGCGCCCCTGGCTGGGGTCAGCTTGGAAAAATTTTATTTGGTATAAAGTGCTATGTTAAAAACGCAATAGAAAATAAAATTTCCGGTATTTTGTCCCGTAATTTAACTGTTTCGGTTGTGTAGTAACTGCTAAGGCAGTTACAACCGTTATGCAGTTTTGGTCATATATTCTCATTCTGGTTCTGTTTCATAACATACAAAACATATTCACGTTCTAAATCTGAGTTTTATCGGATTTGAGATTTCGGTAGAACCACCGAAATACTTCAATATGAAAGTGTTTACACGACTCTCAAATTACTGTGATCCAAATTTTCTAACAATAAATACTGCAGTTAGTTGTATTGGTGGTGTTAACCGTTTTGCTACCAGGTTGAAGACAAGGGGTGGTCCCAGAGGGGGGTTTGATTATTCTACTCGCATATTAGGTTAGTTTCTTATGATTGACATATATATATCAAGCTAATGAGTTCTTATCACATGAATATTGATATGGTTTCTCATTACCAATTTTCAGAAGTTCCATTATATACAATGTTTGGGTGATGCTTGTGGTGGGTCCTTATCGAACAAATTGGTAAGGTATATGTTATGACTAGAGTGATTTTCTTTTGGTGATCACATGTTAAATGATGGATCTAGTTTAAATGGTTTAGAAATTTGACTCGTTGAGCGTAGCAATTATATAAAAATGGTTGCTCGTCTCTGTATTTATTTATAGCATCCCGTATCTTCTCTTTGTGGCTCTAGTTTATGCCTTACGAGGAGCTTTAAACAAAGTTTTGTTGTATTGGATACTTTTATTTTAGATTATATATTCTTAAGATACTTTTTAGTTGGATAAATTTTATTTTTATGTTGTTTTTAGACTTTAGTTAATGGTATCGTGTTGGGGTTGTGTCACTTTAAGTGGTAAGAGATATCTTAAATACAAGAATATAGGGGATTCAAGGAGAAAATTTAGATTATAATATCATGAATTTAGTTTTAAGATTTCGTAATGTAGATTTTATTATAGGTGTTTAACTTGGGATTGTTTTGATCAACACTTGACAAATTGGTTCAAGTACAAATGTCCATAAATGCTATGGTCTTGTTTGGATATCTTATGGCATCGCCGCAGCATCTGATTTTTTTTTATTTTTATTTTTTTATTTTGAACGGTGATTGGATTTAAGGTAGAAAGGTGCTAGAAAATTACAAAGAGTTTTTACAAGAAGAAGTAGGATCATTGATCCATACAAGCCAATTTGGTTTAAGGTTCCTGTTCCATATCTGATTTATAATTCAAAGCCAATTATCAAAACCTTGTATAAATACTTTATACTCCGTATAATGTTTTCCATTCTGGCTATGAAATTGTAAATTCACTTTTCACACATGTAGTAAATATCGATGATAAAGTAGTAAAATGGGAATGGAAATATGCATATATATTAATCTTTATGCTCTTTTAGACAGATTGAAACTAAAACCAGGAAAGTTTAAAACTAAAATCAGGAAAGTTTAAATCTAAAATCAGGGTGTTACTTTCAATTCTTTCTTTTGTGTACAAGACGATCTTTATGCTCTTCTACCATATCTGCTCTTGAGAAGATTAACTCGATGCATCATTGCCCTTGCATCACGTTCAAGCATGTCTCCCGTCTCCAAGACTTGGCGGAAAGCTGAGTTTCTTTCATTCTCACGATGAGCGTACAAAACTTTGTTCACTGAATCAATCCTAGCCTGCACAAAAAGGTCAATAGATCAGACGAGCGGTTATTACTTATAACATTTTTTTTCATAATTGGATCTTATTATAATCTTGTTTGTGTCCATTACTAATTTCAAAAATAAAATAAAATGATGTGCTTTAAAAAGTCAAGTATATATCATGAGTCAAGATAGTACCTTTAGTTGGTTGGATGTGATTAAAGTCTCAATTTCTTTCTGCAGCTCAGTCACATCTGTTTTGAAGACAGTCGCCATAATCTTCATATCCAGAGAGGAATATGGATAAGCATACTGGATGAAGGCTTTATTTCGAATTCTAGTATACAAAATATCCACATGATCATGCATATGGATATCCAACAGCAGATTTGGTTTGAGATACGTGAGGTAATCCATACACGATGTGTAGCGACTGCAAAGATATGGAACACCAACTTTATAAAACAGTAAACGAATAATATGAAAAAATTTAAAATAAACCATACGAATTCTCAAGTAGATCATTCTATATAGAAAGCACTCAAGAAAAACAAACATTTTCCTGTATTACAAGCTACAATCTAAGACAATGTAACGTAGTATAGTGTACTCCAAAAAGTACTTATGTTACTAAGTAGTAAGTACGACAAAACATCAAAGTTTGTTCATCACCCGCAAGAAATCAAATAAACAAACCTGGAATAGAAATCTAGGATGAGCTTCCTCACTTGAGGTACCAACTCTAAGAATTGTTGGAACTTAGCATTGTCGATAACTTTCGCCTGCCAAAAGCGAGCATTCAATTAAGAGTATTGATCCACTATATAGCATAATCGGCATGAATTTTAAGATATATCTACCTTTAACTCTGCACGATCAAAGGTTGCTAATGCACATAATCCACCATACATGCCCACATCTTGACATGCTATAACTTGAGAGTAATGATCTCCCAGTAGCGGAGTTACTTCCAGAAACTGCAAATAAGAGGCTTAATGTTGTACGTAGTAACTCATAACAATATAATAAACCCTTCTAAATAAACAATGTAATTAACCAGTATTAAGAATCACATGAAAATATATACGATCTTTATAGAGTATGGTTTGTAAAGGATCTCAGTAAGCGCATTATTTCCATATGAGTTCTCAAATTAAAAAAATCCTTTTTGCAAGAAACATAAATAGTAGAGATGAATTATATACCTCTTGAGCAGCATTCTTGTATTGTTTGACTTCCAAATTAGCAAGTCCAGCAGCACATTGTAACTTTGCCACACTGATATGAGACAGAATCATATTTTTGAAATGTGTAGCTTTGTGGATATAGCTCCACACATTTGAAAAATTCCCCATTTCAATGCTAACCAAAATCAAAGGTTCACACATACTGATGAATTGTGGTGCAACTCTACAGTAATCATATGCTCGTCGATAATTCTTCAATGCATCCCCAAGTGCACCATGGGCATAGTAAAAATCACCAGAATCCAAAAATCCTTGGTATATCCTCTGTATACACACCGAGCTTCTCTATAGTAGTAAAAAGGGAGTTTATATGTAAGCTAGAGTAGCAAAGGTATGTAGTCTAATGCGTATTTAAGTAAATTACAGAATCGAGCATAGACAATAATTTCCTTCGGATACATGTCAACATGTTCTATAATCAGAGCTGAGTTTATCCATTGCTCCTTATATGTTTAATGTTCTATATGCTAGGTTTTTATATTTTATTTAAATAAGATATCTTCTTCGCTATTCAAAAACAAAATTTTCTATATGGGATAGAGATATTTGTGAAACAAATGTTGACGTTTCTGAATACAAAAAACCAGATGCATACTAAATATACAGAAGTAATGCAAAATGGAACTTTTCATACACGAAAATCTAAAACCTAAATGAATGAGGTTTTCCTTGTCGAGGTTGCTTGGGGTTGAGCTTACTTGGGGAGGACGAGTCTTGGACTCACATGTATGCATGTGGCCTAACCGAGATATCACCGTGACCGTTTCCAACCCTTTATTTCCACAATCACCCCCAAATATGTACCTAGTGAGGTTTTAACCCTAGAACTCTTGTGATTTGTGAAGAGGTTATGTCCTTTACCACTATGCCATTTGGTGGTGGTTGAACTTTTCATAAATGAAGTCCGACATAATGTCATTGATTTGTAATATGTTTTAGCACTACAATAATTATTCCATACACATCGTAGTATATACAGACATGATCACCTAAATGTTGAAGCACACATCTTTCATCAGATGTCATCAATCTTTAACCTAACATCGACCACATATATATAGGCGCTTCAGATTAGAGACATGATTAAGGTTCTTCACATTGCTTCCGAACTTAGTGTTAACTTATCAGAATGCAGCTTATATGGAGTGGGTGTAGATCGATCATCAATCATCATGTGGTAGAGGGGTTGGCTAGCATAACTAATTGCTAGGCGACGAAGCTCCCTACTACCCATTTTGGACTTTTGGTGTACGTGTGCCAACTAAGGTATAGCCATATTCAAACGCTTTTCACATGGAAAGTTAGGTCTCTTTCATTTTTCTATTGTCTTACACCACTTAAATCCGTGCGTATTGGCTAGCTTACCCTTATTTTCTTCTTAAAATTAATCCGTATTGACTAGCTTACCCTTGATATTTCCTCTTCTTCTTCGTCGATTGATCTCCTCATAAAGAAACCTTTTTGGGGTGGCGGGATGAATGATGATATAAAGATAGCTTGGATTGCATGGTAATCTTCAATATATACAGTACCATTCTTTATAGGAAAAATGAAATTGATTTGGGAAGCTTGTATGGGGGTACATAGCCTAATGGTGGGTGTGGTATCAGGGAGAAAAGAAGCTGGGAAAGTCAGTCTCTCAAAAGGAAAACACAATAGGTTAGGAAATAAATACATGATCCTCTACTTATAACAGCTAATCTATATAAAGTCGCATTGATCTTCATACACGTTAGTGCTCGACATGTAATGAGATCCTATACTTGTTCAGAGGCCTATCGACAGAGGTGATCGATCTGCTAGTGAAGTATTGTCAGATGCCTATATGGACAATTTATAGAATACTTATATCAGATTTATAGCAAAAGCTCATTTCAGAAACAGTGAGACGGAAACTATTGCATAATGTCCTAAGCGGCCGTGATTCCTATAAATATCAAACTAAGAGAATCTACAACAAACATTAGTTCATGTAGGTATGGATCCTAAACTCCCGCTTTCTATATGGAAGTTTTGATTTGTATGATCTAGACAGCCAACATATTAAGCAAGGACTAATTAAAGCCCTAACACAACGAAACCACTTTAAGTTCTCAGTTCTGAAGCACTCTATAATCTCAGAGGCACTGTTTATATGAAATATCTCCTAGTTGCGTATCAATCTTTAATACATTCTAGATACTTTAATTTTCTTTACAAATAGGTGCTCCTGGATTCCTAAATATTGTTGTCAACCAAGAGATCAAACTACAAACATCGACGTTAAAGGGGCAGAGACAATGAAATCCCCTAGGTTAAGTTCTTAACTGTTTTAGATCATCAAAATCCCTAAATATATTACTATCATAGAAGTACAAAACTCAAGTTTACAAAAGCTAAAACACAACTAATTAGTTTCAACATGATAAAACCAATAAAATTAAATACTATATAATGAAAATCACTTATGTTAAAACGATTGTTAACCTCGTGCTCAAGCTTTTCCTTCATCATCTTCGCATGACGATCCACCTCCTGGATCCAACTCAGGTCCAAACCATAATCAGGACCTAACCGACCATCAATCTCCTTAAGAACTTTCCTAAACAGCTTTGTGTCCTCTCCTTTCTTAACCTCATCATACGCCATTCTAAGTGCTTCCAGTTGCTTGGAAACATCATCACACTTTTTCCCAATGAATAGCAGCCGCTTAATTTTAGTACGACCACTGTATAAAGCAGTGTATGCTTTAATGTCCAGCTCCTCCATAACTGCTTCTTGTTGCTGGATGGATGGACTAGCCTCGTTGGTCATTTGTTCAAATGAATCAGCTCCGATTTCCATGGTTGGCTCGGGTTTGATAGGAGGAGTGGCTATGAGATCAAAGAAACACACACAACATAGAATGTAAATATGGTGAAGAGTAAGGCTTCAATTTATAGAGAGCTCATGTTGGTATTTAATTTACTCCACTCAAATAAATGTTATATCATATTATGTACATCTTAATGTTATATCTTTTTATATTTTGTTACTCCTTTGTTCCGAAAAGAGTGTCCACAAACAAATTTTGTTCATCTTATGATATGTATAATAAATGTAGATTCAAATTAACAAGTGTATCAATTAAATGCATATTTCAAGATATGGAAAGTATATAAGGGTAAAATATGTGAAGTGGTAGATTATCATTTTTATTTATCGCAAGTAGTGGACATTGTTTTTGGAGCAAAGTAATTAGTAATGTGGACATTTAAAATGAGCCAAAAATAGTAGTGTGGACACTTAAATTGAAATGAAAATGGTATAACATATGGATTATATATTACGTTATATCAAGTTATATTTTGCTATTTTCATTGTTTCATATGTGTTTTTAAAATTTCTTCTAATATGGTAAACTTTTACATGTTATCTTGTAACATTTATCAATAGTTACCATTAGTATTAGCAGTAATGGAAATTTTGTAACTTTTTTATCTTTCTTTTTATCTAGTAAAATATTATTGATACATATACCACAAATATGTTAAGTGCTTAAAATAATTAATTTTAAATTGTTGAATAATGTTAAATTCGTAAAAGTACTCAATTTTAGTCTCGCGGCAACACGCGAAAATATCTCAATTATCTTACATTAAATTATGCAATAAATTTTATTCTTTGACATTTTATATCTATACGAGTAACATTATTATTACACTATATTATAGTAATATAATATAATATATCTTTGACCAATTAGAATGCTTTATAATGGATTAAAAAACGATCATATTACAGACATGAATTTGATTTTAGTTTTATATATTTGAGTTTCAGTTTTGATTTAAGAAAAGTGTTTAGTTTGGGATGTTTGTTTGTGCGTCTGTGTGTTAGTTTTGATCCTTGTGTGTGTAAATATAAGAGTATGCATGTAAATCTACGAGTGTGCGTCGTATGTGTGCATGTCTTAGGTCTGTTTGTGTCTCGTTATATATGATCGATATATACACATATAACGACCATTACATATATAATCACGACCATAATAAGGATTTTGATAAACGTATAGTATCACTTACATACTGTTGACAGTAATGAGTAGAGAGAAACACACAGTTCACACAGTGAAAATGATTCTCCTTATTACTTCAAAATGAAAGATACAAAGGTTTTATACAGCAGAAACAGATGGGAGGAAGGAGAAAAAGAATAACAGAAAAGTTACAAAACAAACCCTACACTATTTCAATGTTCCAATATGAGTCCTTCAACTATTAACCAACCCCTCTTTTACACTCCCCCTCAAGTTGAGAGGTGGAAGGACTGCAAGCTCCCAACTTGGACATTAATTTAGAATGCTGATCTGCTGGAAGAACTTTAGTAAACACATCAGCCAGCTGGTCTTTAGTGGAAACATGAGAAGGTAGGACTTCCCCATTCTTGACTTGATCCCTTACATAATGGCAATCCACTTCTATATGCTTTGTTCTGGCATGGAAGACCGGATTGGCAGCTATATATATGGCAGCTTGATTATCACATTTCAAATCTACAGGACCAAGATCTTTGAGCCCCAAATCTTTCAACAATGTCACCAGCCAAGTAACTTCACAACATGTTAGGGCCATAGCTCTGTATTCAGCTTCAGCTGATGATCTAGACACCACTTGTTGCTTCTTAGATTTCCATGAAATAGGTGATTGACCCAGCAAAATACAATAGCCAGTGGTAGACCTTCTTGTCATAGGACAACTAGCCCAATCACTGTCACAATAGGCAGTCAAATTAACAGCTGAATCATTAGCTAATAATATACCTTGACCTGGTGAATTCAACAAATATCTCATCAAATGTTTCACTGCTTGCATATGCACTGATGTAGGATTTTGCATAAACTGGCTCAACAACTGAACAGTATAGCAAATATCAGGTCTTGTTATTGTGAGATATATGAGTTTGCCTATGTATCTTCTGTATACTTCTGGATCAGGTAAAGGAGTTCCCATGTCTGCTTGCAACTTGATATGAGAATCCATAGGCAACTTGTATGGTTTTGCATTAGTCAAACCAGCTTCTTGAAGTAAATCAGTAGTGTACTTCTTTTGAGAGATGAAAATGCCTTGGTCACTTTTGCACACCTCCAGTCCTAAGAAATAATTCATCTGACCCAAATCCTTCATGTGAAAATGAGTACTTAATTGTGTTTTAAGAGCTTGAATCTGAGTGTTGCTAGAACCAGTGATTAGAAGATCATCAACATAAACAAGGACTGTTGTAAAGGATTCAGCATCTGTCTTGATGAACAATGAGTAATCAGCCTTAGATTGAGTATAGCCAAAGGACAACAATGCTGAAGAGAGTTTGGCAAACCACTGTCTAGGTGCTTGTTTGAGGCCATACAAGGACTTCTTGAGTTTGCATACTAAACTTGAATCAGCAGGAACATTTTGCACACTCTCCCCCTTTCCAATATACCCTTGAGGCATTTGCATATACACTTCTTCAAAGAGATCACCATGGAGAAAGGCATTAGACACATCCATTTGACAAATTTCCCAACCTTTCATGGCTGCCACTGCAAGTAAAGCTCTAACAGTCACCATTTTTGCCACTGGAGCAAAAGTTTCTTCATAGTCAACACCTTTTCTTTGCCTATTCCCATTCACTACAAGTCTAGCTTTCTTCTTGTCAAGTGTACCATCAGCTTTGAGTTTGATTTTGTAGATCCAATGACAAGCAATAGCTTTCTTCCCTTTAGGTAGAACAGTCACTTCCCATGTATCATTCTCCTCTAATGCTCTTAGCTCCAAATTCATTGCATTACACCAATCTTCTTCTTTAACTGCTTCTTTGAAGTAAGTAGGTGCTGACTGAGCCACCAAAGCACATAGAAAAGCATGAAATTGAGACTGAAGAGGAGTAACTGACACTTGATTAGCCTTTGGTTGATGAATTGGTGTTACATAATCTTTTAGCCAGCTTGGAGCACTTGACACTCTAGTGGATCTTCTGATTCCTGCATCTTGAACACTAGTGGTTGGAATGAAAGATGTTGCAGTGTGAACAACATCAGCAGATTCATGAACAACATCAGCAGAATCATGAACAACATCAGCAGATTCATGAACAACTTCAGCAGAATCATGAACAACATCAGCAGATTCATGAACAACTTCAGCAGAATCATGAACAACTTCAGTAGTAACAAAGGGCTCATGAACAGGTTGTGTTGTGGATACAAAATCTTCATACCACAATGGTGAAGAAATGGGTGCAGGCACAGGTTGAAGAACTTGCAACATACTTGTTTTAGAGTAGGGAAATATATGTTCATAGAAGACAACATCTCTTGACACAAACCTTGTATGATTCAGCAAATTCAGAAGTTTGTACCCCTTTTGATGTTGTGGATAACCCAGAAATAAACAAGGTACACCTCTGGAATCAAATTTGTCAGCAACTCTGGAAGGATTACTAGCCATTGCTAAACAACCAAACACCCTTAGATGACTATACTCAGGTTTAGATTGCAACAAAACTTCATAAGGTGTCTTAAATTTCAACACAGCAGTGGGAAATCTGTTAATGAGATATGTTGCAGTGATAACACAGTCACCCCAATAATGTACAGGCAAATGAGCATGCAATCTTAGGGCTCTAGCTATCTCCAATATGTTTCTATGTTTCCTTTCTACCCTCCCATTTTGCTGAGGTCTATCAACACATGAAGTTTGATGCTCTATTCCCAGTGAGTCCATAAAAGTGCCTATAGATCCTTTGAGAAATTCTAAGGCATTGTCTGATCTCACCACTTTTATATCTTTTTCAAACTGCTTCTTCACAAAAGTAACAAATGACTTGAAAGTGGCAAAGGCATCTGACTTTCTGACTAGTAAATATGTCCAAACAGCTCTACTACAATCATCAACTATAGTGAGAAAATACTTATGATTCCCTATGGTTGGAACTTTATAGGGTCCCCAAATGTCTATATGAATGAGCTGAAATGGAATTTTGGAATGAGATTTACTAGCAGAATATGGAAGTTTTGTGAATTTTGCCATTGGACAAGTCAAACAAGAATTCTCATTAGAATGAGATACACTTTTAGGAACAGAAGTAATATGTTTGAAAGTAGAATCAGAAATGTGACCAAGTCTATGATGCCACAAACTGTAAGAATTATTGAAAACACTAAAAGCATAGTTTGTTGGAACAGAACAGTTTGAGAAAAATGAAAATAGACTACAATCTTCAAGGGCAGACACAACCATTGAAGAAAGTTGAGAATGAATTTGATCCAGAGGAAGATTGAGTAGATGATAGAGGCCAGCTTGCTTTTTACCCAAGCCCAACACCTTCCTGGTTTTCAAGTCCTGGATAACACAGAATTTCTCATAAAATGTAACAAAGCAATGAGAATCTTTTGTTAGTTTAGAGACTGACAAAAGCTTGAATTTGAAGGAAGGAACTATGAGAACATTGTTTAACTTAAGTCCATTTTGTAAAGCAACATTGCCTACTTTGGAAATGACTGAAGTATGTCCATTTGGCAAATTAATAACCTGTTTACACTTAAGAGCCTCAACATCATTCAAATCATTGCTATCTGGTGACATATGATCACTTGCCCCTGTATCAATTATCCATCCTTCTATAACCCCATTCACACAAGAAAAACAGTAAAGTGTACCTTCTCCAAAAGGATGTTCCAATGCATTGGTCTCATCAGTGGTCTGATTGAAATGAGGAATACTCTTCATTAGTTGCTCAAATTGCTTTGAAGTGAAGACCACATGACCACCAGTTTCAACCATTGCAGCTGTCTTTTTCACATAACCTGGACCAGCCTTCTGAGGAGCTTTACTTTTCTGTGACTGCTTATACTTGTAATGCCATGTAGGGTAACCAACTTTCTCCCAACATTTATCTGGTGGATGCCACTTGTAGCCATATATGTTACACTTCTCTTTGACCTCACCTTTGCTATAGAGGGCTGTAGATTCAACAATTGACTGTCCTGATCCAAATACTCCCCTTTGAGACTCTTCTTGCTGAAGCAAAGCACAAGCAGTTTCAACACTTGGTAAAGGAGAGTTTAACAACAACTGACTCCTTTGATGAGAAAATTTTTCATCCAAACCATTCAAGAACTGAAACAATCTTTGCTCTTCTTTCTGAGTACTCAAAGCAGTTAGAAAAACAGCAATTTCTGGAGTAATATTGACTATTCTTGGCAATTCATTCATTGAATCCAATTCTTCCCAAACACACTTCATACTTGTATAGTACTCACTCACAGATCTTCCTGATTGCATAGTCTCATAAGTTTCTCTGTTCAACTTATACTTATGTGACCCATTGCTGAGAGCAAATCTTTTCTCAAGTTGAATCCAAATTGCATAAGCAGTTCCAATGAACATAATAGACTTTGCAATTGATTCTGATACTGAGTTCATTAACCAACTAATCACCAGATTATTACATGTATCCCACTGTTCTTGTAAATTCCCATCATCTTGTGATCTTGGAACTGTTCCTCTGATGAAACCTAACTTTCTTTTGGTAGAAAGAGCAATTTCAACCGATCTTCTCCAAGAACGATAGTTTTGTGCTCCTAACAATTTTTCATTCACCACAAGAGTACCAGGGCCATCAGAAGGATGCAAATACAGTGGATTTTGGAACAAAAGAGATTGACTGTTTTGGCTAGTAGCATCAGTTGAAGAAGATGATGCTGCCATTGTTAACACGTTGCGGAAGCTTCAACAATCTTGAAAGAACCGTTATAACAACCAGATGATTCAACAAATTCAGTCTTGAATAAGACACTTGAACTGAATCACTTTACTAGAATGTAGATGAAAAATTGATAGTTATTGATGAAAGAATTGTGATGAGAATGATAGAAATGATGGAGAAATGATGATTTGATAATGATCGGAAAAAGTTAGTTACGGTGGTTTATGGTGATCGGAAAAGTTAGTTACGGTGGTTGTAACGGTTGTAACTGATCAAGAACTCATTACTGAGCTCTGATACCATGTTGACAGTAATGAGTAGAGAGAAACACACAGTTCACACAGTGAAAATGATTCTCCTTATTACTTCAAAATGAAAGATACAAAGGTTTTATACAGCAGAAACAGATGGGAGGAAGGAGAAAAAGAATAACAGAAAAGTTACAAAACAAACCCTACACTATTTCAATGTTCCAATATGAGTCCTTCAACTATTAACCAACCCCTCTTTTACACATACGTCTATAAGAGATTATGACATATTACATGTTAAAACGGGTTTCAGATGTGTTAACCGAAACCAAATCTAAAACTATACGGAACTAACTAATTAAATCTAGTAATATGGATAAGTACACTGAATGAGAATTTTGTGATCCTCAGTAAACAAACATGTACACTAGGTAATCCAAACATGAAGCATATATAACGGCTCAAATGATCTGGAAATTGAATAATATCTATCATAAGAGAACAAATACCAAAATAACTTAATACTGTATATCTGTTTAATACCGTATATCTGTTTTCAAGCAAGTAACATCATAAAAGAACAAATACAAAAATAAGTTGAAGTTGTATCAAAGATGAAACTGAAAAATTGAATCAATAATCTTTAATTTATCAAGACGATAAAGATAAGAGCAAACAATAATATTTTATCCAGTACTAGTAGTATAATGCTTCAGCTTCTTCTTTACAATTATCTCAAAAAAAATGACTTTCCCTTTTCTTTCTTGATATATTTGGGAAGTTTGGCGGGTTCAAAACATACTAATTATTTCCAGTAGGTAGTTAGAAAAAGTGAAACAATAGTAGTAATAAACTTAGAATTCGTTACAATTCTCATCTTCAATCTTGGCTAGTGGCAGGGGCTGTCCAATATTGCTTCGTCGCAATGAGTAGTTTCTCTCTTACAAGCGGCCCTTCTTCATGATCAACCAATCTGGTTTCCCATTGTAATTCATCCGCAATGGTTTTTGCATTCACCAATAAGTCAACATCATCTCGAATTATTACACTTCCTTGTGGTCGTAAAATCCTGTCCATTTCCAGCAATATGTCTTCCATTCCACATCTTCAATGCCAATCATTCTTGAATCAGTTTAAAATTCACATATTGATAAAGTTTAAAACTCTGAAAATATAGATATGATCAATACAAAAATCTTACTTGTCTCTGTATAAAGTAAAAACCGCGTCAGCATGAATGAAATCATATGTTCTTGGATAAGTCGACATAGCTTCACACCTACAAAGCAAAGAACTCTCATTAAGTAAGATTATTTACAAGATATCATATCACAAAAAAACCAGTGTTTTTCATAAGTACATGGAGAGATATGATACCAATTTTGATAAGTTCCAATCAATCCACGCTCGTATATAACTCCAAGAGTGTTCACATTTGCCTCAACAGGAACAATATTCATGACCCACACCGGATCCTTGCTGAGCGCAAGTGCGGTTGCAAAACCTCCTAGATAAGAATTCATATCTAGCAAGTTACGATACCTACCTTTTTCTGCCAATTGTTGATCTAGTTGCTTGTAACGTGATAACCTCTTCTTCCAGAGATCTGTATCTGTCTTGAAAATCTGTACTGTAATTTCTCCGACACTATGACTAATGATTCTAGGTGGGATTGACGTCAATCTGTCGGGCCATTTTGACAATGGCCCACCACCAGATATTTCCGTAATATTAGAAACATTCGGTAATGGAGTTAAACATGTATCCATTTTAGTATACCTGCAAAGTGCAATTTGGTCACAAAAAAGCCCCAACATTTGGTGTAAAGCAAAAAAAATGTTTTGTTAATACTAGTACTAATTACCAGGCTCTATCCGGATCTTGCTCTAGACAAAATTGCGGTTTTTTGAAGATTTTACGAGTGAGTTTACAATGCGCATGATTTGTAGGCTTTTTCCAAATGGCAATATCGCCCTTCTGAATTAACTTTTTCCAGCATAAACTTTTCGCCACACCTTCAATGATATCTTGTTCAGCCTTAAATTGTTCCCTTGTTTTGCCCCAACCCTTCCAGCGGTTCTCCCAGTTGATAGGTGGGCCCGAGAGGATCCAATATCCTCCTGGGCGTAAAACTCTATCAACTTCTATTAAATATGTGCCATCTACAAGTAGAACACACAAGAAATGCATATTATTGTGGAGTAACTATTTTCCATATGGATCTATCAAAAAGAAATGATTATGTGGTTAATTACCATATTGCCCCCATGGGATAAGACAACGCGAGCAATGAGCCATGTCAAAAGCTCGAGAAGGATAAGGTAACCGAACCGAAGCAAGAATGCCGATCAAAGCAGGAACACCTCGTTCAAGTGCAAATTGTACTTGCGCTATATGAGTGTCTTTTGGGGCAAATGACATTGTTAGAATATTTTTTGATAAAAGATAGGCTCCCAAACTAGCTACCTTCAAAAAGAAGATTTAAATGGTTACAAATGTATTACAGTAAGAATTAGGTGTTGTCGTTGATGTATAACATTAACCATTGTTGGAATATATATAAGCTGGGAAGTGCCATGATAAAGAATTTTTATCTTAAAAACATATTGTGGTATAAAAATTTGGATAAATTCAACTTTTTCTTAAAGGATTGGTATAATAGTGTGGCATTGTCACGTTGCAAAGTCAACTGTCAAGGTCACACATTGTCGTTTTTAAGTTTGCGAAGGCTTTGTGTAAAATTTAGTTTAGCTATCAAAACGGGGCCTTAACAATTAAAAAGATAAAATGAGAAATAAATACTACAAAATATTGAACTATACGGTTGATTACTATTAAATATCATTTTAATAGTGTTTTTTTACAATATTTCGTTGTAACATCTTAAAATAAATATAAGTATAGTTTACATATTATATAAAAATTTTGATGCTCGTATAATTTGGAGCCCCTGTACGACTTTATACCTCGTATTCGACTATGAGGTCACTCTCATAGCATGACATTGTTAAAATGTTGTTGATATATAATTCAACAATTTATGCTTCTTGAAAATTAAAGTATGAGTAACAGTTAACTTATTATTTATAAACTATTATTATTAGTTAAAACTGAAAAGTAACAATACCAATTTTAATATCTAAAATCGGACATAAAGGTGGGTAGTTTCCATGTCCAATATGCTTTCTTCCAAATGAACATTTGTAGGTCCAACTAACGAATTAACACTTTTCCAAGTTTTGCAGCAACCAATTTGCTTTTTTCTACCTAATTCGAAATATATGTCAATCAAATACTTTGTTTCAGATTTGTCATAATATATCTTCATCCAAATTCTCATGGTTGTTACATTCCCAACCACTTTGATTATAATTTCCATAATCAGCAACTACCACCTCAATGATTTTTCTAGAGAATCTTTTTTTTTTTTCTACATTATTTAGTGAGATTTATAATTATTAATTTTATTTTAAGAGCTTTGGTAAGTATAACTTCAAATTATGGTTGTGTTTAAAGCAATTCAAAACTAAAATTTATTATCTGCATTAATTTGTAGTACATGATTTCAAGACATGTAAACTAAGGAAATGAGTATTTATAAAGTATATAATGATATCATGTGAGTTCATATCTAAAAATGTTTTTTTATTGTTAGCTTAATACTTCAGACATTAGAAAATCCTATGTTTAAACACTACTAAAGTGGATGTACACATTTGTTATCTCTTGTCAAAAATACATTATGATGCTCTAAGACAAATGTATCTTGAACGAGGTGTTCCTGCTTTGATCGGCATTCTTAGTCCAAAATATATATTTTTTCTTCTTTTTTAATAAGTATCTTAGTCCAAAACTACTAGGCTTGGTGGGGCTAACTAGTAAAATTATATTCGTCAGTTTCAAAATTGTCAAACTTGAATATTGTCAATCAATTTCAACAACTGTGTGTTTTAAAATTGACTAAAGATATTCTACGTTCCTCTCTGAATATTTAACAAATTTACATATACCTTACCGGCCATGTTGTTTTCTAAAACAAAGCAAACAATATTGTCAAGAATTCAATATATTTTAGATTACTATAATTTATTACAGTAGTTACTCCAAAAAACTATGGTACATGTATATCATGCAAATATTTACGAAATCATATACATATAAATTAATAAATTACTATAAAGATGAACATATCAAGAATTAAGAAAAATATTGTCTGAAAAATTCAATATTTAAAGAAAAAAATGCAAGCATATGTTTAAAGATGATCCTTATTTAAATTCATCACAGTCAACATCAGAACACATTTTATAAAGAGTTTACTTGTTTTAAGACGTCAAATTTCCAATTAAAAATACAATGTGACACATCTGTAATTAAAAACGAAATTAAAGATATATTCTTGAACGTTTTATGTTTATACCACTATATTTTCATTGATGCTTCACTTTTTTTTTTACAGTTATACAACAAGGGTTAAATCATTATTTCTCTTAAAAATTTATATCAAGTAATACAAAAAATGTAACTCCTCCTAAAAACCTTTATCATTAATGTCAAAATAATGTAACAAATCAATAATGTAGTATTTATTATAGCAAAAAATACTATATATCAAGAAAGAAAATATATACCATACTCCAAAAAAAAAGTAACCACATACCCCGCAACCGGTATCAATGGCAGTCCTGATCGATCCATCTCGGAGATTAATCAGCTTTCCGATATCATCAATATAAGCACCTGCACCATTCGGAAACATGGTCCCTCCACCCGGAAAACTAAACGTGTCACCTTTAAACCTCACCCAATTCTGACCAGCTTTCTCAACAGTTAAATGCTTATGCGGCACGTTAGCGTACCACGCAGCATCACGGCTCTCGGGCCATCTAAACGGTTGCCGGTAACCATACGGTGCCGGAATCCTACACTTTAAAATCTCTCCTTTCTCAGGACAGTGACGTTCTCTGTATATTAATCTTTCACGGGGAAACTTTAAAGACCGGTCAACGTCTTCGCATGGAGTGTACTCCCTGTATTTTGGTGAGCATGGTGGGAAGCGGCTCCCACGCGCTAAAGGTAGCGCGTGGAGGAGGTCGTCTGCGAGGTGGTGAGGATGGAAATCTAGTAGGGTTTGCGTGACGGGGGCGGTGGTGGTGTTGCATGGTGTTGTACGGCGGTAGTTGGTGGTGGTGGTGATGGAGAGTTTAAGGTTTCCGAGAAGGTAGGAACATGAACATAAGATGGTTGTGAGTACCATGAAGAATATGTTACGTTTTTTCATTCTTAAACTTATTAAGAAAGAAGAAAATATGTTTGACGCCATAAACTCAGAGACGGCACTGTATTAATGAAAGATGAATAAACATAACAACAACGTAATGAGTGTGTGTTGTTTTTGTGTGATTTAAGGTTTGGTGATGTGTTGTTGACTTGTTTGTTACTCTTCACATGTGTTGTGTGTGTTTTTTTAAGGAGAAGATAGAAGGTGGTGATAAGTGATGGGTGAAGCTTTTAATTTGTTTGTTTTACGTTGGTTTTTGTTGTTGTGTTTTTGTAACAAATGCACGCGCCTACGCGCGTTATGTTTTTGTGTTAATTTTGGAACTAGGAGTATTTAGGGTATGGTTTTGCGGGATGACTTTTTGCTTCCCTCGTAATTACAAAGTTACAGTTTACCCCCTTCTGTTTACTAAATAGACTGCTTTGTATAATCAATGCATTTATTATAAAAATCCTGACTGTTGCAAAATGTTGACGATTGCTAATATTGACCAGTCCACGCAATCGCATTGAAGATAACATGTGAAAAACAAAAGCATAATTATACAATTGTAAGTTTCAACTTTCAACATATCTTTTAGAGTTTTAAATTGGTGTGTCAGCCATGATCTCATGCATTTTTTAGGTGTCAACTTATACCTTCACAAAGATCTTGTCCCAGGAAATGGCACATGTTTTAGTAATTTTTAGTCGAAAGTTGGGATTAAACCCATGACCAATTTTTCTAAAAGAAAATTCTTTAAAGGGACAAAAACTCAATCATGGTCTCTTTTGTGGTCACTTTCATATCCCCTTTCCCATTTTGGTCATGCTCGATTGCTCGACTGCTCGACTCCATCTAAATTTTGACACGTGTCATTCTTTTGTACTTTTTTTTCAGAAAAGTACATAAGAATGACACGTGTCAAATTTTGGATGGAGTCGAGCAGTTAACCAGTCAAAGTCGAGCAATCGAGCAGTCAAAGGAATGACACGTGTCAAAAGTTTGATTGAAGTCGAGCAGTCGAGCATGACCAAAATGGGAAAGGGGACATGAAAGTGACTACAAAAGGAACCATGGTTGAGTTTTTGTCCCCTTTAGAAAATTTTCTCTTTTTCTAAAGATTTCATTTACCCGTTAACTAGACATTTGTGGTGGGGAGTGATATCATTGGGCAATGCTCCGACGGTAATTTGGGTAATTTTGACTATAGACAATTGTCAGATATTTGACGCGATCTTATGTTTTGTTACGGTTTATTAAAGCTTGATTATTGATTTGTTGAAGGGCAAATAGCTAAAAAAAAGTACTAAACTTGCCACCTTTTCTTTTTCAGGGTAGCGAACAAAATTTTTTATTTCTGAGGGTAATATACTTTCAAATTCATCTTCTTTAGGGTATTTTCATGAACAGTTAGACATTTTTGCCCCTCTTACCCACAATAGCAAATGATGGCAAGTATGATACTTTTTTTTATAATTTGCCCTAGTTTTTAATTATGTTAAATTTTGGATATGTATTAAGATAAATTATTTAATGATTTATAATTGTGTTAAATCTATGATAAAAATGTTTTGTTTTAAGTTTACACTATTTACTTATTAAGATAATTTAGTTCCACCAGCCACTTCCATTTGCAAAGGACATGAGTTTAAATAAGTATACGCGTGCATGGCACGTGTGGGGTTCAGATAAGCACTTTTAACCCTTACCATTTAGGCGGGAAAAGCCGTTACAGCCATTTCATCATTTCATTTGTATATAACACAATCATTTCACATTTGTAAGCGGTTTTGATTTTGTAATTCTCTCTTGTAATAAACTTCTACAAGTCAGTAAGCCATAACAAATCTCATTAACTAATTCTTGAGCTCAATTCTTATTTGAATCTCCTTGATTCCTGTAAGAGTGTATCAACTGGTATCAAAGCAGTCAATTCTGGCATCTTATCTCATAAACCTATTGAGTTTGATCGTCGCCGATCAAATTCTGGCCAAAATACATTCGTTTCCCTATCACAAATACGTTACCCTTGTTAATTCTTATTCCGTTTTCTTAGCCAAAACACGTTTTCCGTACGGCTAGTACATTATTTATTATTTAAAAAAAAAATATCATACTTGCCATTTCCTCTTCTGGGTAATAGGGGCAAAAATGTCCAACTGTTCATGAAAATACCCTAAAGATGATTAATTTGAAAGTATATTACCCTCAGAAATAAAAAAATTTGTTCGCTACCTTGAAGAAGAAAGGGTGGCAAGTTTAGTACTTTTTTTAGCTATTTGCCCTTTGTTGAAACCTAAAATCTTATTTGAGGTATTTGTAACTACTAGACGAGTACTAGTGCATAGCAACGAGATTTTATAGCGGTAGATAATTTTAGTGATAAAAAAGTTATGGGCTATAAACGAAAAACAATAAAACTTTGAGGATTTTAGGATTAAACATAATGTTTTGAAACCCGGTTCGACCCGCGTGGTTCAACCGATTCGACCCGCGTGGTTCAACCGGTTGAACAGTTCCGGTCAAAAAACAGGTCAATTTAAACCGGATCATCCCAACAGGTTGGCTCAAAAAATGGGACAAATTAAACGAAGTCAACCCGCCGGGATTGAAGCATCCCGGGTAAACCCGGTTTTCGATGTGTATTAATAGCAAACATTTCAACACTTTAATACTTTCCAAATATATAGCTTAATTTCAATACTTTCCAAATGTGCTAAAAGTTTAACCATTTTTTAATATTTTAACATTGATATTTTTACTTTATACGTGGTATACATATATGTGTTGCTATTTGCTCTGATTTAATGAAAAAAAAAAGGTTATATTTTGATACCGAATAGTCATTTATCACGTCAAAAGTTGATATTATATCAAGTTAGATAACAATGCTTTTCCATAGAAAAAAGGCAAGCAATGCACATTCTCTATATCTCCTAGAGTCCTAGTCAAGTTTTCTCACTTTTTATAGACTTTGATACATGGAAACAAATTTACGTCTGTTATAGTGATACTGTTTGTGGAAATTATATGTAAATCTAAATCTAAACTTAAAGTTTCATAAATATATCTCTTTACTAATCTGATAAGTGTTGTAATAAATAAATGGCAAAATATTTCAACCAAACCGTTGTATTTATAGAAATTCAATAAACATTATTATTATGCACTTCAGTTGGTTTTATTTACTACTAGTACAATATTTAGTTTTCACCAAATTAGGTGAGCAGTAATGACACAGCTAACTTCTTTTACTAAACCGAATTTATAGCTTAATGGTAATTTAATATACTATAATAATCATTACAAAATACGTGACATCATAAATTGTCGCTATCCTTACAATTTTTTTGTTTTTACGATTAAACAATGTTCTGAATACATATATATATCATACTATGTACTTATTTAACTTTTTACTTGAATTAGTATGCAAGTTTGATACAAAATGTTGTCCTTTCTAGAGCAAGCATAGAACATTTATTTTACCGTTTTGGCATGTCCCTACATCGTTTAATACGTTCCTCTTACTACAAGTTTTCCCTCCTAAAGCATAACAGATCTATCCATCATCTTTTAATAGTGTCTTTAAAATATTGTGGCACTTAGGATGCTCATCATACAGCTATTCTCATAATCTCATATTTGATATTTGTGATTTTGTGTACGGTACACAAATCAGTGTGCTTTGATTTGTATTGTATCTCCCTCATCGTCGTTTCGAAGGTTTTCATCACATCACATTTACTCACTAGAAACATGTGCTAATTACATACCGAACACATAAAATGAGTAAATTTGTTGTATCGTAAACTTCTATATATATGCTTGAACTAATACGTTTGTCCCGTATTTTTCTTAGTGTGATTACAACATTCTCAAATGCTTTCAGGCTCGGAAGGCAAGTTTTGTTGTTCTCATTTTTTTTTTAAGGTATAGTTATTAATTTGGACATGATTAATCATGTGGGCATCAATAAGAAGTTACTTTCTGCATTACGTACCTTCAAATTCATTGGACGTTTCCCTTTTTAAGATTTGTCCACGGAAATACTCTTTTTCTATTAATTGCATGTCCTTCAATTCCTTTCCAAGTTCGTTCAAATTTTATGAGTTCATTCAGTATTTGTTTGTATATTGATGGAAAATGAAAATATCATATCATACTCCAAGTATTACATAAAGGATGAACCACTATCTTTCTTAAAATTACGGGTTAATTCTATATATCTCCGATCTAAACTTTTAATATTGTACATACTCCACTAAAATTTATAATACCATATATACCCAATTTAAACATAAAATTTGTCATATTTATCAATTTTAATTTATTATTAAAACTCAGTTTGCATTATCAAATAACCATTATATCCTTTTTGAAAAACATATTCTTATCATAACTACAAAACAATACGAGTACAAAAAAACACACCTAACCCAAGCAATATAGAAAGGACCATTGTTTAATGCAAAACTTATATAACTCAATGCTAAAAATAATAGGCCTTGCAAGAGTAAAAAACCACATAACTAAAAGCATACAACAATGAAATTCACATTATCATTTCGATTCATCAACTTCATAGCATCCTCCATTTGCTTTAATCTACACAACCCACACTACCGTTTCGATTCATCCACCCGTCAATCAAAATGTAATACGTTACTCTAACATAGATTACATTATAATCTTATAAGAACACGAGTTTTTTTTTGTGTGTTTTGGGTTATCTAAGTTTTACATAAGACAATGTTTCTCTTATAATGAGATATGTGTCGATTGCTTGGGTTTTAGTGGGTGAGATGTTTTGTACTTGTATTATTTTGTATTTTTTCACATGGATATGTGTTTGTATAAAAGGTATAATACGTATTTAACAATGTAAATTGAGTTTTAATTATTTTAATAATAAAATGGGTAGATATGACAAATTTTGTGTTTAAGTTAGGTATATATGACATTATAAGTTTTGATGAGGTAAATATGACATTTAATGGTTTAGATTGAGGATATATGGAATTAACTCTAAAATTTAAACTTTCAATTTTCAATATTTTCTAAAAATAAGTTTGAAATAACCCTACTTAATTATACATATGTATATAATCCACCCTAAAACATATTCATTTGTTTATTTTTGTGCAATCATTCTTATACAACCTCTTTTTTATACAAAAAGTATTTAAAATTTAGATATCACATCCCAAAAACCAATAATCTTTTTTATATATTAAAAAGTCTTTATTATTACTAAAAACTTGCTCATTATTAAATTACATCCTTATAAGTTTGGGGCGTAATATAAACTAGCTATAATGCATAATAGACTCTCTCTCTCTCTCCAACTTTTTAAGATTTTCTAAAAACAATTTTAAGTATTATAAGTTATAAAGTTGTATTTACAATTATCTAATACATAAATACATCTATACAAAACTTATCATTAAATGTTTTTTTTTTAAAATGCCTCTCTATTCATAAATACAATTAATATACTACATGATACAAGTCAAGCAACTACTAATCTATTATAAAAACCTTGACCCATGATAACTAGCAAATTATTATTATTATTTTTTTGTAAAATGTTGTTACACCCGATAAATTTATTACTTAAAAAAACAGTCAAGTATATAAGATGTGAGTGAATCTTACATCTCATTACATTATAAAGGCGACATACAAATGCACCATTTGTGCTTCAAACCAAACCAATCATAAAAAAGACAAATCAATCTCATGAAAAACTACTAGATAAACTACTTACATCTAGTATGTGTTGTGATTTATATAGTCAAATAACACGTATTACCTATAAACACAGCGGATCTGGTCCCTAAAGTGGATCCATGTGATGT
Source organism: Chrysanthemum seticuspe (assembly GCA_019973895.1). NCBI lineage: Eukaryota > Viridiplantae > Streptophyta > Magnoliopsida > Asterales > Asteraceae > Chrysanthemum > Chrysanthemum seticuspe. The sequence goes on from BPTQ01000007.1 coordinate 52,759,098, forward strand.
AAATAGATTAACAACATATTACCTTAGTTTACCTCTTGTATTGTATTGGTTGATCAATGCACGGATCTTTGTGGTTCTTGAAACTCATGAACAAAACCAAAATCACAAAAGTAGGTAATTGTGATAACTGGTAAATTTTTGAACTTATTTTAGCAATAAATTTTATTAACTATTACTTATATTTCAATTTCGAACATTTTCGAACTCATTTGCCTTGAAAACGAGAGATTATCTCACAAAACGTGAAAATCGCACACAACGCGTACCGGCACAACCGTAAACCTAATAAACAGTTTAATATGATTTATATAATTGTTAATGGTTACTAATCGTGTAACTACTCCTTTTTTTGTGAAAAAACTATTTTAAACTCAACGGTTCATATTTCGAGTCCTCAATCGATTGTTATCGAGCCTAAACTAGTCATGAACCTCAATATTACAAAAATTACAAAAATGGTCTCTGTGGTAATATTTACACCGCGCCCCCTTATCTTTTACAAACCTTTCATTTTGATTTTCAAGTTTTGGGTATAAATACATAAGGTTTAGGGTTTCCTCATTTGAAACCCTAGCAACACACACATATTCACTCACTTCTCTCTCTCTTTATCACTTCCGGCCGCTACCACCTCTCGGCTGCCGCTCCACCACCGTCGTACGGCGCCACCACCATGTACCGCCACCACTATCAAGACACAAGGAAGATCATGGGATTGATACGGCTTTAGAATGATGTGGGTCATGCATAGATCAATTCTTGGGTATTTGTATTCATGGTTTTGTTCGTGTTTTGGTCTTCTCTGTCTCATCTCTCAACCCTTTTTATAATCATTGACACGAGTCTTCCACAAAAACTAAAACGTACTATATTTAGAAAACTCATATGCATCATACTATTTTTACGTGATATTTTCTAAGATAAACTATATATTTATTAGGTTGTGTCGATCCTGTAGCGTTGTGCTTTACTACTTGACATCGCTTACTTTTGTCACCATATATTGAGATGAGTTTATAGCCTCAATTTTACTCTTAATACTTGATTTTGCAAAAATTTGAGGTGAGAAACATGCAAAACTTTTACTCAGACCTGAAACTGAACTTATGCTTTTATTAAACTATTACGTGGGAATTAGCCTAAGTCTTTGTATCCCATTTGCCCAAACTCATGAACCGTCAATTCCTGTGGGAAGCGTGAATGTTATAAATAGATCTATTAGGGGTGACTCCCCCATTCGGGTTTGGTCCGATTGATCAGATGTCAGGCGTATACCGTTTTGAAATTCAAGTGTTTTGGGATAAACACTTGACGGGCCTTTATACTTAACATGCTTCTAGAGCATGCATACTGTCATAGCTTCGGTTGCATGAAACTTAGTGTTGACGTAATAAACTTGACTTTACTTTTGTGTGACACTATATGCGTTGTAGTATTGACATGCTTGCTTATGGTCCAACTTACTGATTTATACTTAAACCTATGAACTCACCAGATTTATGTTGACTTTTTAGCATGTTTTCTCAGGTAATTAGTTTTTTTTGTTGTATGACTTGTCTTTTGAGGCGCTTGGCATGGCACGGTCATAGTTTACTCTGAAGTGTTTTTACACAGCCATGACTCTTTATACATTTGGGACCACTCTATTTAATGGGCCTATATTTCCGCACTATTTTGAATGATATAAACTTAATGCTTTTGATTTTTTAATTTCTTTTCTAAAACGGATGAGGTAAATCCATTTCTTAAAGCTTGTGTTGTGTACCAATTTAGTAGCACCCAAATCCTAGTACCGTTATCGCTGCACTGTTTTAGGAGTGTTACAGTGATCTCTACTGTTAGTCCACACTACACATCATGGTGGAATACCCAAATGCTAGTTCTTGATCTTCACGAAGCAAAGCAACAAAACGGGTGGTTTTCTTGCTTTCTTGGAATCCAACAATAAACCCTAAAAAGAGGGTTTGTTTAATCGTTTTGGCTAACCGGGGAGGAGAGGAAAAGTATTTGTGTTATTAGGTTATTCAAGATCACCAAATAATTAATAAAGGGATTCATTATATAGGCTAATAACTTGGTGTCCAAGTTAAACACAAACATCCGCCCTTAAACCTCATAATCGGCCACAACCCTTAAGCCATGGGTTTTTCATGTGTTTTGGGCTAAGTCTATATTAAACAAGCCCATAAACTTATTTAATAAAAATGTTAAGTTAATTATTACGTCTAACAAAATATTTGAAGACCGTTAACCAATTTCGTGAAATATAAACTAATATAATTAATATACTTACTATAAATATATTAATTACATTATTAAGTATTCCATCTTTGTATACGTGTGTGACACCATAGGCTTACGTATTGCTGGCCATATAATTATCGATTATAACTTGAGCATTACCAATACTATGACCATGAACCCTTATGTCATAGGCGTCACAAAAAGCTAATGACGCTTCCGTTAAATCTTCACACTCTTCATCATCATATGGGTTATCATCACAATCACATTTCCAATTATAAGCTCTTCATCTCAGTTCCACATCCGCTTTTTTAAGATTTCGTAGCCTTGGATGCCGATGCCATAAATCTCAGGGTATCATTAGCATTCTCTTCCACTTTATTCTCGTTATCATTCTCCTCATTGTCCAAGTTAACAACTTTACTGTTACCTACATTCCTATCCTCACCTTTCGCGCTCACTGAATCACTAAGAATAATCATATCATCCTTTTCCACCATATTAAGAACATCATGAGGATTTGAAGTCACAATCTTTGTACCACTTGAACTAGACACATCATCCATAGTTTTCGAAACATATTTAATACTATCCCATGGCATATTAGAATTCGAACCTTTCGGATTGGCCCTCTTATTTTCCGACACTAACCGAGACTTAAGACAAACAAGAAGACGTCTTATAGTTTGTCTTTGTGTCTTGACATTAACATCAGATTCAATTTTCATAGGATATTGATCCAACGAATGACAAAAAAACCTCACGGTTGAACATCTAATCGGATCCCACTCGTACTCAACACGAATAATATGCATGATATATCCATAACCATCAATATTAGGTACTGCCACAACAAAAATGTCTTTTAACTCAACATCAGCTTGAAGATCGATCATTGCTCTCGCGAAACTAGACCTACCCCCAGATTACATAAACATTAAGGCTGTATAAGTATCCAACATTAATTGGGTACCAAGGTTTGAAGCAATAGCACTTAAGCCATCCTTTGTGAATGTCGCAATCAGGAGATCATGGAGTTTAACCCAAACATGTACACTCTTCAAGTCTTCCTTAGACACGTTGACCACAGAAGACCACTTACGAAGAATCAATGGTACATTACATAACATCCATGGTTCATTCTTCAGCATTGATTCCATACTAGTAATAGAACTGTATTTGAAAAGAAAGTACCTTTTGCATTCATCATAGTAAAAGTAAAACTAAATCCGCTCTACGCGTTCTTGACATAGTGCTCAACCATAAGAAAACAACCCTTTTACCCAGAAAGAACCCATAACTAGAGTTCTCAAGATGCTCATTTACCTGTAGGACAAATTCAATTGAAACTAAAACATCAACCCCATTACCAGCTGGGGCAATTAAAGTCCAAAAGTTAGCAACTTTCTTACTTTGTTCACCACTAAGATGATTAGCATAGGAAGCATGCCCCGTATTCGATTTATCATTATTAACATAATCGACCTGCCCTTTAATTAATGTAGTCCCATTAGTACCAACACAAGCTTCTTTTATAGATGAATTAGGGTACCACACATATCCAACAAGCAAGGAAAGGGTTCCATACCAGTCAGTTGATCAGCATTCAGAGATTTTAACGAAACCCCATCATCACCCACTAACACTAGCTTGCATTCAAGCATTTTACGTTCCATATCACGGATCTTCGCACCAAGAGAACTCGTGTCCTCCACACTAACAACCTCATACCTTTTTCCATTTGTAACAACACCTTCATTATTACCCTTGCTCACAACAATATCCATCGTAGACATACCCTTTTTCTACTTAACACCTCTCCCTCACGAACTCAGAAAACCCTGCTTAATCCTAAACTACAAACGAACCAACATACTGTTGGAAAATTGGTTTGTAAAAGTGAATTTTGACCAACTTTGGACACAATTATCTATATGTATGTGTCACATATATGAGTAATAGTTTGCAGGTTCGCGTTCTCCTCGAAGAGAGCTTGACAATAAGCCTTTATGTGTCCAAAATATAGTTGATGTGAATGAGATATCGGGTCTCAAAGTTAGGCATTCGATACCATGCATAAAGAGGAAAAGTAATTTATTTTCAATCCCACATCGGTGGGATGGGTAAACTTAGAGGGAGTCTCTTGTGTATAAATAAAGGCCCTAATTCCACAAGTTTTTCACACATCAAATCAATAAGTTTATTGGTTTCCAACGTAAGGAATACACATCTCTTAAGATGAAACTCCTGGAAGTTTAGTTAAGTCCGACAGTACAACTTATTGTTTTGGCTGTTGTACCCTGGGAAACAGACGGCGAATCTGTTTTAAGGGAAGCGTGTCAAACACGTGCCTCGGCTTTTAGTGCCTCTTTGTTGATCTCTATTTGGTGATCAAGTAAGTCTTTTGACTATTTTATTATTTTATTTAATTATCATTTATCTGCTTACATTCTGTTTGTATTTAATTTTCTGTTATTTATTTACTGTTAATTTTATTTATTATAATTTAGATTTTATTAATAAAAGTGTAACCGTTTCCTACAGTCTTAAAACAGATTCTATGTAACATAATTAAAACACTTTTTATTAAAATATGATTTATATAATTAACATATTTTATACAAACTGTTTTTCTGCTGAAACCAAGATTAAGTTTATTTGAAAAATCCATTTTATAACTAAACAGAGTTTTAATTAACAGATTTGGTATAACAGATTTATAAACGGTTTTTAAAACAGTTTATTGAATCAGTTTATATTGAAACCATGATGAGTTTCTTTTCAAACTGATTTATTTAGTTTGTTTATTGCATATGTTATTGTTTAAATCTGGATATTGAAACCAAGCTTGTGTTTCTCGGAATCATATCAGGTACAAGTTTACATAAACCATGTCGAGTTTATTAAATACCATATTGTTTTAACAATTTTTAACTGTTTTTGTGTTTAAATATTCACAAGTTAACTGATGGTAACATAATTTGTGACCCTAGTGAATCTTGTGAATGTAATTAGTGCGCCAGTTACTAACATGGTTAAAAATCATGATGAAATCAGATTCATTAAAACCAAGTGGAGTTTCTTTGAAACAAATCTCATAAAATACAAGTTGTTATTTTATTAGATTACTAGAACGTGTTTATTGAAACTAAGATGAGTTTGTTTGAAACAAAATCTGATAATATACAAGTTGTTATCATATTTGGTGAAAAAGTTTCTTTGACTTGTTTAGCTTATTTGAACCAGGTTGAGTTTAATTATAAACTAAATATAGTTCTTGAAACTTTATGCATTTGAAAGTAGATCTATAAAAACCTTGTTGAGTTTTTTTTTTAAAGAGTAAATCTATTTTGAAACCTTGTTGAGTTTTATTGTAGAATTAGACCATGTGATGCAGTTCTATTAAGATATTCTTAAAGAAGATTGACAAAATCATATTACGAATTTGTTTTTATTTAAAAACATTATGTAATATGCGATATTGTTTAATTGTTTAATCGAAAGACTTGTTTAAAAGCGGTTTTGTATAATGGATCTTACAAAACAGTAGTGTTTTAAACAAAACTCGATGTTATCGTGTTTGTTAAGAAATACTTTGTGATAAGCAAGTTGTTAATTATTTCAAATTTAGTTTTACACTAATAACGGAATCTCGTATTAACAGAATGTTTGGAATGTCATGAGTGACATCTAAAGGATCTGCTCCCGAACTTGATGAAAGGGAGACCGATAATCAAGTTATGTGTACGGTAGATGCTTTAAAGCATTCAGATTTTATGTGCCATAACTATGGGTTAAATGGCCTGAATGAAATGAAAATTGTTGCCAAGGCGGGATCCGACATTAGAAAATGGTGGATTAACACTTGGGCATCATGTCATGAGTATGATAATAAGAGTTTGGTTAACTCTTTCAAAGTAGCAGGAAATGGAGAGATGCAATTTATGGGCAACTCTACAACTGCTAATAGCAAGGGAAAAAGAAATGTGATGTTGAAATTCACATGTGGAAAAGAGCTTAAGTGAACCAACACGTTGTATATGCCAGAGATTCGTAGGAATCTTGTGTCTGGATGGTTGCTTAATAAATTTGGCTTTATTTTTATTTTAATTAAATAAAATTGAGTTAACATTGAACAAAATTTTGGTCGGTACGGGTTATGCCATTCATTAAATGTTTAAGCTGGATCTATTTTTTTTGTTTTAATAAAAATGAGTATGAATCCAGCTTATTTGATCCTTTGAATGTATAGCACGGCCAACTCGGACATGTTAATTTTAACTCAATACGTTGTTTAATTAAATAAACGAACACAGATTACAAAAGTAAAATTTATGTTGAAGTTAAATTGACAAGATTGTCTTTTCACTCGGTTGACCGAAAATTAACCAAACCCTTGATTCACATAGTTTTATGTGATTTGGAATCGATGCCTACTAAGGTAGCAATTAGGTACTTCATCGTAATTGTTGATGGTAGCACAAAATATTGTGACTTTTACTTACTTGAGAGTAAGGATATAGACAAGATTGATCTATACAAATAACTTAAGAATCAACTTATTATCGAAAACAAGGCGGTTCGAAGTGATATTAGAGGTGAATATGTGTCTCCATTCCATGTATGTTCTAAACATAGAATAAGACATAATTTTATTGCTCCTTATACACCACAACATAATTGTTGATAGAAAAGAATTGTGCCTTAAAGATATGGTTATGCCATGTTGTTAAAGTCATGGTTTAAGCCATGGCATGTGGGGGAAAGCGGTTTTATTGGCTACTTAAATTTTAGATAAGATCCCCTGTAATGAAAAGAAGATAGTTCTATGAACTATGGATGGGAAGAAAACCATCCTATAAGTACTTACGAATGTGGGGGTGTCTATCTGTCCCGGCACCCAAGGATAAAAATATTGGACCTAAAACTGTGGATTGTATATTTTGTGATATGCTAATTACAGTAGTGCTTATCATTTATTTGGATATGATTTAGAAATTTGAATATATACAAAGATACGATAATGGAATCAAGGAAAACTTTCATTATTTGAAATTGTGTTTCCTTATTTATCCCAGGAAAATGACCGATGTTCATCTAAACTAGATGATACAGTTGTCCATGATGAGAGGCAACTAAATGATGATGTCCTTCATGATGTGAGACATCAAGATGATAATGTTGTTCTGCTAAGAGACAACAAGAGCTGATAATGATCTCCAAGATGAGAGACAAGATCAAACTGAGGAAGAAGAAGTTGAACCTAGAAGAAGGAAAAGGGCAAGAACCGAGAAATCGTTTAGACCCGATTTTGTTTCTTTTATGGTTGAAAACGAACCTAATTCATACCGAGAGGCGGTTACTTCCTCAGAAGGGCCTCAATGGAAAGAAACCATTAAAAGTGAAATAGATTCTATTTTACAAAATCATACTTGGGAGCTCGTGGATTTACCTCCTGATTGTAAAACACTAGGCTATAAATGGATCTTCAAGAAGACGATGAAAGACGATGGCACCATTGACAAGTATAAAGCAAGATTAGTAATCAAAGGATTTAGACAACGAGAAGGTCTTGATTACTTTGATACATATTCGCCTGTTACGCGAATAACCTCGATTAGGATGATACTTGCTATTGCCGCTTTAAGAAATTTGGAAGTTCACCAAATGGATGTGAAAACGGCATTTCTAAACGGAGATTTAGAAGAAGAAATCTACATAAACCAACCTGAGGGTTTCATAGATCCTGGACAAGAGAACAAACTTTGTAGGCTTGTTAAGTCATTATATGGCTTAAAGCAAGCTTCCCAATAATGACATCTAAATTTTTTACCACGTCATGTCAGAACGTGGATTCAAAATTAATGGATGTATGTGAAAAAAAAAGAAGAAAAAAAACACTGGTATATATGTAATCGTGTGTTTATACATGGATGGTATACTTATCACCGGAAGTGATAACAAGGTAAACAAATCCACTAATGAAATGTTGGAGTCAATATTTGACATGAACTACATTGGTTGTTCGATATGGTTTTGGAACTAAGATCATATGAAACCAAATGGATTTGTTTTGAAGTCAAAAACATTATAAGGACAATATTCTTGAGAGGTTCAATGAGGGATTCGGGCCTAGCTAGAACTCCAACGACATCTTTTTAAATCTATTTAAAATAGAGGTAGAGGTGTTTCCCATTTTGAATACTCAAAAAATATTGGGCATCTTATGTGTCTAATGACGTATGTGAGACCTGATTTAGAAGTTATAATCGAGTTACATAAATATACCAATAATTCAAGTGATGACCATTTGAATAGAATTACACGAGTACTTGATACTTATGATATTGCATTTTGGAAGATATGCAACTGCTATCTAATGATAGAGTAATGCAAATATGGATTCTTACATAAAAGAATCTAGATCCACTAGATCGGATGTATTGAGTCTATGTGGGAAGCTATGTCTTGGAAATCTTAAAAGTATTTCAAACAGACTTTTATAGCTAAATCTATGATGGAATTTGAATTTATCATTTGAGATAAATTTATAGAATATGTGGGATATCTACGTTCATTTATAGAGGACATATAAAGATGGCATAAACCGGTAACGACCATCTATATAAAGTGTGATAGTCAATTGGAAATTGACAAAGCTCATATCACAATGTAAAACAGTAAGTCAAGACATATCCATCATAGACGTTGATTGGTGCGACAACTACTCTCAACTAGAGTTGTCACGATTGACTACGTAAAGTCAATGGGTAACATCACGGATCCGCTTACGAAAGGCTTAAGCAGAGAGTTAGTTAGTAAGTCGTCTAAAGAAATGGGACTAAAGCCCTTGAAGGAATGAGTTTCTATGAAGGAAAACCTAACCCACTTGACTGGAGATCCCAAGATCTAGGTTCAATAGGACAACCTAATCATAGAAATGTGGGGGAAGTCACGTCAATGTGGGAGAGTTACTAAATGTTGTAACTTTCTAGTCCATTCCTATAACAATTGTGACTTGTTGAGAGGTTAAACATATGGCTTTAATAATTCATATTGAAATCACAAAGCATAATGGTTCAAGATGAAATCACAAAACATATGTTTTTAATGATTCAAGATGAAATCACCTATGTGAGAGAGAAGTGGGGTCGCTTTGAAGGGAATTGTGGGGGGGGGGGCAAATCCTAAGAGCTCTTGCAGAACCATGAAAATGTTCAGGACCATAATGAACATGACTCTGAGGGCTTAACAATGTTAGGGGGAGTCTTGTGTGAAATGTATTGTCGTCTACATAAACAGCAGCTCAGTTCAAAGACATCGCGTCTACTGACAACTATGAGGCTAAGTGCATTTCACAAGGGAAGGTTCAAAGGGTCACACCTACCTATCCTTTGCAAGATTCAAATATTGGAATTTCATCGTAATTTTTGTGTATTACAACCGATCTCCATTCATGTGGGGGTTTGTTGGAAAATTGGTTGGTAAAAGTGACTTTTGACCAACTTTGGACACAATTATCTATATGTATGTGTCACATATATGAGTAATAGTTTGTAGGTTCGCGTTCTCCTCGAAGAGAGCTTCGCAATAAGCCTTCATGTGTCTAAAATATAGTTGATGTGAATGAGATATCGGGTCTCAAAGTTAGGCATTCGATACCATGCCTAAAGAGAAAAAGTAGTTTATTTTCAATCCCACATCAGTGGGATGGGTAAACTTAGAGGGAGTCTTTTGTGTATAAATAGAGGCCCTAATTCCACAAGTTTTTCACACATCAAATCAATAAGTTTATTGGTTTCCAACGTAAGGTATACGCATCTCTTAAGATGAAATTTCTGGCAGTTTAGTTAAGTCTGACAGTACAACTTACTGTTTTGACTGTTGTACCTTGAGAAACAGACGGCGAATCTGTTTTAAGAGAAGCGTGTCAAACACGTGACTCGGCTTTTAGTGCTTCTTTGTTAATCTCTATTTGGTGATCAAGTAAGTCTTTTGACTATTTTATTATTTTATTTAATTATCGTTTATCTGCTTACATTCTGTTTGTATTTAATTTTCTGTTATTTATTTACTGTTAATTTTATTTATTATAATTTAGATTTTATTAATAAAAGTGTAACCGTTTCCTACACATACGTCGACCAGAAGCACACAAAACCCTAGCTCTACCGGTTCAGTAAACCATAAAGGGGTTTTAAATAAAGACAACACAAACCCTCGTTCCAAACGAAAAAGAGCAGATAACGCAATGCAATGATTAAAGACTTTAATGTTGTATGAAACCCTAACAACAATGATTACTCAATAATCATGTAACAAAAACCATAAGCATACGAAAAAACCTAAACACGTTTAAACCCTAATGCAACACAAACCTTAACAGAAACGAGACACGACTATAGATGACAATCTACAGTCGGATCCCAAAAGCAAGGGTTGAGAAACGATTCAGGTAGAAAGACGATTTAGGGATGTTTGGTATTCGTAGATCGCCAGTATCGCCAAGGGTAGGGAGGTTTTTCGTGTACTTACTAGCAAGTAATTTTCACCGCCAATCATCACAACTTCGTAATACTACTTGCTACCCTCTTCGTATCGTCATTGCATCGTGATGCACAGTCTACCATTTTTATATGAGATAGTGTGCGGTAAAGTTATTCCCTAATATTATCGCTATGTGTATTATTATTAACACGAAAATATATAGTCGAATAATATTGTGCGCCCAAAATTTTGATTATAGAGTACCCAACGCTGCAACACTCGTATGCCTTACTAATATTGATAAGGTATAACCAATATTAATAAGGTATAACCGAAAAATATTACTCACGAAAACTTTTAATTTCATGATACCCGCCGCATGCTAGTTTTTGCCGAATATGTGAAAACCTCATAGCGTTGAGTTTCTGATTTTTATATAAAACCATTTTATAGACGTCTGCTGCAAGGCAAGCTAATTAATTAATACTTGTAGTATGAATAGGGTATACCATATCTTTCTTTTTCTTCTTCATAACAATATCCTGGTTACAAAGTCATTATTCAATTACTTTAGTATCATCGTTATTAGCTCATGGTAATTGAACTTGACGTCACGATCTACCTAAGTACCTAGCTACAACTTTCAAGTAGATCTTAGGCTGGACCACAAGGGAGGAACCACTCACCTTACCTTGAACCACTCACTCGTGAACCTCCTTGCCGAACAAAACCACTCACGCGCTAATCACTTGTATCTAGGCAAATTAAGGTGAGTGGTTCACCTAGTTGATAAACGTGCCCACCAAATTTCGACCGTTTGCTTTATAAAAAAAAGGTGAGTGGAAGTGAGTCTCTTGTCCGCATAAAGGTGAATAGAAGTGAGTGGAAGAGAGAGAAGAGAGAAATTTGACGTGGCGCTGATGTGTAAGGTGAGTGAAGACCTTCCTTGCCTTCCGGCCTTAATTGTGTCGTCCACATGGAAAAGAAAAGTCAACTCCTTTTCTCCTTAAATTATGATGCTTGAGACTACTTATTACATACTTATTTTAGAAAACATAGTTCCACACTTCTATCTATACATATTAATTTTTATCTTAGATCATAGTCTTCAGTTGTTCATACCAAAAAGCTCTTTTATTGATTCATACAAACGGCTTTTACCCCGCACATCAGTACTCAGTAGAATCGGGTATTGTTGTTGTTCTTAGAACGAAATACAAATATGCACTATTCAATGATATGTGTGGGCTTAGAGAAGAATCAAATAATCTCATTTAAAATGTAGTTAGTTGATATATATACATAGTTGATTTTATGCTTTTTCATCAAAGAAAAAATCTTACTTGATATATTTGCATGATTTCAACTAATTTGGTAGCCTACCCACATGGGCACATGTGCGCAGTCTATTGTTGTGCAATGCCAAAACTGTAGCACATATGTTCTTAAAGTTACAACTCTGCATTTCATATAATTGGCAGTTGAGAAAAGAGACATTTCAAACAAAATTGGCCCCCACAAAAGAGTGTTTGGATAGAGATTGTGCTTGATTAGTGTAAACTTTAAAGTCATGTCTTTCTTTGGACCATTGATTCATTAGGGGGTGGCAATGGTCACGGTATGCATGAGGTATGAATCTATACCGCACGACAACATCATTGCCAGTCGTGCGGTATGGGGAATTCGGTATGAGGTGCGGCTTTGTTTGCCGAAGCGGGTTGCAAAGAGAAGAGGAAGAGGAGCGTGGCCAACGGTAAAAAATGTAGCCGTTAGGCTATTTTGAATAAAAAAAATAAAAAAATAATAATAAATATCCCCTATAAATATACATACAAATCACATTATTTTTACACACACAAATCAACAACACTCAAAAAAATGTCTTCATCATCCTCTTCTTCGTCCGATGACGAATTAATTTTTCCCGAAGAGTCTTCCGAACTAATTTTCTCCACCGGTAGTACCCTAGAAACCTATTTCGCTTTGCGCGATTCCCTTCAAGACACCGCTAGCTCAAGCAATACTTGGGGGCAGTCTTTCACCCGCTTTCGTGATAAAGCATTACAAACTTTAATGAATGGCTATTTCGTCGAACGACCAAAGTTTCCCGACCGTGTTTTTCGTGAAAGATTTCGAATGAGTAAAAGCTTGTTTTTAAGAATTGTTGGTGATGTTGAAGCGAGCTTTGAATAGTTTAAAGAGTGCCAAGACGCGAGGGGAAAAAAAGTTTCACGGCGTTACAAAAATGCACATCGGCCATTCGGCAACTCGCAACGGGTGAACCTCCGGATAGATTTGATGACTATTTAAACATATCACGAAGAACGTCCGGTAATTTTTTTGAATTTCGGTATTTTTTTTCTAATTTGTAAATTCGGTATATATATATATATATATATATATATATATATATATATATATATATATATATATAATATATTAGCTACAATTTATTGTAGCTAATTGGCTACAATTTTATGCTATAATATGTGGGTCCCTGATTCTTTTTGTGTGTCCTGATTCTTTTCTGTGGGTCCCAGATTTAATGCTAGTGTATTTTTTATGAAGGATTGTAGCTAATTGGCTACAAAAATTGTAGTCAAGCTATCCCCATATATATATATATATATATATATATATATATATATATATATATATATATATATATATATATATATATATATATATATATATATATATATATATATATATTCATATATATAAATATTTTGTAGGAGTTTCCATGATCATTTTTGACATACGGTAATTGCATTATATGGTCGAGAGTTCTTACGTAGGCCGACAACCCATGACGTTATACGGTTATTCGAAGCACATCAAGAAAAACATCACATTCCTTGAATGCTTGGTAGTATTGATTGTACACATTTCGTTTGGCGAAATTGTCCTAGGCATTTGAGAAGCCAATACAAAAGAGGTGATCACCAATACTCGACTATTATGCTTGAAGTCGTCGCTTCAAATTATTTGTGGTTTTGGCATTCGTTTTTTGGACCTCCCGGTGCAAATAACGACATCAATGTTTTGAATCAATCTCCGTTGTATCTTACTGAGCGAAATGGAACGGCGCCAAACAGTTCATTTACTGTAAATGGACGGCTTTACAAACGTGGATATTATCTTACCGATGGAATCTATCCTACATATTCAACGTTGGTTAAAGCATATAAGTTTCCCACTGACCCGATGGAAAAGAGAGTCAAGAAGCTACAAGAGTCTGCAAGAAAGGATGTCGAACGAGCTTTTGGGCATCTTGTGGAAAACTAGAAGGGGGGGTTGAATAGTTTTGCCAATTAAAACTTCCTTTTAAACTATTTAGATTGACTTATGTCAATCTATTTGGGTGTGTGTGTTGGATGTTGATAAACAAGCATATAAGGATAAGAAATGAAAAGATGAGGGTAAGAAGCACAAAACCACAACACGAGTATTTATAGTGGTTCGGCTACAAGGACACCTTCCTTGCCCTACTCCACTCCCCGAGTCACCTACTCGAGAGTTTGTAAACACTACACCAATATCCTTATGGCGGAGAAGCCTTAACAACGCCGCTTAACCTTTTTCCGGTACAAAGCTAAATACCGAGTTCTTTCACACCAAGGCGAACCACACCTAACACAACGTCGCCTACCCTTTATACGGTGCTAGACTAACCACCGAGTTCTTTCACACCAAGGAGAACTAATCCTATCACAACGTCGCATACCCTTTATTAGGTACTAGGCTAAGCACCTAGTTCCATTGCAATGGAGGAACTACTACCACACTACACCAACTACTAATCCCAAAGGAGATCTACTCCTTTACAACATCATCAAGGACATCAATATCCTTGGATCTAATACTAGTCTATCTTGTACATCGAAACACACTATATCGAATGTACATCTAAGGCACCTTTCACTAATGCCTTTGACTAGATCTACAAGACACCTTTCACTAATGCTTCTTGTCTTGACTTCTAAGCACTTACCACAAGTGCTTATCCTATAGACGATAGATACCCTTCACTAATATCTTCGTCTTGATACTTGAGACATCTTTCACTAATGTCTTCAACACTACACTTCTTTGTAGAAAGAGAGAGATCATCAACAAGAAGACTTCAGTAGCCTTGATGATGAGGAAGCATGGCAACTCATGGACTTGAGCTTGCTCGACTTCAAAGGTGGTGATCTTGCCTTTAAGAGGAACCTAAAAGATCACACAAAAACAAAACTACAAACATAGATCTCTTGGATCTAAGGTTAGTGAGATATAACTCATGGGAGAAAGTATGTTAGAGAGGGGTGAGAAATAATGAAGAAATGGCTCACTATTTATAGAGGAAAAATTCTACTGTTCTCCGGATCCCACGGATCCCTACCACAAGGGATCCAGCTAGCACAAAGCTAGGGATCCGTGGAACGCTCCTCTTTGCCCATGGGTATTTTGGTTATGGGTCATGGGTCATGGGTTGAACCATGGATCTTTGGCTAGATACAATGTATCTTTAAGTGCAATGCACTTTGTCACTTGGGTATGGGTTGATCCATGGGTTATGGATATTATCCATGTATGATATAAGCATGATGTCATACAATGGGTTATGGGTCAAGATCCATGGGTTATGGGCTTTGGGTTGTACCCAACTACATTCAATGTATTTGCCCAATGGGTTGTGATACTTAAGTTTCTACCCATTTATATTACCCAATATACTACATACTAGTTATGTGTATATTTTATCCAAATATGTAAACACTAGTTGTTGTACATATGTATTACTTAAATCATAAAATCACTTATACTTGTTTTAGTATTTTATGTGAAAATGTGAATATGTTAGAAACTATTAGTTCAAACCATTTACGTATTTATTTGTTTCGTTAATATGATTTTACGTTTGTTATCGACAAAACATTAGAAGATCGTAAAATATAAATAAATGTTTTTACGGCTTATTTGTATTAACAATCTCCCCCTTTTTGTTGATGACAAAACATAAAATTATTTTAAGGAAAAGCTAAAATTCGTAAAAGTTTGAATTAGTAGTTTTTACTTTCTCCTCCCCCTTTTTGTCGAAACAAAAAGTGTTTGAAAGAAAGCAACACATCGTTTTTAAGAAAAACATGTGAAAGAAATAAAAATAAAAAAATAGAGAGCAAGTAACGGGAAAGGATCTCGTCGTTACTCCCCCTTGACGAGTCCGTCCTTAAGTAAGGGCGTCAAGAAACTAATTCTAATCTAGTTCATTTGCAATTAACTTTTGAAAAGATTATGTCTATGTGACTGGTGTGCTCCCCCTAGATGATTGCAATTTTGCAATGGGAAGTCATGAAATATAAATCTAAGATTGCAAGTAATTTGCAATGTATTGCTTTGACATAAAGCTCCCCCTAGCTTTAGGATGTCAAATTCTTCATGTGTAAATTGAATAACTACAAAACAAAGATTAGAAAGCAAGTATAATTCACAATTTCCTGCAAATGTGGTCCAAGTTAGTAGGAAAAAAGTTTCCTGTCTCACGGATCCCACGGTTCCCTCCTAGTAGGGACCCGTCTAGGAAATTCTGAGGGATCCGTTTGGCTGATAAATAAAATCAGCAAAGGTGATAAAACAAGTAATGTTATCACATAAATGAGATATGAATACAAAGTAATCATATGCTCAAAAAATAACAAGTAGCATGTAATTCCATTTAATAAAACAAGAGTTATGATATACATGACTCTAAAAATAAGAAAATAGACAGTACATGACTAGGAATTTCTAGACCAACTAACGCTTGATGGTAGGACACCACTAAAATTATTCTAGCTCAAGTTTTGTTTAGGTTTGATCTCGTCGAAACGTTCGAGGAAATGATAGAACATGAAACGTTGGTCTTCTCGTACTTCATGTATCAAACTTTCAACATGTTGACAATGATAGCAATCTTTGTCATGGCTAGGTAGTGGTGGTGGATGAAATGAAATGGCTTGATGCGAAGGATCAAGTGAAGCGGCTTGTGGAGCTTCAAACGATGATGGGATTAGTGGAGGTGCATTTGAGAATGCCTCGACCAAGAATGATGGTGGTGGTAAAGAAGTGTCAACTTCCATATGGTCGGGTGGTTAACTTTGATGATTTCTCATAATCCAAATAGGATTATATGATGGAGACGGCGAAAAGGAAGCCGGAGCAAGTGTTGACTCAACACCTTGATTTTGAACCATTATTCCTCCTAATGAGGAGAATGTTGTTGGCGGAAGCGGATGAGACGGCCTAGGAGGCAAGTCCTCTAAATTGTAGAGGTGTGGTGATGATAGTGGTGAAGTAAATGAAATAGCTCTAGGAACCAATGGTGATGGTTTAGTGGAGATGATATTGTTTGGCCTAGGAGGTATGGTGGTGTTTGGCATAGGTAGTTTTGTGGGTACTATCCTTTTAGGAATTGGTTTGATTGGATGATGAAGGATTCTATCATTTGTTGGTTTGACCGGAGATGATTCGGTTGAAGAGATTTCGTGTACAACACGAGCCTTTTTCATGGGTGGTTCTTTGGTAGATAAGTTACTACTCGGGGTTTTCCTCATGATGAGATGATTTCAAGAGGTTGCAAGAGCTGAAAGTTAGGATGAGAGTGATGACTATGGAGGTCCTAACAAGGTGGTTTATAAATCAAGAAAATTGGCAAGTGCATTCAAGCCTTAAGCCACTAGGATTCATTGGAATGTGATGATTAACATGCACAAGAGTCAACTTCAGAGTTTACACTGATCTAGGAACTTATTTAAGATGAGATGGAGTGTTTGAGTTAGGAAGATGAGTTGAAGTGATTGTTTTAGCAAGATTTGACCTAAACTGTCATCCGGATCCCACGGTTCCTTCCTCAGAGGGATCCGTCTAGGCTAATCGTAGGGATCCGGCTTTCAGCAGTTATGAAATAGTGGAAATGATGTTTCTAAGATCTAAGACCTATATCATCTTGAGTGTTTCAGTCCTCCTAAGTGTTTTAAATGAAGGGGTGCTTGAGTACTTGAAGGTAATGAATAATGTAGCTAATGATTGTCATTTATGGAAGGATTTGGAACTTTCAAGAGTACCAATGGATGAGCAAGGATGACACTAAAGATTTAGAGTGTCAATTGAAGCTAAATGATCCTAGAGATCAGGTTGTGTCTTAGGATAGTGTTTTGGAAAATATCCTAGAAGCTTTGAGATGGAAAAACTAGATTTTGATCAACTTTGATCAATTTTGAGGTGAGAATGATTTATGATCAATTTTGCCATAATCAAAAGATTTCTAAGACTAGATGTGAGGAATCAAGTAGAAAATGAAGTGTGAGTTTAAGAGCGGAAGAGTAATAGATTAAAATGAAATGGTAGATCTACAAGCGTTTTAGAGTGTGATCTAGGTGTGTGAGTAGGAAGGATCAACCTATCTTGATAAGGACTTAATTTGCCTTAAGACACAATGTTTAGCTTAGTGTGAGGTGTTCTAAGGATATGTTTGAAATATAATGCTTGCAATTGCATTTTCTGTTTGTCGGATCCCACGGTTCCCTAAAGATGGGGATCCGTCTAGTACAACATTTGGGATCCGTTCATCTGCTAGGCAGAACCTTTACTAAAGGTATGCAATGATCTTGACAATGCATTATATTCCAAGATTAGTTAAAAGAGTTCTAAAACTAAGATATCAAATGTAAGATGTTTTATTTCATGAAGGAAATAGGATTGCATTGATAAAGCACGAGTACAAGAGAATTGATCATATTTTGGAATACTACTAGGTTTCTTGAGTGTTTTCACTAGGAGGATCATTATGTGGTTGATGAGTATTGGTGGAGTCAAGAATGAAGAAAGTCTTCATGAGAGATATGTTTAGCGGTTCCATCATCTTGTTCACAAGTACGTACAACGGACTTTGAAATTGAGGATGGAAGTGCATAACATTATGATAGAGGCGTGTCAAGAACATTCCATAAGGGATGAGTTTATTCTTGGAGCCTTGAAGATTTGCAATTCGCCTTGCGAAGAAGTAGGTGAGATTGTATGGTTGTTGTGTTAGCAAACAGTACAACATGTGAGCAC
Organism: Chrysanthemum seticuspe; assembly: GCA_019973895.1. Lineage (NCBI taxonomy): Eukaryota > Viridiplantae > Streptophyta > Magnoliopsida > Asterales > Asteraceae > Chrysanthemum > Chrysanthemum seticuspe. The sequence continues at coordinate 52,777,908 of BPTQ01000007.1, forward strand.
AACAAGCGGGAAGAATTTCTCGATTTCCCCTAAGACCCCAAACATTTTCACGTAGGATGAGTGCAAGAGGTTTGTACTCTTCTCGGATATCCCTTGTAAAGATAATGTTTGGATCGGAGTAATATGGTCGAGGTTTGCATATTATGCGATTTAAATCTTCCGGAGAGGGTATGTGTGAATAATATGGACTATTTTCTTCACGAAAGTTGAAGAGAGAATCAAGAGACCAATCTTCGGTGAAGGCACATTGTCCATGATTTGGAATCCGGAGGATGTGAGCAAAATGCCCAAGGGTTAGAGTGAACTTTTGGTTTTTGATATAAAACCAAAGAGATAGAGAGTGATCCTCATTACGAACGAGTTCGACTTGACGGAAGAATTCCATTATAAACCTTGGACATATCTTCTCGTTGATTTCAAGAAGACATTCTAGTCCTACGGCTCGGAAGGAGGTATTGATACCTTCTTCGAATTGTAGAGAGGTGTCTACAATACGTCCTTCATGGAAGTGACGGGTTTCGAGATTGTTGAACCCACGTACATGATTGCCAGATGTGTTGGGCTCAAGGGAGATGTTCGGAGTGTAGACGCTAGTGAGTGAAAAATCAAACTCATATTCATGCGTCATAATTGAACCTATAGAAATGATAAATTAATGAAAGAACATGTTTGTGATCAACCTATGATAATCTAATGTTTTTACTAGATTTTATTAACAATGGTATTTAACACTTTAACTTACTCAATGTTTTGACTTTCTAGTGGATTTTTAGTCTTGCATGAAAACTGTTTTCCAGTAATACGGATCCCACGGTTCCTTTACAAAAGGGATCCGGCTAGTATATCTTCCGGGATCCGTGGATCTGTAGTAGCAGAAACAGATTTGATAAAAACAAAGGTTTTACAGTTTTTATACCACGAAATATGTTTTATCCTACATTTTCTTTTAGCATGCATACATGACTTCTAATGTATCACGAAAGAATATAAAACATATAAATAAAAAAAAGTGACAAACACATTATGATAATAACCTAGATAAACTAGATCATTAATAATATTGCATTTCAATACTAAGGATGATACAAAGGATTGGGTATATAACCCCAATATAGATTAACAACACAAAGTAAATGTCTCCGTATGTGAACTTCATCATAGGGAACACAAGTGCGATGAGTGTTAGAGCGATGAGCACGAGTGCGATGTAAACCATGTTGATGATGGATCTTCTTGGTTTCGATTGAGATGGAATAAGGAGGAAGATGAAGTTTTTGAATAAGAGGAAATTTTTGAAATTGGAGGATTTGAAAAAAGTGAGGGTTTGATGAGATGGTCGACGGTGGGAGTATTTATGGGGAAGGAGGAATTTTGAGATTTGTGTTTTGTTTTATTAGAGGATATGATTTTTGGATTAAGTGAGATAAAACACAATTTTTATAAACCATGATTTCTAGACGGAGGAGTGACACATATGTGAGAAAGGAGCTTCCTAATGAAGCTACATATAAAACATGTGTAAACACGAAATCTACTCAAATAAAAGCCTAACAAATAACACTTATTTATTAACTAATATCATTTAGATATAAGTGGAAAGTCAATGTACTTAGGAATGTCTTTACAAATGACACAACAAATGTCACTTAGACGATTCCCACTCCTTTGCGTTTAAGATACCTTTTTAAGGAAGGTATTCTTGTTAACAAGCGACTCCTAAAGCTTGGTGGGTATGAGTTTTGACTAATCAACATGACAAGGAAGATTAGTACAATTAAATGAAAAAAATATGTTGTTATCAAGTCAACATCCAAACATATAGTTTAAAAAAAAACATGGTGTTTGTTTTTATGAAAAAAAAAACCTTCTTTGTAGTTTTCAATTAACTATGGATCGTTTCAAGTTTTTAAAGTACAATATACTTCAAGAAACTTGGTAATGAAGCTCTGATGCCAATTGTGGAAAACTAGAAGGGAGGGGGGGTTGAATAGTTTTGCCAATTAAAACTTCCTTTTAAACTATTTAGATTGACTTATGTCAATCTATTTGGGTGTGTGTGTTGGATGTTGATAAACAAGCATATAAGGATAAGAAATGAAAAGATGAGGGCAAGAAGCACAAAACCACAACACGAGTATTTATAGTGGTTCGGCTACAAGGACACCTTCCTTGCCATACTCCACTCCCCGAGTCACCTACTCGAGAGTTTGTAAACACTACACCAATCTCCTTATGGCGGAGAAGCCTTCACAACGTCGCTTAACCTTTTTCCGGTACAAAGCTAAATACCGAGTTCTTTCACACCAAGGTGAACCACACCTAACACAACGTCGCCTACCCTTTATACGGTGCTAGGCTAACCACCGAGTTCTTTCACACCAAGGAGAACTAATCCTATCACAACGTCGCCTACCCTTTATTAGGTACTAGGCTAAGCACCTAGTTCCATTGCAATGGAGGAACTACTGCCACACTACACCAACTACTAATCCCAAAGGAGATCTACTCCTTTACAACATCATCAAGGACATCAATATCCTTGGATCTAATACTAGTCTGTCTTGTACATCGAAACACACCATATCGAATGTACATCTATGGCACCTTTCACTAACGCCTTTGACTAGATCTACAAGACACTTTCACTAATGCTTCTTGTCTTGACTTCTAAGCACTTACCACAAGTGCTTATCCTATAGACGATAGATACCCTTCACTAATATCTTCGTCTTGATACTTGAGACATCTTTCACTAATGTCTTCAACACTACACTTCTTTGTAGAAAAAGAGAGATCATCAACAAGAAGACTTCAGTAGCCTTGATGATGAGGAAGCATGGCAACTCATGGACTTGAGCTTGCTCGACTTCAAAGGTGGTGATCTTGCCTTTAAGAGGAACCTAAAATATCACACAAAAACAAAACTACAAACATAGATCTCTTGGATCTAAGGTTAGTGAGATATAACTCAGGGGAGAAAATATGTTAGAGAGGGGTGAGAAATAATGAAGAAATGGCTCACTATTTATAGAGGAAAAATTCTACTGTTCCCCGGATCCCACGGATCCCTACCACAAGGGATCCGGCTAGCACAAAGCTAGGGATCCGTGGAACGCTCCTCTTTGCCCATGGGATTTTGGTTATGGGTCATGGGTCATGGGTCATTGTTAGGTTCAGTAAATACCCAAACCCCTTAAACTAGGATTTGAATAGAAAATAACCTAAGTGTTTAATCCGTTAAACACAATCAGGTCACTGAGCGCATAGTCTCTCAGTGAGCTATCTTCAGGACACTTAGTATGAGGTGAAGAAGGAGCCTCTCCACTCTGCAAGGCGGAACTTAAAGGGTGAAGACTAAGTCAAGAAGAAGATAGTGGATTCAGTGAGTGATGACAATAACTTACTGAATCCCTTCGACTCCTCTCCAACTGTTAAACACTGAAGACAAATGAAGGAAGAGACTGAAGGCTTTAAAGACTGAAGAATGAGATGGACTAGGCGGGAAAGTTTTACCCAGATAAAACTAAGTCCCTCAAGTGTTTATCCAGTTTATACATAGTCTCAATCTATGAAGATCATATCTTCCCATTTATAGTAAGCGGCGATTCTCTGTCAAAGGAAATAGTCTCACCACCTACTATAAATAGAAAGGTGAACAGTAACCGAATACATCAATATTCGTGTTTGCTGTGATCTATGTTTTTGTCTTCTTGGTTAAAGTTAAATATCATACTTGTATAAATAGCATAAGAAGAAGAGTGAAAAGATTAAGCTTGTGAATTGTAAAAACACACATACACACAAGCCAACTTTTCACTCCTCCAAATACAACTTTATCCTTGAGCTAGCTCAGTGGGTTCTAAGAGTTGTACTCAGACTTAGCCTGAGCTTAGAGAGGAGTCACCCCAAACCTTGTTATTTGAATCCCAAGTACTATTCCGCAAGTACTTGGGTAACGTATTCTTTTGATTGATTTCTAATAAGAATATGATGTTGAAAATACTCTGTGTTTTACTTACATTACTTTAAGTCATTATTCACAGTTAAATTTGTTTTAAGTACTTAATTATTTTTAAACAATAGTGAATAGGGAACAACAAGTGGTATCAGAGCAAGGCTGATTATAAAACTTTTTATAAAACCTTAAGCCGCTCTAAACTGTTTTTAAATCAGGATCTCTATGGCTGAAACTGATGTACCCCAACTAGTCGATAAAAAAGGTGGAACTTTTTCAGCTATTGCCCCTAGACTTGAAGTTGGCAAATTCAACAAATGGAAAAAGCGTATGCTTTGCTATTTGATTGGGATGGAACCTTATTATATCAAGTGTATAAATGAGGGTCCATTTGTCCCAAAGACTGCTGCAGGTTTGCCTAAGCCTGAAGCTCAGTGGACCCAGGATGAAAGGAGAGTGGTCAACCAGGACCAAAGACTCAAAAGTATCATCATATCTTGCCTTCCTGATGATATAATGGAGTCAGTTATAAGCTGTAATACAGCTAAACAAACCTGGGATGACCTAGTCCATAGCCATGAAGGCCCATCTGATACCAAGGAAAACAGGATAATGGACCTGAAACTTGAGTACAATACCTTCAGGGCTAGGGACTCAGAAACACTCTCTCAAACTTACACCCGTTACAAAACCCTTTTAAATGAACTGGCTAATGATGGTGTTAAGTTGTCCAAACATGAGATTAATGTTGGTTTTGTCAATTGTCTTCCTGAGAGGTGGTTAAACTTCTCTCAGGGACTTAGAAATGCAAATCATATCCAAAACCTTGATCTTCATGAAATTTATGGGAAATTTGTCTATGAGGAAAACCTCATCAACAGACGATACCCTGACTTAAAGAAGTCTCAGGATGTCAAGAAGTCCCTGACCACCACCTCACCTATGTCAACTGCTTTCTTTTCTAACAATGTGGTTCAAGATTTTCAAGAAAACTCTGATGACGAGCCTGATGAGAGATCATGTGAGGAGTACCTAAATGACCTGAACGTTGAATTTCAGGAAAGGGCACTCCTTGCAAAATCTCGAAGGTTTATTAAAAGAAACAAAGGTTTTTCAACTGCTAAAGCAAATGAGGACACTGAATGCTTTAAGTATCACAAAAGAGGTCATTTTGCAAAGGACTGTTTTTCAAAAACAATTTCTGAACCCTCTTACAGACCATCAAGCTCAAATCATTCCTCAGGCTTTACCAAATTTCAACCTAAAATCTATCAGTCTCATCAAAACTTTCAAAATAAATCTGACCAGAACAAAACAATAGATTTTGAAGCTAAGTACAGGAAAATCAAAGCTAAGCTTGCATTGATTGAGGCCAGTCCCTCAGAACCAAAAAGTGTTCAATCTGTGCAGGGTAAAAACAAAGGTCTTGTTGCTGAAACTTTCGACTGGGATGAAGAGCCAGTCTCATCAGATGACGAAATGGTGCATGTCAGCGCACTGATGGCCCTCTCAGAGGAAGACAAGCTAGCTGTTGGAAAGAATCATGCCAGAAATGGAGAATGGGTTAACATCACAATGAAGAAGGTAAATATTCTACTTTCTATGGATGATGACTCTGATTGGCAGTCTTATATGAACTATATCAATGTTGACCTTAAGTTTGTAGAAGAGCAGCGATTAAATCTTTTTTCTAAGTTCAACAAGTTAGGTTTTGAATTGAATAAGTGTAGAGATGAATTACTTCTGTTTAAACTAGCTAAGCTTGAGGCTGTCACTTTACAAATTCAAAACACTGAACTAGTCAAAAGAAATCAGGCTCTTCAAGATGAACTAAAAAAGGAAAAAGATATCATTGAAGGTTGGACTGCTAAGAATCCAAGGGTCTTTGATGCTATGGGTGCCCCCAGTAGCAAAAAGAGAGTCATAGGTGAACACCATCTCACTGACTCTCGCAACAAAGACCAGAGTCCTAAACCATTTGTGTCTGGTGGCATGATTACCAATATGTTGACTATTCCCAAGCCCAGTGACTGGATTGAAAGACTTAATCCTGAGAGTAAGCTTCCCAACTTTGACTCTGGGAAAATTCTAGAGCCTAAAAGTCAAGCTCTAAAGAGCATACTTGGACTCTCTGATGTGTCTAGTAGCACTGAACACATCTCTGAGTCTGAAGATGAATCTCAAGCACCACTTCCATCTTTGGAACCTCTTCAGGGTGCTGATCCTAGCTCTGAGCTTACTCTATTACATTACAATCCACACTCTCCTAAAGAAAGGTCTGGACTTGGTAGAACCATTCTGAAAAGACAATCAAAACCAACTCAACAAGAATTAACCCCCACTGAAAATTCCACATCCTCTGTCCCCACTGAAGCTGATCAGATTCAGCAACTGACTGAACTTGTGAGGAAACTAACTGACAAAATGGAATCTATTGAAAAGGTCCCTGAACCAATCAAAGAGACAAAGTCAGCTTCCTCTAGTTCAAAGTCAAAAGCCACCACCAAGAACAAGCAGAAGTGTGATTTATGCCACTATACCAGTCATACCACTGACAATTGTTATAGAATCCTTTTTTGCATGATCTGTAAAAAGGATGATCACAGGACTGCTGACCACTTGCAATATGTGAGCTCTCTCAGTCAAGAAAACTACACAAAAGTTGGCCATCAGTATGCTTCTTCATCTAAAGCTCAAAAATTGAGAGCAAAGCCTTTTCCTCCTTGCCCACACTGTGGTTTTAATGATCATCGCCCTGATGATTGTCTTATGAACATATGTTGTGATATTTGCGGTAACACAGCTCATAAGACATCTCATCATGACAACGTCATCCATGCAAGGAGAAGTTCAAAACAACCAAAATCCACTGAGTCATACTCAGTCTCTAAATGCAAAACCTGTGGTAGCTCATTGCACTCCACCACTGACCATGAATCGATTGCTCAATTCAAAGAGACCATGAGACCCAAGCCCACTAGTAAGTGGGTCACGAAGAGAAACTAATTCAGTTTACTACTTGTGCAGAGACATGCCAGGGAACCTATCTGGCATCTAGACAGTGGATGCTCAAGAAGCATGACTGGTGTGAAGGAATATCTGCACAAGTATGTAAAGGAACCAGGGCCCAAGGTAGTATTTGGTGATAACTCATCATGTCCCACTGAAGGTTATGGTTCAGTAAACTGCAATGGAATAGTTTTCTCTAGGATTGCTTATGTCAATGGTCTCAAATACAATCTCATCAGTGTCAGTCAGCTATGTGATGCTAAGTACATTGTACAATTCAATGACAAACAATGTACCATTTTCAATGCCAACAAGGAAGTTGTGTTGATTTCTCCTAGGAGAGATGATGTTTATGTCTTAGACATGTCAACCCTCTCTAAAGATGGAACCTGTCTCTTTGCCAAAGCCACTGAAACTATCAATTGGCTATGGCACAAGAGACTCTCACACTTAAACTTCAAAAACATCAACAACTTGGCAAAACAAAACAAGGTCCTTGGCTTACCATCACTGGTTTTTGCAAAAGACAAACCATGCTCGACCTGTGAAAAAGGCAAACATAAAAGAGCATCTTTCAAAACCAAGCAAAATTTCTCTATCAAAAGCTGTCTTCACCTCTTGCATATGGATCTCTTTGGACCAGTCAGTCCTAGATCAATCCAACATGAGAAGTATACACTTGTCATTGTTGATGAGTATTCAAGATACACTTGGGTATACTTTCTTTCCAAAAAGAGTCAGGCAGCTAATACTATAATGTCATTCATCAGGAACATTGAAAACCATAATGACATTACAGTGAAACAAATCAGAACTGACAATGGTACTGAATTTAGAAATGCTGAGCTTGAAAGTTTCTGTGATGAGAAGGGAATCTCCCAAAAATTTTCATCTCCTTATACCCCTGAACAAAATGGGGTAGCTGAAAGGAAAAACAGAACTCTCATTGAGGCTGCAAGAACCATGTTAAATGGCTCAGCCCTTTCAAAGCATTTCTGGAGTGAAGCAGTTAAGACAGCCTGTTACACTCAAAACAGGTCAATCATTGTCAAAAGACATAATAAAACCCCATATGAGATATTCAAAGGTAGACTTCCTGACATTAGCTACTTCCATGTGTTTGGATGTCGTGTGTTTATTCATAACCACAAGGATCATCTAGGCAAGTTCGATGCTAAAGCTGATGATGGATACTTTCTAGGTTACTCACTGATCTCCAAAGCCTTCAGGGTATTTAACACAAGGAGACAACAAGTTGAGGAAACCTATCATGTCACCTTTGATGAAAGTATAGAAAGCATCAGGTTCACCAACACTTCAGTGGAAGAAATAGGAATTGATAACTCATCAAGATATCCTCCTGATGAGTACAACACTGAAACCAATTCCTCATACCAAGCTGATGCTGACATCTCATATTATGTCTTGCCTCACAACCTGTCACAACCAACTATCAGTGAATTCATTGATAATCAGTCAGTCCCTACAGGGATAGGTAACACTGATCCAAATGATCAGGATCCTGTAACTCAAGAACCTCTACCAGAACAAGACACCTCAACAGATGATCTAAATGATCTTGTGGTGGTCTTACACCTGATTTCACTGATGAACTCCCAGTGACATCTTCAAGCTCAGAGCCCAGACCACAAAGTAAGTGGACAAGATCTCAGGACATTGAGCTTGTAAACATCATTGGTGAACCCACTGAAGGCATGCTCACTAGAAGCATGGCTGCTAACTTAACTGCAGCTTCAGCCAATGAATGTCTATATGCTGATTACCTATCAGAAATAGAACCCAAAAGTGTCACTGAGGCTCTAAAATACCCAAGCTGGGTTCAGGCTATGCAAGAAGAACTGCAACAGTTTGATAAAAACAAGGTCATGACCTTGATCAAATGTCCTCAGGATGTAGTAGTCATAGGAATGAAGTGGGTTTTCAGAAACAAAACTGATGAAAACGGCACTGTCATTAAAAACAAAGCCAGACTTGTAGCCAAAGGTTACAGTCAACAAGAAGGCATTGACTATGATGAAACATTTGCTCCTGTTGCAAGAATGGAAGCCATCAGGATTTTTCTTGCATATATGTTAAAAGTGCATTCTTAAATGGTGATCTCTAGGAAGATGTATATGTTCAGCAACCTCCAGGCTTTGAGAGCAGTGAATTCCCTGACTATGTTTGCAAACTTGACAAGGCCCTTTATGGACTTAAACAAGCTCCCAAGGCATGGTATGAAACTCTCTCAGCCTTCCTGATACAAAACAAGTTTGTCAGAGGAAAGATAGACAACACACTGTTTGTCTATAGAACTCAACAGGATGTGATACTAGTCCAAGTGTATGTTGATGACATCATCTTTGGCTCAACAAACTACAAACTTTGCAAACAGTTTGAAAAAGTGATGACAAAGAAGTTTGAAATGAGCATGATGGGGGAACTCACATACTTTCTTGGACTACAAATCAGGCAAACTAATAAAGGAATATCCATCAGTCAAGAGAAATACACCATAAATCTCTTGAAGAAATATGAGATATCTGACTGTGCCTCAGTAAAGACTCCAATGGTCCCACCTAACAACCTGGGACCTGATCTCACTGGCAAATCAGTCAATCAAACTCATTTCAGAGGGATTGTTGGCTCACTGATGTATCTAACTGCTTCTAGACCAGATATCCAATTCTCAGTCTGTCTAATAGCAAGATATCAGTCCAATCCTAAAGAATCCCATCTCACTGCAGCCAAAAGAATACTCAGGTACCTGAAGGGAACCCCAAGCCTTGGACTCTATTATCCAAAGTGCTCAGGGTTTGATCTCAAGGGTTACTCTGATTCTGATTATGCTGGCTGCAACATGGACAGAAAAAGTACCTCAGGGTCTTGTCAATTTCTTGGAGGAAAACTAGTTTGTTGGAGTGCTAAAAAGCAACAATCAGTAGCTATGTCCTCAGCTGAAGTTGAATATGTAGCTGCAGCAGGATGTTGTGCCAATGTATTATGGATGAAAAGTCAACTCAGTGACTATGACATCCATTACAAAATGGTGCCCATCTTCTGTGACAACACCAGTGCTATTGCAATCTCCAACAACCCTGTCCTCCACCAAAGAACCAAACACATCGATATCAGATATCACTTCATCAGGGATCACATAATGAAGGGAGGCATTGAACTTCATTTTATCCCTACTGAATATCAACTGGCTGATATCTTCACAAAACCCTTGGATGAACCTACCTTCAGGAGACTGAAAGCTGAATTGGGAATGCTTGACATTGAAAGTCAGGTATCTAAAAAACCAATCTCAGTAAGTTCTCTGAAATGGTTCATCCTCCCTGAACATCCAAAACAAACCTCTCACTGAATGAGTAAGACTCACTCAGGGTCCCTGACAGAAAGCATTGAATGAGTAACTAAATGCTCCAAGTATTAGTTACTTAAATGTCCTAGGTTGGAAATCCCACCAACTTAATATAGGAATACATGTCTTATTGTCAAGAGTATCATCATTTACCTCACCCCACTTGGCATTAAATGCCTTCTCTCACATAAAATATCCCATGGATATTTTATTACTGCTAAAGTGCACTTTTACTGTGCATTGCAACTGTTTTCCTTGAAAGACGGGATTTTACTGCGTGATGTGGTGGGTAGCATTAAATGTGGAATATCAAACGATTTCAAAAATGGTCTTTACATATCCACACTTATACAAAAACCACCCCTCTCGCTACTCTATAAATACCCTCTTCAAAAATCACAAAAAACACACAAATTATTTCTGCAACTAAACTCTGTCAAAATTCTTTCTCAAATCCAGAAATATTTGTATGTTCTCAATATCTTTAAAACCTCTTTTGGAAAACCCTCCTTGTAAACATTTACGAAAGTTTTTCATCACAAACTTGAAGAGATCTAAATACTTTGATTGTTCTAGTCAAAACATTTTTTTTTTAAAAAACCCTAAAATCTTCGTTAATGGAAATGGCTAGAACACAATCTCCCCAGTTTGCTTCTCAGTGGGTAGGGGATCTTACTAACGTTGAATTTAAAAAAAATAATGTCATAGGAAATTTTGAATATCCTGAAAATGTCCCAACCTATAAAGACATTATAAATTTTTTATTCAACTGCCCACTCAAAACGGCCTTTGAAAAATGTCCCTCAGTACTGTACCCAAACTACCTCAGGGAGTTTTGGGCTACAGCTAGAGCCTTTGACCCGACACCTTCTACTGATGAGAATAATCTTAGACCTCTCAGGGAGTATCTCATCAGGTTCAGTCTTAATGGGGGGAAACAATTCACCCTGGATTACAAAACGTTTTGCATTTCAACAGGGTTAGATTATAACAAAGGTGTTTATGTCGCCCATCCTGAACCCTCCACAGTGAAGGATGGGTTAAAACAAATCGTTTTAGATCCAACTTTTTTGGACAAGACCCCAGTCACTAAAAGCTCATTCCCCGTGGCTTGGAGGATCCTCTTCACTTTTGTGATTCATGTCCTCGGCGGGAACCACTCATCCACTGAACAAGTTAACTCTATTCAGTTGATGATGGCATACTGCTTGATGAATGGGGTCACTGTCGACATAGGGGAGATCATTTACAGTGATCTCGTAACGAAGCTACAGAGCAAAACTAGGATGAAGTACGTTTCGTATCCTAGGTTTGTCTCTTGTGCTTTGCAATCGTTACTGGGATCCAATTATACTCAGGATGAAAAATTTGGAAATTTACCTGGCATCCTGAGTCCATCAAATTTTCAAAAGGACCCATCCCTTGGCACTCCTATTGAATTGACGGCCCATATGGTTGCTGTAAACAACCAGGAGGGATCAGTGTCTCCAAACCCTGCTTCTAAAAAGAGAAAGGGGAAGTCTCATACTAGGACTAAGACTAAACCAAAGTCTCAGGGCCCTGAGGCTTCAGGAGCACAGCCTAAGAGGCACAAAAATCCTGAGACTAAAAAGACACCCACAGACCAGGCAACAACCACCCCCGTGACAACGAAGGACACTGATACATCACAGTCAGTGCCCTTGGTCACACCTACTACTCCCCAAGATCCAGAGGGAAACAAACAACCCGCTGGTAGGGGAGCGCCTTCCACTACGCCTGATGAGGACATTAGCAAATCAAAGCCTTTGTCTGAGGGCACACTGATCGATCCCAAAGACTCAGGGGGAAACAAACAACCCACTGATAGGGATACAACAATCACTGACTCTGCTAAAGGCACTGGGAAAAACCCATCAGTGTCTCAGGGGTCAATGGGGGACAAAGACTCGGAGGGAAAGGAACAACCCGCCGATATGGAACCCAAAACCAATCCTGACTCCCGAGAAGACGCTGGGAAACTCCCACCAGTGTCCGAGGGGTCCACGGGGGACAAAGACTCAGAGGGATCAATACCACCCGCTGATATGGAACCCATTCCCACTCCCTTGTTAACCGTTGCTGAGGTTACTGAGTTGCTAAAATCTGATGATGACCTTGCTGAAAGTGATGAAGAAATTTTATCAGCAGGGGATGAAGCGGACACTGAGGTTCAATCTGAACAAGAGCCTCAGCCTGATCCACAAGAGCATACTGAATCCCGATTCCAACATGATGATCAGGCCTCTGAATCCTCCTCAAGCTCTGATGAATTCAAAGAGTTTGACAATGTTCTTCCCCTCACTGAAAGACAGTTGGCTCAGTGGATCACCAGGGCTTCAAGGAAGCTATACTCAGGGGTTACTAAAACATTGTGGGAACAACATACTGAGGCTGCTGCAAGTTATGCTGATCTAAAGGCAGAGGTACAGGGCTTCGATGAAAATGTTCATGAGCACAGGGACTTGATGTATGACAGACTCTTCGGACTGAATGAAAATTTGGCCAACTTCTTAAGGCACCTTCAGACTGTAGGCACAACGATCGATGAAATCAGGGAGTTTGTCAAAGAAGATCCAGCACTTAACTCTCAAGTGCTAAAGACTACTGAGGCATACCTGAAACAATCCTCAAACCTTAAAGAACTGCTAGATCTGCTCAAGTCTGCCAATGTTCAGGGTCTTCCATCCTCAGTCCAGTCTCTTCAAGCTACAATGGACTCTTTGAATACACAGGTGGCGACCATGGCTCAGGCATCCTCCTCCCTGGCCTGGAATCTTGGTCCCCGGATGACTGCCTTGGAGCTTTCTCAAGCTAACTTGGATGAAAAGGTCACTGGTATTCAGGCCGATACTACAGAGATAAAGGCTATGATGACTGAAATCTATCAGGCCTTCAAGGGTCAAGCTGCTCAGTCCCCCTCAGCACCAACGCCAACTCTTGCCCTCACTGAAGCTCTGGCAACTGCTGAAGAAACTCCTCTTCACACTGAGGGGGAGCAAACACCACCAGTCTCAGTAGCTCCCACATCATCTGCACCAGTCTCAGCAATACCCATCTCATCTCTACCACCACAAACAACAACACTAACAGTCACAACACCAATAATGACAACAACACCACCCTTGGTTGCCTCTTCTTCCTCAGGCCAGGACAAATGTAAAGGCATATTGACAACAACTGAGCCTGAGAAGATTCCCTAAAAAATCGGTGACACTGAATACCTCTTCACTCCTCAACAGCTAACCAAACACCTTGCTAAAGAAGAAAGGAAATTGAAACAAGCTGAGGATGATAAGAAGACCAAAGAAGCACTGGAAAAGGTTGTCGCCGAAGAAGCTAAGAACATGGGATTAGATGCAAGCAAGCTTCCAAAGGGTCAGGCAGGACAAAAATTCAAAGATGCTCAGGCTGCTCAAATGGCTGCAATGAGAAAGCAGTATGAAGAAAAGAGAAAGAAAACTGAAGCTCTCAGGCAAAGCAGAATTGAGGAGTACAACTGGACAATGACCAGCCGAAGGCTTCCTGAAAAAATCACTGATGTCAAGATTATTCCCAACACCAAACCATTGGCTATGAATGTTTACAGAGGGGATGACAAAAGACACTTTGAGATTCATGATCCCTTAAAATTCAGTGACTTTGGGATCACTGAACTTGATGAACTTGGTCCGATCATTGGAAAGAAGCAAAATAAGGTGGTCAAGGATCTGATGAAAATGCTCAGTAAAAGATATGAAAGGCTGAGGGATGCACCAGCCCAACTGGGAATTCAGCCTGCCTTGACTGCACCTCAAGGATCTCAATCACAAGCTTCCACTGGCAAAAGGAAAAGAGTTGAGTTCCAACCTGAAATCAAAGTGCCTGGCTTAGAATGCAACAGAGAGCTGCCTGAGGGGGTAAAATTTGTGAACTGTTTAGTGATTGAAAAGCCTGAAAGAGGGCTATTTTTCATTGATGTCTACGGGAACCCAGCTTTCCAAAGGTGGAGTGATATCGATCAGGCAGGAGTGGCTACAATGATCAGCTACATCCCAGTGGCCTCTCAGATCCAATCCCCAGCAAACATCAGGTTCTGTCAAGACCTGAATGCAAAGATAAGAGACCATCCTGACAGGGAAACACTCATCACCAAGAAAGTGAAGCTCGAAGCACTGGGTATCCATCTGGACTAACATCATTTTATCTTTTTGTACTAGTGATAGGAAATATGTAATCTGATCAATAAAAGATGTATGTTTTGTCAAATTACTCAAATGTTCCTTATTGTATTCATTAATACATTCAGTGTAAGAAGAAGCCTTTTTGCTCACTTACACTGATCAAACACTTAGGCTATTTGTATATCCAAATAGGGGGAGACTGTTGGGTTCAGTAAATACCCAAACCCCTTAAACTAGGATTTGAATAGAAAATAACCTAAGTGTTTAATCCGTTAAACACAATCAGGTCACTGAGCGCATAGTCTCTCAGTGAGCTATCTTCAGGACACTTAGTATGAGGCGAAGAAGGAGCCTCTCCACTCTGCAAGGCGGAACTTAAAGGGTGAAGACTAAGTCAAGAAGAAGATAGTGGATTCAGTGAGTGATGACAATAACTTACTGAATCCCTTCGACTCCTCTCCAACTGTTAAACACTGAAGACAAATGAAGGAAGAGACCGAAGGCTTTAAAGACTGAAGAATGAGCTGGACTAGGTGGGAAAGTTTTACCCAGATAAAACTAAGTCCCTTAAGTGTTTATCCAGTTTATACATAGTCTCAATCTATGAAGATCATATCTTCCCATTTATAGTAAGCGGCGATTCTCTGTCAAAGGAAATAGTCTCGCCGCCTACTATAAATAGAAAGGTGAACAGTAACCGAATACATCAATATTCGTGTTTGCTGTGATCTATGTTTTTGTCTTCTTGGTTAAAGTTAAATATCATACTTGTATAAATAGCATAAGAAGAAGAGTGAAAAGATTAAGCTTGTGAATTGTAAAAACACACATACACACAAGCCAACTTTTCACTCCTCCAAATACAACTTTATCCATGAGCTAGCTCAGTGGGTTCTAAGAGTTGTGCTCAAACTTAGCCTGAGCTTAGAGAGGAGTCACCCTAAACCTTGTCATTTCAATCCCAAGTACTATTCCGCAAGTACTTGGGTAACGTATTCTTTTGATTGATTTCTAATAAGAATATGATGTTGAAAATACTCTGTGTTTTACTTACATTACTTTCAGTCATTATTCACAGTTAAATTTGTTTTAAGTACTTAATTGTTTTTAAACAATAGTGAATAGGGAACAACAGTCATGGGTTGAACCATGGATCTTTGGCTAGATACAATGTATCTTTAAGTGCAATGCACTTAGTCACTTGGGTATGGATTGATCCATGGGTTATGGATATTATCCATGTATGATATAAGCATGATGTCATGTAATGGGTTATGGGTCAAGATCCATGGGTTATGGGCTTTGGGTTGTACCCAACTACATTCAATGTATTTGCCCAATGGGTTGTGATACTTAAGTTTCTACCCATTTATATTACCCAATATACTACATACTAGTTATGTGTATATTTTATCCAAATATGTAAACACTAGTTGTTGTACATATGTATTACTTAAATCATAAAATCACTTATACTTGTTTTAGTGTTTTATGTGAAAATGTGAATATGTTATAAACTATTAGTTCAAACCATTTACGTATTTTATTTGTTTCGTTAATATGATTTTACGTTTGTTATCGACAAAACATTAGAAGATCGTAAAATATAAATAAACGTTTTTACGGCTTATTTGTATTAACACGTCTTAAGGGAAAATGGATGATTCTCAGTCGTCCTTTACGGGCTATGTCGGTCGAAAATAATCGACTCCTCGTTTATGCGTGTATAATAATTTGCAATATGATTTTAAAAGATGACGAGATGGCAATATCACCGGTTCATATAATGGATCAGCCGGTAGCGCCAGTTTACAATGACAGTGCATTACAGGAGTTAATCGACGAAGATATCCATAATCGTCTACGATTTGATCTTACGGAGCATGTAGCGGCTCTAGACTTAGCATACCTCGATGACTAGTATAATTTTCTTTTTATTTTAACGGTGATGTAATTTTTTTTTTAAGTATTATGTAATTTTTTTATTATTATTAATGAAATATTATGTTTTTATTTAATTGTTTAATATAATTACCAATTAAAAAAAAATGAATGAGGTATGGAATGACCATTGCCACTAAAAAACTATGGTGATGTATGAGTGAGGTATGAAATTAGGTGGAATGATATTATTGGTGGGTGGTGAGGTATGAGTTTAGACCATTGCCACCCCCTTAGACATTTTTTAATTAAAAAAGTGTGGGTTCACCGTTGCATATATTTAGCCTAAAAAGTGTTTTTCCTAAAATACAATTGATAAATATATGAAATTAAACTTTACTTTAGACAATTTAACACTAAAATCAGCATATATAATATTAGAAAGCAAGCTTAAAAAATATTATATTTATACAAGAAAAGAGTTTAATTAAACTTTTTATGTATATAACTATATAAAAAATATATATATGTGAATTCTGTTTTCGGTTCAGTTCGATTTATATTTTGCCAAAACCATATCCAAATCGAAAGCCGAATATTTAATTATGTTTGGTGCAGTTTTTACAAATTCGGTTTGATTATAAATTTGGTTCGGTTCAGGTTCAGTTTTCGATTCCTGTCGGTGTTACCCCATTTTTGAACACCCTTACTATAAAGAGACTGAAGTTTTTTGCAACTATGATGGGGACATCTGATTTGACTTAAAACACAAAAACTAGAAGGCTAAATATTATGACTTTTGGTTCACATATAAGATATAGAATGAGTTTGTGTAAAAATGGGCCCAAAAGAGGATATCATAATAAAGGTTTAAGAGTTAGAATAAAGCCCAAATAGCCATCTTAATAACTTTGATTTATTTTGATGAATTTAATCACAAGCTCTTTGTTTTGAGAGGATTTCTATATGTTGTCTCTTAACAATGTAGGCTCTCAGCAATCTCAGTCGAGCACAATTTATTTATGTCAATTTCAACATGTGAGCATTTAAAGTTATTGTGACATGGCATAATTTGCATAATTAAAGAATGTCGCAAGGTGAGACACGTGAATTATGGTCATAGTTTTTGACAAAGTTAAAAGAATGTATAGGTGAGGTTAATTTGGCAATCATATCTAACATACATTATGCAATTACCCTTGCATGTAAAAATGTTTTTCCCAACGCCGTTCATGGTTATTGTTGTCATCATTTGACGATGAATTTCAATTTGCAAAGTAAAAAGCTAAAGGGTTTATAGTGGAAGACATGCAAAGCTTACACAGAGGAGGAATTTGATAAATCTATTTATGATATTCATGGTTGTAAACCGGATGCTTACAAAAGACTTGAGGAAGCAGGTTTTAATAAATGGTCCAGAGCACATTGCCCTGCAAATAGATACAACTACAAGACATCAAACATCGTAGAGTCAATAAATGTGTTAACAAAGGATGAGCGAAAAATCCCAATAATATCGATGTTGATAGATTGGTACAGAGATCTTCTTCAAAGGTGGTATTATGAACGTCGAGCAAAATATGAGGGTAATGTTCTATAAGTGGCAATTTAACTTTATAAAAATTATAGTATTTAATTACGTATGAAGTAGTTTTTTGTCTTGTTTTACTATGTTTAATAAACAATTCTAAAACAGTAAAACAAGTAACAATAATGATCTTACTCTTTTATACTTAGATGCAAGTGCAACGGAGGACGAACTTACAGAGTGAGCAACTACCAAAATTAATGATAGAATGTTAAAGAGCGGTAATTAGATTCTTAAGGGGATTGATATGTTCAAAGTCTACGAAGTAAAAGACAATAAAAAAGGACATGTTGTTGATTTGGTAAGCAAATGGAAACTTTTTGGTTTATTGTGTGGTCACGTTTGTGCTATGGCTAGAGTTGTAGGATTGACTAGTTGTAACGGACTAGCAAAAGCTTGGTTTTTAAAAACAACACTTAAAATGACATACCAAGGTACGCTTTATCCTCTACAAGATGTATTGATGTGGCATACTTCAGATGACTTACAAGTTGTATTACCACCGGTTATGGATAAACGCCAATCGGGGAGACCAAAAACCAAAGATCGCATCCAATCACAAGGGGAGGAGTCGAAAAAGACAGTATGTACTAGGTGTGGTTGCAAGGGACACAACCGAAAAACATGTAATGTACCGTTGGTGAACAAAAAAGTAAGTGTTTCATTCTTAATCAATGTATAATTTGTGTTTATTGGCAAGTAATGTTTACTTATATTATTTGACAGAAAAAGGTAACAAAAAAACGTGAGTCAAACACTGATATTTGTGGTGTTCACAACGAGCCTAGTGAAAATCCGAAATCTTTTACTCCAAATAAAGACTTGAAGAATGAGGAACATCTCGAGTCATCTAATCAACCGTGCATGTATGAACCACAACCCGATTCATCTAATCCACACTTCATCTACGAGCCACAGCTGGAGTCATCCAATCAGCACTTCATGTATGAGCCACAACCGGAGTCATCTAATCCCCACATCAACTCTCTGTCACAGTGGTCTACTCTATACAACTTATTAAACTAAGAATCAACATAGTCATACTTTTTTAAATTTCTGCTAGAATTTATTTCTTTTCAATAGTTGGACAATTATCATTTTTTGTTCAACTTATATCAATCATTCATGTTCGATGTAAAAAGGCTACCTTATGTTGTTATGTTTGTCACTTTTTCCTATAGCATTCAAGAACCAGCTCCACATTATAACTGGTTAAACTAACGAACTTAACTATAAATATGTGCACAGATGGGTACTTAAGTTAAGTTTAACCAACAAATCATAACTTAATAGAATACAATACAACAACTAATGAAGATACACCATTAGCTCTATCCTAATTTAGTGCACAACCTACATACAACCCAAAAGATATGCACAATATATATAGTACCCAAAAGATGTTACAAGTTTTGCTACAACCACAAAACGTATACAAAAAAAAACATGGACAACTTGAATTTATTATGTGGATGTTTTATTGTAAACATTTTGTAGTTGTAGCAAAGCTCAAGACACATACATAAATACTTACGAGTTTAATCTACATCTTGGACATTAGAGTGAGATGAACCAACTATTTGTGATAGTTGTGTTAAAGATGGTGGATCATCATGAACCTGATCATCATTCAACGCAAACCAAGTAGCCAACCTTCCATACCTTGTACCGCCTGCAACTCTTTTTCCGACACGTCCTCTTAGCCTCTGTGTTCCAACACCTTTGGTTACCCTTATCATCTTTGACCTCCTAAAACCTACTTACAGTGATTGGGTCTTGAGTTTGCAGTAAAGGATTTAAATATCACAGTTTGATGACAGTTGGTTTTGTTCGGTTATCTCACTGTGTTTTTGGCCTTTGCTGTTTGCTCTTGGTTCCTGAGTTTAGCTTCTGCAAGTGGTTCAGTTAATCTGATAAGAGTAGTTATATCAGTATGTTTGTTTCAGCTGTGTCAATTGTAGTTTGTATCAAATGTGCTTAGTTTAGATTTTGCCAAGTTTCCATTGGGTGGTCAGGTCCATGTGCTAACCATTTTTTTCTCATGTGGGCCTGTATGTCCTTTGATGTTGTTTGGCTTAATCTTTGTTTGGTACCATTTTATACTTGAGTCAGTTTAGTGTTGTTTTAGGATTTTGTGGGGCTTCGAGTTTAGTTTCATTTGGTGTATATTTGGGTCCCTCCTTTGTTAATTGTCTTGATTATTTAAGGGGATGCCTTGTATTGTATTGTATCCGTTGTTTGATTTAATAATATGTTGCCTTTCTAAAAAAAATAATAATAATAATTCCTCACTAAACAAGTGCGACTAACAAGAAACATCATAAAAGTATATACATGTTGTCAAGAACCAAAACCACTCTCAGAAGACATAAAACAAATACATAAAAACAACCAGTTCAGATTAGATTTTAAACATCTTTTAACTAATGTATATACAAAAGACTTGCATAACTATAAAAACATACAATCGTCATACTATATCGACGGTGTTACAACTTACAAACCCACGAAAACAGAAATGGACACACGGTAAAGAAAATAAAACCATCATACTTTATGGACGGTGTTACACGCAATCACACCTGCAGGTAGTACAACTAGTTAGGTTTTATTATGGGTTTCTTGGCGATACGCGTGTCACCAGATGTTTCAAAAGCTTAGCAGTGAAGATAATTATGGTGATACCAGCAACCACAAACAACATATACAGAGCTCCTGTAACCAACCGGCTATTATTGTCCCATGCGATTTTCAGCTGATAATCATGTGCAGGGGTTGTAGCTTCCACTGCTAACTTATAACTCCAAGTACTGGCTAGGATCGTTGCAAACATGGAGGCTGTTAGAAGAAACCAGAATATCCTTCGTTTTAATGACAAGCCAGAAAGAAACAGAAAAATTGTGGCCATTGAAAAACTGAAGGAAATGGTGTTGGCAATGCAGAAACGTTTATACTCGTATGGAGAAACGTATGCTGCAATTGCTTGGCCAGCTTCGTACTCCATAGTGCCGTTTACTATACTTGTATGTTGGTACGCACCGCCAGGCGGGCTGATGCCCGCCTGGTAATTCATGGCAGCGATGACTGATGCTGCCACTAGGAGAGCGTTAGCCTTTCTTTCTGCCATGGGATCAAAGAGTATGTGCATGTATATATGATGGTCATGTTTTTTCTTTTTACTTTAACTTTTAATAAAGTGAAATGGCAATAGTAAGGCCGCCATTAAAAATTTGAATATCATAACGAAATTTAAGATTGGTTAAAATGTGGATGCTGTATTTGTGAACTTTGGAAGTTGTATAGCCGTGTTCACATTGAAAGTGGATGTTGTTACTTGTTTGAAGGCTCTATTTCAAAAATAATTTTACGGTTCAACAAAGCATGAAAACAACGAATATGATGACATAAAAACTAATGCCAAATAAAAGTTATCAAGTCTTTAACCATCAACTCTAGAAATAATTACAAATCATCTTGTGAATGGCTACCGGGCTGAGGCTGTGATGTCGTTGTGAGGTTTGTTTGTATTGTACATTTTCCTGTTGATCGAAACCAATTAAACATTAGAAACAACAATTAAAATGGAATTATATGTTGAACACTAATACGACACTTACTTTATTTTTTTTATTGGTCCGGTACGTGAAAGCCACTTGTGTCCCTTTTTACCGCACCTGCAACATGGTTTATTTTTTCGTTCTCCTTGCGACGGAATACGATACTTGTTTTTTGGGCGTCCAGATTGGCGCTTTTCCAATACCGGTGGCAACACATCTTGCAAAGCTGTGCAATACATGACTTTGGGACTAGTGGCCCTTCTTGCTCTAAGCATGCTGTATTTTCACGAACACATTGCGTATAGTTGACAACTCGATGAAATTACCCAAATACAAGTTTTTTATGCCTACAGTTGAAAAGAAAAACTAAAATAAAAAGAATGAGAAACATTTGTAGTCACACATTTTAAATAAAAAGAAGAATTTTAAAAGAAGATGCATCGATTTTTATAAATGCATTTGAAATGTGCATCGTGGTTTCTTCTCTTTTTTCATTTTGATTTTTCTCCTTGATGCCAACTCTATATGACTTATTTGGAACTTTGAAAGCTTAAATCAACTGAAAATTCTAGTTGGGCTATGAGAACAATAGTACGACCCAAAAGTCCAAAAATAGGAAGACTGGCCCAAAAGTATGGATATGTTTGTTTTTCCTTGAATTTGAAGCTATTTTACCCTATTATTATTATTATATATACTATAGAGCAAGACATGATTTCCTCACATGCCAAGTGTCAAAAGCTCATTTGCGGAACATTAAATGAAAACTTTCGCAAGTTGGCAAAAACAGTCTCTGAGGTTTAGGTGTCGTTGCAAAATACGTCCTTAAGCATTAATTGATATCTATAGCAATTTAGCACAAATTGTCTCTAAGGTTTAAGTGTTGCTGCGAAGTAAGTCCTGTAGAATTAATTGGTATCTATAGCAATTTAGCAAAAATAGTCCTTATCCAAATTCACGTCTACAAAAGCAATCCCGCTGCATCGCGCGGGTTTCCACACTCGTTTTTATTATTTTATGTTTTAACTTTTAACAATAACAAACATAATTTGTTTTCAAAAAATATTAATTAACATAATACTTTTCAGTAAATCAGTAGTTTTCTACATGTAGGTATAGTAATAGGTCTAAAAGTAAATATGAAAAATTAATGTTTATTTTTCAGTAACTTAGTCCTTTATATAATAAAACAAAACCTAAAGTGAAAAATTTTGCTTTTTAAAAAAACTCAACTTTCTCTTATTAAATAATTTTTTTTTTTATTATTTTTTTTATTTTAAAATATTTACTAAAAAACTTAAATATTTCAGATTTGACAATAGTTAAAAAAAAACGTTCTTATATATAATCAAGAAAAGAAAAATAAACATAAAAGTTTAAGTATCAAAAGTATAAAGAAAAAAACTTAGTAAGGGAATGATTTTAAAAATATTTGTGTCTAAAGATATAAAAAAAATTCAACCGCACCTACATACATATTCCAACCTATGTGTAAATTTAAGATTAAAAGGTTGCTTCCCACCTATTGCGCTACATCAACATACGTGGAAAAAAAAAACCCTACCCCTAATTAATATAATTAAATTAATTATAAGGTTTATATATCAACAATTTACAAATCTATATAAAATAAATAAATTACTAATCGATTCTTAAAAAAAATAGAATATATAAAAAAGGAGTTGATACTCACACCATTTTTTTATACATACATCACAATTATGCATTACTGTCTTGTATAGTGTACATTACAGTGTTATACAGTGTAGTGTATGTATAAGAAAATAATAGTGTAAGTATCAACCCTCATATAAAAACCTACGCGTAAACAGGTATTATAACTAGTTATATACATACAAATGTCTAAAGGTCTAATGGTTAAAGTGTAAGATTGAGAGAATATTATTAAAGTTTAGATAAATCACGAATACTTGTCTGGTGATGCTTGTTATTGAAATGATGCTAAACTTACATAACAACATATTCATGCGTTCAGTTATAAGTGTTTATTTTATTATTTATGTTTGTCTCAAAAACTGTCAAGTTTTTCAAATTAAAAGTTAAATTTTACTTGTTATCCTTCGAAATAATTGTTAAAAGTTCCAAATCAATTGCAATTAACACAATTAAAAGTAATAATGGAATTTCACTCATTTTTGTAACCATCATAAAATAAAAATATTTTTTTTTTGTAATTCGACTATTACATGGACTGGAGAAAGTATATTTTTATTTAAAATGTGATCCTACTTAAAATTCGTGAAGCGGGTAAATAAATGAATTTTGTGAAATAGGTTATGAGTTTAATCTTTACTCCTTGAGATAACAAAAACGGCTTAACATCACACGAGACACGATTTTTAGAAAAGGAACACATCAAGTTCAAAAGGACTTCGAGTTAAGATCGACGATTTAATAAACATTTTGCCAAAGACATTTGGATAATTGTAGTAAAATTGTAATAAACCCAAAACTTAATAAAAAGACTACAAGGTATGTGAATAACAAATTAACAACTAATAAGGAAAGTCAAATTGAAACAATGTTCATATGATCATATCATTTAAACAAGTCCAATATTTTCGTACATTTTTCTTTTGATCTAAACATATCGTACATGAACAACCTTACGCAAGCGGTTAAACATTTGGGAAATAAAACACTCCAAATGAGTTGCCCTAACTTCAGTTTTAACCTATTTCAATGGGTCAAAGATGATTTGGGTGCTTAAAGAGTTCATAATTTTACGCGCAACTTTTTATATATAAATAATCAAATTAGTATTGTCATTGAGATGAAACGTGTATTTTTGATAGAGATAATCATAAAAGTATTGTCTTGAGGTGAAACGCGATGACGAGTTTATAACTATTACACACAATCGTCTATATATTAATACCAATCATGTTGATCAACATGTATTCAAGTTTCTAACATGATCACATACGTTTTATATGTCTATCTAATATCGTATGTTGGTTCCATTAAGAAAACAAATATTGTCTACGTTTCTAACCGTATGCGTGGAGTTTATGTTCATTGACCTCGTTAAAACGTAATGCGAATTATAGGAGTAATGTACTTATTATAGGTGATAGGTTCATTATTTAATTAGTAATACAAAGGACAGAATAACAAAAGTTTATTATTGTGTCAACTTGTTATCACACTTGCCTCGTTTTCTTTTTGGCATCAATGAACTTGATTCTTGGTCCAAACGTACAATCATTTTTTAGCAACTTACAACAAAAATGGATAGGCATAAATGCCACTTGTGGTCTAAAGTGCTTTTTGATGACTCACTTCCACATCGGCAAGAACTGATTATCGACCTTTTTCCCATGTGGCAACAAATCATTGGTACTCGCTTAATTTAACCGAAAAAACGATAACCACAATCAAGTATATTCATTTTTCACACAAGAAAACAACATTGCAATATGGATAATGTGGAGACATTAATCATGTAGGTCGGCCATATACACACATTAGACTAGGACTGAGTATCAAAGGTATAAAATCGAACCAGATTGATAAAATCGATGGAACCGAAAAAAACCGAGCCGACCTAATAACACGTCGATTCGGTTTCGGTTTCATGTTTTACATGTTTTCGATTTTGGGTCGGTTTGGTTCGATTCGGTTCGGCCTAGACCCGACAAAAACATATTTAAATACATCTAAACCGAACCGAACCGACGGCCCGACACAAAACCGAATCTACCCGACGGCCCGTCGGTTCGGTTTCGGTTTAGGTTTTTAATGAATTTCGGTTTTCGATTTTGTCGGTTCGGGTCAGTTTTAGACCGATGCTCAGCCTTACATTAGACAATTCACTAAGAGCATTTACAATGCATCAAGTCTTTAAAACTTAACGCATTGAATTCATTAATTATTGCATCTATTTTTCTGTACAAAAAACTTTCTTTAAAAATCTTCTCTAATGCTAAAAAGTCTTGCAATAGTTTTTTTTTTGTATCTCATTTGAATAATTTAATGCTTCAATTAATGTAAATGACTTAGTTAATTTTGTGTCAAATGCTTAGTATATACGTCAATGATCCACTAGCCTAGTGGTGAGACACCGGGAGTTTTCCCCACAGGCCCAGGTTCGAAACCCACCAAAGAGTGGGGAACGTCCTGGATTAAATCCCATCCTTTAGGGGGTGATATGGGGTGCCTGTGGTGACGTTAAGTCGTGGTTTCTTCCTGGCAGCTGGCCCAGAGTGATTGTGGCGGGATCCGGTTCAGACAACCGACCACCGCTCTGGGTTGGCCCCCTCCATGTCATGGGGGTGGGTTGATTCAACATTATGAAAGATGTTCAACTGCAAAAAAAAAAAAAAAAAAAAAAAAAAAAAATGCTTAGCATATACAAAGTCATTTTACAACAAGTCTTTGGTAAAGCTTTTGTCGCAATCCATCAAATCATCTTAAAAGCTTACCAAATAGTGAAAAGTCTTTTGTAAAGTCATGCATTACAGTTGCTCTAAGTAACTGAATATAGAAACTCTACGTATAGAATTTGTACTCAAGAAGTGTATTGTTGGGTCGTTCTGTTTTAAAATAATTGTTTCTTGATTAAAAAAATATATTTAGAAAAAAAACATAATTATTGTTAATTTTTTCCTTTTATCATTTTGTAAATAGACAATTTTTCTTATAACTAATTAATTAGGATGCGTTTGGTTTGTCCTTATCAATCACAATGGGTATGGGTATTGATATAGAATAGAATGATAGTTGATGGTATGAAGAAACCACCCATGCACATCATATATGAGGAAACCTTTATATATGGGTATCCTCATTCCATTGTGGTGGGCCCCATAACCAAACAAACAACATCAATGACTTTCAAAGTCATAACCTCATACCCATACACCCCAACCAAACGGACCCTTAATGTTTTTTTTAAAGTTTGTAATATTAATTTCAATCAAAGATAATATGGTAATCTCGATCACAATTCTCTATTTATTTTTAATAAAGAACAACTAAATTATGATATCCAGAAAAAAAATATAAACTATTAATTTAAGATCCATAGAGTAATAAATAGGCGAGTAAAATATTAATATGAATGATAAATTGTTTAGAGCATCCACTATGGATGTTTAAGAATAAGTCTAAAAATTCATGAAGAGGTTTAAGAATTTTTGTACCATAGTGAGAAACCATTTCATGCCTAGGTGTTTGGAGAGGTCCAAAAAATGTATTATGAATTAATGTTTGAACAATTTACAAACGTCAAAAGATTTATTTCATAGTACGAATAGGTTCATAATATGAAAAGTATTATGGATTAATGACATTATAAGATGTGGCAATTTTATAAACCTTTTAATAAGTTCGTCATAGTGGATGCCCATATAACAATTTGCTCGATAATAGTTTTAACTCTTATCCAACAACAAAATCAAACGTACTCATCCTATACGTCCTCCTCACAACCTACCTCATCGACATGGATTTGATCATCGACAAAACATCTTAATATGGCAAAATATCTACGTTTTGTTTGCCTAAACTTTTTAGAATTGATATGACAACCAGTTATATTGGATATTTTCAGCAAATTGGCTCCTCCAACTATATGTTTCCATCATCAACAAATCACTATCACATATGAATATTGAAATCACGAAAAGCGAAATCTTACCTAATATTTTTATTACTTATTCATTTCTCTATTTACTAATCTACACAGGGCAGGCCAAGTTTCTAGTATTAACGGAAGAAATATTAGTTAAATCAAAAGTAATACTACCTCCGTCTTAAATTTTATGTCAATTTTAACTTTTTGAATCTAATTTTGACCTTAAATATTTTTGTTTGTATTATATAATACTTGATGCAAAATATATGAATAGATTGTGTTTTAAACAAAAATATTTAAGGTCAAAATTTGAATAAAAAGTAAAAATGTACATAAAATTTAGTACGGAGGGAATATTTTTTATGGGGGAATAAGTAAAAGTGTGAATTTTTAATATATGTGAACGAGTAAAAGTGGCAAAAAGGACAGAAAGTGAGCACTATATATAAGACGCTAGAAGTTAAAATAAGGATTAATACTAAAATTAGTGGATCATGTTTCATAGTAATGGACAAGTTGGATAAGGTGCCTTTCATAATTATTTGTTTTATGAAAGGAGGTGCCTTTCATAATCAAAGTCTACATTTTTTTCATAACAAAATGTGCTTTAGAAATATTAAGCCAACTTAAATGCATTTGCTCATTATATTAATTCTATTATTAACCAATAAATTGTATTAGTCTTGATAGCAAGTCTAAGACTTACTGTACATATCAATTTGCCAGTATGATAGAGTGAAACAAACTATGAAATTACGGTTTGATACAAGATATATTTGAATACAAAACTTAGGCTGCTCTCGATGGATGATTGTAAGATGGTGTGAGAAGCATTCTGCACGCGTGACAGAAGGCAAAAGCAAAGACGAACGATGACCTGCTCAACGAATTGGTTTGTGTGCAAAAGACCCCCAATTTGGCAGTACGAAAGAGTGAAACATGCTATGAAATTACGTTTCGATACAAGATATATTTGAATACAAAACTTAGGCTGCTCCCAATGGATGATTGTGAGATGGTGTGAGAAGCATTCTTCACGGGTGACAGAAGGCGAAAGCAAAGACGAACGATGACCTGCTCACCAAATTGGTTTGTGTGCAAAAACCCCCTCCCCCCCCCCCCCCCCCCCCCAACGGAGACTATTGTGTTTATATATTTAAAAACTAAATAATAATAAAAAGTAACTAACTATACACTATCATTTTATTATCTATAAATATCCTATAATCTTCATTAAATTTAAACACAACTTCACATTATATACTCTCTACACTCTTAATATCATTTTATTTATAAAATGTCTCAACAAAACACTCCCCGAAACATAAAAAGTCAACAACGAAATACTACCTGAGACATTCCCTCAACACCCGAAGAAACATTCCGTCTAGGAAATGCTCCACCGTAAAACCAACAAATCAACTTCCGATCACAATCGTTTTTTTATGAAAACCAACCTTACCAAAACCAACCATACCGAAATCATAATACCCACAACAAAACATGTTTACTCAATACCCACAACAAAACATGTTCCCATTCGACACCACCAACTACGACTCATAAACCTATATGGGTGGTTCGTCATCACAAC
Source organism: Chrysanthemum seticuspe (assembly GCA_019973895.1). Lineage (NCBI taxonomy): Eukaryota > Viridiplantae > Streptophyta > Magnoliopsida > Asterales > Asteraceae > Chrysanthemum > Chrysanthemum seticuspe. The sequence goes on from BPTQ01000007.1 coordinate 52,806,639, forward strand.
CAAATACAAACCAACCTATGTCTCCCATTCATCAATTTAATGTTGAAGAAATGTACTCACCTCAATTTCCGGAGTCCGTGCCTCCCGTTCATGAGTATTGTCCCGTCGCAGAAGCCCCCCACTTCCAACGAAGAAGACGCCAAAAGAAGGCGGTTCGAAATGACGAGGAACAACGGTGACTCCATGGATGACTGAAGAAGAAATTTTATTGTGCAAAGCTTGGGTTCATGTATCCAATAGTTTCAACAAATATGCAAGTCTCAACGAGCCGTACAACGCCAAAAATTCACTGAACGTTGAAGCGTTTTTGGAGATCATAAAGAAGGAGCTGGAACTAAAGCAACAAGAGATTATGGTATGCACTCAAAATTTTCTTGAGTGTAAAGGGTGTGCACTCACAAAATTTTAGTGTATTTTGTCGTCACTTTTGAAGAAAATCAATTTTTTACACTAATAAGAAATTAGGTAGGGTATGCACGTGCATACCCTACCTTCAATCTAAATCCGCCCATGCGTGACCATGATCGAGAAGCGACCACATGGATCAATGTTATTGGTGTTCTCGTGACGTACTATCCCAATGACATGAGGATGTAAGACATTCGTCTTTGTTTCTCATTGGATTTAGACTTAGTTTCCATTTACAGTGTAAAAGCATAACGTTGTATACTAAGGTCTAATGGAAAGTGAAGAAAAATGACTTATTGACCAAAAAGGCAATTTGAAATTCCAAGTTCTATTAACTGAAGAAAGGATATTTTTCATGGCCCCTCTGTGTATAGAAATACTTATGAAAAGCATGGTCATGCGGCTAAAGTGCATGAAGCATTATGGGAGCACAAATCGAGTATCACGTGAACAAGAAAAGATGAAAGTATTATAGATTATACATCCATGTCTAATACTTTTAAAAATATCAAAAAAAATGCAAAGGGATACAATCACATACCCAAGGCTCAACCTGAAGTTTGAAGCAGGCTCAACCTGAAGTTTGAGACAAGCTTAAACCTAAAGTTTTAAGCAGGACTTAGCTGGGTGTAGCGAATGATAAGTAGGTCACTACTTAGGTATTGAATCGGTTTCAGTAAGTGAGGTATTGCAATGTCTTGCTCGAGAACTCTTGGTACAGTGAAAGAAGATTCCTTTGCTGATGTATTTGCACAAGTGAGAGTCTAAAGGGTTTGTGTGAAAATAACACAACATCTTTCACACTTGCCTTCACGGAAATGCTGAATGGTCACACCGGTGCACACTAAACGGGACAATACAAGTGGATATAAGAAACGCGTTATGAAATGAAATGAAATAGTCGAGGAAATGAAAATACTGCGTTATTTTCATTGAGGGACTAAACGGTAATTAACCGTCATCTAATATTTGTTGGGATTTTAGAACATGTTAACTAGTAACCTCTACGAGTACGCAGGGGATATTGGATCTAATTAACGCAATTATGTTAAGCACGTAATTAATAAACACATAATTAATACAATATTAATTAATTAAAAGGGATATAGAATAGCTAACCTTGCTTGGCAATTGATCTCTATTAACGTAACAAGAAACCAAAACGAAACCTTGAGTATCTAAAATAGATACCTCGAAGAGTATCACACAAACCCGATTCACGTATACGTTCGATTAACGCTAGTCGAGAACGTAAACTATAAAAACAAACAACCCTTGTATCTTGAATCAATACCCACGTACAGAAAACCCCAAGAAAACTTGTCACCTTCCTGTCCGAGATATACAAGCTGGAAAACAGCTTTTAACCTTTACCCGATATCGGACACGTCTTGTCCGATATCTATCACTTACTGTCCAAGAAGAAAAGTCATGACCAGAAGCAGATTACTTCCTTGTTGCTGCTGTAATTGTGTTGACAAGGAGACCAGAAGCAATAGTTAAACCAAGACTCATAAACGCTTGTCTTGAATACAAGTTTAAAACCAAAACTTAAACCCTTAGCTCGACTTGTGAACCAAACGACTGAGGTTTAAGAAGCAGTGGATTATAATCGGTTTTAGGGATAGTCAAGCAACTCAACTCCTAGTAGGAGTCTTATCTTGGTCGACAAGTAAACTAACCCAACATCATTCCTGTAAACCCAATCGGATGGAATTCTATGGCCCAAGGCAACCCATAACCGACCCATATTAGAACTAAAATCAGTCCATGGATCATTAATGTAATCGGGTCATTAACATGCATAACGGGTAAATATTATTCAAGTATTAGTTTACGTTCAACACGTATACTCGTGTTTATCGCGTGTGCCCCCATCGGCTCATACACAATTAGTCGTCTTGTCGTGTTTTAAGACTCCCACAAACCAACAGCTCCCACTTGGGAGTTGGTGTGTCGAATGACACACAAAACTTACGACGGAAACGCCTAGCAAACGCTCTCACTCGCTTTTTAACTAAAAGTGTCTGAGAGAATATTTTCGTAAAAGTTTCTCAGTAGCATGGTCATTCAATGTCTTGCTTTAATCATCCTTTGTTATAGATACCGTTAAACCATGGATTATGGATCTCAAATCATTCTATATAGTTTAACCATTTAGAATCTCGTTATAGATTTTAATTCAGATATACCAAATGTAATCAAGAATCATCTTGCATTACCCTTTGGGTCCGGCCAGACAGTTATCTGATTAAATCTGGAGAGGCGCCATGGTATCTTTCTGCACATATCAAGTGGAGTAACAAATCCTTTATTGACTACAAGTGTTGTGGATGCTGCTTCACATCACTCTGAAATATAGCTTTTATAACTACCTTGTTCAGATAGCGTTTTGCATATACTTACAAAAAATGATATCCACACATAACAGAACTTACTTGCATCTCAAGTCTAAGGACGAAGATAACAAACCATTTTCAATATTTTACTTATGACAAGGATCCAAAAGTAAATGCTTGAAAGTTGGGGAATCCAATATGCATCTCTAGTGAATACATATGAGTTTGGCGAGAACAATCCGAATTCTCGTTAGAATTATAACCAACACTCACATTTGCCTTATCATAACAATATCCCCATATTGTTAACCGACAATGGACATATTTAGAATGACAAATCATTTCATGGATTAAACATGCAAATATGGAATAACAGATTATATGAATATAATAACAAATACCTCGTATCTTTATTAATCAGAAAATAATAACTGTCTTACAACTCCAAATTATCCAAATACTAATCAACACACAGTTTACATGAGACTACTAGCAGGTACCAAACCTATATCTCTAGTCAATTTAGAATGCTTAGGGAAATCCAAAGCTTTCGTAAATGGATCAGCTAGATTGTCATCTGTGTGAACCTTTAATATCTTCACATCTCCCATTTCAATGGTCTTTCGAAGATAATGAACTTTAGCGCGATAATGTCTAGCACCTTTAGTGATTCCGCTTTCATTAGCTATAGTAATGGCTCCAGTATTATCACAATACGTATTTATGGGTTCTTCAATTGTGGGAACAATGTTAAACCCAGAAATGAATTTACGAATCCATACAATCTCTTTTGATGCATCACAAACAGCAATATACTCAGCTTCAGTAGATGAAGTAGCAAAGATACTTTGCTTTGTGCTTTTCCAATCAACAGCACCTCCATTAAGAACAAATACATATCTAGTCTGAGATTTTAAGTCGTCAGTATCTGTCAGATATCCAGCATCAGTGTAGCAAGAAACCCTGAGCTCTTGTTCATCTTTCCCTCCATAAATCAGAAACATATCCTTAGTATTGCGTAAATGCTTAAGAATATTTTTCACAGCAGTCCAGTGAAGTTCACCTGGATTCTGTTGAAATCGGCTTGTCACATTCTGTGCGAACGCAACATCAGGACGAGTACATCTCACAACATACATAATAGAACCTATAGCCGAAGCATAAGGAATTCTTTGCATGCGCTCTTTCTGAGCAGGTGTTTCAGCACCTTGTGACTTACTCAATTTAGGCTTATCTTGCATTGGGATTGCGCCACGTTTGGAGTTCTCCATACAAAATCTTTTCAAGATTTTCTCAATGTAAGCACTTTGATTCAAAACAGTTAATCGTCTAGATCTGTCTCTATAGATCTTAATTCTAAGAATATATGCAGCTTCTCCTAAATCTTTCATGGCGAAACATCTTCCAAGATAGGATTTTACATCTTGTAACATAGGAATATTGTTTCCCACAATCAATATGTCATCAACATATAGAATTAGGAAAGTGACATAACTCCCACTAGCTTTCTAATATACACATGGCTCACCTTGATTTTAAGAAAATCCAAATTTCTTTACCTCATCATCAAAACGTTTATTCCATTGCATCGATGCTTGCTTAAGTCCATAAATGGAATGCTTGAGCTTGCATACACGGTTAGGATATTTTGGATCAATAAAATCCTCAGGTTGCTCCATATAGACCTCTTCGTAAAGATGTCCATTGAGGAAGGCGGTTTTGACGTCCATTTGCCATATCTCAAAGTCATAGTATGCAGCTATGGCTATGAGAATCCTTATAGCTCTAATGTCTACTACAGGAGAAAAGGTTTCTTCATAATCAATCCCGTAGGTTTGAGTGAAGCCCTTTGCTACGAGACGAGCTTTAAAGGTGTATACCTTACCATCCATGTCAGTCTTCTTCTTGAAGAGCCACTTGCTGCCAACTGTCTTGCAGTTAGGAAGAAGCTCAACTAAGACCCATACATCATTGTCTTTCATGGATTGCATTTCCACATTCATTGCATCAAGCCATTTCTTGGATTCAGGATCCAGCAATGCAGCTTTATAGTTATTGGGTTCACCAAGATCCCCTAACTCATGTTCCTCAGCGTCAATGTATAAACACATACGGTCAGGAGCACGGCGCGTCATATTGGACTTTCGAATGGGAACAATATCACTTTGAGGTTCTTCAATTTCTTGATCATCCTCATCATGATGAATGCTAGTGTCTAAAGAAGGATTTGTATCTTCTTCTTGAATTAATTCAAGATCATCCATACTCCCACTTGCTGTAAGATCCATAAGATTACTCTCAAAGAACTCAGCATTTCGAGCAACAAAAACTTTGTTTTCAGATGGAAGATAGAAATAATATCCTATAGTTTCCTTAGGGTATCCTACAAAGATACACTTAATAGCTCTAGGTTCAAGTTTGTCAGGTTTGGTAAGTGTATCACGCTTAGCAAGTGCCTCACAACCCCAGACTTTTAAGTAAGACAACTTAGGGGCTTGCCCATGCCATACTTCGTATGGTGTCTTTTCAAACTTCTTAGTTGGAACCATATTGAGAATGCGTGCAGCAGACTCAAGGGCATAATCCCAAAAGGACTGTGGAAGAGTAGTTTGTTTCATCATAGAACGCACCATGTCAAGCAGGGTTCGATTTCTCCTCTCAGATACAACATTGTGTTGTGGAGTATAAGGAGGAGTTCGATGGGCAATAATCCCATGCACCTTCAGATGATCCAAAAACTCTTGACTCATATATTCACCTCCACGATCAGAACGTAGTGATTTTATGGTCTTCCCGAGTTGATTTTCTACTTCCTTTTGAAACACTTTGAATGTTTCAAACACTTCATGTTTATGTTTCAGCAAGTAAACATAACCATACCGACTATAGTCGTCAGTGAAAGTCACGAAGTAATTTGCTCCTTGTCTTGATGTGATTCTAAATGGGCCATATACATCTGAGTGTATAAGTCCAAGTAAATCTTTAGCCCTTTCCACTTGATGTGAATAAGGTTTTCTAGCCATCTTACCAGACATACAAGCAACACACTTTTCAAGAGACTTAATGTCAAATGAGTTGAGAAGTCCATCGTGTTGCAACTTCTCCATGCGTTTCTTGCTAATGTGTCCAAGACGACCATGCCACAAGAGAGCAGAGTCCAAGTTAGTCTTGGCTCTTTTATTGCTTACAGCAAACATAGAACTTTCATTTGTATTCGAATAAGACATTTCAATTTCAAAAACACCATCACAAGGAATAATAGTAAAATAAACAACGTTATTCTTAGAAACTGAAATATAATTATTCGATTCAAAACAGTTAATAAAACAATCGTCATACAAATGAGAAACTGAAATAATCCCCCTAGTAATAGAGGGAGCATTATAACAATCTTTTAAAACAATAACTAATCCACTAGGGAGTGATGTGGAGACAATCTTTTAAAGCGTATTTAAAAGAGTATTTAAAAGCCGTTTACATTTAACAATGTTTGGCATGGCGCTTTAAAAGATTGTCATTATGCTCCCTCAGATACACCATTGTGTTGTGGAAACAAACCCTCCTTACAATGTTTGGCATGGCGCTTTAAAAGAGTATTTAAAAGCCGTTTACATTTAACTTTTAAAATTGATAGCTCGTTTGACAATGAGCGTTCATCATTATGCTTATTCTAAAAACGCTATTTTTCAAACCGTACTTGAAGAAAAGTTTAGCCTTAGAATTTACCTTTTACGACATTTTCTATTATTAACCATTGATATAATTCTTATGTTTTGAAACACTTTTATGAAACAAATATCTGATGTTTGACGCTACTACTAGTTTTAACAATTATAAAATAAGTCAATAACTCAATGCACTAAAAAAATGGATTAAGCTCAGATACTTATCGGTGTATATGCAATTCTCTCCATAATTAAAGTAGACAATAAAACAATTTCGAATGAAACATAAGAGTGCTAGGTGCAGTGGTGCAAAAATAATTGTTATTTGTGTGCTACCTCTGCATCCAACCAATAACACTACAATAACCAAAACATCATCTTCATCTATAATACCTTACAAAAAATATCTCACTCACTAAAAAACGAACCCAACGACGCTCGTGAATTGCCCAACAAGAACCCAACGGCGAGCGAATGACACCATGATGTAGAATGTCGATGCCATATAAAAAGAAAAAACCGAATGACCTGTTGTTGATGATGTGCAAAATTCACTCTAAAACCAAAATATCAAAAAAGATATTTTCGTTGCTTTTGTTTTGGATAATAATATCTTGCATCCTTGTCATAATGGCGCGTGAAGCACTTTTTCTACCTCTTTATTTATGGTAAATTGAAGTTTAAAAAAGGAAAAAAAGAAAAAAAAAAAGGTTATTGTAAATTGCAAAATGGCCCTTGACTATTCTACAACATTCATTTTCTATTGCTAATACTTTAAGATGTCATTCTCATTACACGTAATTGTTTTATTTCTTTTTTGAGAGCCGTACTTACGAGTAATTGTATATTAGCCTACTTGCCAAGTAACGTTATTGACGGACTACACAAACATTAACTTACTAATCGCCACGAACACTGAATTATAAGTAAAAAGTGTCCTTTCATGTTTTACTAATCTTACGATCCTAAATGTTTTGGATTTGAAACAAAGCATGATAATAACTTATAAAACCAAATATTTTGACCCTGGGTAGCGGGTAGCTATATTCCCGATGATTTACATATCTTGCATAGTACCAAAAGAGTCTAAGGAGTGTGAAATAGGTGCCGTTGCACATAGTAGGGCTGAGCAAAACCGACCGAAACCCGATTAGCCCGACAACCCGACCGACCCGACACACGCCCGAAACCGACCGATTGTCATTCGGGTCGGGACTCGGTTACACATTTTCACTTCAATCGGTATCGGGTCGGGTCGGGTGAAAAACCCGACTAAACCCCAACAACCCGCCGGCACGAAATTCATTTAGGTTTAGTAAAAGAAAGCGCCCCCATTTTATTCATTCTAACTCAGAAAAACAAAAAAAAAAAAAAAAAAAAAAAAAAAAAAAAAAAATGCAGAAATACATTTAGGTTCTTCCTTGCTTCATTCTTATGAATCAATCTCATCAAATGGATGAATCTAATATGAATCAATCTCATCAACCTCAAAACAAAACCCCCCCCACATGAATCAATCTCATCTTCTTTACTTACGTACGAATCATTCGCTTCTCAACAAAACACTACAATGGAAGTAAGTATTGTACATTTTTAATATCTTTAATTGATGTGATGAATTTAATTGAAGTGGTATTGATTTTTTTTTTATGAACCGATGGTATTTTTTTTATGAACCGATGGTAACCTTGAAATAATGGTAAAATTGAAATATAAATGATGTTAAGGTTATGAACATGTAATGTACTATTGATTTTTTTTTATGAACCGGTTCCATTTTTTTTTTTTTTATGAACTGATGAAGATTGTATAAATAAATTTTTATGAAGTTTCGAATTAATGATTTATGGCGTAGGGTATATAGAGCATTTATGTTGTAGCATTTATGAATTAATGATTGATCATAAGATCATTTATGAACTCATGAATATAAGACTATAAGAGCATTTATTTTTATTTTTATTTTTTTTTTTATATTTTTTTTTTATGGTCTGATGTTGTAGCATTTATGGTCTGAGCATTTATGATCTTTTTTATAATTGTTTAGGATGAGGATGTTGAAGTTGAGGCGGTTGACGCTGATGAAAATAAACGCAAAAGGAAAGCCCCACCCAAACCAAGGAAAACAACTTCCGAGTGTTGGAAATACTTTGATGCAAAGTTTGAACCGGATGAAAATGGTCAAGTCATTAAGATGGCCTATTGCAAATGGTGTGATGCGGTTCTCAAAGCCGATTAAAAAATGCATGGCACTAAACACTTGAATACTCATTATGCAAATTGTGATAAGAACCCCGATATTGAGAAAATTAAGAAACAAAAACTACTAGCTTTTAAGAAACAAAAGATTGGGGAGAATGTTGAGGGTGATAGTAGCATTGGTACTTTAGAAACTTGGAAGTATGATGAAAAATTGATTAAAAAGTCGTTGATTGAGTTGATTATTCTTGCGGAGCTACCTTTTAAGTTTGTAGAACACCCGGCATTCATTAAATTTGGAAATAATATGCAACCTAGATTTAATATGCCATCTCGTTTTACTATTGCTAGGGATGTTTCTAAGTTTTTTCTTGACGAGAGGAAGAGCCTATTAAATTTCTTAAGCAACAAGGCCACCACCGTTCATTTAACCACCGATACGTGGACTTCTAGTTGTAAAAGATGCTTTTATTGATTATGACTTTAATAACTCTTGTTTTGCCCGGGACCTAGAGGAAATACCTAAGCGGGGTGATTTTGAGGTTTGTAAGAAGATAGTTGCATTTTTGGAAAAATTTAAAGAAACAACCGAACTTGTGTCAACCGTATCATCTCCCGTAGCTCATTTGTGGTTTGGTGAGGTACTTGATATTGATAAGCATCTTCGTGATTGGCAAGAAAAACCTTCTTTTAAGGTAATGGTAGAAGAAATGAGAAAAAAGTATGACAAATATTGGGGTGATTACAAAAAAATCAACCATTATATGTATTTTGCCGTTATCTTAGATCCCACAATGAAGTCAGAAATAGTAGGCTACGGGTTTAGACATTTGATAGAAAATGGTTGCATTCCCATGGAGGTCGATGAAGATAGTGATGAGACGCCTATTTCATTTTTAACCGAAGATGAATTATGTGATAAATTGGTTAAGAAGGTTGAGGAAGATATGGGGGTCTTGTTTGCCATTTACAAAGAAAAATATGGCACATCAAGTCAAAGTGAAATACCAAAAGCAACAACAAGTCAAAGTAGTAACACAATTCGTCGTCGTGGTTTTGCTTTCTTAGATGCATTTAAAGATAAACTTGGAAATAAGATGAGTGGGGGTGAAGACGAGTTGACCAAATATCTAAAAGAACCGCGTCTTGAACTAGAGGATGACGAAGAATTCGACATACTAAATTGGTGGAAGGTAAATAGTCCAAGATTCCCAATTGTATCAAGGATGGCAAAAGGTAATAACTTATTTTTGGTTATTAAATTTTAGATATCTTAGATTCTTTGTGCTTTGTTTTTTATAAATTTATGTTTTTTATTAATAGATATATTGTGCATCCAAGTATCCACCGTTGCTTCCGAATCCGCCTTTAGCGCAAGTGGTCGAGTTTTAGACCCGTATAGGAATTCTTTAGCGCCTAGCATTGTAGAGGCTTTGGTGTGCACACAAGATTGGATCCGTACATCAAGTAGAAACATCACTTTGGACACGTTAGAGGATTTAATGAAAGACGACGAGGTTGCTAAAGGTAAAGTATTTATATTTTAGTTTATTGGTTATTTGGTTGTATAAGTAACTTATGTTTGACTTATGTTCTCATGTTTTTTCTAGAAATTCAAGAGGCGTTAGAGAAACAAAAAAGAGAACATGAAAATTCAAGAATGTTGTGATTTGGTTATTTGGTTGCTAATTTGAACTTGTATTTCTATTTGGTATTTGTAATTGGAGGCATGATTCTAGACATTTGTATTTGGTATTTGTATTTGTGACAGTAGGCTATTTGGTTTTTGGAACTGTTTTGAAAATGTATCTGCTGGAAATGTATTTTGGAAATAGCTTTTGCAAGCCTGGAACTGTTTTGTGAAGCATGGGCTCGAAATGTTTTGTGAACTTGGACTGGGCTTAAATTAGAATGTGAACTCGGGCTAGGCCCGTTTGCCCGACTGCTCGACCGCTAAGCCCGACAGTTTCCCAAACCCGACCGACTATCATTCGGGTCGGGTATCGGTATTGATTTTAGAGTGTAGTCGGGTGTCGGTATATTCGGGTCGGGTCGGGTTCCGACCCGATGCTCAGCCCTAGCACATAGCCTCTACTTACAAAGAGCTATATTTTTATTTACTTTTGCATATATATATAAATACGCATAATATTAAACATATACGAGTCATATAATTCAAGTTTATATGCAATTTCTTTTTAGTTTACAAGTGTAATAGAGCATCTTTGTTGTTATTGCTTAAGGTCACCGAAAACCACTAAACGACCTGTTACATACGTGCTCATAATTTACATATTCTTCTTTGTATTCTAAAGATTAGATATCTAGCATTGTGTATGTCACTCTGAGTGTTATCAAGATCTTTTGTTTGTCGTGTTTGTTTCTTGTAAAATATTGTGATTTGTTTTTATGTTGCACTTGAAAATAACTTGGCTAGGTGTACATGTAGTCGAATTACACATTTTTCTCACAAGGGTTATTAACAACTCATGCATTAACATATGTTACATAACGTCTTACACGCTCTAAAAGCCGAACTCTAACTAAAAGAACACTCAAAAAAGATAATGTGTATCCTAAATTGTACTTTGATGGTATACCTGTCGGTTTTATGGATATAAATTAGTAGACGTGAGTTATGATCGAACTTGAGATCACAAGATTGCACACTTTGTGTATGAGAATTAAAGTTAATAACTAAATATTAAATGTTATATTTATTTATTATTTACACGAAAAAACATAACGAACATTAAGTTAATTAAACGTAATAGACTAACGGTCGTTAAATATTAAAGGAAGGAGTAGAAGTGAAATTAGATGTCAAGTAGGTTCTAGAATCCCATGCGGATTCCATAACCGATCGGCCTAGGGGTTTCCTAAACCCAATCCTAAGCTAACTTGGACACTAAGTTTCCTTGGGTATATAAACAAGACTTAGGGTCTTTGTATCATAACTCTTCTACCCTAAACTAAAACCTAAAATTGTTTTGTGTGTGTTTCTTGTCCCAACCAATCGTACAACCTCCCAAGGGTGTCGATCTCTTTGTTTTTCCAAAACAAAAGTTTTCGTGTTCTTAAAACTAGCATTACTTTAATTTGTTGTAGTACGTGTGTACAAGAACGTGGTACTAACAACTATTGTTAGTATCTTGGATTGAATTACAAAACGGTAAGGGGTAATTCACATAATCCTTATAAACCCTAATTAGGGTTCATCCACTTGCTAGTTTAAGAAATTGATTCTTGTTGGTCTAGAATCAAAAGGTACGCATACTTTATGTTTATGTTAATTAGTTATTCATTATTCGTTCCTTTACGCTTCCGCATGTTTCTTTGATGTTTTATGTGTTTTATATATGATTGTCATGTTATATAATTCTAACAGTGGCATCACGAGTCTTGTTTAATGAGTAATTAATTACTAAACACGTAAAAACGAATATTGTATGGTGTTTGATATGATTGTTCTAGGGTTTTGGTTTGATTATGTAAACCCTAATTTTAGGGTCAGGGCTTTTGCCCTAATTGGTTTTTATTTTTTTATGAAAGTCGATCCCTAAATTTTTTTATGATCGATCCTAAAAAATTTTTTAGTCGAATTGTTTTTAAAATTTTTAGGGTTTATAAAAGTGTTTCATTAATCGATATCAAAACCTAGAATTATATATATGTTACGTGATTAATTCGTGAATAATTGTTATGTGACATGGAATTGTATGCGATCTTGTGACTTACTTGAATAATTGTTATGTTATATCCATGATGATACATGCATGTTCGTCATGGATGGTTGATTGAATTATTAATTGTTAAGTTATTTTATGATTTTTATCACATGTATAGTTTGATAATTCTTGAATTGGGGAAAACTCCAATATATATATTAATGAATCAATTATGTGCAATTTGGTATATTTTTTACTATGGCTTACGCAATCGATTAATCGATGTATGTGGCTCACTTCTATTGTGCAAGTGAAAGCCCTAGTTAATATATACGTTATTTAACCTAGATATTGATTATTAATAGGTTTTATCAAATAAGTTACATGTGGCTACTTGTTTACACATATTAATTGTTAGTTATGTGCGTATTGTTTTAGTAATTTATTTTTTATTGTTACTTGTTTGTTTATTATGTGTGACAAGTTTTAAGCGAATGGTAATTTCTTGAATAGAAAAATAAATTGGACTAAACAATGGTGAAATTTTTTTATTTATTTATTATTATTATTTTTTTTGAAGAGTTAAATTTTCATTAAGTTTAATTGAATGATGAGTTTTGGTACAAATAGTGAGAACGGCACATCCAATTTTGACAAGCTATAAGAGGGGTTTAAGGAGGGGAGCGCATTAAATTGTGACCCGAAAGAAGGAGGTTAATCGCTTCGCGCTGACCAAATTCTCCGCTCCTTTGCTCGTCAAATTGGAGTTACCAAGTAGGCTATTTTATGTACAAAATCATCTTAAGGGCGAATTAGCTTTGATTTTATGCGCCACTTTTGTGGTAATTATCCGAAACACTAATTCTTTAGACTTATGCAAAAGTATGATATAATGGACGATAATTAAAGGTAAATTCATTGATTGGCGAAATCAATACCTCAATCAAAACTTTGTTAATTTAATCATTATGAATTGGTTAATAATTTTTTTTTTAATTAAAAATTATGCAACAAGATGAATGCATGACATCTTTGTACATATTTGATTTGACACCATAAATCAAACCTAGTACCCTTTTAAAATTAAGTTAGTGCCATCTAGTTAAAAGAACACTTGAAGTTGCAATTTACGTCACATGGAAACTTGGCGAGATTGTGATGCAAAAGGTAACTCTTCATGTGGAGTCAGACCTCGCATGGACACATTTGCAGTTCTTTAAGTTAGACGACTTAAATTGAGTAGTAAGTGAGAACTGGACTCCAAGCACAAGATGGGATAAAACATGTTTACATTTGCAATGTTGTTGGTAATGTAAATCCCATAATGATCAGGAATTGGAAAAAGTTTGCCAATTATTGTTCGACAGATTACCTTATTATGTGTTTTCATTACTAGCAGATCAACTGATGTAATGAACCTATGATCATTTGGATCCTAGTTTTCGAGAAAATTCTATGCTTATATGTTTATATTACCTTGGGTATTTTTATTTTCTTGAAAAATTGTATTATCGAAAATACTAATATTTGAACTTTTAACAGTAGAAATGGCTCAAAACGATAACACTACACTAAATTCTGCGTTCAAAACTTTCTTTGAACGAGAAAAGTTGACTGGCTCAAAGAATTTCAATGATTGGCATCGCTCTTTGAGAATTGTCTGTAGAGTGGCTGATAGGTTGGATTATTTGTACACGCCTTACCCTGCTGAACCCAAAGCTACCGCCTCTGACGAGGATAAAGCTGCGTGGAAGATTGAGTACAAGCGTCATAATTATGTGGCTTGCATAATGTTGGGAATGATGGAATCTGCTCTCCAAAAGCAATTCGAAAATTTCTTCCCATATGACATGCTCAATGAACTCAGGAAAATGTTTGAGAAACCTGCAGCTGTTGAAATCTATGATTTGATTGATGCACTTCGCAGTTGTAAGCAGGGAGAGGGTAAACCCTTAAGTGCGCATGTGTTGGAAATGAAAGGTTACATGGACCAACTACAAGAACTTGGAAAAGTTTATGAAGACGAAATTGTTGTGAACTTGATCAATAGATCCCTTAACAAGGATTTTAATGGTTTTGTTCGGAATTTCAATATGCATTGCGTGGGGAAGACAGTTACTGACCTACACGCATTGCTTATTGATTATGAAAAAGGGTTATCTCAAAAGGCCCCTACTCTCCAGGTACTTGCTATTCAGGGTGGTAGGATTAACAAGCCAAAACCGCCGTGCAAACAACAAGAAGGGTAAAGGAAAGGGTAAACAAGTTATGGCCTATCAACCTGAACCAAAGAACTACCCTCCTCAGAAGAAGGAAAATCCTAAAAAGGATCAAGCTTGCCACTACTGCAAAGTAGTTGGTCATTAGAAGATAAATTGTGCTCTATATCTTGATGAATTGCGAAAAAATAAGTTGAAGCATTCTGGATCCTCGTGCGCCGGTCCTTCAGGTAACTTATTTATGATTGAATTATTTACTCTAAATCATAAAATTAATTCCTGGGTATATGATACTGGATGTGGTATTCACATTTGTAATACACTGTAGGGATTTAGAGTGGAAAGAAAGTTGTCTTATGGAGAGCAATATCTGCATGTGGGCAATGGGGCACCTGCAGCTGTTGAAGCCATAGGAGTCTTTAGTTTATTATTGCCTTCGGGCTTAGTACTGTTATTGAACAACTGTTATTATGTACCTTCTATTATTAGAGGTGTTGTTTCCTTTTCTGTTTTGTTGGATCTTGATTTTACTCATACTATCACAAGTAATGGAATTTCAGTTTCTTTAAATGGTGTATTTTATTTTAATGCTATACGTGTGAATGGTGTGTTTGAGATTGATATGATTGGGAATGTATCCAACAATAATAATTCGATATTTAGCATCAATAAGAAAATGAATTTAGACTTGAATTCTTCTTATGTTTGGCATTGTAGACTTGCTCATATAGGCAAGACTCGCATGCAAAATCTACAACGTGAAGGGCTTTTGAAAAATATCAATGATGAATCATTTGATAAATGTGAGTCATGCATATCTGGGAAGATGACGAAGAAACCTTTTCATAGCAATATGGAGAGGGCGTCTGATTTACTTGGTCTTATTCATACTGATGTGTGTAGACCACTTAGACATGTGTCAAAGACAGGTGCTAGCTACTTCTTAACCTTTACTGATGATTTCAGCCGTTATGGTCATGTTTATTTACTTAAGCATAAACATGAGGTGTTTAAAACATTTAAGGTTTTCAAAGCAGAAGTAGAGCTGCAATTAGGAAAGAAGATTAAAGCTCTTCGATCCGATAGAGGCGGTGAATATCTAAGTCAAGATTTTAAAGATTACTTAGCTGAGAATGGAATTGTCCAGAATATCACTTCTCCATATACTCCACAAAAAAATGGTGTATCTGAAAGAAGAAATCGTACATTGTTAGACATGGTGCGATCAATGTTTAATCTTACTACTCTACCCTTATCCTTTTGGGATTATGCTTTAGAATCTGTTGTTCGTATTCTAAATATGGTTCCCACCAAGAAGGTTGATAAGACACCATATGAAATATGGCATGGTAAAGCACCTAACTTGTCTTATTTAAAGGTCTGGGGTTGCGAGGCGTATGTTAGACGTGACTCAGCAGATAAACTCCAACATAGATCTGTAAAGTGTATCTTTGTAGGATACCCTAAGGAAACTATGGGTTACTACTTTTACTATCCAACTGAAAATAAAGCAATTGGTGCTAGGTATGGAGATTTTCTTGAAAAGGATCTCGTATCTCAAGAACTCAGTGGGAAATTTTATACATTACCTTCTGAAAACACTAACGTTTTTCCGGTAGAACCTGATAGTCTGCGTCCTCCACCTGAAGTTGAAGTGGTTCCCATTCGTAGATCTATAAGGACTACGCGTGCACCTGAACGTCTATGTCTTAACGTAGAAGTTGAGGAAACTATATTAGGGGATCTTGGAGAGCCTACTAATTATAGAGCTGCTATGACTAGTCCTGAAAAGGACAGATGGCAAGCTACAATGAATGGAGAAATGCAATCCATGAAAGATAATGAAGTCTGGGAAGAGGTTGACTTACCTCCAAATGCTAAGGTAGTTGGAAGTAAGTGGCTCTATAAAATAAAGAATGACATGGATAGCAATGTACACATCTATAAAGCTCGTCTAGTTGCTCAAGGTTTTACTCAAACTTTTGGGATAGATTACGAGGAGACTTTTTCTCCTGTAGCAGACATTAGAGCTATCAGAATTCTCATAGCTATAACAACGTACTATGACTATGAGATATGGCAGATGGATGTCAAAACCGCCTTCTTGAATGGTCGCTTAGATGAAGACATCTATATGAAGCAACCTGAGGGGTTCGTGAATCAACAATTTCCAAATCGTGTATGCAAACTTCAAAGGTCCATTTATGGATTGAAGCAAGCATCGAGGCAATGGAATAAGAGATTTGATGAAGAAATCAAAAGGTATGGATTTATTCAAAGTCTTGATCAGCCATGTGTATATCACAAAGTAGTGGGAGTGATGTAATTTTCCTTATCTTTATGTCGATGACATATTAATTATGGGAAAAGACATTCCAAGTTTGCAAAGTGTTAAGGCATATCTTAGATAGTGTTTTTTCATGAAGGATTTAGGGGAAGCTGCATACATTCTGGGAATCAAGATATACATAAATAGATCAAAGCGGTTAATTGGTTTAAGTCAAAGCGCTTACATTGATAAAATATTGAAGAGATTCAATATGCAAAATTTCAAGAAAGGATTTTTGCCAATGGAAGTAAAGCATGGCTTATGTAGCAATATGTGTGCTTCAACACCTGCAGAGGTGGCACGCATGCAGAAAGTTCCTTATGCTTCGGCAGGAGGATCTATCATGTATGCTGTGAGATGCACAAGGCCAGATGTGGCGTTCGCTCAAAATATGACCAGTCGATATCAACATAATCCAGGTGAACTTCACTGGACTGTTGTTAAACACATTCTAAAGTATCTTAGGAATACGAAAGATATGTTTCTAGTGTATGGTGGAAATCCAGATACATAGCTTGGTGTTACAGGTTTCTGTGATGCATCCTGGCAATGTGATAAAGATGATATGAAGTCTCAGACGGGCTATGTCTTTGTCATTAATGGAGGAGCAATAGACTGGAAGAGCAAGAAGCAGAGCACGATTGCGATGTCTGCGACAGAGGCCGAATACATAGCTGCTTCGGAAGCTGCAATGGAGGCTGTTTGGATTAGGAAATTCATTTCAGGGCTTGGTGTTATGCCTTCAATTGAATCGCCTATTGATATGTATTGTGACAATTTTGCTGCAATCATATTTGCCAATGAACCTGGAGTCATGAAGGGCACCAGAAATTTTCTACGGAAGTATCACTAATTCACTATGTTCGGGAACAAGTCCGCGAAGGTGAAAGTAATCTATTGAAATTTCACACATATGACAACTTAGCTGATCCTTTCACTAAGGCTTTACCTATAGAAAAGCTTATTTGACTTGCCAATGGCATTGGACTTCGTTTGGCTAATAGTTTCATGCATAACTGTGATTAGTATTTGGACAAAGGATATTGTAAACATTTATTATTTTGATGAAATAAAATTTTGATTATGTTTATTTTCATTTATTATATTGTTGTCCTATATTTGCATATTTAATCCATGAGTAACTAAGTTATTCTAAATTGTCCGTTGTCAGTTAATGATATGGGAGTATCATTAAACTAAGACTAATCTGAGTGATGTGGTAGAATATACTTGAAAGTATATTTATGAGAAAGCATACCAATTTCAGATGATATTCAATGAATTGAATATAGGACTTATCCCAACTACATGATTTTACTTTATGGATATTGTTGTTAAGTAAATCATGAATAGTTATCCTCAGACTTGAGATACCAGATAAGTGTCATAAATGTAGTGCATTTCTGTGGGACAACTTAACGCCATACGTAACTGGTAGTCATAAGGGTTGTTTCCAGAAGTGTTACATAGTTTGTGGGTTATTCTTGTAGTCAAGATATAATTTGTTCCTTCAAATTTATTTTGGAGTTTAATACTGCTGTGCCCCTCGTAGGGTTGACAAGATGTTTGTGCGGCCGCACCCAAGATCTCCCCTGAATATGTTCAGAATATTTGGTAATCTTGCTCAATCACTTAAAAACGAGAAACATAATGGTTGAATAAAGAATGACTTAATCGCATATCTTTATTTAACGTGGTATTAGAAATAAAAGGATAATAATAATGAGAAATCATTAAAAGGTTTTGCCAGGAGCCTTACTCGAGTCGTGCTAGAGGCATCGAAGTGTTGCTAGACGCTAACCGATGTGATCACGCTATTAAGATATATCCAAGTGGGAGTTGTTGGTTTTATGCATATAAATTAGTAGACGTGAGTTAGGATCGAACTCGAGATCATGGGATTGCACACTTTGCATATGAGAATTAAAGTTAATAATCAAATATTAAATGTTATATTTATTTATTATTTACACGAAAAAACATAACGAATGTTAAGTTAATTAAACGTAATGGACTAACGGTCGTTAAATGTTAAAGGAAGGACTAGAAGTGAAATTAGATGTCAAGTAGGTTCTAGAACCCCATGGGGATTCCATAACCGATCGGCGTAGGGGTTCCTAAACCCAATCCTAAGCTAACTTGGACACTAAGTTTTTTTGGGTATATAAACAAGGCCTAGGGTCTTTGTATCATAACTCTTGTACCCTAAACTAAAACCTAAAAATTGTTTTGTGTGTGTTTCTTGTCCCAACCGATCGTACAACTTCCCAAGGGTGTCGATCTCTTTGTTTTTCCAAAACAAAAGTTTTCGTGTTCTTAAAAATAGCATTAATTTAATTTTTTATAGTACGTGTGTACAAGAAACGTGGTACTAACACACTATTGTTAGTATCTTGGATTGAATTACAAAACGGTAAGGGCTAATTCACATAATCCTTATAAACCCTAATTAGGGTTCATCCACTTGCTAGTTTAAGGAATTGATTCTTGTTGGGCTAGAATCAAAAGGTACGCATACTCTATGTTTATGTTAATTAGTTATTCATTATTCGTTCCTTTACACTACCGCATCTTTCTTTGATGTTTTATGTGTTTTATATATGATTGTCATGTTATATAATTCCAACAATACCCAAACTACATACAGAGCCTAGCCTTTGAGCATTACATATATAGCGCTCAACGTAATCGTTGGCGTAAAGCCGACTAGGCTACCATAAGAGAATCCGTTAATACACAAGGAGCCTATCTCATGGAGCTTTACCCTTCGAGAAGCTTTAGCCTCAGAAGAGACTTAGGATCCTAACTAAAGGACAAACATGGAATATTGTGTGGCCTTTACCATAGGTGATGGGTTTCCTATATTCCTGTATCCGTGACAACTGCACATGCGCACATTTCTAACAAACAAGGGAAGAATATCACAACCCACACTTGGTGCATTCCTATTAGCCAACGTGAATGTGCTCTCCTTTAACCAATTCGGCTGAGACACATGACATGACTTAGAACTTTCCTAGGACTTGTATATAAATACCAACACCATATTCATTTTCTCATATATGTTCTCTCTCATACTCACTTTATCTCTCTAAACACATTTAATCCATCATCTGATGACTTATTCTCACGCCGGAGCCGGTTCACAGGGTCTACCCCTATGCTCTGACTAACATAGTGTGAACGTTTGTTTTATTTCGGGTCATAACAAGCTTTTAGAAGTATCCAATCTATGACACATGTAGGTTCTAATCATATTGTGCATCCGTTGTACGTTAGTGGCGCCATCCGGGTTCTCGATACTAAACAGCTTCGTTGGTTCATTAGATATTTTGTTTTTGATACTTCTGGTCACAAAATGATGGTGGAAATAGGCTCGATGCCTCCACCAACAACGTTTATAACGTCATCGGAGGTGTTTATAGATGGAGTACGTCAAAGAGTACAATAATTTGTCAATCAAACACCCACATATCCCACATCAACCATAGCCACAACTAGTCGGGCGACTCTAGTTACACCCAGGTACACATGTTATAGATGAAGCATTCGTGATGGCTAATTTTTCTCATTTGGAACCACTCATGAGAAGAAGGGTGAGAGAATTAAGGATGAACGGTATAAGGACTCATTTGGGGTATATAAGTGAAGAATATGATGAAGAAATAGAAGTTGAGGCTTTTCCAGGTTTCCAAACGTAAGACCAACAGGATACGATAAATCAAATCTAAGGAAACCTCCCACCATTGTTAGCAACTCTTGAGAAACAACTAACACAGACGTAGAGTTTCGCCGCCTTCACCAGCACACACCCTTCCAAGCGAAAAGTCAACCAGTTAATGTTGGTATAGTAACTCAACAACAAACACACTAACTGCAAGGTGATCAATAAGCACAACAAGGATACCCTCCGAATATTAATAACGCTCCCACTAACCAGTTTAGCCTTACGAATGGGGTAAATCCTCAAGTAAGTAACGAACCATACCTTTTGAATGGGCAGTACTACGGAACATATCATTCGATTGGAATGTATCCTCCAAATGGAACATATCTTCCTAACGGAATGTATCTTTCGAATGGAACATATCCTCCTAATGCAATGTATCCTCCGAGTGACACGTATCCCTCAAATGCAACATACCCTTCGAATGGGACATATCCTCCGGCAACGGCATATATTCCTATAAATTTAAACTATCCAAGTAACACATATCCTTTGATGGGAATGCACAACTAAGGGGCTCCGTAGCAACAATTTTAAGAATGGGATGCAAGAATGATACTTTTAGGCTTTTAGCCCATCACCACTGGTAAGGTGGGTGAAGACTTCAAATTCCCTGTTGGATTGAAGGTTCCATGTCACACTTGTCTATTTTGAATTGTCAAATTGTTCATACTTTTATTTTGGATTGTGTCAAAATAATTGTTAATTTTGATATTTTAACTAGCTAAAAAAGGCTTTACAGGGTAGATATAATATTTGATTGATGAAAATTGAGTTAATGGAAATTTATGCAATTTAAAATTGAATTTATATTTTGGAAAGAAAAGAGTAACGCTTTAAACGCAAACTATCTTCACATTCTGAATTAGGGAAATGATGTGCATACCACAAACATGCATATGTAATGCGTACTTTATGAATTATATATGTAATTGTGTGATGTGCACATCACTTATTGTGCATATAACTTCCCTTTGAATTATCTACTAGTTAAACTAGGGGTGAGCATTGGGTCAAACCCGGATCGGTCTGAAAAAACCCGGACCGGACCGAGACCGATTTAGCCCAAAACTACGAACCGAGGACCGGACCGAATGTGTTCGGTCCGATATGAGAAGGCAAAATGGTTGGTTGTACGTAACACCGGATCGAACCTAGCCAGACCGAAAACCGAACATGAGGTAAAGTGTGGACCGAGGACTAGACCAAAATAAGTTCTGTTGGAATCACTCCTAACTTGTATTTCAAGTGTTAGTAATCAATATGTAATAGATTGCTTAATTTGGCTTTTATGTTAGTTATAAATGGCAAGGCTTATGTAGAAAGCCCATAGGCCTTGGCCCAAGCCCAATAAGTAAGGAAGGGACTAGACATGTTGCCCTAGTTCCCTTCCCTATATAAACTCATGTAAACCTTCCTTGTAAGGTTGGTTGTTCATTTGCACTCTTAATCATACGCATAAGCTTTCCTTATTCATACGAGTATTTTGTGTGTGTTTGTTCAACCAATCTATCTTCATCTTATTTCTCACATATTGATGCTTGTGTTATATTATGGTGACCTAACAGTGGTATCAATCGCCATCTAGTTGGGTGAAACACTTTTGTTTTTGAAGTAAAATACTATACGCGTGGGTTTTATAAGCTTAACATTTCATACGCCTAAAAGCTTTAATTTTTACACTTGTAAACTCATGATTCTTGTGGTTTAAAGGTTTATTTAGTGTTAAAGTTTAAGTTTTGTGCATCAAGTTTCAAACTTTACGTGTGTAGAGTCGTTTTTAAGCTTGGTTTTATTCGTGTACTATTTTCTATGCTTAAGGGTGATATTTGTTTTTCATCATCAAGTTTCAAACTTTATTGTTATTTTGGTGATATTGAAGCTATTTCATCATTAAAATCGGGCATAAAAATCAGTTTTGGTAAAAGTTGGTACTTTCTACTCGTAACAAAACCCTAGTTCTACTCGTATACTCAAAGTCTACGCCTAAGCCTTGTCTACGCATAAGGAAAACTTCACTTGATCTTCAAAGCTGTTGGTTTACTAAGTGTTTTCTTGCTTGGATAAGCCTGAAAACACTTCGACTTTGGATATCTTTTACACTTGGATAAGTGTAAAGGATTTTTCGGTAAAACCCTAGTTTTACGCCTAAGCTTAACACTTACGCGTAGAAACTTCTTTGCCTAAGCATTTCCTACGCTTAAGCTTGTCTTACGCCTAAGGAAATATTACGCATAAGGTTTCTACTACTAAGTCTTTGGTTTACGCCTAAGCTAAGTTTTTCTCAAGTCTACGTGTAAGCTATCACTACGCGTAAGCTTTTGTCTACGCGTAAGGTACTTTCTACGCATAAGCTATTTTCTACGCTTAAGGTTACTTCATCAACAAAGTTTCATTTGACTACAAAGATCCATCATCAACACAAGTTTCAAGATGTCTCAACCACCATACTCTAGCTACTTTCCTCATGAGTATCCTCAACAACAACAACAACTAACTCAACAACAACAATTTTATCAACAATATCCTCCACCATCTCAACAACAATTGCAACAATTTCAACAACAATTTCAAATGTACTTTCCTTAAGGAGCAAACCCTCTTCCACCACAAATGGTTCAACCAAATCCTCGTCAACAAGTCCAACATTGTAACTACTTCCAATATCAATATCCGGCTAAGTATGCTATGAATGTTACAACGCAAAAGGAACCTTCTTGGTTTGCAAAGATGTGTGAAGCTTTAAGTAGCCAACAATCCATTCATGAAGTTGGATACCTTGATAGACCTCCAATGCTCACTCCCGGAAACTACGATCAATGGGTGATAAGGTTCTTTAGGTTTTGTGATCTCAAGAAGCCACATGGTAAGTTTTTGAAGAAGGTCATCCTTGAAGGTCCTTTTCAGATGCCTACTATCACTGTACCCGGAGATCCGAATGCTAATCCACCAAGAGATGATGTTACCAACGTTGTCGGTCTTGATCAACTTACTACTGACCAACTTCTTCACTTAGAAGCCGATGAACTTGCAATGCAATATATCCTTTTGGGATTACCCAATCCGATTCTTCATAGTGCTGATGCTCAGAAGACTGCTAAAGCAATGTGGGAGCACATTCATATTTTAATGGAAGGTACAGAACTCAATCAAGACGACGTGGAATCCAAAATCTACTTAGCATATGAACACTTCATGATTGAACCAGGGGAGACATTAGAGTCATATCATCATCGGTTTTCAGACATCATCAATGACTTGGATAAACATAATATCATTATGCCAAGGATTGCAATCAACACAAAGTTCCTGAGTTGTCTTGGTCCTGATTGGGAGAAGTATGTTATATTCATCCGTCAAGTGAAGAATCTTCATCAAGCTACATACGGATTGTTGTATGACTATTTGAAGCACCACCAAAAGGAAGTAGACAAAGAAAGAATCATTCGTGGAGTCCCTACTTCGCCTTCACTTCCAGATAATCAAACTCTTGCTTTGTATACTCAAGCATGTTATCCTCAATTTCCAACCTTGCCAACTGTCTTCACAAACCCTCCACAACCAACTATTCAGATTACACCATATGATCCATCACAACAACAATCACAAGAAACTCAATTAGTTCCATACAACGACAACAATGATCAAGCACTCTACAGTGAATCAAATGAGGATGCAGAGGCCTTCGACGCATTGAATCAAGGATTTGTAATGATTACAAGAGCCTTCAGACGATTTTCTAACAAATCCAACAATCACATTTGCACCTCATCAAATACAAGAAATCAAGCTGTTGTTAACAATGGAAGGGTTGAGGTTCAGAATAGTGGAAATGGTCGTTAGATGAATATTGGTCAAGGGTTTAATGTTAATGGAAGAAATAACATGGGTGCTCCACAACAACGGGTTCAAATGGGTGATCAAGGAAATGCTCAGACTGGGGTTAATGGTCTCTGATGCTACAACTACAATGAGAAGGGTCATCTGGCTAATGCATGCCCAAAGCCGAGAACAAGAGGCAACGCTTATCACAAAGAGGCTTTACTCTTGGCTCTCAAGTATTAAGCTGGTGGAACACTTACCAACAAGGAATAGAGCTTCATGGCTAATGCAGATTCTGATGATGACATGGAGGACTTGCAAGCTAATGCAGCTGTGATGTTAATGGCAAACATGCAAGAGCTCCACATGAGTGACACAAGCCCAATATATGACACTAATGGCTTGTCTCAGGTACCGGATCAAAATATACTCATTAATGATCTGATATCTCCGCCAACATCTACATCCGACGAGGCTCAGAGTGTTCAACATGAATCTTCTACATCTCATTCCGATGATAATCAAATGGATCCCGTAGTTATATTTGACGATCAAGATGACCTTATGGTTAATATTGATAATCAATTTGACTCCGTGGTTATATTTGAGGATCTAAATAATGATCATGTTGAGACTCAAGTTGAACAAGATGAACCTTTGTCTAATCCAGATCTTGAGCTCATGACCAACTTAATTCAGACCACCCAATCTCAATTGGAAAAGTGCAATGACATCAATAAGAAACTGCAAGATAAAATTGCACTGTTGACTAAGGATAATGAATGCTATAAGTTCCAACTCAACATTTTTGAAACTAAAGAGAAACGTGAAAAATGTTTTGAAGTCGCTTTTGCAAAATCATACCAAAATAAAAAATCTTTGGAAAAACAGATATGTGATCTAGTTACCTCCAAGAATGCATTGCTTTCTCAAATAGAATAATTAAAATATGATCATAAACAACAACTTAACGCTCTCACTTCGGAAACTCAAAAAGCCAAGTCTGAGTTGTTAACTTGTCAAAAACAGTTTTGTGAGTACAAAAAGCATTCGAGGAAACAAATAGACGACTATCTTGAGGAAATTGTCGACTTACAACACAAAATCAAAGAGTTTCGAAATGTTGTTTTTAAACATGGTGAGTCAATCACAACAATTCAAAAGTTTTCTTTTAAACCAAATCCAAATGGATATGGACCAATTCTTGCTGATTACCAACCAAGTTTTTCACATAGAGCATTCAAACCAAATCCTCAAGTTTACAGTGCAGACCATAGAATTGATGACTCAATAATGAGTGTTGTTGAATATAATCGTATTGAGGAATTAGATGCAGAAGACGAGAGTCGGTTAAAAATGGAAAATTTTGTTTATAACAAACCATTTAACTATTCCAAAGCCATAACTTTCGTCACACAACAGGATACTTCTAACACACCTTGGGTTATCACACCTAATCCTGAGTCCTCCTCTCATGATGGTCCCCACTCCAATGTTGCACAAATTAATGGTCCTTTACCTTCTTTTAGTGAAATAAAGCCATTAGCTGAACGATGTCAAGTTCTAAAATATTTTGACACTTTTATGTCTGACATCAAACTTTTGGAACATGCAATTGAAGTTAATTTTGAAATAAAAGCTGAACATTTTCAATCGCCATTTGCGCGACAACAAAGGGATATTTTTCAGAAATGGCTTTTACCACATGTTCAAAATCTAAAAATGTGTGCAATTTATTGGGAACAGGAACTTCAGAAAGAGATTGGACTTATGAAAACAGTTTTCGAGAAAACCGAAACATCGATTTCAAATACTAAACGTAAAAAGAAAATGTTGAGAAATCATGTTGACCGACTCTTGGAAGATGTTATATGTGTTGATACCATATATGTTGTGTTATTACATTCTGTTGCATATGCATTTGATTATATCGCTGTTGATTTTGTTGATAACGTTGAGAATACCGATAATGTGTCACAAATTGAATCTTTCAAAATTGAAAATGAGCGATTGTTAAATGAGCTTTCGAATGCAAAACGTCGTCTTCAATGGTGTCAAAAAGATTGTCAAAATCGAGAACTTGCTTTGCAAAACAAAATCAACCAGTTGCGTTCAAAATCTTTTGATCCAAAAATAGAACAACTGGATGATGAAAACGTGTCTTTAAAATGTCAAATTACAAAATATGCACAAGAAATTGCCAACGTCAAAACAGAATATGGTGTCATATTTGATTTCCTCAAAAAGACTCGTGCTAAAGCGTCAAAAGATGTTGATGATCATCTTGCATATACCAAAGAAGTTTTACGAAATAATGGAAACACTCACTCTAAAAATCAAGATTTGTTACACACTATCCATGACTTAAAAGCGGAGTTGGTAAAACTTAAGATGGATAAGATTAGTAACACAAGTATACTTGCCCAGGAATGTTTAAAATTGACTCTAGAACGCCTAATGACAATCCACAAGATACTAATGTGCTTCCTTCCACTGAAACAGGAATAGTTGCCTCTTTTCCCAACGTTAGCACTTCACAGCTTAAGAGCAAAACCAGGAAGAATAGGAAGTTGCAACGTAAGAGAAGAACAATAAAGACCTCTGAAGTAGAAGAACACCTTAGGACTTTGAATAAAACTCAAGTTGCACCCACTTAAACGTTGTGTTAGACAAATGTAATAGCAAAAGTGATGTAACAAATGTTGAACCTTTAAGTACTTTGAATCTTATGTTTGAAGCACCTTGTGTTGGTTGTCGTAAAAGCATGTTTTCTGGTTGTCATGATAAATGTGTTGCTAATGCTATCTTATCTCGTAAGTGGAACAATAGAAAACTGAATACCTCTAGGCCTACTAATGCTTCTAAGTTTGTGATAGGTAAACCGCCCACTAGTGTTGCTGCTACGATCATTGATGTACCCATAGAACCCACTTCACCTCCTAGGAAGAAATTATCACCCAGTGCATTCACTAAGACCAAAGCTAAGACTAGTTGGACTTGGCAGAGATGGTTACAAAACATACCAGGATTTAAATGGATTCCTAAAATCATTAACATGTGTGTTTCACCTGTAAATGTAACGGAACCCTCTAACTCTTCGGGTTCCACCTCTACTTCTATTCCACCTGTGTCGTCTGTGTGTAATACATGTGATACAGATCATCCTCTGGATTGTTGATAGCGGATGTTCCCGGCACATGACAGGAAATCTCAAACTATTATCAATCTTTGTCTCAAAGTTCATTAGCACTGTCAGGTTCGGGAATGATCACTTCGTAGCTATCATGGGCTATGGAGATTACATCAATGGGAACATCGAAATTAGCAGAGTTTATTATGTGGAAGGTCTTGGTCACAATCTCTTTTCAGTCGGTCAATTTTGTGATGGAGATTTGGAAGTTGCATTTAGGGAGAAAACTTGTTTCATTCGTGATCTACAAGGAAACGATCTTATGTCTGGAAACCGCACATCAAGCCTTTACACAATATCTATGCAAGACATGATTGCTTCATCTCCCATTTGTCTACTTTCTAAGGCAACATCAACAAAATCTTGGTTGTGGCACCATCGACTTTCACACTTAAACTTTCAAACCATAACCAATCTTACACGTTACAAACTTGTTGAAGGTCTCCCAAGATTTCGGTATTCTAAAGATCATCTATGCTCAGCTTGTGAACAAGGGAAAAGCACTCGTGCTCACTTTCCTTCAAAGGTGGAACAAATCTCCCAGCATGTACTTCATCTTCTTCACATGGATTTGTGTGGCCCGATGCGTGTGCAGACGATTAATGGTAAACGCTACATTCTTGTAATTGTCGATGACTACTCAAGATGGACTTGGGTTTATTTTCTTCGAAGTAAAGATCAAACTCCACAGATGATCATCACCTTTCTCACGAAAATTCAAGTTCAGCTCCGGAACACAGTCCGACAAATCAGAACAGACAGAGGAACTGAATTTGTGAATCAAACTCTTCGTGAATACTATGATAAAGTGGGAATTGAGCATCAAACGTCTATTGCACGTACACCTGAACAAAACGGAGTTGTTGAAAGACGAAACCGTACATTAGTTGAAGCCGCAAGAACGATGTTAATAAATGCAAAACTTCCAGATTACTTGTGGGCTGAAGTCGTGTCAACTGCATGCTACACTCAGAACCGTTCTATGATAACCAAACGTCACAACAAAACACCTTATGAGCTTATACATAACCGCAAACCGAATCTCAAACACTTTCATGTATTTGGCTCTCTCTGTTACCCGAATAATGATCGTGATGATTTTGGAAAGCTCAAGGCTAAAGCTGATATAGGAGTCTTCGTTGGATACTGTGAAAATTCTAAAGGATACCGGATCTGGAATCGTCATACAAGGGAGATTATGGAAACGATTCATGCAAATTTCGATGAGCTTACAGAAATGGCTTCTGAGCAAAACAACTTGGAACTCGGACATAACCGTCTAAACTTCCCCCAAACCCCATCATCGGCTGAACCAAGCTTACAGCTTACTCGTCGTCAAATGGAACAACTATTTGCTCCTCTGTTTAGTGATGATATTGATCAACGTGCTCCAGATGTATCAACTGCTTCCGCTACTCAACCTGATAATAATCCAATACCTGATACACCTGCAACAACAACAACTGTTGAAGAAGCACCTCCAATTGATTCTACAACAACAGCCGAACAAACCGCATCTAATGACGCTGAACCAACTGATGATCTTCTGAATCATGATGTACCTACACCCGCAGATTATGATCCAAATGCGTTCTTCAATCCTTTCATTAATGAAACTGCCACTTATGATGTTGCGGAATCATCTACAAGCCATTTGAATCATCCCAATCTGCATAATGTATATCAACATCAACCCTCCACACATCGTTGGACTAAAGACCATCCTCTTGTGAACATTATTGGAAACCCGAATCAACCAGTCGTAACTAGACAACGCCTTCAGACTAACGGTAAACATTGCATTTTTGCACTTACCGTTTGCCAATCTGAACCCAAAAACATTAAAGAAGCAATGACTTATGACAACTGGATTGAATCCATGCAAGAAGAACTTAATCAGTTTAAACGTCTTGAAGTATGGGAATTGGTTGAAAAACCAACAGGGGTCTATGTTATTGGTCTTAAATGGATTTGGAAAAACAAGTTGGATGTTGAAGGTACGGTTATCAGAAATAAGTCACGTATGGTGGCTAAGGGTTATAGACAAGAAGAGGGGATTGACTTCGAGGAATCATTCGCACCAGTTGCTAGACTTGAGGATGTACGGATTTTTCTGGCATTCGCGGCTCACATGAACATTACGGTCTATCAGATGGATGTCAAAACTGCTTTTCCGAATGGTAAACTGAAGGAAACGGTGTACGTTAGTCAGCCAGAAGGATTTGTTGATCCATAGTTCCCTAATCACGTCTACAAACTGAACAAGGCTCTCTACGGTCTCAAACAAACCCCTCGGGCGTGGTATGATGAGTTATCATCCTTTCTTCTATCCCATAATTTCATCAAAGGATCGGTCGACCCAACACTGTTTATACAATATCACGGGGAACACATTTTAATCGTTCAAATTTTTGTGGATGACATCATTTTTGGGTCAACCCATAAAAAGTACTCAAACGCTTTTTCAAAACTTATGAAAACAAAATTTGAAATGTCCATGATGGGTGAACTTACGTTCTTCTTAGGACTACAAGTTCATCAATCACCCCGTGGTATTTTCCTAAGTCAGTCCAAATATGCTCTTGAAATTTTAAACAAACATGGAATGCAAAACTGTGACACCTATGCCACACCAATGGTACATACCAAAAAACTGGACGCTGATTTGCATGGAAAATTGGTTGACCCTACCAAATACCGAAGTATTATTGGGTCTCTCATGTATCTAACAGCCAGTAGACCTGACATTGTATTTGCTGTATATATTTGCTCCCGTTATCAGTCGCGACCAACTAAGACACACCTCTCTGAGGCTAAAAGAGTCCTCCGATACATCAAGGGAACCATTAATTTGGGGATCTAGTATCCGAAGGATTCTGGTTTTGAACTAATAGCTTTTTCAGACGTTGATCACGCAGGTTGCTTAGATTCTCGGAAAAGTACTTCAGGTGGTTTGCAATTCCTTGGTGATAAATTGGTGTCATGGCAATCGAAGAAGCAAGATTGTACATCACTGTCATCAACCAAAGCAAAATATGTAGCCATGTCGGCGTGTTGTGATCAAGTCATTTGGATGAGAACACAACTCAAAGACTATGGTTACGTATTTGACAGAATCCCGGTGTACTATGACAATCGAAGTGCTATTGCGATCTCGTGCAACACCGTTCAACATTTGAAGTCCAAGCACATCGATCTTCGATGTCATTTTGTCAAAGAGCATGTGGAAAAGGGTACCGTTGGATTATATTTTGTGGGTACTGAACACCAACTGGAAGATCTTCTCACCAAAGCCTTAGCTCCTGCTAGGTTTACTGATTTGATCCACCGGATTGGCATGAGGTGTTTGACTCCAGAAGAACTGGACGAACTTTTAACACAATCTTAAAACCAGTCAAATACAAAAACCTCTTTTGTAAAATATTCTTCTATCTAAATTTCTTCAAACATTGCAAGTACAACTCTTCCATCAACACTTTGCTCTCTCAAACATTTCATTATTTTTCACGGACAAGTGTTGAGGGGGAGAATGTAAATATTTTTCAGTTTCATAAAACCTTGTACTTGCATGTTACCCAAATTGGTTGTATCTTTGTTAATGGTGGATACGTTTCTTGTTTTAAAACTCTCCTCGGACTCAAATTTGTAAAATTTCACTATCTCTAAAGTCGAGGGGGAGTGTCGTCAAGTTTCTTTCCAAACATCACATTTTGCTTAACCAAAATGGAAGTTATGGGCTGTGGTTGAAAATGGTTGAGGTGGAGTGACTATTATTGTCAAAAGTTAAAACTCATTTTATACAAAACACTCCACCTAATTTCATTTCCTCATTTATTTCAAACATTAACTTTTCCAACCACTTCATCCACGCCTAAGATTGATTCTCCAATCCGTGCTTCAAACTTGAATTTTGTAAGTGTTAAACGCTTCATTGAATGATTACAAACATAGGTTTTAAATCTTATTCAAAACAAACGGTTTGATTTTAAACTAGAAGTGATTTTGGGTTCAACGCATAAGCGTATGAACAAGAAATCACTATGGGGTGTTTTTTGATGAAATGGTTTGCATTAAAATGGTTAAAAACAAGTCTAATAATCATTTCCATCAAGATTTTCAACCCAGAAAACGTTTTTGATCATTTTCGTGGTTTAGGGTTTATGCGTGGATTTGGGTACTTTCATGTGTGAGTGTTTTAGGTTAATTAGATGCTTGTGTTAGGTTTGTTACATGTTTAATTAACCAAATGCACCTTTGAATTAAACCCAGAAACATCAAATTTGTGAAATTAGACTTTAGGGTTTATGAACTCGTAGGTTTGGGTATTTTTGATTCATGATTCATTTGATGTTAAAACTTGTTGAAAACATCTCTTCTTGCTTCTAAGACCTCCCAGAAATCATTTGGTGGATTTTCCATGGCTAGATTATTTACACGTAGGCTTTGAATGTTTAGGGTTTATGTTTACGCATAAATTTATTCTACGCATAACTGGAATTGACTTGTGATACCATGTGATGATGAAAGTGATTGAATAACTTGTTAATACGAGTGTTATGATTGATCTATTTTAGGTTTTTACGCATACCAATTCAGAATCAAGGTTAAAATGGACTTTACGCTTAAGGATCACCTTATGCGTAGACATTACGCATAAGAGCAATCTTACGCGTAACTTATACGCATAAGGTTCTACAATGGGACTACGCGTATCCTGTGAAGGATATGCGTAAACTTGGATTTCCACGCATAAGGCTTGCTCTTACGAGTAAACCTTACGCGTAAATCCCTAACCTACTCTTACGCGTAAGCTTTATGCTAAGAGTCCATTCCTACGCGTAAGCTTTCTTACGCCTATGATTGACTCCTACGCATAAGCTTATTCCTACGCGTATGGCTGCCCTGTTTACACATAAGCTTGCAAACCTACGCTTAAGCCAAATTGTAACCAAATTTTTTTGAAATGTTACGCGTACAAACTTATAATAAGTTACTCATAATGACACAAGACTAAAATGTCACTAATAAGCAAAAAAATGGTTAAAATGTTGTGTGAATGAATGAAAATTTGGACTTTATAATTCAAAATTAACATACTCACGTAACTTATCACATCAACTTTGTAATATTGGACAACATGTGACTTTGAACTCGTAACATTCATTAACATAACAAATTCAATAATTGGACAATAAAATCAACTTTTGACTAACATAATGTCTTTCGATATGTTGGTTCTTTTGTCTCAATATCTTTCAGATCACGATATGGACGTCATCATGGAAAATGTTAATGCACCAAATGAGCTCACGATGAATGATATCTTCCCAATTGACTAAAGCAAGAAAACTGGAAAGAACAACCTCAAGGTCGATTTTGAGAATTTCACGTGCTCAGAGTCATCATGAAAGATTGTTGTGGATATCCTCCAAACCCATCCTTACAACAACATGCTCACCAACTCAGCAACTGTACCAAAAATCTACATTCACCAATTTTGGCACACAATGAAAAAGATTGATGGTCAAGATTTTGTCACGGTAACTCTTAATGATAAGGAAGTCACCGTCACGGTAGCAGATCTGCGAACAATTCTTCTTCTGCCTGCTATCCAACCAGCCGACCATGTAGCAATTCCAAGTGAAGAGGCTACATTGAAATTCATGGTCGATCTTGGCTATGATGAAGCCGCTGGAATAATTACCAAGCAATCCACGGTCGATTTAAAGAACATTCCTCAACCGTGGAGGACTTTGTACATCATGATTGCCAATTCTGTTTCTGGAAGAGACAGCGGTCATGAGCATCCTAAACTCATGCACCTTCAAATCTTCTCGGGCATGGTCAACAAGATGTACATCGACTACGCAAGTCTGATATGGGAAGACATGATGTCCCATCTCAAGAAGCCCAGGACAAAAGTTCCTTTTATCAGATACACCAAGTTGTTGATCCAAAATATTCTCGGGAAACATCGGGACATTCCCTTGAGAATTAATGACCCCAAGAACCACCATGCGTTGTATGAGCCCACACTGAACACTGTCAGATTCAAAGACTCATCAACAAAGAAGCAAGGTGCAATGTTATTGGACTGCCTTCTCACTGATGACATCAAATGTCTTCCATCGTATCGTCGATACCAAGAAGCTGTGAACAAAGGCAAAGTCGGTTTTATGGATGAAAAGACTTCTGCCACTCCTACCAGGAAGACACGAAGGTCTGGCAGTGCTGGAAGCATTGAAAGCACTGGGAGCGCTCACAAGTATCCCAAAAGGACCCCTTCTCGCAAGAAAAGAGTTCCAACTCAGATCGTCCGTTCTCAAATTAAACCTGAAGATACTCAAGAGGACGTCGATTCTGAAGATACTGAGTCTGAAGAGGTGGTTCGCTATTCCGAAACTGCTACAGATGAAACAACCTCGCAGAGGTCAGATGACAAACCACTCAGTCCCAAATCAGACAAAGGGAAGACACCAGTTGCTGAGGAAGAAGAAGAAAGTTATGATGATGAAATTGAACCAAAGGATGAAGAGAGAGCTTACCACAAGACTCTTAAAGAGCTGAGGCTACAGCATGCTGCTACTAAATTCAACATTCAACAAACCAGAGGCCCTGGAGATTCCAGTGGTGGTACACTAACCACACCAGTTCTTGATGTGGTTAATCAACCCGATAAGGGAACTGATACCACTACTAAGGAATCAACAGAGCAACAACAACAAGAGTCCGAAATCAAGTTCGACTTTGAAGAAGAGGAACAAGAAAAGAATGAGAAGATAACATATGAAGACGTGGAGGAAGCGGCTAGGGAAAAGGCTGAAGAAGAAGCTCGGGCTAAAGCTGAGGAAGAAAGGATTCGAATTGAGGCTGACAGTTTCATTCTAGACAATCCTGAACCCAACCCTGAAGAGACTTCTAAGCCATCTAAAGACCCAGAGCCATCTCATGACTCATCTTCTTCAGATTCATCATCTCATTCATCACCACCACCATCCAAAGATGCTACCACAAGATATTCATCCAGATCAATCAAGAAACCCACTGACACTTGGGCATCACGTGCCAAAACCAAGATTGTTAAGGCTGTCAGTCAAGCAAGGAAACAAAATGTGGTTAACAAGAAGTTAAATCAGCTAGCTGACAGGGTTAACTTACTTGGTGATTTGATGAACGAGTTCTCGGAGGAAAGAGACCAGATCCAGCAATTCCTCAACCGTGATATTCAGGGTGAAATGGACAAGATAATTAGGGACTACACTCATAAGTTCCTTCTCGACACCATCCCTGGAGTCACAAAAGAAATGTTCGCAAGACAACTCTATCCATATCTGATGTCTTTGGTCAAGCAAACACTTTCAACCACACCAGCGGTGATGCAAATCCGACTAGTTCCACCTCCTGTTGTCAATAGAGCTGATTTGATTTCAAAACTAATTATGCAGATGTCTTCCCGATCTGGAACTTTCACTTATGATGAATCAACACTTTTTGAGGCATTTCTTGCATATCAACTAAAGCAAACTTGTAAGGAAGGAGCTAGTCAAGAAAAGCGACCAAGAGACGATGATGATGCGGACAAGGATTCAGAGCCTAAACGTCAGAAGAAAACAAGCGAATCCTCATCTATGCCACCCCCAAAGACTACCACCACAGAGAGATCATCTCAAAGACCTCCTTCTTCTGATAAACCTCAGGACTCTGAGTCTCCACCACCATCGGAGAAAACTGATGATCATTTCCAATACACCGATGGTGACGATGAAGAGATTCCTGAGCCCCAACAACTACCCTCATCTACAACATCAAGCAAGCAACAAAAGGAATCATCCTCCAAGCCAATGAAGAAAAGATCCACCTCCGTTGTATCATGGTTGGATGAAGATGATACTGAAGAATACGAATGGTTTAGCAAGCTTGTTGATGCCACCCCTCGATTACCGGAAGGCCAAGAACCGGTAGATGGTCGAACTATGGAGCACGTTAAAATCATTCAGGATAAGTTCAAAGTGAAGAAGATGACGAAAGGGGAGTTAGGCCGAATCAAGAACGAAGCATTTCAACTACTAAAGGACAGCTCCGATAGTGCTATTGAAGTCGAATATCATCTAGACAACATCGCACGCGCTATGTCCAACAACATTGATTGGCTAAACCCTGAATCAAACATTGACTTCACAAGACAAGATAAGACTCCATACTACACTGACTGGACCAAGCCACTACCAACCATTGGTCGACCAGATCAACCTAGAATTCCCTACCAATACTTCTTTAACAACGACCTAGAATTTATTCAACACGGTAGCAAAGTCAGCAAGAAGTATGCTACGTCACTTACCTTTAACATCCCAGCATCAGTCTTCTCCAACAATGTTGCAATAGAAGAAGAAGCCACAAGAATGTTTGTTGATAATGTGGTGAATTATGATCTCGATGCACAATATGGCATTCATCATTGGCCTGTAAGAAGAAGACTATACTACCGAAGCTTCCAAGTTCAGAAATCAAACAAAGAGGTGTTCAGTGACAAACGGATCGTTGCTATCATGAATGTCAGTCTGGCTACAAAGTGGGATTACTCATTCCTCGATGAGATCAAAGTCAAACGCCAAGACGAGCAAGAATATGATTTTACTGAAGCTGACTTTTCGAGATTGTCGCTCAACGACATCGAAGACATGTATCTGGCTAAGGCACAAGGTCGAATGAGACAATTCTCCACCAACATCCAGCTCCAGTATATCACTGCATTGTTGATATTCATCAGAAGCAAAGTGATCCAGGAACGTGTTGAATATCTTCAACTTGTTGTGGAATCATACCAGTAACAAGTCAATCTCACTAAACCGTTGCTACACTTTCCCGATATCAACCAACTCTCTCAGTACACCATTGTGAAGAAACCAAAGTTTAGAGTTGTTTACCGCAGTGAACTTCACCACAACTGTCTCATGGCGTGCAACGAGCTTCACAAGTTTTGTGATCATACTCTGAAGAAGGTTCGTGATGGGTTAGCGTATCGGTTGAAGAAGATTCACGAAGGTATTGGGTCGAAGAAGCGGTGGAATTCTGGAGAAAATAGGGATGTTAAGAAGATTATCACAAGGATAGATGAAAGGTTTTTTCATCGTGATCAGATGCGGAATTTGGAGAGCTTTGAGGGTGGACGACATATGTAAAACCCTAAAATCGTTAAACTATGAAATGACCATTATGCCCTCAAAGCGATGAATATGTAAAATTATCTAACTCGACAAATACTCGTAATAATAAAACTACATTGAACAATTTAACTTTAATTTCCCCATTTAACTTACAAATAAAAGTATCATAATTAAAAAGGAAAATACATTAAATTAATTGCAAAATAGAGTAAATGTCTTAATGTGTATTAAGAAGAAAAATAAAATATTTGAGTGTACAAATTGGTACCCAAATTTCGGCCAAGAGACACCATTTCACACGCCTAAATGATATCCCAAATCATTACCAAATATATGTGATACTTATCCTTTTTTTTAATCCCAACCTTTTAGCTTAAATATATCACAAGAAAAACCCTAGTCTTCCTCTACAATACTATACGTCAAACTTAAAAATCCTCCCTCCCTCTCTATTTTTCTGTCGACCAATGCAGCCAAGCTGCTGTTGTCGAGGCACTCCGGGACCAAGTAGGCGTCAGATTTGATTTTTCCGTCCATTGATTCTTCCCTTGTATCACGTCTAAAGTTAACCCTCATGCTCGCCTATTCTTCATGCATTTTTCAGTTCTTGTCGTGGGTTTTCCAGCCCCTTTACACGTATATTTTGACTCCTAAAGATCATGTTGTAACACGTATTAAACCTAAGTCTAAAAACCTGATTAAGAGCCATGATTCATGTCGATTTGAGCCGTGTAAAATCTGATGTTGGTTGTCTTCTAGTCGTGTACTATTGAACCCCTACGCATGCCATATAAAAACCTAAAACATGTCCATTTAATGTTAACATAAAGCTATGAGTTACTTGGTATTCAACACATAAAGGTCATGACCTAAAACCTTAATATGCATGTCGATAAGTAATATTGATCTGGTCCTTGTTTCTTTTCAAATCTGGTCGTGGGGCTTGATACCCTTTCGTGCACTATATATATCTCTAAACTATGTCTAATATATGTTATATTAGGGGGGGTTTGTAACCTGAAATAATGGGGCTGTAAAAATGTGATTATAACCTATGTTTGACGTCTTAAAGACCTTGATAAACCTGCATTTTGGGGCCTCTAAAATCTGGTCATGTATGCTTAATCTGGTCATGTGTTTAACGCTCTAAAAACGTGTCATATGGAACCTAAAACGTACTAGATAAAGGATGAACCTAAGGCTATTAAAATGAGTTATGTAAACGCTTAATAATCAGTTTCTTAACCTTAATTAAGTGACATTATACACGTATAAAACTGGTCCTACAATACGATAAGTAAAACACTTAATATGTCTTGGTTTTGAGTCCTTAAAATGCGTACAAACGGGGTCTTATACTTGTTATATGTATACTTGTACGAAATACGTAGGATTATTATGTCATGTATAATTATTGAGAATTAAGACCTAATTTACAAATATATTGACTAGAGGGGTTAAATGAGTAAAAAGAGATAAGTAGTATATTTACATATTAGACCCTACACTTTAGGATAATTACGTATTAAACCCTAAACTTGTGTAAATCGGCTTAAATGACATTTAAACTACATAAAACACTTATTTATCGTAATGTGTCTCTAAATGCGTCATAATTAACTAAACTTTCTAATTATGGAAACCTGCCAAAAATAGAAAGTTGCCTAAAACGGAAAGACGCTTATAAAACATAAGGACTTAATCCGAAAGAAATACTTGAACCTCGTCTGATAAATATATGTACTTTCACTTCTGTAGATCCCTCAAGGAAGGAGTGATCCCTTCGTTGTCTCTACTTTCGTCTGTTTGTTTTTGCTTGCTTGAATAAGGTACAAATATTCTGACTTTGTCTCCTAAGGTTTCTCATGATTCGTTTACATGTTTCGATATTAGCTTTGAACCGTTATATTTTGCTCTGAGCCTTCTTATTAGGGCTTCCCATAACTTTGCTATGCTCCCTTTGATTGAATCTCCTATGTGAACTGTTTGATATGAACCTCTGATATGAACCTATGATATGGACTTTTATATGAACCTTTGACTTTGAACCTTTGATATGAATCCTTATGATATGACCTTGCTTTGACCTGTCAGTTTGAGACCCGAGCCATTAACTAGGCATGGGGGTTCCATGTCCGTGTCATTGATGCACCAATGGCATGACTCTAGTGTGTACGAGTGATGTTACACACCGTCCCTTTCTGTTATCTGATTATGAGCTCGATATATATTGCATGGCTACTATTTGTCTGCAGGGGCGTATGGATGCAGCCTAGATTTGTTCTGTTATCAGATATGTTATGATTTTTCTGGTGAATGATGTCGTGTGCAATACGCGTCTTCACATTCTGGGAGCTGATCACTCCATGGTTACTATTGGTTCCTACTGGCTACTATGATATGATATGGTTTGTTTTGTTGGCTCGTGGTGGATTACTAACCTTTCCTTTTACCCTACTCTATACCTTTGATATACCATATATATTGACTGACTTTCCTTACTTTGTTCTCTGTTCAGTTTTATTATTATTGTATCGTTATATCTGTTCACTGGGCTTTTTAAGCTCAGCCGCATTTCTTTTCCTGCGGCAGGTACATAAGCTAGGAGCTGGGGATTGTTTGGGGTTGAGAGATGAGCTGATATAGAGACCATGCCTAGTCATCTTAGACTTCATTTGATTTTGTTTCAATATTATTAGACTTGGTTATTATGTTTCTATTTTGGAGTTTTTCTTTTGTATTTATGTATTGTTTAAGTCATGTTGACTTGAATTCTTTTGATGTTATTATAAGGTTTCCGCTTGTATGGTTGATATGTATTGTTCTGATTTGGCACCATAAGTGAGATACTTTTACCCTTGTCGGGTTGGGGTGTTACAATTATAGTATCAGAGCCTAGGTTTACGACTCGTAGTCAGGACCTGTGACATATGGACCCTAAGCTTTGACCCTTAGAGTCTAGGTTTGACTGGTGAGGTTTTGGGTAGATTCTAGGTTCCATTATCGTCAATTCCGTTCATGCTCTTCATCTTAATTTTCCTGGTCTTTGCTAATCGTTTGATAATCGTTCAGATGGTGAATACCCGAAGAAACGGCGAGGATAACGGGAATGGTAATCCCAACTTTGAAGCTTTGATTTCTCGTGCTCTGGCTGCTCTATGCCCGAGATTGTCGCTACTATCACTAACAACATCCGTAATGGTGATGGCTCCTCCGGCGGAGGTGGTGGTGGAGGTGCCAACCCACCTACACCCATGCAGTCTGGATTGAGCGCTTTAACAAACTCAAACCAATCTCTTTTCACTCAGCGACTTCACCTAATGAGGCAGAAGATTGGATTACACACTTGGAGAAGTTGTTCGGTGTGTTGGGTTGTGGGGATGAAGTTAAAACCCGACTTGCTACTTTCAAACTTGAGGGAGATGCCCTCAATTGGTGGAAAGCATACCTCTTGTCTAAAGAGGAAAATTTTCTGGATACTTGCACCTGGAATACTTTTCGGGAGATTTTCTACAAACAGTACTTCCCAGAGTTAGAGCAACAACGGTATGAGAGGGACTATAACAACGTATACCAGTTGGATAGAGAGACCTCCCACGAGTACATGCAGAGATTCATGAGGTTAGCTGGTTTTGTGGGGGCTTTTGCAAGGGATGCACGAAGGCAAACTCGACATTTTAAATGGGGCTTGAAAAGGTGGGTTTTGGACAGGTTGATTAATACGAGTATGCTGAGGTGGTTCAGGTTGCGGACGCTGCTCGTAATATTGAGTTGCTCCGTGTGGACCAAGGTTTCAACAAAAGGGCAGGGACGATGATAAGGTTTATCCTCGAGGTCGACATGACCAGGGACATGATTCCAGGGGTCATCAGGACCACAGTTCAGATCAAAAAGGTCGTCAAGACTGAGTGCAGGGTTCCAGGGGTCGACAGGACCGTGATTACGACTCGAGACGCCAGGACACTCGAGTGCAGGGTCAACAGAGGTATGATAGGTCAGGGGACAATCGTCAGGGTCATGATAATGGAGGTCAACGTCAGTTTCAGGATCACTCTTCTCGTGGTACTCAGGATGACCGTTCTGCAGGTTCTTCATCTTATAGGAGGCCTTCTGAGATTTTT
This sequence comes from Chrysanthemum seticuspe, assembly GCA_019973895.1. Lineage (NCBI taxonomy): Eukaryota > Viridiplantae > Streptophyta > Magnoliopsida > Asterales > Asteraceae > Chrysanthemum > Chrysanthemum seticuspe. The sequence goes on from BPTQ01000007.1 coordinate 52,847,493, forward strand.
CCTCCTCTTCCTCTCTGCAAAACTTGTGGAAAGCCCCATCCGGGCGAGTGTTACAAGGCTTCTGGAGCATGTTACCGATGCGGGTCCATGGGGCATAAGGTGTTGGACTGCCCAAAGAAGAGAGCTAATGGGGGTGAAGAAAGGCCAGCTCGTCAGTAGTTTCTTTTATTTCTTTTATTTCTTTTCTTTGATACTAATGTTGGCGTTTAATTCCTTTGATACATTGGTGTGACCTTTCGTTGAATAAGATTCCTTGAATAAATTATGTTCTCTTTTGAATGATCTGCGTTCTGTATGAATTCTGTATTGGATGATTGTTTTAACTGTGAAAGACCTGATGCTATTTCCGACGTGTCTCAGTTCGATGGTACTTGCTATGTTCCGTTACGTTCCCTATATGTTCTGCTTCTCTGATTCCGAATTCATTAGTGATGATTGTTTTGGACCAAACCTAAGATGTAGAATGGACCGTTAGGTGGTTGATAGGATGATTTTCACGACTTGAGGTAAAGTATGGTTATCATACAACGTACAATCATTGTGACCATAGGATTGTCTCGAGGAGTGCCTTAGAAGCTTAGAAGTTTGCACCTGATTTAGATTGACTGAGTTTAGCAGGACCTTAGGATCATTCTGCCTATACGTTTAATCTACCTTCATCGTTATGATATTTGTTAAGTTTAATTCTCGGCACGCGTTCTCCTTTGTAAAGTCCTACCGTTTGATTTCTGTTACCCTCAGTTGTGTAATCTGGTATATCTTCGTTTGCTTCTTTCGTTTCCTTTCAATTTTCGAGGACGAAATTTTTTTTAGAGAGGAAGAGTTGTAAAACCTTAAAATCGTTAAACTATGAAATGACCATTATGCCCTCAAAGCGATGAATATGTAAAATTATCTAACTCGACAAATACTCGTAATAATAAAACTACATTGAACAATTTAACTTTAATTTCCCCATTTAACTTACAAATAAAAGTATCATAATTAAAAAGGAAAATACATCAAATTAATTACAAAATAGAGTAAATGTATTAATGTGTATTAAGAAGAAAAATAAAATATTTGAGTGTACAAATTGGTACCAAAATTTCGGCCAAGAGACACCCTTTCACACGCCTAAATGATATCCCAAATCATTACCAAATATATGTGATACTTATCTCTTTTTTTAATCCCAACCTTTTAGCTTAAATATATCACAAGAAAAACCCTAGTCTTCCTCTACAATACTATATGGCAAACTTAAAAATCCTCCCTCCCTCTCTATTTTTCTGTCGACCATTGCAGCCAAGCTGCTGTTGTCGAGGCACTCCAATGATTCTTCCCTTGTATCACGTCTAAAGGTAACCCTCATGTTCGCCTATTCTTCATGCATTTTTCAGTTCTGGTCGTGGGTTTTCCAGCCCCTTTACACGTATATTTTGACTCCTAAAGATCATGTTGTAACACGTATTAAACCTAAGTCTAAAAACCTAATTAAGAGCCATGATTCATGTCGATTTGAGCCTTGTAAAATCTGATGTTGGTTGTCTTCTGGTCGTGTACTATTGAACCCCTACGCATGCCATATAAAAACCTAAAACATGTCCATTTAATGTTAACATAAAGCTATGAGTTACTTGGTATTTAACACATAAAGGTCATGACCTAAAACCTTAATATGCATGTCGATAAGTAATATTAATCTGGTCCTTGTTTCTTTTCAAATCTGGTCGTGGGGCTTGATACCCTTTCGTGCACTATATATATCTCTAAACTATGTCTAATATATGTTATATCGGGGGGGTTTGTAACCTGAAATAATGGGGCTGTAAAAACGTGATTATAACCTATGTTTGACGTCTTAAAGACCTTGATAAACCTGCGTTTTGGGGCCTCTAAAATCTGGTCATGTATGCTTAATCTGGTCATGTGTTTAACGCTCTAAAAACGTGTCATATGGAACCTAAAACGTACTAGATAAAGGGTGAACCTAAGGCTATTAAAATGAGTTATGTAAACGCTTAATAATCAGTTTCTTAACCTTAATTAAGTGACATTATACACGTATAAAACTGGTCCTACAATACGATAAGTAAAACACTTAATATTTCTTGGTTTTGAGTCCTTAAAACGCGTACAAACGGGGTCTTATACTTGTTATATGTATACTTGTACGAAATACGTAGGATTATTATGTCATGTATAATTATTGAGAATTAAGACCTAATTTACAAATATATTGACTAGAGGGGTTAAATGAGTAAAAAGAGATAAGTAGTATATTTACATATTAGACCCTACACTTTAGGATAATTACGTATTAAACCCTAAACTTGTGTAAATCGGCTTAAATGACCTTTAAACTACATAAAACACTTATTTATCGTAATGTGTCTCTAAATGCGTCATAATTAACTAAACTTTCTAATTATGGAAACCTGCCAAAAATAGAAAGTTGCCTAAAACGGAAAGACGCTTATAAAACATAAGGACTTAATCCGAAAGAAATACTTGAACCTCATCTGATAAATATATGTACTTTCACTTCTGTAGATCCCTCAAGGAAGGAGTGATCCCTTCGCTGTCTCTACTTTCGTCTGTTTGTTTTTGCTTGCTTGAATAAGGTACAGATATTCTGACCTTGTCTCCTAAGGTTTCTCATGATTCGTTTACATCTTTCGATATTAGCATTGAATCGTTATATTTTTCTTTGAGCCTTCTTATTAGGGCTTCCCTATAACTTTGCTATGCTCCCTTTGATTGAATCTCCTATGTGAACTGTTTGATGTGAACCTCTGATATGAACCTATGATATGGACTTTTATATGAACCTTTGACTTTGAACCTTTGATATGAATCCTTATGATATGACCTTGCTTTGACCTGTCAGTTTGAGACCCGAGCCATTAACTAGGCATGGGGGTTCCATGTCCGTGTCATTGATGCACGAATGGCATGACTCTAGTGAGTACGAGTGATGTTACACACCGCCCCTTTCTGTTATCTGATTATGAGCTCGACATATATTGCATGGCCACTATTTGTCTGCAGGGGCGTATGGATTCATCCTAGATTTGTTCTGTTATCTGATATGTTATGATTTGTCTGGTGAATGATGTCGTGTGCAATACGCGTCTTCACATTCTGGGAGCTGATCACTCCATGGTTACTATTGGTTACTACTGGCTACTATGATATGATATGGTTTGTTTTGTTGGCTCGTGGTGGATTACTGACCTTTCCTTTTACCCTACTCTATACCTTTGATATACCAGATATATTGACTGACTTTCCTTACTTTGTTCTCTGTTCAGTTTTATTATTATTGTATCGTTATATCTGTTCACTGGGTTTTTTAAGCTCAGCCGCATTTCTTTTCTTGCGACAGGTACATAAGCTAGGAGCTGGGGATTGTTTGGGGTTGAGAAATGAGCTGATATAGAGACCATGCCTAGTCATATTAGACTTCATTTGATTTTGTTTCGATATTATTAGACTTGGTTATTATGTTTCTATTTCGGAGTTTTTCTTTTGTATTTATGTATTGTTTAAGTCATGTTGACTTGAATTCTTTTGATGTTATTATAAGGGTTTCGCTTGTATGGTTGATATGTATTGTTCTGATTTGGCACCATAAGTGTGATACTTTTACCCTTGTCGGGTTGGGGTGTTACAACATAGTTTCCCTCTTACGGGTTATCAACGTCAAGAGAGAACTCCCGGTGTTATTGAAGGATTTCCTGTACTCCTTAAAATATTTTCTTTGATTGATATTTGGATGATATGATTTGTATATTGACAATGGCTTGTGTACACATAACAGTGTACAACTCGTACTTATAATGAAAGGACCCTGTGGTACGCATCAATGTCACAATCCTATGAAAGGAGCGAAAGCTTCTTACTTTTGAGTAAAACTAATCAAAACTTTCATTTTTCAAAGTTTTGCTCAAAAGAATAAATATTTCCCCTTATGTTTTCAAAACCTTTGTTCACAAATTGTTCTTCGTGGAATTCTTCCCACAAAACTCGAAATGGTCATATTCGATATCAAAATTTCATCAAAAATAACATTTATATGCCATTTTTAGGGGGAGAAAAATTGTGTGATACAAATATGTTGGAAACTGTGATTGAATTTTCGTGCTAAGACTTAACCCATGAATTGACGAGATCTGAACTGTCACACATCGAAAAGATTTGTCTTCCAAGAATTATCTGAGTAGATTGTACCTCTTCGAGAAGCTCTTGATAGACATGAACTTTGACGGGTTTGACAACCTTTCGAGGTTTGTCCACATCTTCAAGGTAGTTATTAGAGCTAGTTTTCACCTAAAAGCTGACAATGTATCTTTTTAACTATGCAACTTAACCATGTCTCGCGGGGAATTGTCTATCTTGAGTCAGTCAATTCAAAAGTGCAAGCTCTTCTCTCACTGTGCAGATTTCTATCAAAACACTTGAGCACATGTGGAGGGGGAGTATTTCATACAAAACTCTCGAAGTGCTACAAAATGTTTTCACTCATAAACACTTTGAGAAATTTTCGAGAAAATGGTTTATGGCAACATAGGATAGTCATGGAGTTATAAGGTGACTAAGTTTAGGAATAAACGTCCTATGATCCGCCAGAGCCGGAGGGATCTACCCAAGGACACCACCAATAGTTAGAATTTAGAAGTCCTTAGGTATGATTACAAAAAGGAGAAAATGAGAATCGGAGAAAGAAGGAGTTGATGAATTAAAAAGAAAAGTAAAGAAAAGGGTGAAAAGAAATAGCCCTCCAAATTATTCAACTTAGGGCAGACACCGGGTTCAATACATATGCTACTGGTTGTCACTAGATGATACCGGTATTGAAGATTAAATTCGTCATGGACCCAGTGACGCATGCACTAAACCTTCTTAGCCACTCAAGTTTCTCTCAATAGAAGCTTGTTTCATTCTCACAGGGAACCATATGTAAACTATCGGCTCTCTCTTAGAGATTGCTGGTATTGAAGAAGGAGACCTTCTCCCTAGTCTCCACTTAGGAAAACCAAAGCGCACTAATGAGTCTAGAGCCACGAGATTCATCAAAAGATCTCTTAGGAACACTTGACATTTCATCACTTGTCGTTCAACATTAAGGACGCAAGTGATAACATTATCGAGTCCTTCACAGATCTTAGCAATCTGTCGAGAAAATTTATGAGAGGTTCACAATTGTGATCCTCAATGATTGAATGGAAACTCCTGCCAGGGTTAACCTCAAACAACCCTAACAGCAGGTCACTTCGGTAACTCCTTGTGGGTTACGCTTAGTGTTGTCTCAAACGGTCTACAGTCGTGGGGTGATGCTTCGGTGTACCTCAGCGACTCACCTGAACTGTAGGTGTACTTCGGTACATCGTGTTATCCTACTTAAGGGACTCCAGTTCAGGAACTGCCTTTGTTAGAATTAGAGATGTGTTTTCACAATATGTTGTTAACACGCTCGAAGTTCAAACTTGTAAGTGCTGGAAATCCCGCTAAGGAGATTCCTTTCAAGAATCGAGTCCTGAAAATGTGGGTCATTACTTGAAATTGTTCAATGTAATGCCAACTGTACCTAATGGGATTAGGACGGCTGATTCGCCCGACCAAGGTGAATGGAATCAAGACATTCATCAGAAGAACAATCGTAGTGGTCAATTCTCTAAGAAACGACCACAATGATCGATTAATGTTTATCACTAATCCACTCTTATGTTTTCTTCTTATGGATGCTCCTGGGAGATGATCGTACTGATTCTCCACATGCTCATACCAACAACAACATAATTTGAAGTTCTCTCGAAAACACAAAGGTCAGAATGATTCTTCTTCAAAGCCAAAGAATCTACAAAGTATAAAGACTAAGAGAACTACATCAAAACTGAAATCCAACGTCAAAGAACGTGTGAGCATGTTGGAGAAGGACGTGGAGACACCTGAGCAACGAAGCGGACCTGATGCAGATAACCACAACATTACATCACCATATCCACACCAGAACAAAGAACAAAGAACTATGATATTGAAGACGTCAAAGCTGAAAACTTCAAAGAAAAACAAGATCCTCACACTGGGGAGATTGTTAGGATGAAGGCACTTCTTCTCACAAGAAAGAAGAATGTCAGAAGACGTCAAAGCAACTGCTATTACATCAACACCAACAACTTTTCAAGATTGCTGGAGTCACTTTTGAATTACCAACACTTAGGGGGAGATTGTTGGAATCACTCCTAACTTGTATTTCAAGTGTTAGTAATCAATATCTAATAGATTGCTTAATTTGGCTTTTATGTTAGTTATAAATGGCAAGGCTTATGTAGAAAGCCCATAGGCCTTGGCCCAAGCCCAATAAGTAAGGAAGGGACTACACATGTTGTCTTAGTTCCCTTCCCTATATAAACTCATGTAAACCTTCCTTGTAAGGTTGGTTGTTCATTTGCACTATTAATCATACGCATAAGCTTTCCTTATTCATACGAGTATTTTGTGTGTGTTTGTTCAACCAATCTATCTTCATCTTATTTCTCACATATTGATGCTTGTATTATATTATGGTGACCTAACAAGTTCAGTCCGGTCCGGTCCGGTTTCTCAGTTCAGTCTGGTCCGGTCCACGATCCGATACGCTCACCCCTAAGTTAAACAGATAAATTCTAGAAAACTCGTTTTGAATCAACTCAACAAAACTGTCTAAACAAAAGAATCATACAATTCACCTATCAAGTACAAAATACCAGTCACCTTTTAAATTTCCAAAACAAGACAAAAAAAACAGAAAACCAACTTGAATATCTCAACTAATCAAACCTAGCGCGTGTAGAACACTCACATCATTCCGCAAGTACCATTCCAAAAAAACAATACTTCCCACGTCAGCACGACAGTTATATCCAGATAATAAACCCCCTCATCCATCCCATAAACTCACACACACACACACACTAATCACACCTTCATTTTCACACACTTAATCCAAATGGGAGCCAATTCATCACTTCTAACACCAACACAAAACGAGTCATCATCAAAGCTAAAACTAGGTGACATACCAGAATCATGTGTGGCTTTGGTCTTGTCATATCTAGACCCGTTAGAGATATGTAAGTTGGCTAGGTTGAACCGGGCTTTTAGAGCTGCTTCTTCTGCTGATTTTATATGGGATGATAAGCTGCCTTGTAATTACAAGGATTTGGTTCTTGGGTATGAGGTTGTGAAGTCTGCAGATGATTTGGCGGGAAAATGTGAGATTTATAAGAGGTTGGCTAGGCCTGTCAAGTTTGATCATGGGAATAAGGTTTGTGTTTTCTATAAAGAAAAGTTTTGTTTTGACTTTTGAAAAGTCAAATTTGGGTAAATTTGTGTGGTTTTGATGAGTTTGTTTTAGGGGGTGTTTTTTTAAGATTCTCTTTTTTTTTTTTTTTTTTGTGGGGGGGGGGGGGGGGAGGGGCTTTTGAGTTTATGTGATTTTTCTGGAAGCAGTCTCTCTATGGTCGGGTTTATCCGGGTAGCAGGGGTAAGATCTGTCTATATTTCACCTTTCTCCGGCGGGATTGGGTTTGTTGTTGTTGTTATTTGATAAGCTTAAATTTTCCGGCTTATTTCGAGACTTATGCCCTTATATAAGCTTACTATATCATAATAAGTTAAGCACATAAGTCATAAGCCAGAAAATTTGAGCTTATGAAACATAAGCCGAAATCACATACGGTCGTAAGCCGGAAAATAAGCTTAAAAAACACCCCTGTTAATTTGATGTAATTTGGATGGAGGGTAGTTAATTATGTTTGGTTTTGACAATGAGAAAGTCAAAGTTGAGTAATTTGGGGTTTTTGTTGTTATTGCAGGAATTTTGGGTGGATAAGAGGACAGGTGGTGTTTGTTTGTCGATTGGTTCGAAGGCATTGACGATTACCGGAATTGATGATAGGAGATATTGGAATTATATTCCGACTGATGAATCAAGGTGAATCTTGTTTAGGTTTTAAATTGTGCATTAGGATTTGTATTAGAAATAATTGTTTGAGTTAGATTAAGGAAATGTTAATAAGTTACACTTATTTCACTAACTAATAGCTATGATTAGCATTCGACTCATGGATTTTAAGTTGTTAACTATGTGTTTTCGTAAGTAACAGTTAATTGTTTGCCGTTTCCTACTTTCCCATGCAATTAAAAAAATGTAAACTTAGCCACTTTTCAAAGTTAAATTTGATAAAGATCCATATTTAGAAGAAAAACAAAATAACCGTAAGGTTATTGTTAACTATAAGCCCACTTTTTGCTAACATTGTTACTTTGTTAGTACGTGTTTCTAACTTTTCTTCTTTTGAACAGATTTCATACAATTGCATACCTTCAACAAATTTGGTGGCTTGAAGTAGAAGGAGACATTGACTTTCAGTTTCCAGCTGGGACGTACTCCTTGTTGTTCAAGCTTCGGCTTGGGAGGTTTACACGAAGACCAGGCCGACGGTTGTCTAATCAGGAAGGTGTCCATGGTTGGGACATAAAACCAGTCCAATTTCAGCTTAAAACACCTGATGGTCAACAGGCAGTTTCAAAGTGTTTCTTGGAGAACACGGGGAGCTGGGAGTACCACCACGTTGGAGATTTTGTGGTTGATGATTCAAATGATTCGACAAAGATAAAGTTTTCTTTGGCACAAATTGATTGCACGCATACGAAAGGTGGTCTTTCTGTTGACTCGGTTCTTATTTGTCCTAGTAACTTGGTTAAAGATTTTAGAGCTTTATTATAGCGACAATGTTCTGTTACATTACACATTTTTGTGTGTGTTTAGACCTAGTGTAAATATGTAGTTCTTAGAGCAAGTATGCCACAGTGTTGTGTATTTGATGTGCTGAACATTGTACAATACTCAAAGTTTTGACAGATTCAATTTTGATATCAGTATTTGTGAGCAAAATATCCCATTTGTTTCTTGAACGAAAGCAAAATATCTACTGATATGGGTTGTTTTGGGTACATGTTTGTTTTTTTTTATTTGTCATTACTTTACTAAGGATATTCTTGTGATGCCAACCAACGATTTTTTGCGGATACAAGGTTTTCACAAGGCATCTGTTTGATGATTAACAGCCGATCATAATAATTATTTTATTTCATGCTGTTTCTAGAGACCATTACAAGAATTTGAGTGTTATCATTAACAGTTCTGAAAAACATCTTGTTATTTGTTTGAATGTTTTCTTTTAAGGGATGAAAAAAACAAACTATAAGAATGTGGAATTTTACAAACCCTCATATTGTTTAGTACTTATATAACTGCTAAATTTTCTCTAATCTTTCTATTTCATGCAGTTATATACTATGCTACTTTTGTTATTGCCAGCTGAAGTCAGCAAAAGGTGGGTTTCTGTAGACTTGGTTCTTATATGTACTAGTAACTTGGTTAAAGATTTTAAAGCTTTATAAAAGCGACAAGCTTCTGTTTTAAAACAAGTTTTCTTCGTGTGATTAGATATTTGTGTAAAATAAGTACATAGTTCCTATTTCCTAGAGCAAGTATGCAACAGTGTGTGTATTTGATGTTCTGAAACACTACAATACTTAAATGCTGACAAGTATGATTCTGACTATATTATCCGTGAACAAAATATTCACTGAAATGGGTCGCTTTGGATACATGTGCGTTTTCATTTGTCATAACAAGACTATGGATCTTCTTGTGATACTAACCAATGATTTTATCGATAGAAGGTTTCTTACGTGACTTATTTTGATTATCAACAGCTGAAGATAAATAGTCATTTCATGTCGTGTTTAGGGGATCGTTACAAGAACAGTTCAGACTTTTTGTCTTAAAAATCCTGGAGGCTTACAAAACCCTCATCACACCCCCAAGCTGATTGTTTAGCTACAAATTCTCTATTGCAAACCTGGGTCAGCAATATATGTTTTACAATCAGATTATAATGTACCAATGTCATAGGATTATAGGATATACTGAACGATCAGAATTTCGAAAACAAATGTCTGTTTAAGTTAAAGCAAAATAACTATTTCACCAATGCCAGAAGTCTTTTTAGTTTGCTCACCTTTCTACAGCTAATAATCGTATTCTAATTGTTGGACGTCATAGTAAACACCTCAAGTATGTTCATCCAAACGCCCCCGCCATCCAGGTGTAAAAGGCAGGCGCAAAATGCAATACGAGTATCACTTTTTAGACAATATTTCCAAATCTTAGAAGCAAGTCATACACAGTTTACTAATACGACAAACGCACGACATACATTATTGCAAATGTTGACTGCAAATAAAAAATCATACAAGAACATCGTTTTGTAACTGCAATATATTCGAATAGTTATTTTAATGACTTTAACAGCTAGATTGGGCAGGGATCTCCATCATCTTCTTCAAGGTGTTTTCGACTTGGGTTGTGATGGAAGTAACTGTGAAAACCAGCAGGTAGTTATATCCATAGTTGTCAAATTACAAATCAAATAAGATATTAGCAATTTCTTAATCTATCAATTGAATAAAAAACACGTTGAAAACACAACCAAATTGAATAATACTAATTTCCTGATCTGTTTACCAAATAAAAAAGATAATTGAAAACACAACCAAATCAGGATTTTTATAGAACTAATCACAGAGAAAAGAATTGCAAGTGGAGAGCTTTCTTCGTGATTATAGTAAATGAAATTTGCTTAGGACCAAAACCATTCATAGAATGGTACCGTATACAGATGTATCACTGTTATTTTACTGTGTTTATAACACAAATGCAAACAAAGGGTCTATGCACAAGGCAATGAACGGACCTGATAACAGGATATGAGTGAGGTGGCAAATCCAAATGCTCCTGTCACACGAGGAGTGATCTTTTTGGGAGCCAGTTGAAGTAGCCCAGCAGCAACCACGATATCCATGGCTGCTTTGATCAAGGCCAATGACCTCTCGTTTGATGCTTTGATTTTAGCACGATATTGTTCATTCTGTAATTGAGCAAGGTAAAGCAAAAACACCCGATAAAGTATTGTAGAAATAAAGTACAAACACATACAAGAAAGGTTGCACTACACAAACCTTGTATTTATCAGTACCCTTGAGTTCCTTGTCCAATTTCTTGATTGATTTTGAGACCCGTCCAATCTCTCCAATCTGAATAAACACATAATGCAATCATCAAAAGACAATAAAGGGCTTACCCTAAATTTGAGCACAAGTATTAGCTACGTACCTCGACTAAAGTAGTACACACTGAAGAGCCCATCCAACAGAAAAGAGAGATCCTGCCAATTATTTCTGCACGCTCTTTGTTCTAACAAAACCAATAACATTATATGAGTCCAAAATGACATTCAATTATTTTATGCAAGTTTCCATTTTGTTGGTCTCGTCTTCATTTATTTGTATGCAAAAATGGTACTAAAAGAATTGAAGCTTAACCTTGTAAATGCCTGATCTGTGTAGCCAAACAATTTGGTCGAGGAACAAGAAAGTCGACAATAATGCATTTTTCGACTGAAACAAAACATTATGATCAGAAATATGTGAAAGAGAAAACTCGAGAAAAACTAAAGTAATGAGAAAAGTATACATACCTTCCCCAGCAGAACAATTGGAAGCGGAGTTCCTGGAGCTGTTGGACTGATGAGAGCATGCAAATCGTTGACAAACTGTTGACACGATTCAGGGATGAAATCAAGTTCAATATTTCTAGCTTGAATCTTATGCAGAAAATTCAAGTATTTCTACATTAACTATACCTTAAAAAGACGGAAAACTTTCCTAGCCAAGCTAGTTGCTTTGTCAACGTTTTGCGCCGTGCCTGCCTCACCATTACTCAAGAATTTCGACCCGTATTGAATTGCTCTGCATATCTTGTCCCTGGCTTCAGCTTTGTTCAGATAAAGAACAACCAGACCAAGTTCTGTCCTAGCAACGTCGAGTGTACTCATTTTTTTAATATTTTACTGTACCTAGAAAGCAGAGATGACAAACTAACTGTATCAGGGATACAAACTCAATAACAAATGACATGAATATCGTCCATGCAAAATTCACCAAACTAGATATTCTAAGTTTATGCAAAATGATGTTGATCCAGATGTTCAATAATATTAAAAGCTTTTTCATGCATATCATATGTTATGTCATTCATTTCTCTTCACGCCATGCAATGCAACCAATAAAATGAATATCATATGGGAGTAGATGATGGCTAAAAGTAATAGCCATCTAGTTGATTAAAGAAATTAACGCGACAGAACATATATCCCTGTCAAAAGACTAGAAACTTGTTCTTTGATGCTAACAAATGCACGCTGTCAGAAAGTTAAAATAAAGGATTGAAACACAAGAACATCACTCAACCCCAATCCTATACAACTTAAACAGCTCAATTTATTATCAGAAACAGCAGTAAACAGCCTGAACGCGGACAGAAGATATACCCATGCATTTTAATCAATACATAAGCAATCAAACAGCAACCACCATCCCATGAAACTAAAATAGCATGAATCAACCAAAGTCCAAAGCTTACAAGACATACACCAGCTTCTTCACATGTAAATTTCGTGTTATCGTTAGCCATCCAAACAACAGTTTTCTCAATAACCATGTGTCCAAGGGCGGACCAAGGGAATTCCACATGGATTTTACAGCGTAGTGTAAAGTTTTGTCAAAAACCTTGATTTCTCCTAAATGAACCTGGTGTCTTGTTTAGTTTGTCTATTGTAAAAAAAAAAAAATCGTGATCCTGGTCTATAGCCCTAACTCCGCCCCTGATGATGTGTCATAACCTACTATAGCACCAGTAAACAGTTTATAACCAGTTATGAAGCTAAACCTACCTATTCGCCCAATATTACCATCACAAATCAGAAATAACAATGATTTTAATTTTGGTCCACAAGTAATATTTATTCAATGTATAATCAACCTCTAATAAGGGGGTGTTTGTTTAAGCTTATACGTCGCCTTATGAGCGTATTTGATTTCGGCTTATATTTCATAAGCCCTACTTTTTTTTGGCTTATTTTGAGACTTATGGGCTTATATGAGTTTATCATATCATAATAAACTTCTGGAAAATTATATAAGCCGAAACACAAATAAGCTTATAAGCCACATATAATAAGCTTTAAAAAACACCCCCTAAAACTACTAAGAGTTTGAATTTCACAGATTCATAATCATCTGTACTTTGAACACAGTTTATCCAATAATCAAAACAAAAAGCATGATGAATAAAGGTCAACAGATCCTAATTAAACCTCAACTAACCTTACTTAACATATATCTAATTACTGAATCAAACAAAAAGTAAAAAACACAAACAAATTCACTAAATTAAATAACAAGTCAAAAGAGTGTGATTATACCTGAATGTTTAGAGATTGAGAGCAGAGGTCCAAAAGTTTGGGCACTTTATAGAAACACACACTAACTTAGTGTGTGAGAGAGAAAGTGAAATATAAATAAACCGATTATTGTATAGGCGACTGTGCCAAGCCGTCTATCCTTTCTTTGTTCCTTGTATATCACAAAAATAATTTTTAATAATTGAAAGAAATCATTCACTTTTTTTCTTTGTTTTCTAAAAATAAGGTGATGTGATAAGGTTATTATTATTATGTTTGGTCCTCTATTTTTTGCAACTTAATATTATCCGAATTACTACAAACCAAGCTAGCCTCATTTTAAGAATGCATAAATTCTTAAACTTTTTTATTAACAACGATTTCTTCTTATAAGAGCATTAGGTATCCTCGTGCCGTCTTGTTAATGTCGTGGAAAAAAGTATTGCCACATCAGCACCTTTTTTTATAACACCATAATTCACCTCAACACCAAAAACCCTCTTCCTCCTATAACACCAATTGTTGATACCGCCGTGCACCTTTGAACCCCACACACACATATATGTATATATGTATATGTATATATATAATCAACACATTTAATCAAAATTAAAATTTTCATTAATAAAAAATAGGTACATTAGTCTTTTTGTCATTACGGAGCCGAAATATAACCGTAGTAAAAAAAATCAAAAAACTCAACATGACACATTTGTAAACCAACAATTCAACGCATATCCAAAAACCTTAAGCTAACTTTCGGATAGCCAATACCAATTTACCACCTAAATCTTTTAACATAAATTGAATAAGCCCGCATTAGCCCATTTAACCAATATTCATATGTTGTCCAAATAACACTAATCTTAAAATTAGAATATAAGTAGTACTTTTACCCTAATTTTTTTTCATTCATTCCCTACCATACATAGCCACATAAACTTTTCATTTCACCTCAATCTTATCTCAAATGAATCTCACAATATTCCTTTAGTAATTTCGAATGAAATTTCGTCGCACTTCCTGTAAACAAATCTAATCATTTTGTTTCTTTCATTTCATACGAATAACACAAACCAAATGCATATCATACACTCGAATCACAACAACCCCGATTTGAAACACAAACTATATGTTCAAAAGTGAAAAAAAGGAAAACGCGAAAAAAATAATGGGAAAACGTGACCCAAGGTACCTTCCTCGCGTTTTCCGGTGGCGTTTTCCGAGACCATCTCGGTTGGTCATGAAGGCTCAGCACTCGAACACGCGAGGGTCGATATCGTTCTTGCGCCGTCACGTTGCGTTTTGAGGGAAAACGCAGGGTATCTAGCCCTCTAAGAATATTTTTACTTATCGGGTAAAATGTTTTTACACGTGAATAAATTACTCAAAAAATCAATTAAGTACGTATGATTTGTGAGTGAATCATACATCATTACATCTCAGCTCGTTATATATGTGATGAAGCTAACATAACAGACACTTCTACTTCTAAATAAAAAGAAAACAATTAATCCTATAACTAATTTTTTTAAACCGGTTGAAATACGATCACTTAATATTAAACAATATGAATAGAATTGTAAGTACACAATTATTTCACTAAAAATTAGCTTTGTTTTTTTACGATATGTTACTTTTTTTATATAAAAATGATATTTTCTTTATTAGATGATAAAAATATATAAATAAAAGGTATTTAGAATAAGTATTAAACCTCGTTTAAGGGGTCATTTAAGTATCTACCACCCAATAATACCCACCTAACGAACATGTGCTTCCCAGCAACTATTTATAGGTAGAAAGCATGTGTGGAACCTTAAAAAATAGGAGGGTTTTAAAAGGTAACGGTGGTAAGGCGTCACTAAACCACGACTTTTAGAAATAAACTAAGACATCTGCTTTAGGCGTTGCATGAGATGAGGCATGAAAAAAAGTGAGGCGTGATTTTTTTTTAATTCAACTCCGATAAAAAAATAATAATAATAATAAAATTAAATGAATAAGATTATATGCAATGATAGATTCCTGACTTAATTACTTATATATAATACTACTTGCAAGCTCGATATATATAAAGTATGATATAATATATGAATCTATAAATATTTTCATATTTTGTGTCAATTTAAGTTGCGTATTAAAAAATGCTATAACTTTGTCATAACTTAAGGCGTGAGATTACTTCTTTTGATTTGATTTTGATGAAAAACCGAATTTTCATAGTCTGCTTAGTTGTAGGGATAATTTTTTTTAGCTAAACGCATCATAGTATGTTTATTTTTACTTTTATTTTTGTTTTAGGAAAACACAGTAATTATGTCACACTTGTCTGAGACTCAAATGCATAACTAATTAATTGAGCACTTTCATGGATAGAGTTGAGATCCATGTAGAACTCAAATTTGTCATAGAACCAATTAACCAATCACATTCATCCATTTTTTTATTTTCACATTTTTTTAAAACAACATATCTTGCAAACGGTAAATCTTCAAGCTACAAAAAATACACCATCGTGACGAGAATTAAATTATCTTTCTATAGATATGCATTGTTATATACTTTCGACGAACTTTTTTTTTTTAAAAGTTCGTCCAGAAAAATCACATGTGATTCGTAAAAATAAATCACATATGATTTTAAGAAATCACATGTGATTTTTACAAATCACATGTGATTTTTCTGGACGAAATTTTTTTAAAAAAAAGTTCGTCGAAAGTATATAATAATGCATATCTATAGAAAGATAATTTAATTCTCGTCGAGATAGTATAAATTTTTTGACGTAACGATTAACGGTTTGTGAGATATTTAATTTTGGTCCTTGGACTTATAAATTTGGAATTTTATGTATTATTGGTCCTTGTACTAATCATTTATGGCAGGTTTAGTACTTGTGAGAACTTTGGAAGAGTTGCAAATTCAGTCCCTTAACTTTGTTGGAATTACATGAATGGTCCTTGTACTTAATAAACCAAACGGACCCTAGTATTGTTAATATCCAAATCTAAGCCCAATCCCAGCTGAGCCCAATATCCAAACCCGAAATTTAAACAGATAACTCGCGCCCACTGTTCACCATCCTCAACCTTTCCACCTGTTTCACTCCTTCCCCGACACCTGCTCATCTCCACCTCATCTCCACCTCATCCCCAGCTTATCCACTTCACATACTGTCCCCCTCCACCTACACAAACAACCAAAGCCCATTAATTGAGTTAACCAACTCCATGACTTTTTCCCGCCAAATTACAACTGGACGATTAAGATGCAATGGAAAGCTGGAAAGAGGTGGGATTTGACCAGAGGTCGACAAGAGACTAAAAGAGGCTATAAAGAGATAAAAAGAAGCAGAGGAAAAAGATATGTAGAATAGTTTTTAGTTTTTTATGTCGTAGGTAGTGTAAATTAGTTTTCAGTTCATTTCAAAGCTTTCAAAGATCTTGTAATCATATTTCAGTATAATATAAACCTATTTCCAGTTTTAATTTCAGTTTTTATTCACTAATTCAGTCTATGTAATTTTTATGTCAAAATTCTCAAAGTATGCAAATGTGGTTAATAGTTGTTTTTATTGTTTCTTAAGCTCATTTAAGCTCTTGACAAGACTTATAAGCTGTTAGAAACCTTAAAGTTCCAGTTTTATTCAACAATCCAAAATTTCCTAAAAATACCAAGAAAATAGAAATAAAATAAAAAGAAGTGTTCATGATAATGAAGGCTTGGAGCAGGGTTGCTTATGGATTGCCCTGGGTTAGATGCTTCTTGGGAAGCTTTAGGAAGTGTGCTTGTGCCTCAGTTCTCTGATCTGAACTTGAATTTATCTTGTAAGCTTAATTCTCCATTTTTGCATATTACTGTTTAGGTGATTAATCAGCTTAATCCTTTGTTTGTTGATGTTTATAAGCTTTATTTAAGTAGAGTTAAGCATTTAAACAAGTTAATTACTTATTAGAATCCATACTTACTAAAAACTTTACTTTAGCAGTCAAATTAGCATTATTGTGATTTCTCAGTTTAATGTTGTTAGCATTGTTGTTTAAGGTTTCTTTAGTCTTAGTGTATGATAATAAAAGGTTCTGAATCAATTTCATGGTCTAGATCAGTCATTTGTTTTGAAAATCTTCAAAACAGCCTTGTAAAGGCTTGTTTGGTTTTGCTTGTATCACTGAGTTAAAGGTTATTCTAGTCCTTGTGCTTGTTTGTTTCATGTCTCATAGGGTCTTATAAGTTCTTAGAAACATAGAAACCAGTCATTACTTGTAAAAAAGTCAAAATAGCTTCTTAATTCATTTTGTTAGTTCACTGTTAAGAGTTTGGAATGCTAATTCCATCACATTAGCTTAAAATTTAGTACTCTAGCTTAATCTCACCTTATTACAACTTATTATAACATAATAAGTCTATAGAATCAGTTGTAAGTTCAGTTTAGTCAACTTAGCTAGTTTTTTATAAAAGTCAAATTTCAGTCTTAGTCGTTTTGGAATTAAATAGATAATTTTCTACAGGACTTATTATTAGCTTTCAATACTTGAGCTTCTAGGATAGTAAAATATATCTGCTTAGCTTTATCCTAGTAATTTTTATATTCTCTTATTAGCTTATCTGATAGCTTTTTCTTTAGCTTATTTTAGATATCTGTTAAAAAAGGTGCCCTGTACCAAGGAAGTTTGTGTTAACTGCTCTTTTTCATAAGCTTGTAAAAAGCTAATTAGTTGGTCAAATCTTTTGATACTTGGTTCTTTAGAAAGCTTTCCTAGCTGACTTGAGGTCCCAAGCTTAATCTTCCAATTTCTAGCTTGTTTACCTAGGCTGCATTTGACTTTTAGTTTGTCCCATTTTGGTCTTAACTGCATACTCAGTAAAATGGTCCCATTTTCATAAGCTCTTTATAAGCTCCACAGTGCACCTCTGTGCATGAGCTTGGACTTTTTGGAAAGCCCACAAGCTCTACTTGATACCTATGTCTTTTGTTTGAGCTTTTAAGCTTATTCAGTTAGCTTATTTTGGCCTTGAATTTCTCTGCAGTCCTGTGTATTTAGTTAAATCAGTCAAAGTGCTTATTTGGATTGTTAAGTGCTTATTTATAAGTCATTATACTTTCTAAATGGTCATATTAGCTTATTTTAATTAGTCTAGCTTAATCTCAATTAACTTTTGCTTATTAAGTAGCTTATAAGCCATCTAGCTTAATCTTGTGCTTATTTCTTTATTTTCTTGCCACTGTTGGAATCAATAAGCTCAAACTCAGCTTATTTGTACTTTTCTTAAAAAGCTCCAGTTATAAAAGTTGCTTATTTTCTTGTATTAAAGAGTTTGCAAAAAGAAAATTTCAAAAATAAAATGGTTTGCAAAAAGGGAGAGGCAGGGGTCGAACCTGAGACCTCTCCCTTATGGGAATGATAGTGGGGGTACCTGGAACCAATGCGCCCTTGGGACTTTCTTGTCATTGTTTGCACCTTTTAATATATAACTATCCTTGTCCCAATAAGCTTATACGAGAATTTAAGCTTAATTCTAGCTTATTCTTAGTAGTTTTTTCAAGTTTTCTATTTTTTATAAATTTGTAATAGTATAAAGTATTTTTACAAAAAGTTTCAGATTTTTCCAATAAGTTTTAGTATTTTTTAACATTTAATTAGTGTAAAAACTTATTTAAATCATAATAAAAAATATAAAAGTCTAAAAAATATAAATCTTTTTTGTAAAATTTTCTTTTATCAAATAGTACGTAAGAAAATTAGTTTTACACTCTTAGGCCTTTTATTTCTTAAAATTTACGTTTTTGCTTGCGCTCCAGCGTCATTTTCGTAAAAAACGCTCGTTTCCGTTTTAAATAACGTTTTTAAGTAATTTAAGTTTACGTTTTGATTAAATTAGTTTATTTAAGTTATTTTGTTTTATAAAATCATAAACGTTCATCGATCTGTAAAAATAGTGATAGCGTTTATTTAATAGATTTTATCTTTTATTTCTTTTAATTTGCATTTAAGTCGCTTTTATTTGTAAATCTTTTCTTTAGGTAATTATCCATCAAAAACCTTACTGATCACTATCCTTAGTGATCATTCTATCATCTGAAGTTGTTTTAAACACCAATTCATCCTCCGTGGGACTTAACGACCCGGGAATACACTATATTCCTCTGATCTAAATTGCATCTGTGTTTGAGCAGTTTTCAGTCTTTTAGACTTGACTGTTTTGCGCGAATCAAGGTACATCTTTAGTTTCCTAATTTTTACGTAAACATTTCACATTTTATGTTTTAAAAATTTTCGTTTTCAGTTATCGGGATCAAACTACATACTATAACTCAAAGATAACACAAAATACATCAATCCCTCCCCTACTACACTTAAACAAACGCCCCACCCCATGAGACATTTGTCTCATGAGGTGTCTCACCTTAGACACTTGTCAAATTGAATTTGCATGTATGTTTTATATAAAAGATCACCACAACACACTCACTCCATCTTTTTAACAAAATAAATTTCACCTCTTGCTCTCTTACTTTTTCCTCGTTCCGTGACCAAAACAACACCACAACATCATCCACCATTTGATTTTTGGTTAAGTTTTTATGTGTTAGAATGAAGGTCTTGTGTTCCTAGTTTAGTTCTTGGGGTTTATTCTATTAAACATCATCATCAACATCATCTTTCATGGGTTTAAGGGTTGAGATCATCAAGTGTAATTACTAGTGATATTTTGGTTGGTTGATCAAGAGTATTTAAAAGGGTTTTGGTTAAAAGATTGAAAAGTTTGGGTCTATTGATTTGGTGATTTCATAAGATAGTTATTGTGTTCTTGTTGTGTCTTGATCATTTTCTCACCACTAAACTTTGTAAGGAAACTACTCCCTCAGTCCCAAATTAATAGTCCCTCTTTCCATTCTGGGTTGTACCAAAATTATTGTCTTCTTCCAAATATAGTTGTGAATAATCTAGCAAGTTTATTAAACTTCCCAAACTTATAGTAAAACATGTCCTAATTGTTTATAAACTTTATAAACGATAAGTACAATGGTATAATCGATATAAAAATTATAAAACTCAACTGCATACATACGCCTATTGTTCACAACCTAAGACGCATCATTATATTTAGGTTGCTCCTAGAGTTTTCTTGGCTTTCCAACATCTTGCTTGCACTTTTGATATCGTTTTGCTTAAGGTGAGTTTCATAGCCCCGCTTTTACGTTGTTTATACTTGTTTTGAAATAATAGGGGTGAGAATACATTGTTTGTTTTTACATATGAATACAAGTACATAAAACATTTACGAATTGCCTAAGTTATCGCATTTGCCATTAAAGTCCCCATCATCATTAATCGTTAATTACTTTATAAGCGTTGTTGGGAATTATGTGTAAACCAGACTTAATACTGGTAGTATAATAGTTAAGTCTCGTAGGCTTAGTTTTAGTAGTTAAGTCTGCTAGTACAAAGTTAAGTATGGCAGACCTTAGTTAAGTCTGTTTAGTATTTGTAGTTAGTTCTGTTTATGAAAAACAGAAATAGTTTGTTAGAATATATTAGGGAAGGATATGTACGCGTAGAGATATCTTAGGAAGAGATATGTTTATCCCTCTACACGTTTTGTATACTAGGGTTTCCTAAGTGTATAAAGGAACCCTAAGGCATAGTGTATTGTACGCTTAGAGCTTACAAAAGTTATTAAAAAGATTAATAGAAAAGGTATATTTAGTAGAAATTGTTTCTTCTTGCTTATTGTTAAGATTCCGCATTAACAACTGAGTACTCATTGTTAAAGAGTTCTTCACATAACTAATTTGGATTTATTCCAAGTTGTTATTGTCTTACTAAGGCTGCTTAGATCCATAACTTTGGACCTACAAGTGGTATCAGAGCCTATAGAAGGACTCTAAATTAGAAGAAACACAAACACAAACAACAAAACACTCATTTCACTCTAAAACCCTAAAAGATGTCTCAGCCTAATAATTTCTCAAATCATCTTAGTGATGAAGAGGCTTCTGACCGTGAAGATGAAGCATAACAAGCAGGGTCTAAGAAACAACAACAACAAGTAACCCATGCTACAACCACCATTTCCAACATAAAACTTCCTATTCTGAAAAAGGAAAAGTATGACATATGGGCAATGGAAATGGAGCATTATCTGGAGTATGTTGATAATGAGGTCTAGAAGGTGATCCAGAATGGAAATTCAAAGAAGAGAATTTCCAAAGGGAAAGATGGTGTTATCAGAATTTTCCCACCAGTCTCTGCCGCAGAGATTCATGCTGTGGAGAAGGAGAGGGAAGCTAGAACCCTCTTGTTAATGGCCATTCCAAAGGAACATCTCAGAAGGTTCCATAGTATGGATGATGCAAAGGAGATCTGAGAGGAAATCAGAACAAGATTTGGAGGAAATGCTAACTCCAAAAAGATGCAGAAGGCTATTTACAAACAACAGTTTGAAGCCTTCACTGTGAGCAGTTCTGAAGGGTTGGAGAAAGGTTATGACAGATTCTAACAACTCCTATCACAGTTGGAAGCGCATGGTGCTGAAGTGAACAATGAGGATGCAAACCAGAAGTTTCTCATATCGTTGCCTAGAGAATTGTCACATCTAGCAATGATTATGAGAACTAAAGAAGATATTGACACTCTGTCAATTGATGACTTGTACAATAACCTTATGGTTTATGAACAAGACATCAAAGGAAGTTCAAAGGCATCATCAAGTGCCAACAATGTTGCTTTTGTCTCCCAAGGAAAAAGCAGTACAAACAAAGTTAAATCTGGTGGTTTTAGTTCTGGTAGCTACACTACTTCTTCATCAAGATTACAGGAAAGAGATGGTCCTGCTGGTTTTGCTGATGAGGTCATCTACTCACTGTTTGCTAGGCAATCTGAAGACATCCTTAATGAGGACTTTGATCAGATTGAAGATGAGGAGATGGAAGAGATGGATATAAACTGGCAGTGTGCCATGATTGCTTTAAGGATGAAGAAGTTTTACAAAAAGACTGGTAGGCAAGTCAATTTTGATGGGAAGGAACCAGTTGGGTTTGATAAGACGAAGATTAAGTGCTACAGGTGCCAAAACAGAGGTCGCTTTGCTAGGGAGTGCACAGAAAATGTGGCTAATGATGAAAAAAGAGGGATTCCTTCTATCCCAGGCATGCTGAGAAGGATGATAAGAGTCAGATGGGGTTGCTGACTTTGGAGGCTGGTGTGATCAACTGGGGAGAGCACACTGATGAGGGCAAAAAAATCAATCATGCTCTTATGGCCATAAGCTTCAGCAGTGAGGTATCCTTGTGTTCTAAAATTTGCACTGACTAATATAATAAACTGCAAACACTTTGTGATGAACAAATGAGTCAGTTAGGTGATCAATAAGTTAAACTCTTGGCCTATGAAAATGCTATTAAGAACTTACAAAAAAAGAACACGTCTTTAAATGAAAAACTTACATTCCAAGCTAATGAAATATTTGAAAAAGATAAAAAGCTTAGAAAATATAGAAGAATTAGAATGAAAGCAGTTAAAGATAAGGAAGAATTGCAAAAGATAGTTGAAAAATGGCAAAACAGTGCTAGGAACCTATGGAGGTTAATAGATTCAGCAATGAGCTCAACAAGTAAAATTGGTTTAGGGTTTGAGATAAAATCAGATAGAGAGGTTTTAGGATATGAGGAAGAAATGAAAGAAACTGTGTTTGTTAGTTCTAAGAAAGATTATAAAGGAAAACCTATATATCATAGATTTGCTAAAACTAACAAATACAAAGGTGTTCCTCATCCCCTTAATGGTGATTATACTCCTAAACCTGAAAAAGAATATGATGAGTCTTTATTTGATTACAGCAAATGGAAAAACCTTGAAACACTTGCTTCAGAAGACTATTCCATTGAATTTTCTACCTGTCAATCTAATGACAATGAAGGATCTTTTGGGAATGTCTCTTAGTGTTCTTTTGAGCTTAAATCAGAACCTATAATGATATCTAAACCTGTTCCAGTCAATAAGCCTATTGAGTCTAAACCAAAACAAGCTGAACCTGTCATTTTTAAGTCTGTTGTGTCAAACCCAAAGTAGACAAGAGGGACTAGAATGGTAGGATGAAGCAAGAGCTAGGAGATGGTTACTCTTTCACTAAGAAGAGTTGTTTTGTGTGTGGAAGCCTAAGTCACTTAATAAAAGATTGTGATTATTATGAGAAGAAAATGGCTAAAGAGGTTGAGCTTAAAAGGAAAATGGCAGTAAACATTGGTAATAGAATAGTTAGACCAGTGTGGAATAATGTAAACAGGATTAACCATGCGCATCAATTTGTTTCTAGACCAGTACCTGTTAATACTGGTAATACACATGTTAACTCTATTAGGCAAAATATTAGTTCCGGTCTGTCTAAAGTTAATACTGGTAATCTAAATGTTAATTATGTTGGATATAAACAACCAGTACCCACCAGTACCTCATCTTAGGTGAATGTTTTGAACCATAAAAGGAATTTTGCAAAATTACATTCACCTATTAGAAGACCATTTGTCAAAAATGCAGCAAAAATGTTTAAATCTGGTGCTGCAAAGGGTTATGGGGGATCTGCTCTTAAAGCCTCAGCAGGTTATAACTGGAGTATTAGACCAAACTCCAAGTATAATAGTGGACCAAATTCTGTTAATAATGTGAAATCTACAGATCCACAAGGCAGACCCAATCCTGTACAAGCCTGGGCCCCTAAGAGAAACTAATTTCTCTTTTCTGTGCAGGAACATCCTTACATGAACATGGGAGATAGAGGCATTTTTGACAGTGGATGTTTTGGGCACATGACTGGTAACAAGGACTACTTGGATACTTTGAAGATATCAAGGGTGGTTCTGTTACTTTTGGAGGTAGCAAAGGCTACATCACAGGGAGAGGTAGAATAAAGGTTGGGAATTTAGAATTTGACAGTGTGTCTTTTGTAAAAGAATTAGGCAAATTTAACCTTTTCTCCATATCACAAATCTGTGATAAGCAGCATAAGGTTCTTTTTACTGAAACTGAATATTTTGTGTTGACTTCTAACTTTAAGATGCCTGATGAAAATCAGATACTCCTAAGAGTCCCAAGACAGCACAATATGTACAGTTTTGATGTGAAGACACCTGAACCTGCTAAACGTTTTGCCTGTTTGATTGCAAAAGCCACTATTGATAAATATAAATTGTGGCATAGAAGGTTAGGTCATATAAAATTTAAAAATCTAAACAAAATTGTGAAGGGAAACCTTGTTAGAGGTCTAGCTTCCAAGGTTTTCAAAAATGACCATTCTTGTGTTGCTTGTCATAAGGGAAAGCAGCATAGAGCATCATGCAAGGCCAAATTAGAAAGAGCTATTACAGCCCCTTTACACACCTTGCACATATACCTTTTTGGACCAACCTCAATAAACAATATTAATCATGCATCCTATTGTATTGTCATTACTGATGATTGTACCAGGTTTTGTTGGGTTTTCTTTTTATCTACCAAGTATGAGACTACTGACATCCTTCAGACCTTTATTAGGCAGATAGAAAACCAGCTTGACCATAAGGTTAAGATAATTAGATCAGATAATGGCACTAAATTTAAGAATAGAAGTATGCTTGAATTATGTGGGGACAAGGGGATAAAACAGGAATACATTAGTGCTAGGACTCCACAGCATAATGGAGTTGCTGAAAGAATGAACAGGACCCTAATTGAGGCAGCTAGGACTTATTTAGCTGACTAACTCTTACCTACCACTTTTTGGGCAGAATTTGTTAGTTGTGCTTCTTATATTTTCAATAGGGTAAGGGTGACCAAACCTTAGTGCAAGACTCCTTATGAGCTTCTATTTGGCCATAAGTCCATTATTAGCTACATAAGACCTTTTGGGTGCCATGTTACCATTTTAGATACCCTCAGTGTGCTTGGAAAATTTGATGGCAAATCTGATGAGGGTTTCTTAGTAGGTTATTCACTAAATAGTAAGGCCTATAGGGTATACAATTTAGTAACTAAGAGAGTGGAAGTGACACTGCATGTTAATTTCCTTGAGGAAAAGCCAAATGTGACGGGAGTAGTGTTAGGACCCCTTTACTAACTCAGTTCACACATACAAAGATAAGAAGAAGATGAAGAGAATAAAAGAAAGAAGATTAGATTAAGAATGAGAAGATGATACAAGGCGAAGAAGTTGGAAGAACCTAGAAGAACTATGTGAACCTTACCCCTAGAGTTCCACTAGTGTTCCACCCATGAAATGGAAGGTCCTGGGTTCCTTTTATCGGGAAGGAACCCTTACATGGTTTACTAGTTGGGGTGATGTGGGATAAGTAGTAGTTTAGAAAGAAATATAAAGACTTATGGTTTTTACAACTGACATAAACCGTTTACAATCGAGATAAGATAAATACAAATCATGAGTTACTAATCTAAGAATGACACTCACTTTTCTTAAGTCTAACAATCTCCCCCTAAGGGATGTCATTCATTAGATGCTTCATTGTGATGATGTCATTAGTCATCTTGAACTAGAACTTCGTGAAATGTCTTTGAATTATCTTGATTCTTTGTTCCTTCATGCTTTGTGATCTTTGATTAACGTTTTTGATCTTTCTTGCCTTCGATCAACATCTTCATTGATTTGTTGTGTCGTCTTCTCCAACATACTCATTTGTCTTGACAAGACTTTGAACTTCATATTAATGTCTTCCTCACTTGATACATGAACTTGTTCTTTGAAATTTTGATCTTTAACTTAGAAGTAAAACTTTGTCTTGAACATTTTGACTTGATCTTTGATGAGGATGAACTTTATATAAGTATGAGTATGTGGAGGTGAACGTGTTGATGTACATCAGTAACTGCATGAATATGTTAGATAAAAGATACCAATCGATCACGGTGGACTTTTCTTAAAGATTAGACCACTACGATTGTTTTACTGATGAATGTCTTGATTCCATTCACCTTGGTCGGGCACATCAGCCGTCCGAATCCCGTTGAGGGACAATTATCATTACATTGGATAAATCCAAGTAACGACCCACGTCATCAGGATTCGATTCATGAAAGGAATCTCCTTGGTGGGATTTCCAGCACTTACAGGTTCGAATGTCGAGAGTATTAACAGCATAGTGTGAAAACACATCTCTAATCCTTACAAAAGTTGTTCCTGAATTGGAGGCCTTCAAGTAGGCTAACACGATATACTGAAGTGTATCAACAATTCAGGTGAGTCGATGAAGTATACCGAAGTATCACTCCACGACTGTAGACCGTTTGAGACAAGTAACCATCATAATGTAAGGCAAGATCAAAAGATCTACAAAAGACTCTTATACAACTTGTGTCCTTTTTGGCGAACAAAAGTGTATGATATTGGATAGTGTGTCCTAAGATATCTTTTGATGAATCTCGTGCCTCTAGACTCGATTAAGTGCGTTTTGATTTTAGAGAGTGGAGGTTGGAGCAAACTACCACCTTTTCAATATCAACACATATCGGAGTGAGAGGTCGATAGATTATGCAAGGTTCTCCGTGAGAGATTAAACAAGAACCTTTTAAGAGGAACTTGAATGGCTAGGAGGTTAAGTGCAGTGCATCACTGGGTCCATGACGTCTTTGTCTTCAATACCAGCGTCATCTTAGTAACAACCAGTAGCATATGAATTGAACCCGGTTTTTTCCCTAAGGTTGATTATGGAGGGCTATTTCTTTTCACCATTTTCTTTACTTTTCTTTTTAATTCTTAAACCCTTCTTTATCTTTTCTCACGTTACTCCTTTTTTCAATCATACCTAAGGACTTTCTAGTTCTAAATGTTAGGTTCCCATTTATGTAACACAAGCATCAATATGAAGAAATATAGATAAGAGAGATCGGTTAAACAAGAACAAACACACACACACGAATGAATATTAAACCTTTAGGCTTAGAGAGTGAAAGTAAATGAACAACCAACTCCCAAATGGGAGTTTACAAGATTATTTATAGGAAGGAACTAGGGCAACATCCAAGTTCCCTTCCTTTCCTTATTGGGCTTGGACCAAGGCTTATGAGCTTTCTACATAAGCCTTGCCATAATTACAAACATAAAACCCATAATTAAGCTAACCATTACATATTAATTACTAAAACTTGTAATCTAGTTTAGGAGTGCTTTCAACAATCTCCCCCTAAGTGTTGGTGATTAATGATTAGAGTGAAAAACATTGTAGGTGCTGATGTAATAGTAGCTTTGAAGTCTTCTGACACTCTTCTTTCTTGTGAGAAGAAGTGTCTTGATTCCAACAATCTCCCAAGTGTAGAGATCTTGTTTTTTGTAAAGTTTTTCAGCTTTGATGTCTTCATTATCTTTGTTCTTTGATCTTTGTTCTTTGTGGTGGTAGTGATAGTATGTTGTGGTTATCTGCATCAGGTCTGCTTCGTTGCTCCAGTGTCTCCACGTCTTTCTCCAACATGCTCACACGCTCTTTAACGTTGGATTTCAGTACTGATGTAGTTCTCTTAGTCTTTAAACTTTGTAGATTCTTTGACTTTGATGAAGAATCATTCTGACTTTGTGTTGCCTTTTGAGAGAACTTCAATTAGTGTTGTTGTAGGTATGAGCATGTGAAGAATCTGCACGATCTTTTCTACCCGCGAGCATCCATAAGAAGAAAACATAAAACATGGGTTAGAAATAATCCATCACTTACAAGTTTGAACTTCGAGTGTATTAACAGCATAGTGTGAAAACACGACTCTAATTCTCACAAAGGCTGTTCCTGAACTGGAGTCCCACAAGTGAGATAACGCGATTTACCGAAGTACACCTACAGTTCAGATGAGTCGCTGAGGTACACCGAAGCATCACCCCACGACTGTAGACCGTTTGAGACACACTAAGCGTAACCCACAAGGGGTTACCGAAGTGACCTGCTGTCAGGGTTGTTTGATGTAGACCCTGGCAGGAGTTTCCATTCAATCACTGAGGATCACAGATGTGAACCTCTCATAAATGTTCTCGACAGATTGCTAAGATCTTTGAAGGACTGTTGATTGTATCACTTGCGTCCTTATTGTTGAACAACAAGTGATGAAATGTCAAGTGTACCTAAGAGATTTTTTGATGAATCTTATGGCTCTAGACTCAATAGTGCGCTTTGGTTTTCCTGAGCGGAGACTAGGGAGAGGGTCTCCTTCTTCAATGCCAACAATCTCTAAGAGAAAGCCGATAGTTTATGTAGGGTTCCCTGTGAGAATGAAACAAGCTTCTGTTGAGAGAAACTTGAGTGGCTAAGAAGGTTTAGTGCATGCGTCACTGGGTCTATGACGACTTTAATCTTCAATACCGGTGTCATCAAGTGACAACCAGTAGCATATGAATTGAACCCGATGTCTGCCCTAAGTTGAATACTTTGGATGGCTATTTATTTTCACCATTTTTCTTTACTTTTCGTTTTAATTCTTCAACTCCTTGTTTCTCCGATTATCATTTTCTCCTTTTTATAATCATACCTAAGGACTTCTAATTCTAACTATTGGTGGTGTCCTTGGGTAGATCCTCCGGCTCCGGCGGATCATAGGACGGTTATTCCTAACCTTAGTCACCTTATAACTCCATGACTAACCTATGTTGCCGTAAACCATTTTCCTGAAAATCTCTCAAAGTGGTTATGATTAAAAACATTTTGTACCACTGAAAGAGTTTTATATTTTCCATAAATACTCCCCCTCCACACGTGCTTAAGTATTTTGACAGAAATTTGCACGGTGAGAGAAGAGCGCACACTTTTGAATTGATCAACTCAAGATAGACAATTCCCCGCGAGATACGGTTACTTTGCATAGTTAAAGAGTTACATTGTCAGCTTTTAGGTGACAACTAGCTCTAATAACTACCTTGAAGGTGTGGACAAACCTCGAAAATTTGTCAAACCCGTCAAAGTTCATGTCTACCAAGAGTTTCTCGAATGGTACATTCTACTAGGACAAGTCCTTTGCGATACACGTTTACATCACTAGCGAAATAGCTTGAAATTATTACCCGTCCCGGACAAGTCTTTTCGAGTTACTAACATTTAAGATCTCGTCAATTCATTGGTTAAGTCTTTAGCACGACGATTCTTTAGCAATTTACAACATATTTCTTATCACATAATTTTACTCCCCCTTAAAAATGGCATATAAATGGTATTTTTGACGAAATTTGATATCGAATATGTCCATTTCGAGTTTTGTGGGAAGATTACCATGAAGAACAATTTTGAGAACAAAGTTTTTAAGCAAATACTCCCCCTCAACAAGTGATATTAACTTTTGAGGTTTTGAAAATCATAAGGGGAAGTACTTGATCTTTTGAGCAAAACTTTGAAAAAATGAAAGTTTTGATTAGTTTTACTCAAAAGTAAGAAACTTTCGCTCCTTTTATAGGATTGTGGCACTGATGCGTACCACAGGGTCCTTTCATGACAAGTACGGGTTGTACACTGTTATGTGTGCACAAGCCATTTAGGGAAAAGATGTAATAAGAATGAAACAAATTAACCTCTCCCCAATTGACGATGTTTCTAAATTAGCTCCCCCTCAAACTGACAACCGTTTTTAGCATATTCAAAACTTTGATGTAGTAGACATTTCTTCTAACTTTTGAATTTTTCAGTATGTAGCGGAATTTGTAGAAGAGCAGAAAACCACACAAGGTAAATCTGACTAATTGCGGAAAATCCGTTCGAGGGTAACATGCCAGAAATCAACAAGATCTTCTCACGTACGTTGACGCATCACACCAAACAAACCACGAAAGAAGAAATGAAACGACTTTCCCCTGAATGTTGTGGTCTTTCGGAATACTAATCACTGTGAATATGCAATAACTCGATACCAAGACCGTGTGTGAGGCATCATAACATCATATTTGGGTAACTTCACACAAGATCACCCGTGAAATCGATACGATAACACCAAAGTGAGACGTTTGAGCCACATATCGTCTTATTTCTTCCCCCTAATTGAAGAAATTCAAGAAGGCATTGGGTTTTCATAAAGAAGCATGTGGAAAAACAAGGAAGCAATGACCACCTACACTATCTCCCCCTCGATGTTTTCAATGAATCAGAATCATACACCACGTATGTTGATGATGAATTGAAGACAACGAAACCATGTATAAGGAGACAGCGAAACCCTGTATGTTCAATTGATCAAACAAGTGTGAAGTACCATAAATATCTCGTGAGAATCAACTGCTGATAAAACTACTTTGTTTAATCATTTTTTTGATCATCAGCTGTGTCATTGTTGTAGGAAACATTTTGTTCTTCTGTTGTCAGAGATTCGATTGGAGGTGCAGCTACAGCAACGGCTGTTGTGGTTGATTCAGGAGTATCGGAAATTAGAGTATAATTAGGTTGTGCAGCGGAAACATTCGATACATCTGAAACACGACTTTAGAAAGACTCTTTAACCATAGGAGCAATCAATGTTCCAATTCTTGAAGATTAAGTACAATATGTGATGCAGCTGATGGATCATGATAATTTTGACGGTGAGAAACGGGTCCTACGCTGTTTTGTAGTAGGAGCCATAGCTGTTGTACCTGTATAGAAAAATAGAAGGGGGGCAAGAAAGAAAAAACATGGATCCCCAAGTGTAACTGGGTTCCAGATGTTAGAAGCATAAAGATGTAGTGTCAATTATCTTCTTGACACCTGAACATGCTATTTTGATGATTTCCTTTCGTGCCTCAGGGATGGATGTAGAGGGTTTCACACTTGTTATGGTGCAACTACTAAGTATCTTGCCTGTAGGAATCCACCTAAGACCAACAGTTTTGAAAACCCTACCCGTTGGTATCCATGTAATGTTAGATCTAAGGGATGTTGAAACTTCTTTTGGGAAGAGTCTGCGTCCTATATTGATCCACCTATTAGGTTTCTGAAATTTTACTTTTAGAACAACGGGTTTATTTCTAACTGTTTGTTGAGTTAACTTAGGTTTTGGTTTGCTACTACAAGCAGTGTTCAGTAATACACTCGAAGGTGATACATCAGGTCGTGAACCTAAGATTCCATCCTTTTGGAGTAGTGCCCTTTTCCTAGCCTTTTCTAGATCATAGTTCTTGTGCAAGTCATTTGTATCATATGAATATTGAATTTTGATGGTTGGTTTAGACATTGTTTTCGAACTAATCCTAGACTGGCCAGTAGCAACCACTTGTTGAGGATTAACAGAAATAGGTATAACAGAAACAGAAGCATTTTTCTTAGGCCAAGAGTGTGGAGTGACTGGTTTTGACAAATGATTATTCTCAACAACTTGGGAGGCAAACCGTGGTTTTGAAGATTTTGATCGTTCAGATTTAAAAGCAGTTGGTTGTCTAACTACTGATTATTTTCTGATTGGTTGTAAAGACGATTTACCCAAGATTGTTTGTTTTGCAAACTTAGTATCCACACTCATGCCAGTTAATCTTCTCAATTTATTTTGTAAAGCAACATGTGCAAGCCCCTTAGCTTGAATTTGAGCCTTTAAATGCTCATTTTCTTTTACTAAAGTATCCAAACGATTACTTTGTTCATTCAAAGATTTACTATTTGGCTCAGAATTTAAGAAATTTTTTTGCATTTTGAGTTCAAGAGAGATGCAATGAGCCTCTAGTTTTGAAAGATCTTTTTGAAACTGAGCAATGGTCTTTTTGAGAAGAATGTTTTCAGATTCAAGAGTTTGGTTTGATGTTTCAGTTGTATTGTTTACAAGTAAGGGCTCAGACATAAGACAATTTTCAGGACATCGTACAACACACTGGTCAACCTCTCCTTCATTACTGAATTCAGGTTGCTCAGTTTGTTGTATCGCATTTTCAGGTAGAATATGATCAACAGTAGATAGTACCTCAACCATCTGTTCTTTGCAAAAGTTGGGCTATGTGTCATAGGTGGGAATGATATCTTCCTCAACCATTTGTTCATTGTCAGAGTTAAACTCTGTGTCATAGTTGGGTATGATATCTGCACAATCATCATCAATTTCGTCCTCTGATCTGCTGCTGTCATCCTGCTTTTCTGATTCTGTCCCACTGCTTATCGTGACAACCAAATTAGCATCCAATACTTTAACCACATTAACTTCCTCTTCTTGAGTCTGCAACTTCTGTTCATTTACTCTTTTGGCATACACTTTTCTGTGAAGTACTCTTTCAGCGATTATTTTCTCAATAGCTTCCATGTGTTGGAGCAATATATCTTTGAAATTTTGAGTCCGCATTTGAGTGAATGCTAAGAAATACTTATTTGACAATTCTGTGTCATTATCCAAAGAGAATCGTGAATCGATGAGCTGCTGAAATTGTTCCTTGAGAACTTTAAAGGCGGTTGTGGACGCATTCTCGTTAATTTCATCATTGTTGAGTTGGAATTCAAGTTGATTTACTTTGTGAAACATTGTATCAGTGAAGATATCAAAGTCTATTCCAAAGAGTGATGGAAAGGCTCGTTTGAATCCAAACTCGGAACGAGTTCCTGCTAAGTCTTTGTTTGAGAGGACCTTAAGGTGTGAATGAAGAGATCTAAATTGTTCCATGCATCGATTCATCAAATGTGTCTCTATCTCATTCATCTGCGACCTTGATTGATACATTTTCTCTCCCCCTTGATTGTTGTGATGAAGTCGAAAGAATCAAAGAGAAGAGGTGCGAAGTCGATATATCATACAGAAGGCCGATATAGTGAATTTCTATTTTTCCCTCCAAAAATAATTTTGAAAAATTTTTACTCTCAAAATTTGAAATTCACTATAAAAATCAATTCTAAGGTTGAAGGAAAATTTTGAGTTTTGACAATTTTGACGCAAAATTTGACCGAAAAAATTCGAATTTGAGCCCAAAATTTTGAATTTTTGACCAAAATTTTCACAGTTAAACCAAAATTTGAATCTCGCGTAAAAATTAAACGTTTAGTCTCCCCTAGAAATTAAATTTTACTCAAATTTTCCAGCCAAAAAATTAAATTTTCACAGTTTTTTTTTACTCAAATTTTCACAGTTTTTTTTTTTGAATACTTGTGTTGTTGATGGATCTTTGTAGTCAAATGAAACTTGTTATTTGTTGAAGAAGTGCTTAGGCGTAGAAAATCAGCTTATGTGTAGACAAGTAGCTTAGGCGTAGACGAGTACCTTACGCGTAGAAAGAAGCTTATGCGTAGAGAGAAACTTACGCGTAGAGAGAAGCTTACGCGTAGAGAGAAGCTTACGCCTAGAAAGAAGCTTACGCGTATAAAGAAGCTTACGCGTAGGGTTGAGATAAAAGCTTAGCTTAGGTGTAAACCAAAGGCTTAATAGTAAGAACCTTATGCATAAGATTTCCTTAGGCATAAGACAAGCTTATGCGTAGAAAATGCTTATGCGTACGATGTTTACTCGTAAGCTTTTATGCTTAGGCGTAAAACTAGGGTTTTACCCAAAAATCCTTTACACTTATACCAGTGTAAAAGATATCCAAAGTCGAAGTATTTTCAGGCTTATCCAAGTAAGAAAACGCTGAGTAAACCAGAAGCACGGAAGATCAAAGGAAGAGAAGCTTATGCGTAGAAGCTTAGTAGTAGACTTTGAAGCTTACGAGTAAAACTAGGGTTTTCTTACGAGTAGAAAATACCAACTTTCACCAAAAACTGATTTAATGCCCAAAAGTATTTAGAAACCTGATTTTAATGATGAAATAGCTTCAATATCACCAAAATAACACAAAAGTATGAAACTTGATGATCCAAAACACTTTTTCACCTTATGCGTAGAAATGACCACACGAATAAAACCAAGCTCAAAAATAATGAAATACACGTAAAGTTTCAAACTTTTTGCCAAAAACTTAAACTTTATCATCAAATAACCTTGAAAGTACAAGAATTTTGAATTTGAAAGTGAAAAAAAATAAGTTTTTAAAGCGTATGAAAGATTGGAAACGAGAACCCACGCGTATACCATAAAAAAACTTCAAAAACAAGTTTGTTTCACCCAACTAGATGGCGAATGATACCACTGTTAGGTTCCCATTTATGTAACACAAGCATCAATATGAAGAAATATAGATAAGAGAGATCGGTTGAACAAGAACAAACACACACACGAATGAATATTAAACCTTTAGGCGTAGAGAGTGAAAGTAAATGAACAACCAACTCCCAAATGGGAGTTTACAAGATTATTTATAGGAAGGAACTAGGGCAACATCCAAGTTCCCTTCCTTTCCTTATTGGGCTTGGGCCAAGGCTTATGGGCTTTCTACATAAGCCTTGCCATAATTACTAACATAAAATCCTTAATTAAGCTAACTATTACATATTAATTACTAACACTTGTAATCTAGTTTAGGAGTGATTCCAACACTAAACTATTGGTGTTGTCCTTGGGTAGATACATCCGTCTTTGGCAGATCATAGGACATAAGACCTAACCTTAATCACCTTATAACTTCATGATTATCCTATGTTGCCATAAAACCTTTTTTCCTTGAAAATGTCTCAACGTGTTTATGATTATGAAACATATTTTGATGACACTTTGAGAGTTTTATATTTCAGAAATACTCCCCCTCCACATGTGCACATATATTTTTGAGAGAAATTTGCACATTGAGGGAAGAGTTCGCACTTTTGAATTGATCGAATTTCAATGAACAAGACCGATTTGAGACACATTTACATCACTAGAGAACTACCTTGAAATTATTACCCGGCCTGGTCAAGTCCAAAGATAGTTTCTCAAAATGGTACATTCTACTTAGACAAGTTCAATTTGAGACACGCTTACATCATTGGTTAGACCATCTTGAAATTATTTTTCCGTCCAGGAACAAGTCTTTTCAAGTACTGACTTTATTTTATCGTCAATTCATTGGTTACGTCTGAGTCGAGCTCTTTTGAGATTCAACAACGACCATAAATCATTTTTTATCACATTTTAATCACGTTTCTCCCCCTAAAAATAGCATATCTATGATGTTTTTGAAACAAAATGATTAAAAGATATGTTTTTTCAAAAAGAATTTGGAGAGAAACTGATTTAGCATGAATTTTGGAACAATTTTGGTTTTATACTCCCCCTTAACGAAAGCATATTTTGAAATTTTGATGAGGGAGATATCTTGGTACCAAATGTGAGATATTTTGAAAAATATTTTTGAAAAATTTCGAATCAATGGTACACAAGATGAGAAGAACATTTTGAAAATCTTTTGAAGATATTGTAGAAGAATTATCTTCATTTGTTTTAGGATAAGTGCTCGATATTTATGAAAATCGATTTTGTGTAGCACTTTCCTTTCTTTAAAGTTCGGGTTACAGTCTGAGGTAACTGCAAGCCATTATGTTTTCAGGAAAAGTGCTTGAAAAATATTTAAAACCTTTGTTTGGTTAAGCACTTTCCTTTCTCTGAAGCGCGGGTCCTGAACTGATATTTCCAGAAGCCATTATTTGAAGAAATATTGAGAAATGACATGTTTTGAAAACATTTAAAGAACTCTCGCTCAAGCATCTGTACATGTCCGTATCATTATTGAGTGACATTTCTAGAAACGTACAAAATATCGATTGTACGAGAGACATGTCGTGGAAGAATATTTATGGATTTTTGAATTTTATAATGTCTTTGAATTTTTTGAAAATGTTCTATTTTTGTATTTTGATTTTGTTGATTTTTCAAATTTTGTATTTTGTTTTTTATTTTTGAAAAAATATTTATAAAGAAGATTTGAAGAAAGAAAAAAAATTAAGTTTGGACAAGTAAAATTGGAGTTAAGAGTGGAATTAGAAAAGGATTTCCACATGCGATAGTCGCATAAAGTCCTTCTTTACCACATGGGGTGTATGAACCTTCAACACTTTTACAAGTACCTGCATCCACAAAAGAAGAATTTTCACAAATAACAGTGTTAGAAGTACATGTTTCCTCACGGTGAGGGTGATCACTATCAACGGTTGTAGTGGTTTTTACTTCCTTATCCAATTGATTTTCACTATTATTTGTCTTGGAGCAAGTATCAAAAATCTTCCCTGTGGGAATCCATCTAAGACTAACTGAGTTTAAAACTTTTCACGTGAGAATCCACCTAAGAAAAGATCTAGGAGTTGTTTTCTTTTCAGATACAGCAGAAGACTCATTTTTTTTTGAAAAACTACGTCTTGAAGAGATCCACCTATTAGGTTTCTTATCCATGTTCATCTTGTCAGCGGGTTTGTTTCCGTTTGCAGTCTTAGTGGATTGAACCGGAACATGTGATTTTACTTTCTTGAGATATTTTGCAAGGCATGCATCATGATTAGTTGAAAAGACACATTTTTGACATGTAGGACAGACAAATTCAACATTCTTGTTTAAAACAACAACTTTAACTTTGTCACTACAGTCTTTTGAAAATTGTTTCTTGTTCGGAAAAGACTCAGAATTTCTAGTGTTGTTTTCTACGTGCATAGCATTTTCTTTTGCGCAACTACTCTTAGATGCAAGCCAATCCCTAGTCTTTTGTGGAGTGTACCTAGGTAATGGTTTACTACTACTAGCAGTACTTTAAAATCTTGTAGAATTCATCACCCTAGGTTTTGCACCTAAAATTCCGTCTTTTCGAGTCTGTGTCTTTTTTCTAGCTTCTTCTAGATAGTGATTGTGGACCATGTCATTAGAACTAACAGATTCTTTAACTGGATTTTTGGTCACATTCTGTGTGCTATTTCTAGAAAGGTCAGGAGTAATCATTTTTGATTTTTCAACAACCACTTTTTCATTTTCAACAACTTTGATAATTCTCTTTTTAATAGGCAAGGACTGTGGAGTGACTGTTTTTTTCAAATCATTTTTCTCATTGACTTTTGGAGCAAACTGAGAAATAGACATTTTTTGTTTGGAAACCGGTTTGGGAACATTTGTTTTCTCCTCAGTCAATGGTTTTGCAAACTTAGTATCCACAACCTTCCCTTTTAGACTGTCCAGCTGAGCTCTCAAAAGATCATTTTGCTCTTTCATGTCCTTGTAGGCACGTTCATACGACAATTTGTCATACTTGCATTCCTCAGATTTTCGATCAAGTTGTTTAAAATATGACACATTTTCTTTTTCAAGTTTTTCAAGAGCTTTTTCATATTTTGAAACAATTTCGGAGGTCTCAGACTGGAGTCTTTCATGGTCTTCAACAGAATATGTTTGTAAGATAATGGACATGATATCGGTAGTCATAACGTTTTCGAAGAGAGAATCATTTAAATTTTCCAAAACTTTGATGTGTTCAAAACATTCATTAGCTTTCTTTACCAAGTATGATAGTTTTTAAGAGATCTTTAGGTAAAATAAAACAATTTCACAATCAAACAAGAACAGAAAAAATTTCATTTTGAAAGATCTTTGGGTTTTAAAGAAAATCATACCATGACATAACATTAAATCATTAGATCACCACTTTATATTGTACAAAATAGACTTTTTGATTAAATATCGTGTGAAAATATTTATTTTGAAATCACTCTCCTCCTCAATCCATGACCATAGTCGTTGATTGAGTGACTTAAGATTTTACAAATAAAGTCCGGTTGATTTCAAAATTTTAGTCAAATTATTTTCAAAACAATATTTTTACCATTTTGATAAATTCAAACATGGTATTATTCACTACTTTTCCTGCACAAAGATATGTTAGGTGGTTGAGTTGCTTTTGTTGTTGCTGAAAGGATGGAAGAAAACCGTTTGCTGAAGCAGTGAGACCTCTGACGTTGCATCAATCATGCCAACTCTCCATAGAGATCCAATTAAGCTCCGTTTCTTCTTTTGTTGACCCAAGATATAGTTACCCTTTCCTTTCGGCATCCAATCATCTTCTTTTGTGGGATCCGAATCGGGAACATTCTTATGAACCAGGATATCTGCATACGTTAGTAGACATACATACAAAAGAAGCAACCAAACAGTGTACAAACATACCAGTTAGCGGATCAACTAAACATGAATATGGCAAAACAAACAAATCAAATAATCAGATATACATAAGCTAAGTATAATTCTATAATCAGGCGAAATCAACTGAATAGAATGTAAGCATGGCAATCACAAAAGTCAGAAAATCAACAATTAATAAACATAATAAATATCATAACAAGCTGAGACACAAATAGAGTATAAGCATGTCAGTCACAAGTAAAGGTAGAAAATACTGAGCGAGCATCATAACTAAATGAAGTAGCTGAACAAGAATACAACATGGCCAACTAAACAAATCAACTAGACTGATAACATAAGTTGTACCATATTCCTTCATCAACCAGTAACATGAACAGAAGTGTAAACATGGCAGATCAACAAGTCAGGTAACATCCATTACTATGCTGAACCGATAACATAAGCATCAGAAACACCAAACAGAAGTACAAACATGGAAATCATAATTTTTAGGTAGATTACTAAATGATAGTCATAGCCCTCGACATAACTGAACAAAGTATAACATGATCAACGGATAAATCAAATGATTACATATTAGCATGGCAACCAGATGAGTCAAATAGTCACATAACGGCATGGTAAGCAGATAATCAGATATTAGCATGATAACAGATGAATCAGGTAACCACATACTAACATAGTAGACAGAGAAATCATGAAATCATAATCAGCATCGTAAACAGATGGACCAAATAATCATATAATAGCATATTCAACACTTGAATCCAATAATCATATAATAGCTCGGTAAGCGGGTGAAGTAGTAATCTGAAGTATAAGTTTGGCAACCAATCGAAATAGAGTGAAAGCATAGTAAATCAAATGAACTGAAGACTGAGTATAATAACCAAATGAGCTGAAGCATGAGTCCGATAGTCAAACGAATCACATAAGAATACTGAGTTAATAAGTAGTCAACCGAATGACTGAATAGGCATAGTAAACGAATGAATCAGAATATCAAATAGTCACATAATAACCAAAATCAGAATGTTGCCACGAGCACCTAATACTAAAGGAGATACTCCAATAGCCAAATATAAAAAATCACATATCGTAACCCATATCTGCCAAATCATATCAAATCCGTCAAATCATAAGTGCACTAGGAGGGGAGACCTCTCAAGTACCAAATGGAGTAGCTAGCTCCCAAATGTGAGGAGGTGTATTGCACACATGCACCACATCACCAAAACTGAACTGAGTACATAGGATGCATCCATACGCTCCCTGCAAAACAAATCAAATATACATAGGCAGTACGAGACTGTACATACGTATTCATAATGGCCAAGTGCACACATATAATAATCATATCAAAAGGGAACGCGGGGGACTAATCACACCGCCCCAGATAGTGTCATGCCATTGGTGCATCAATGACGTGGCCATGGTACCTCCATGGCTAGTTAGCTCGGGCAACCAAATAAAACAAATCATATCATATCAAACTGATCATATAATGGAATCATATCAATAAGGTATCTCAACCGGATAACATATCAAACGAATAACTAATCGAATATCAAATCAGAGGATCATACCCAAACGAATCATATCAAATGGATCACATCAAATCAAAGCAAGGAAATACGAATCGAATATCAAAATGGACAAGAGTCATGAGAGAAAAGAAGTGTCATTACTAAAATGACGGAATATCTTTACCTCAAATGTCTGTGCATAAGAGTAAGGCCCACAAACAAGCTCAACGTTCCCGCTTCACTAAATCTTCATTAGGACATATCATAAATCACATATGTGTTCCATTTATAAATCATGTTTAACTTATCTCCCATTTATACTTAGTTTCAAGTTCATCAATTTCTGTCTTTTAGTATTTCAAATCTGTACCAGACTTTAGCAATTTTTATAGAATACTTACTTAGCTCAAATAAAATTAAGAAAATTCTCAAGGGTTCCCATGTGAGTTAAGAGACTCTCCAAATTTTAGGGGATTTTATTTCCAGGTCAAATGGCCTATGGAAAATCATAAGTCCAGACCTGTCCAGAAAGTGTTCAGGAAGTACACCTCGAAAGTTTTCACTTATTAGACATGTTTAGACATCTTGGAAAAATTCCCAAAAATCCCAAAAATTCATTTATGTCCTAAATATCACTCCTGTAAAAGGAGAGCTCTCAATTCCATATGGTTTGAAAATGAAAAATCAAACAATCCAACTAAATTTGAGACCCGTTTTCTCAGCTTTGACACTTGATCTTGTAAAATTCAAAAATACGACTTATACAACTCTAAATTCGACATAAAATAAGTTTTTCCAACAAAAACCTAGATTTTAACCTCTATGAAACTCAAGTTGTAATGCATACAAAATCGGCTTTCAAAACTGTCCATTCCAAAAATCCGTTTTAGGCCATTATATAACATGTTTTAATTATTCCAACGCACACGAGTTCACGAAATTCACAAAACCTGAATTAAACATCATATTAACATATACACATCTTCACACAAAGATTACACCATCATAAATCCTAGAAAAAACCCTTACTAATTATGTAAAACATACACACTCTCGTTACCATTTACTAAACCAAAACAAACATTAACTTTTAATTCCGATTAACATGATCAAATACACATATGCCTATACTGCTTTGATTCACATCACACACCCACACACGACACACCAAAACAGCCAACATCACTTAAAAGAGATTACATCATACGACCCATATATTTTTACACATCTTATGATTTCATGCGACTAGTATCTCATACGTATACCCATTATTACGAGTCCATTAGATTAGGTGTTCATGTTCATACATTTTTGTGTCTTATTAAACTGAATCAAGAAACATAAGGACGAATTAGGGTTACCTCTGATCGGGTTAAGGGTTAAACAAGAACACAAGAACCAAAATCAAAACCCTTTTTCGAATCAGGCCATAAAATCACACCAAGTGAATGGACACCAACGATCACCCACACCTGCTGCTGCTCAACGTGCCCTTGCTTCTGCTATTACTCAAACGTGCCTAGAGTTCTGAAAGATTTGCCGCCTCTTCTTCTTTTTTTATTCATGTTCTAGGGTTTAGGGAAAGATGGGAATTTGGTATACGAAAAAAAATGAATGGGGAAATATGGGAACCGAATATTAGGGGATCTTGGGTATTCGGTTTTTAAAAAAATTAAATGGGAAGATGTGGGAAATAAATGCCAAATATTAGGGGATTATGGGAGACTCTTTCCATTTTTCAATTCTAATGTATCTAGACATTTTTAAATTGCAAGTTGTGTACAAGATTTAAATGAAGATGTCTAGTAAATTGTATAATTAGGCATGTTATTTTTTGTGTATATATTATAATGTAGATTTTTATTTAACTTAGGTTAGAATCATATTATAAATTTACTATAGATTTTATAGGTCGAATAACGTAGTCTTTTATAATTCACGTTCACGCTCATAATTTACCTCGCGTTCTATACTTTCAAAATTTAGTTGTTGTGACGATTTTAAAGTTCAAAATATGACGGGAATTTACGAGACAAAAATTAAGGTTATTGCATCTCACGTTTTAAATATTGCTTCAACATGTTTGTAATATAACAAGCCATATTATGTCCAAGATTAGTGATGCCCATTCAAATATACGGCCCAACGAATTCCATAAACGAATTCCATGTTAAAAGCCCATAAACGAATTCCATGTGAAAAGCACAAGTAACCAAATGCCCATTCATTAAATCTGGCGCATAATATTCACAACCCTAATTCAGCAGGGCATATAAAACGCATACCATAGAAAACTTCTAACCCTAATATCTCGTTTATCAACCCTAAAATCTCTCAAACTGAATACGCCTCTTTTTTCATCCAAATCTTCATTTTCATCCAAATGATTCGAAACCCTAATCACAATATGCTCGACCGTCCCCTTCTTCTAACATATCAACATACCTCAACCTTGCCACATAGATGGTTAGAGGTTTTGAGATGGATTAGATATCAAATAGAGGTCTAAGGTAAGTTTCGAAAATTGAATTCCTTTCTCACGAATCAAAGAAATGATATGATACACTTGTCATAATCATCTCTTAACATTCGTATATTAATTAAGATGGTTTCTTTAGATT
This sequence comes from Chrysanthemum seticuspe, assembly GCA_019973895.1. Lineage (NCBI taxonomy): Eukaryota > Viridiplantae > Streptophyta > Magnoliopsida > Asterales > Asteraceae > Chrysanthemum > Chrysanthemum seticuspe. The sequence continues at coordinate 52,889,891 of BPTQ01000007.1, forward strand.
AGATCTGGAAAAAGTTTGAGAAATCATTACAGCACGAATCTGAGATAGAAAAAGATAATAACGAAGTAGTTATAGATCTCTTCTAATTGATCGATTACTTATGTTTTAATTGTTATGAATATTGTATCTCCTTATAACGACACAAAGAATATGAATCAACAATATTGTTGAGTTCATTTCTTTAATATCGTAATAAAGTGGTGTTCTCAAGATTAAAGAATCGATGATGATACTTCGATGAATGTTAAGATCTTTATCGGTCTTTAAATAATAACGAAGAATCTGAGATTTCTTTTATCCTTATGTTTTTCCATTTAACTGAACAAGAATCATGGATGAGACCTTTAATGGTTTTGTTCTTACTTCTAACACATGATATTAATATTAAACATATGGATCGATGATGGATTTGTTGGTATTGATCTAACAAGATCTTTGAAATCTCAAACGAGATTCGTTATACCACAAAGCTGAGATCCGATCTTGATTAGTCGTAAGTGAGAATGTATAGATAAATGAGTCATGAGTTGGTTGGGAAGGAAAAATATTGATATTGATATGAGTTCTAGGATTGAGTCTTGTGAGTGGTGCATATGTATGTTGAATGATATTGATGAATGTTGATGAATTGAAATGTAGTTTGGATTTGTTATCAGATTGTGAGATTGATAGTGTATGTTTGATGATTGATAGTATAGTTTGGTTTTGTAATAAGATTGTGATGGTTTAGATTAGTCAACAAACCGCTTCATCCTATTCTTTCTCAAACCGCAGAAATCTTTTACATCACAAGTCTCAACCAGTTTTGACAAAGCACATTAAAGTCAACAGAACGCTGTCCTTTCAAATCACACAAACCGCTTAAACCAATTGACAAAACGCAGTCACCAAACCGCTTTTGACTAAGCTGCACATTAGACTCAAACCGCATCTGGTTCATTGAATTTGGACCTTTTTGTTAACAAACCGCACCTCACTTTGTACCAAACCGCACTAATCTGTTTACTCACAAACCGCATATGAACCAACCTCATCCTGTAAAGTGTCAAATAGCTTTAGTTCATTCAAAATCAAACCGCATCCAACATTTCTTCAAACCCCATCTTTACCATTTAACAAACCGCATACTTTTTAGACAAACCGCAACATTATTGAGTCAAACCGCTTCAGGAGACAAACCATACTTGCATCAAAACGCATTCATGTGATTACCAAACCGCAACCAGTTACAAACCACAGTCAAGAGTTGTAGTATTCAAGCCCAGAAAACCCAGAACAGAAAACTGCACAATACCATAACTTTGTACCCGTTTGACCAGATCATTAGAACAGTTCTCCACAAAGACGATATGACAAACGATGATAGGACTAATATGATCACACCAGTAGTTTTCAGAAATGTTTATAGAAGCAGTTATACAAGCTTCAAATTGTTTTAAAACTTTAACAAAACTGATTGACCATTTAAAATTCAAAACATCAACTATTATCAAAACAGAAACAGTTATACGCTTCTTAGAGAAAAAAGATTTGACCAACATAACTATTATCAAAATGTTTATACCAAAATTCATACGGATCAAATCGCTTTCAAGAAAGCCACACAAACCGCATCAAAGAATTGAACAAACCGCATACAACAAACTACTTAAAACCATATGAATCATTAAAACAACACAACCTGGGCTCTGATGCCAATTGTTAGGATCATACTTTTTATGTTGTTTGATGATCCGGGTGGTCTAAGATGGTGATAAATCAAGAGAGCCATGTTTAGAGAGATGAAGAGAGTAGAGAGGGTGTTCTAGAGAGAGAGTTAAAACAAAAAGGAAAAGGTTAGATTAAGAAATCACCACCTCTTCCAAGGATGGAATGGGTATTTATAGTTACAAGCTAAACGTCCTCCTATCGGACTTTGGATCTGGTATACAATGGGTAAAGACCCGTCCTTCCTCCACGGTGTTGCACTAAACTAACTAACTAGGCTAATAAACTACTAAATAACGTAAATAACGATATGTCTATGAGCTAACTTATGCTAGATTATATTTGGGGTGACCGACTCTTCACTATGGATTTTCTAAATCCTAACAAGAACAAATCTCCTGAGGAAACTTACATTAGTCCTCAAAGTTTGGAAGCAACTGAAATATTGGTGAAGAATCCCAGTCAGAAGAAGTCTAAGAAGAAGAAATTTGAAGCTGAAGCTGCTAGTTCTGGTGATATGGTTAAGTCTGCCCATGATGAAGTTAATCCTGGTTTTGAAGAGGTTAAGTCTGGTGCAAAAGTTAATACTGGTGGTGAAAATGTTAGTTCTGCTAGTATTAAGGTTAGTACTGGCGAACAGATTAAGTCTGCTGAAGAGTCTGTTACTCAAAGAGAAGGAAAAGGGATATTGCAAGAGTCTTCTGAGCCAGTGAAAACCAAAAGGCAGATCAGAGAAGAAGAAGCAAGTTTAGCAGAGATTGCTAGAATCCAAGGCGGGGATGCAGCTGTAGAAGCTAAACTTGCAGAACAAAAATTGAATGATGGGTTGATTGCCAAAAACCTGCAGGAGCAACCAGAACTAACTGAAGAGCAAAAGAAAAGGAGATCTGAAGTTCTGGAAGCTGCCAAATTCTACACTAATGAAGACTGGGATTCTATAAGGGCCAGATTAGAAGTAAACAGAGATATCCTTGCTGATATTGGGGCAGAATACTATGCAAGGAAGATGGTGTAGATGATAAATGAGAAGAAGAGGCTTCTCAGAGAGCAGAAACAAAGATAGAGGATGAACAGACCCTTAACCAAAGGTGAGCAAAGGGAGTACATGATAAACTATATTAAGATTCAAGGCCACCCTAGTTGGAAGTTGAATTAGTTGAAGAAGTTGAAGGCTGATGAATTAAAAGCAGAATTTGAAAAGGTGGTAAAAAAATCTAAAGATTTACTCCCATGGATTCTGAATTGGAAGCTTCAAAACTTAAAAGGCATGGTATCACTCTACAACCAAAAGAGGCTAAAAGGCAGAAGACTGCAGATGTTGAAGAAGTTGCTGCTACACCAAAGGTTGTGAAGAAAGAGGAGGAGGCTGAAGTTCCAAAACCAGTGGACAAGGAGGAAGTTTACTGCTAAGATGAGTAAGAAGAAGGATAAGTCTGAGACTAAGGAGGAAGTGGAAGTCTACATGGAAGACAAGGTTGATGAACCTTCATCAGAAGAGTTCACCATGGGCACTATTCCTTAAAGTTCAGAAAATCCACCTACAGCAAAGATTGCAAAGGTTCAAATCATCAAAACTGGTAACAAGGGTGTTTACCAGGTTGTAAGGGAAGACTACACTGACACCATATATATAATTTTTTCTGCTTTGTTTAGTGATCTTTCCAGGAATGATTTGAAGACTATGTACTAGCTAATGATGGAAAAGCATGGGGACAAGAGGCCTGAGGAAGAATATGAAAGGGTCATCTGGGGTGACCTGAAGACCATGTTTGAGACACCAGATGCTGATGATGAAATGTGGAAGCTGGCCTGTCAAGAACAAGTGACCAGATGGAGATATTTCCACACTTGTCAGGTGCAATGTTTGGAATTAGAAACTACAATTGTTTATATGCTAACAGAAGTGGAGTATCCACTTCCAAACAGGGTTTGCAGGGTTATGCTTGAGAAGAAGCTGCTAGGTGAAAGGAAAGATGATGCTTGCTATCAGCTTTTGAAATTAGTTGAATCAAAAGCTCAACAACAATAAATTTTAAATGTTTGAAAGAATTTTCTAAGTGTTGTTGGGTATATTTTAAAAGTTGATAAGTTAAAATGGTTTTTGAAATGGTTTCACTTGGTGAAGGTGCTCTGCACCAACATAAAAAATGGTTATCATTCCACCATGTCAAATCCACATAAGGACTGTCTAATCCATGAGCAAACAACTCTGGTAAAGGTATCTCAAATCCATTTATGGCTGAAAATTTTCCAAAAATTGTATGGTAATCAACTCACCATATCTGTGTTGGATAAAGAGTTGGCTAGCCCACAAGAGTATGGCTTGTGGTAAAGGCTGTGAAAAAACCATAACTGGTTATTAATTCACCAGGGTATGATTGCACCAAAGAATTAACTAGTCTAAAAGGGTACGGCTTTTGGTAAAGACAAGTCAAATTCGTTGATAGCTGATGATTTGCTAAAATTCATATAGTATTTCACTCACCATGTTTCATGTACAAAGAGTTGAAATGGTTATCAATGTACCATGGTTTAAACACCAAACATTGGCTACTCCAGAGTTATGGCTAACTGGTAAAGAGACATCAAATCCATAAATTTTCTATGATTCACCTCTCACAAGAGTTAACACACCTGGAAGTGATGAGAATAGCATGAAACTTGATAAATTGATGTACATATTTCCAATGTTGCTGAAAAGACCAGAAGATCAACCATGGAGTACTGGTACTTGTCTCACAGATGCTGCAAAAACAAATATTGAAGATTCAAAGAACTGCAGCTCAACATAATTCCAAGAAGATAGTCTACAACATCCTCAGAGAGCTCAAATGAAGAAACTTGAAGTTCACAAGTGAAGATCAAATTAGGGGAGGATTGTTGGGAATTATGTGTAAACCAGACTTAATACTGGTAGTATAACAGTTAAGTCTGGTAGGCTTAGTTTTAGTAGTTAAGTCTGCCAGTACAAAGTTAAGTCTGTTTAGTATTTGTAGTTAGTTCTGTTTATGAAAAACAGAAATAGTTTGTTAGAAATATATTAGGGAAGGATATGTACGCTTAGAGATATCTTAGGAAGAGATATGTTTATCCTTCTACACATTTTGTATACTACGGTTTCCTAAGTGTATAAAGGAACCCTAAGTCATAGTGTATTGTACGCTTAGAGCTTACAAAAGTTATTAGAAAGATTAATAGAAAAAGTATATTTAGTAGAAATTGTTTCTTCTTGATTATTTTTAAGATTCCGAATTAACAACTAAGTACTCATTGTTAAAGAGTTATTCACATAACTAATTTGGATTTATTCAAGTTGTTATTGTCTTACAAAGGCTGCTTAGATCTATAACTTTGGACCTACAAGCGTCAATGTTGTGAATAGATCTATTGGGGGTAAACTCCCCCATCCGTGTTGGTCGCTCCAACAGGAAACAAACGAATTTCATTTGATGTTGTACAAGTATTTCACAAAGCACCTGGTTGGGGTGATATATAACTAATTTTTAAAGATTCGTTGTCATGAGCTTAGTGCAATAATAACATTTTTCTTATAATCTTGTATAGATTACAGTTGTTGTAGAAATCATGTGGTCCTCAATTGATATTTACATTTTCTTAAACCTATCAACTCACCAAATTTATGTTGACGTTTTAGCATGTATTTTCTCAGGTTTATAAGGCATAAGTTTGGCTTGGAGCATTAGAGTAGCACGACATGTTTTGAAGACTTGATGCATTCATATTTACTATTCGATGATATTTTAAAAATGTTTATGTAACTTAACACTTGGGACCTCTTGTTTGTAACTCTAATTTTATTTATCGAATGGTTTTCTATGACTTGAAATTTGTGCTATGAAGTAACACCGTCAGTTGCCTTCCACTGCTATACTGAAATTTGGGGTGTTACTCATATCTATATCTATGCTATATATAAAGGAAAAAACCAAAAACTGAAAAGTGAAAATTTAAAACTAATTTAGAAAACTAATTTGTTCTTTTACTTAAATGAAAGGCTTGAAACTAATTTAGGAAACTTAAAACTAATTTATCTTATTTCTTGAATATTGAGATTAGTTATTAAAGTTTGTTCTTTTACTTTTTTTTTGAAATTTGGGTATTATTTACAAAGCACAAACCACCAAATAGTGGTCGGCAAGATACAAAACGATATTACATCCAATCAAAATTGCACCAATCTTTCCAACTAATCGAACATCCTTTCATTCTATTCCTATACCATAAAAAACCGAGCGACTTCACATCTTGGAAAATCTTCTCCCCCGAGATGGCACCATTGGAAAACCTTTTGTCGTTCCGTGCTTTCCAAAGACACTAACATGAGATAAACACAAGGCCTTGAAAAACCTTCCTCTTCTTTTTGTCGAGACCAACTGTTTTGTGGAGATATAAAAGATCCTTCACTGTGAACATAAACAGAGGAATGGTTTTACACCACCTGCTAATTCGATACCAAACCTGGGTTGCAATAACACAATGGCAAAAAAGATGGTTGATAACATCAAATAGTCCTGAATATTAAGTGTCAATTTCCCCGATAATGCTCGCTATTTATATCATTTATAGGGATTTACTCTTGTTTTCCATTGTTTTCCACTTTCAGGTAAATTACGAGCATTGGAGCTAAAGAGACGCGGAAATGGAAACATTACTAAAGATTTATCACAGTATGCCTATTTTGAAGAAGTTACGGCGTAAATCCTCTCTCACATTACGCCGTAACTATTGCGTGACCCAGAAGTCCAACTTATCAAGAGGTTACGGCGTAACTCTTCCCAAAGGTTACGACGTAACTCCATTAGGTCAAAAGAGGTTCCACGCTGCTGATACTTACGCCGTAACTACTGCATCACTTATGACGTAACTGAGTTTATTGAAGACTACGGCGTAACCACTTATAAGGTTACGCCGTAATTAGCAGATCTAGTGCATTTACGAAGAAATAGAAGGTTACGGCGTAACTCCTCTATTGGTTACGCCGTAACCCAGACCTGGCCTATAAATACCCCACAAATTCCAGCATTTCAAGGCATCCCATTCCACACACAACACTCTGAGAACGTGAGAAAAAGCTTAAGGCAGGTCTAGGGGAGCATACGGAGCTGTTTCCAAGGGAGAAGTCACACCATTACGATAAGCTTTAGCGTTTATTATTTATTTTACTTTCAGTTCATGTATTTCGTACCTTTGAATATTGAATTGATTTGCATGATTAATATGAGCGGCTAAGCACCCTTTGGTGCTAGCCTAGTTATGATTCCTTAATTGTTTTGTTTGCGTTTACCTTTACTTCCGTGCAATTATTTCTAAGTGTATGCATGCATAGTTCTTTGGTAGTCACCCTTGGTTCGGTAGTTTTGAATGGCGATAGAGGCCAATTGCCTAGGAGATATGACCAACTGACTCTAGGTGAGCGGACTGAGATGGGAAGGGTAAGATATGACCAACTGACGACCCTTTCTACTTGTGCGATTTGACCAACTGATCACCTATCGTTTGGATGAACTTAAGAATTAGGAGGTGTAGTGTCTAAGTTCATAACGGCCGGGCACTCACTATTTAGAATCTAGCATGTAGCGGTACTTAATGACTCGGCTTAGGGGACCAGGAACAACAGGACTTATGACGGTGCGCCTGATTTCTTCTGTGGTGGCATCTTTGCTGATAGGTTAGGGCGAATTGACCAAATGATGTCCTCTCGAATTTGACCCCACCTGAAGTAATTGGAAGTAGGTAGACGTAGACATAACTAGCTAGGAGGATTGACTAGGTTAGCACCACTATTCCTCTATTGATTTCCCTTTACCATTTATCTGCTTTTATTTTATATTCTACATTAGTAGTTTAATTAATTAAATCCATATCAAAACCATTATTATTCTGTGACAATTAGACTTAGTAATAATCCGACACACATAGCTCTTGGGACGACCTCGGCTTTACCATTTACTACACTACACACGACCGGGTACACTGCCCGTTAGTGCATTAGGGTAGACCATAGGTATAGCGAGACACTATAAATATTAAGACCTGATCAGTAAAACCTGCATCAATGGTCCACTTCTTCCTCCTCGTCGTCGCATAACCCGCATAAAGTGGAGGCAATGTTACAGTTTCTCCTCCTGAGAGCCGTAGCCGTTTGAATGCGATCCATACCCACTCTCCACATAAAAATGTTACACTTTTTTGGAACCCACTTCGACCAACTAGAGACTTGTCTATTACTATAGTCCCGATCACTATTTAAAAATTCTTTCATTGCCTTGACACTAAACTCCTTATGATCCCTCCAAAGCCACATCCATTTATCACCGTGGTCACTTAGCCTAATCCCCTCCATCAGGCGCTCCAAATTGGTCAGATCACCGTTTCCTACATCTAGAAATTGACCATTCGTGACACCCCTGATCCCCTCGAAGCGATTATTGCCCTCCTCGAACCCGTCAACAATAAGGTATCTCTTGTCTTTAGCCAGCTTGAAAAGACTAGGGAAAACGTCTTTTAACGGTTCATTGCACACCCAAGGATCGAGCCAAAACCTGGTACTTTCGCCATCACCAATCATACCTTTAAACATTTGGTTAATACAAATACCCCCTACCTTGATCTTCGAACAGGTTTTCACAATGGTTCTCCAAACACTAGAGGTCGCGCTACTAGCGGGGATAGGAGTCCAACTTCTTTTACAATCATGTAACGAATTGATCACCTTCCTCCATAAGCTTTCCGGTTCGGTTCTATACCTCCATATCCACTTGGTCAGCAAAGCCACGTTGGTCTCCCAAAGTCTACTTAAACCGAGACCTCCAACCTCAATAGGGAAAGAAACTCTCTCCCACGCAACCCAATGAATCTTATTTCCTTCATCCGAACCCCCCCCCCCCCAAAAAAAAAAAAAAAAAACGCTTCATAATTCCTTCTAATTCCTCTAACACTTTCTTTGGAGCTTTAAACAATGTGAGATAGTAAGTGGGGAGGTTTTCCAGAAAGGATTTTATCAATGTCACCCTCCCGCCAATGGACAAACACGACGCTTTCCACCTAGACAACCTTTTCTTAAACATATCAACCAAAAAATTCCAATTCGCAACTCGGTTCATATTTCCCCCAATTCTAATGCCGAGGTGATCAAAAGGAACCGAGCCGGTCTTACAAGACACCGCACTAGCCACTATACTTATTTCAAAATCGTTCACCCCCACACCATGAATTCGAGACTTACCCAAATTAATTTTCAGCCTCGAAATTAAGTAAAAACATCTAAGAATTCTGGACACTTTTTTAAATTCAGCAATGACCATTCACCAACAAACAAAACATCGTCTGCATAAAGTAAATGAGACAAAACCGGACCTTGATTAAGAAGAGAAATACCTTTAAGCAACCCGCTACTACTCGCTTTCTTCATCATGTTTGACAATGCCTCCATAACAATCAGGAACAAAAACGGAGAAATAGAATCCCCCTGATGCATTCCTTTAAGACAATGGAATTCTTCCGTTGGAGATCCGTTTACTAGCACCGCTGATCTAGTAGACTCACGAGTACCGTTAATCCACTTACACCATCGTTCCGGGAATCCCATTTGTGACATGATTGACATCAAGAACCCCCAATTCACATTATCGTAAGCTTTGTTGAAGTCCACTTTAAACAAAAACGCTTTACTTTTCGTTTTCTTCCACCACGCAATTAACTCGTTCAAAATTAACGGCCCATCCATGATTGACCTGTCACTAAGGAAAGATGTCTGATTGACAGAGATGAGAGGGCCAAGAACCTTTTTAAGACGATTTGCCAATACTTTCGACACCACCTTGCTCGTGATGCCCACCAGCGTTATTGGGCGGCAGTCATCCAAATTCCTAGGGTCTTTACTTTTTGGAATCAGAGTGATACAAGCCGAGTTACACCCCCTGTTCATCTTTCTATTCTCATAGAAAGCTCGAAAAACCTTAGAAAAGTTGGGCTCAAATCTGTCCCAAAACCGCTTGATAAACTTGAATGTGAAGCCGTCGGGACCCAGGGCCCGGTCGTCTCCACATTCGAAAACTGCAATCTTAATCTCTTGGGGCGAGAAACTTGACACCAACTCCTCTGCATCTGAATCAGAGAGGGTGTTCACCACGAAACAATCCACTGATGGCCTCTCCTTTCTCGCCTCAAAAAACTTGTCCTTGAAAAAATTATAAATATGATTTTTAACATCCTTGGGCCTGGAAACCCACATGCCCCCAATCTGCAGCCCGTGGATTGTATTGCAGCTCTTCCTCTGATTGACGAGCCCATGGAAGAAACTGTTGTTATCGTCACCTTCCATGGCCCATTTGCTACGTGATCTCTGTTTCATATCTTTAGCCTTACGATCCATAATGTCGTTCAACTTCTTTTTACACTCAATTCTGGTCCGCTCCTCCTCCTCCGTAAGCTCAAAATTCTCCATAGTACTGTCTAGTTCTTGCAACTCCTTTTTACAAAGCTCTGCTTCCTCTCATTCTTTGCTCAACAACTCGTCCCTCCGCTCCTTTAGGTGTTTACCAATCCATTTGAATTTCCTCGTCAACTTCACATCCGGAGGCCCTTTGAACACAAACGTATCTAAAGCTTTATTGACTACCTTTTCACAGTCAGGAATGTCCAGCCATGAATTGAAGAAACGAAAGGGTTTGGGCCCGAAATTTAACTCTAGTAAAGATAGAAGAATAGGATTGTGATCCGAGTACAACCTAGGAAGCGATCTAAAGCAAACTTCGGGCCACTCGTTAAACACATCCTTGTTCACCAGACACCTATCTATCTTACTCATTTTCTTTCCCCGATCGTCTTCCTTCAAGTAGTTATACTTGCTACCTTTCATTTCATACTCAAATAATTTCGCCATGTCGATGAAATCATTAAATTCCTTTGCGCATTGTTGTTTAAATTTGGATCCCATTCTTTCGCATCTCGACCTCACCACATTAAAGTCTCCCATCAGAATCCACCATCCACCCGAGCTATTTTTCATGTCAGTTATCGAATCCCACACCGCTTTCTTCTCCCTTTTTTTCTAAGGCGCGTATACATTTGTAATATACACAAATTCATCATACACTTTGATAGTTCCTTTAATCACCAATTAATTATCCGTTTTGATACAGTCGACCTTCTTGAAAATTCCCGGGTCCCATATACTTACCAATCCCCCCGATTTACCAATTGGATCAACCTTTTCAAAGGCCATCTCCGAGTTACCCCAATAATTCTTAAGAACCTCACTCGAAAAACCACTCTTTTGAGTCTCTTGAATCATCAAAAAAGAGACATGTTCCTTAATCTTCAAACCTTTTATCCATTTCGCTTTTTTATCCCCCGCACCCCCAATCCCTCTAATATTTATGGATAGGCAATTCATTGGGGAATGTTAACCATACCTTCTTCCTCAACCGCAATTCTGACCAAATCCCCAGCCAGGGAGAGATCAACTCCCACTAAGTTCCCAGTCGCAGTCGTCTCCTGTATCTCTTCCTCGACATCAACTCGCAGCGGGTCAGGGGGAGGGGGAAAATCACCAACACTGATTCTTGACTCCCCATTGGTGGAAGACCCTTCGCTATTACTTGGCCTACTGTTGAGGTCGAGACTTTTAGTACCATCTCCTTTATTGTTCAACTGGTAGGTATTGGAATCTTCTTGGTCAACTGTCTGGTTTAAAATGGGATTGGGGTTCAAAAAGTCTTTGTTGTTGTTCAGACCCAGCAACCCATCAAGAGAAAAGGGGTCCGAATCTCTGGGCCTTTTCCTGGGCCTAGGGGAATGCTCAGATACTGATTTGCACTATTCATTATCAAAAATGAAATTGTTATTATTAAAGGAACCTTACTTCGCACGTGCCTTAGAAGAGGAACAAATACGGTTTTTGCCTGTCCCCACCCTACCTTTATTGTTCCTTATAATCGATTCCTTTTCCCCATGAGGATCCTCATGCACACTAGCATTAAATGCCGACACCTCCCCATGCATACCGTTAACGTCAGGGTTTCCTTCCCCATGAGCGACCCCTTCATCTTCCTCGCCGGACTGCCCCACCTCACCCTCTTCTAACTCTGTTGTCCCAGTACCTTCCGGCTCCGGATTACCTTTTTCCTTCGAATTATTCCCCCATGAACCACCATTGCCCTCAACAACACAACTCGGACACCAATTATTGGATTTTTCATTGATCCAAACTTTGTATTTTTTGTTCCGCTAAGTAAGAACCACACAATCCTTTAACTCCTTGCCATCACCAACTAAAATTCCCACACCTTCCCCTGAATAATTGTAGTCCTTCTTCAAGAAAGATGAAGGGAAAACCAGCGTGCCAAAAAGTCCACCAAGCCTGTTAAATAACTCAACGGAAGCTAGTTGCAGTGGAACACCATGAATGCCAACCCAAGCAATTCTTTCGAACGGTAGCGATTGTCCTGACCACGAATCAAGTCGGGAAAACCATTTGCTCCACACCCCTTTATCGACCAAGAACGCACTAGCCAAATCAGGTGTCGGGAAGATTAACAGTGAGAAAAGGCCCCCCCAAGTACTTCAACTCCACCTCCACCTCTCCCACACTTCCTAGAAGCGAACCCAGAGATTCTAAAGTTTTGAGGTTAAGACAACGAACTACAAGAGCCCTATCATGAATGTCAGACGACTCGACCGCTACCACCCTCTCTTTAACGTCCAACCCACCGTATCCTTTGACCACCTCGTTGAACGTGGCTCCTGGTCTAGGGCCAAGAGAAGCTCCGCCCATCTTCGGAGGGATAACATTGGCTTGAACGTTTGGTCGAGACCTTTTGGTTACCCCAATGCCGATTTGCTCATTCTCTACTTCATACCTGGCCAAGTTAATCTTCAAAATTGACTTCCCTATCTTCACGTTCATCATCTTAGCTTCCATTTGATTCCAGTCCCGGGGGTGAGTGAAATTGACTAACCCAAAACTAGTCCCATCCACCCCTTTCTTCTTGGCTATGTAAACCCTAACTATGTTCCCGAACTCGTTTAGTCTATCTGCCAGATCCCATGGGCGACAGCCTTCTGGGATGTTGGACACAAAGAATTTGATGATTTGCCCCGTCTTCTTACCCTCGTTGTCTCTCTTCCTGTCTTCTTTGCGTCTTCTCCTGCCAAGAACCTCTTCCCATTCCTCTTTTCTCTCTCTACTTTCTCTCTCACACATTTTACTTAAAACCATTATATGTTATAATAATCTACACTTACATTCTGATTTATTTACGTTGTATGAATAAATATTATATGAAATACCAAACCAAAATATCAGAATCATAATTATGTGACGTGATAAAATTTAATTACTATGCATAGGTACTCGTTTAGTCATAACAAAGTATGCACAAGTATTACATGAATTTAAAGAAAACTTGTTTGATTAAAGTTGAATGAAAAGAAATGGTTTGTTGGATTTGGACAAGCGAATAAAAACACCTTATAATTTAGATAAATCCCATATTTGTCTCAAAATTAATGTCTAATTTTATATTACACAAAGTTACAAAAATTTACATCAGCTATAATTTCCACCAATAAAATATCATGTATTTTAAGTATTCTCAAATTTGTTTTTAAGTAGACTCAAATTTGTTTGATTGAATTGAATCACCATATGAACATTTATTTTAGACGAAGGGAGTAATATTTTGTTGTTATTGATGTAATCACTCATTTGTCTCATAATAAGTGTCTAAGTTTTTATATTATTTGTTACAAACTTCATATTTCAACTAATAAAAAAAGACTTTAGCTGATAAAGATGATATTTTATGTTCGTAATTTTAGTTTTATCAACTATTTTAGGTCATTGTGTTTTATTTTATACCAACGGCCTTATACAAGTTTAGCTCAAGACGACTTAGGAGGTGCATAGTGTACACTCGTTATAACTAGTTTGATACCGTCACGACAAGAACGCGAGATCAAGGGAGCCGCACCCCCTTGCGGGTAAAGGGGCAGAGCCATTTTTACTAATCGGTGTTAACAGTTTCTCGCCAAAATCCTAACCGACACGTCTTTTACCAACCAACACAATGGTTGGTATATAACCAAAAATAACTGATTTTCGGTGGTTGCTTATAACCAAATTTTGGTCTCATTTACAGAACATAACATCATCAATACTCTAACGTTTTCTGATTGATTTCTCGTGTCCTAGATTTCAATTGCAAATCTGTCTTATCCAATTAAGGATTTCGTGAACCCGAGTTATGTGGGATCAAAATACTTTAATCTAAAAGTAATTACACAATTAAAATTGATATCCATATTTTATATATATACTATTTGTGGTTGGGGGTTGTATAAAAATACATACTAAAAATGTTGTGTCAAAGTTTCATTGGTCTAGAAGATGGTATAATACACAAAAAGTTGATTTGGCAGCACCTCATTCGCTGCAGTGTGTTTGCATGTTTCCTGTTCATACACACACTACATTGATGTACAAATACTACATATACAATGTCTCTGGCCACATCTCATTGGCTGAGGTGTCTTGGCTTATTAAATGCTCACCAAGCCAATACACTCTCACAAAGAAATACTACATATACAATGTTTGTGGCAGCATCTTATTGGTTCACGTGTGTTGCCTTATTAAATGCTCACCAAAACAATACACTCTCACAAACATGTACACACTGACAGACTACAAAGGGTGTATTAATTGCCAATGTACTGCCTTCCCCTCCAAACCACATCTATATACCTGCTTTATGCCTAGAACATTCTTCCTGCACATCCAAAAAAACCAAATACAGAAAAAAATTATCATCTACATCGCAAAGAAACCAAGCCAACTTTCCAGCTGCCAAGAGGTAAGACAACAAAAAAAACATATCTTCACCCATATTACTGTAGCACCATCAGTTAATACAGGTAGGTGGGTTGAATTTATTATACCTTTGCATATTTATTAATCTCTTTTAAATGCTACATTTATGTTGCTTGCTATCATTTATGATTGATTAGAGTAATATGCTCTTATGTTCTATTATATCTGACATCTCTTTTTTTTTTTTAAATGATGACCACAAAGAGAGTGAAACAAGAAAACTAAAAAAAAAAATTCTAAAATCAGCTGTTTGTCTTTACAAATAAGTAAGATACAGTGCTACGTTCTTTCGTATAACTTCCTGTCATATGGACAACCATGCAACCACATCCAACTTTAGTTTAGATTGCAGACCAAATATATGCAAACCATGTGAAAACATATACTATAAGTTTGAACCAGGTTCTGTAACAGAAAAAGACATAGGTGTTGGTATGAATAGATCTGGTATGCGACAGATGGTGGGTAACGAAGAAAACTGGTACCATTTGCGTTACAGTTGCCTGAATAAGAAAGAAACTGAAAGTATAGATAGTAGGACATACCAGCTTGGTTATATGAACTTAGACAAAGGACTGTCATACAATGATAGTATGATCTACCACCAAACTCAGCCCTCAAGCAGTAAAACTGTGCCACAAACAACAGGGCACATACCACCGCCTTTGTCAACAACCAACGCATACCATCTGCCTGTACAAGAGCAACAACAGCCACAATTATTTCATTACCAACATACAAATGCTGAAGAAGCAAGTACGGTTGTGCGTAAAGGAAAAAAACTAAAAAAAGAGCTGCAACTTCGGCGTTACAAAGTCCAAGTGAGAAAAGAAAATGCGTGGGAGCTATTTCAAATGCTTTTACACCGCCTTTTCATGTGCAGCATAACAACAGCTCAAGCAATTCAGATAAAGGTAATTACAGAAAAAAAAAAAAAAAAACATGATTACCAATATTCAATGTAAGGCAAAAAATACTTCATAATACCATATCTAACAAACTTCTTTATTCCAACTATTGGAACAGGTTACTTAGTTACGCCTCTGGAAGAAAAAAAGGGGTATTGTTCAGCTGAAGAAGGACAATGGCAGCCACACCTATCTTGGTACAACCACGCAGACGGTCAAAACCCTGATGTAACCTCGAGGAGTGACAAACAATCAAAGAAAAGGAATGCAGCTGTTAATTTGCAGGCATCATGTGAAAAGAAACGCTGTCTCGGACCATCGTTTAATTCTATTAGGCCTTCGTATGTTGAGCAGCCTCATGATACTACAACCAATGCATACAAAGGTGACTACAAACCTTCTAATAGACATAATATTAATGAAAATGATACTAAAAGTAACTTATGACACCGTACGTGCCTCATTATTTTCATTTCGGATTAACTTAGTTACTTATACTCCTTTCTCACAGATACGTTGGAACATCCTTCTATTTATAAGAACAAGAAGACGACTCATAACATCACACACGAACCAGATTCAGAATCCAACGTAACAGGTAATTAATTAGTCAGAAAACGTTACAAGTAACAAAATAATCCAAGTTTCCCGACTATGTTGAAAAAAATATTATCTCAATTATACCAGGCAAAGCAACATCCTCGGGAAATGTAACACAAAAAAGCGCAGCAACATGGCAAAAAAGATGTTTGGAATCCAGTAGATCTACCAAATCCAAGGGCACAACTTCCACAAATACTAAAGGTAAATCCAGTATACATCTGCCTTTACCTGTCTTTTATTTCGTTTTTTTTACTATTTTTTTGTTATTTTAGTAACCACTACAGCTAATACGACAGTTACAACGACAATTTTTAATACTGACTACTTGGCAGATGGAACGGCTTCGTATATTGACCTGGGTGACTGTGATTGGAGGTGCCAACATTGTGGCGCGGCCTTTTGGTACAACGAAAGACTGAAAAGCGGTTCGAAACGAGGAATGCCTAGATATAATAGGTGTTGTGCAGGCGGGAAAATACAGCTTAAAGAAGAGGTAAGGCCACCAGAAATCATTCGGCAACTGTTTGAGGACAAACAGTTCTTGGAAAGCATCCGAGCTTACAATCAGATGTTCAACATGACATCGTTTGGTGCACAAATAGACGACAACGTTAACCAAGGCAAGGGGCCATATGTTTTCAAGATATGTGGGCAGATTCATCATTGGATTGGATCATTATGTCCACCGAACGATAAAGATCCTAGATTCTTACAGCTATACATATACGACACACAAAATGAAGTTGAAAACAGGATGAAATCGTTCGACGGTCAGAATTCACAGAGGCTTAAACCACAAATCGTTGAAACATTGATACATGTTCTAGATGAACATAATGAGTTAGTTAGGCTATTCAGAGCTGCAAAAGATATTTGTGACAACCAAAGCTTGCCTGATTTCAAAATTGTCCTCTATAATGTGGCCGGTGCTAGCGAATACCAGCTGCCAACTTCAAACATGGTTGGCGGTATACTTTTTGAAAGTGGACCTAACAGTGTGTCTGATTACGACGTTATTATACAAAAAAAGGGTGAGCGTCCGCAAAGAATAAACAAGCTTCACTCATCTTACATGTCGTTACAGTTTCCACTACTCTTCATCTATGGTGAATCAGGCTTTAATACCAAAATGACTCTTAAACCAACAAATGGAGACGAACGTGGGAAGAAATTTTCTATGAACATGTACTACATGTACCAGATCCATGAACGTCCCCACCAATATGGTATACTATTTAGAGGCGGAAGGCTATTCCAACAATATGTCGTTTCTGTTTACTGTGCATTGGAACAAGATCGTCTTGACTTCATAAGAGCTAAGCAAGGCAGCATTCGCAGCGAGTATCTAACAGGCATTTACGATGCCATTTCCAGGGGAGACCACTGCGGTTCTGAAATAGGCAAAAAGATTATTCTGCCTTCAAGTTTTACCGGAGGTCCAAGATACATGTACAACCACTATTTGGACGCTCTTGCTATCTGTAGAGTACTTGGGAATCCGCAATTTTTCATCACATTCACATGCAACGTCAACTGGCTAGAAATCCGTAGGTACATGAGAAGATACCCACAGTTGACCAGTGCAGACAGAGCCGATATTGTAGTACGTGTGTTTGAACAAAAAGTCAACGACTTTGTCAGCATACTTAAAGACAACAACATATTTGGACGCATGAAAGGAGGTACTAATACATTATGCATACAGTATATTTGTCTTATTTTATGAATCACAGAATTCGTTAGCACATCCTAAAAAAAAAAAAAAAAAAAAAAAATGTTCAAACTGACACTAACTTATTCATGTCCTATCTAAAAACTTACTAATACCTAATTTTGCAGTTTTGTACACAATTGAGTTTCAGAAACGTGGGCTTCCTCACTGTCATACACTGTTATGGTTAGACCCAGCCGACAAAATACAATCAGCTGAAGATATTGACAGGTTCATCTCGGCAGAATTACCAGACAGAGTAACCGACCCAGAGGCTTACAAAGTCGTTGCAGACATGATGGTTCATGGTCCTTGCGGAGCTGCTAACACAAACGCGCCATGCATGCAGGATGGTGAGTGCAGCAAGAACTTCCCAAAGAAATACAACGACAAGACTTTCTTTGACGACAACGGGCATGTACATTACAGGCGACGAAGAACACACGCTTACGCTACAAGAGGGAATATACGGTTAGATAACAGCTATATTGTACCATATAACCGTTCTCTCTGTCTTATCTTCAACGCCCACATAAATGTCGAATATTGTGGCTGGAGTATGCTTATAAAATATTTGTTCAAATACATTTCCAAAGGCGCTGACCGGATTGCTGCAAAAATTGTAAAGCCCCTGGGTGAAGCTGCTACGGCAACAAACACTCCAAAGATAGAGATAGATGAGATCAAGAACTTTATAGATGGTCGTTTCATATGCCCACATGAAGCATGCTGGAGAATACTAAACTTCCCAATTCACCACAGAGAGCCAGCAGTGCAGATTCTAGCCGTCCATTTACAAGATATGCAACAAATAAACTTTGGAGAAAAGGAACCTTTGGCGGCTGTTGTTGGTGACAATCAACGGAAATTAACGACACTTACTGAATGGTTTACATTCAACAGCCTGTACAAAGAAGGACGTCATTTAACATACTTAGACTTTCCAACCGAATTCGTTTGGTATGACCAGTTGAAGACATGGAAAAAAAGAAAACACAAAAGCAGATCGTCAGTTGGGAGATTGGCATACGTGCACCCTGCAGCTGGTGAGCTTTTTCTATTTCAGAATGCTGCTATGTCATCAGAAAGGGTGCAAATCATTCATTGACGTGCGGAAAGTAAACCAGTGTGTGCTACCCAACTACCGTGCAGCATGCCAAGCATTAGGCCTCCTTGAAGATGACAAAGAGTGGGACACGGCATTGCAAGAAGCCGAAGCATCAGCAACAGCATCAGAGTTACGGTATCTGTTTGCTTATTTTAATCTACTGTGACGTCGCAGACCCGCTGAAACTTTTTGATAGGCATTGGACGCACATGATTGACGACATTCCAAAGAGAGCAGCTACAATGGCTCACATAAAAGATCTCCACATAAATCACCCAGAAATAAAAGGATATCTTTTATATGAGCTAGAAATAATATTGAACAGTTGCTGCAGATCAATTACCGACTTTGGTTTCACACCACCACCACAACATCTTATTGACGATCTCAACAACAGATTGTTGATGGAAGAAAAAAATTACAACAGAGATAAATTAAGAGAAGATGTTGCAGCTTCTGTTGTCAAACTTAATGAAGAGCAAAGGAAGATTTATACACTTATAGTGCAAGCATCAAATGAGAAAAGACAAGAATTGGTTTTCCTCTATGGTCACGGAGGTACAGGTAAAACTTTCTTATGGAAAACGATCATTAACACACTGCGCTCCGAAGGAAAAATTGTCTTGGCTGTCGCATCTTCGGGAATTGCATCGTTACTACTTCCAGCAGCAGGACGAACAGCTCATTCAAGATTCAAATTACCGCTGGAATTGACCGAGCAATCCATGTGTCACATAAAAAAGAACACGCTTTTGTCAAAATTGTTATCAGATACTGACCTGATTGTTTGGGATGAAGCACCAATGAACGACCGTAGGTGTTTTGAGGCTCTAGACAGAACTCTTAAAGATGTCCTAAGCGAACCAGATAAGTTATTTGGCGGCAAATCAGTAATGTTAGGTGGCGATTTCAGACAAACTCTACCAGTAAAGAAAAAGGGTACAAAATCTGATATAGTTGGCTCAGCTATAACTGCATCATACCTTTGGCCCTATTTCAAAATCCACCGGCTGAAACAAAATATGAGATTGACGCAAGAAGGCCTCGGTGAAGACGAAAAAGAAAAACACAGACAGTTTGCATCATGGTTATTGGACATTGGAGACGGTAAAATAGGTGAGCCTGACGAAGAAGATCCACAAAATGCTCGGTGGGTTACAATTCCTGCAGAATACGTTATTCCAGATAGTGACAGCGCACTATCAGAGCTTATCAGCTTTATTTATGATACAGATACCTTGGAGGCACCAACTGCGCAAATTCTACAAGAGAAGGCAATAGTTTGCCCCAAGAATGAAACAGCTGACGCAATAAACAAACAAGTGTTGTCACTCATACATCGGGAAAGCACTACTTACTTAAGCTCAGATGAAGCAATTCCGTTAGGAAAAAATGGCCCTGAAAACGAACTACTATACCCACCTGAGTACCTCAACACGCTTAGATTTCAAGGCTTGCCAGCACACGAATTGACACTGAAAATCGGAACTCCTATTATGCTACTCAGAAATGTGAATTTAGGAGGTGGTCTTTGCAACGGGACAAGACTTATTGTAACGCAGCTGCTTTCAAAATTAATTGAAGCAGAGATCATCACAGGAACGAGAATGGGTGAAAAAGTTTTCATTCCAAGAATACCCTTAACTGCGAAAGATCCTAACTTCCCTTTCATATTCAAAAGAAAACAGTTTCCAATAAAAGTCTGCTATGCAATGACGATTAACAAGAGCCAGGGGCAGTCTCTAAAGAAGATCGGAGTCTACCTTCCAGAACCCGTTTTCGGTCACGGGCAGCTTTATGTCGCACTTTCTAGATCTACAACACCCTACGGCCTAAAAATTCTTATTAAAAAACGGAATGACAGCCCGCAAACCTTAGCAAAAAATATAGTATACAAGGACTTTTTAGAAACGATTCTTAAAACAAAGGTCTTTCAACAAATCACTATATGACACATATAGTTTTACATAGTCTAACTTTTACAGTTGCGCTATCTACATTAACATTGTTTAAAACTAAAGTGCATTTCTTAATTTATTATCATCTACCATTACGACTAACTATACTATTCTTAACTTATTCCAGGATGGCGTTGTCAACCATTAAAGAGCTAAAACAAGGCATGACAAATAAAGTTGTTGAACTCAAAGTCAACCGTGCATGGACAGCGAGAGATCCTCCAAGCATAATAGAAAAGGGATATAGAGCAATTCTCTTAGATAGACAGGTAAATATTATCAAATGACTACTGCACCATTTATTATAGTTTTTGGGTAAAAGGGACAAGAACCCCCGGTTAAAAAACCATTTATTATAGTTCCACACTCTAATTATCAAATAATTTATACAGGGCGATGCAATACAAGGAAAATTAGAGGCAAACGATATTGAACATTTCAAAGGTATACTTATACCTGGCCAGGCGTACCGCATATCAGATTTTGAATGTGTCAAAACAGAGAATTTGCAGCGGACACTTGAAAACCCAACATCCCTCTCATTCAGTCGCACAACAAAGTTTGACACCATAACATCTGAAACTTTTCCGCTCCATTATTTCAACTTCATTTCTTACAATCAGCTACCAGCCAGGATCGTAGACCCTAAAGATAAAACCAACAAAGCATATCCGATACTCACAGGTGACTTTTACAATTTCACAAAAAAAAAAAAAAAAAAAAAAAAAAAAAAAAAAAAAAAAAACCAAGGCTTTTAAAAATAAAAACATATTTACAGCAAACGATAATAAAATATACCTCTGTATTTGCAGACTACATTGGATGTTACATAAACTCAGGAGAAGTTGAAACGATTGGCAGTGCAATGCGAAACCAATATCACATACGCAGGGTCGGCATCGAAAATCTCAAGTAAGTTTCCTAAGTAAGCCTGCAACCAAATTTTACATTAAACATGTTACATTATACTAACACTAGCTGGATCTAAAAAAAAACAAAACAAACAGCCGTAACTTTGTGGAACTCACCTTATGGGATCACCTTGCACACACCTTTCCGAAGGACGCCATCGACAAACTTGAAAGGCCAATTATAATAGCAGTTTCTTCCTGCAAAGTGTCAAAGTATCGAGACAGAGGTACGTTAACAACAAACAATTATGACTTACAAGCAACTTACAGTCATAACAAAAACAAACTTTAACGAAAACCAATTTTCATTAACAGCTTTACAACTATCTTCAACCCCAGCAACCTACTACTACATAAATCCAAGAATCCCACAGCTAGCAGAGTTTCAAGCAGAGTAAGAGTACCCCATTTACTTACTCCTATACATACCATACCGTGTCTTTAAAAAGTTCTAATAATATCTACATTGAACAGGTATAAACAGATGCACGAATATAAGCCACCTCTCGATGTGATCAGGTATCGTTTAAATGATCCAGTGCAAGAAAAAAAAAGGAACCGATTCTCTCTATCACGACTGCTAACTCATAATCCAGAAACGTATGAGGTTCGTTCTTGCATAAACCACCGTTACAATACATTCATAAAAATAGGCAAATAAAGACACTGATTTTAACAACTTAAGCTACACAAATACAGGGTGTACGCTTCACTTGCGAAGGCACCATTATCGGTCTCAACACAGACCGTGACTTGTACTATAGTTCATGCACTAAGTGCAACCTGAAGCCCAAAAGAGATGATGACGTATATAAATGCAGAGAACATGGGGTTATAGAATCAACAGTTTACAGGTAACAACTTCAACATTAAACAGTTAAAATTGTTACAAAATAATTTTTAACAAACTCATCTATACAGGTACAACTTCAAGGTCTCCATAACAGATACAACCGAGACGGCACAGTTTACTTTTTTCACACCAAAAGCAGATGCGATAGTAGGAATTGATTGTCCCAGTTTAATAAAATCAATTGCCAACCCAGAACCACGCATTTTCCCACCAGAAATTCGCACGCCATTGGCCAACAACATATATTCCAGTTCTACTTTAGCCCTACTTGCAAAGAAGGTGCGGTCGAGTTCATCCTCAGTGACATCTTGGATAACATCGAGCAGCTACAACAGGTGGAAGATCGTCCACACAGTAAGGCCATAAAAATTTACACAAGTATTTCTATATTTTAAATAAGGTTTCTAGATTTGTTAAATACTAAAACCATCATGTCGTTATGACAGACATAGCAGGGTCATCAGAAACACCCGCCACTATCGAGTATACACCAATCGCCAAGCCTCTTCTTGAAAAAAGTGAATCATCAAAACAGCCAATTGACCAGCTTCCAGGTGAGAAAAAAAAAATGTACAAAAAAAAGGGTAAATTACATAGTCAATAAGATGATGACCACATCCTTTTTTTTTTTTTTTTTTTTTTTTTTCCCAGGTACCATCACAGCAACAACAGGTGCTACTGAAATAGTTGAAACACCCACCAAAGACAAAATGGCAGTAGAACATCCATCAGGTAACAACGCCATTTACACCATACACTAGGTTTTCAGTAACATCTATAAATCAGGTTGTAAATAAAATTGTTATGCCATTATTTATTGTTTACAGACATCATCACAACCACAGTAGACACTACCGAAACAGTTGGAACACCAACAAAAGACAAAACGCCAGCTGACCATCCATCAGGTAACAACCACATTTACAAAATACACTAACTGTTGAAATATAAAACATACACCGAACTAAAAAAAACTCTTTTTTATACACCTATTACAGACCCGAAGACAGCACCAACATCATACACTGGGATGCAGACAAGATCAAAAACAGACATGGGAATTGACACAAGCCAAAAAACCGCTAAAAGAGTGCTTTTCCCAGAAGAAACAACGGATCCCAAAAAAAAAGAATTAGCATCTACAGCCCGCAACAATCTTTTGTGAACTCTTTAATTTTCACGCATTACGTGTGGAAATATTTCTATCTTTTGACAACAACCACCAAAAATGCTGTTACTTCTAATCTAAGTCTGTAAGCACTATACCATTGCGGGCTAACATCATAGGTTAATGTAAATATGTAGCTAGAATAATAACAAACATGCAACTTTACCCGCAATGGAAAGGAGACATGCTACTAGACATTTTGTAACTTAACTTATGTAACAGCATGTATGTTTATTTGCACCTATATTTGCAGTTACTGATGTGTTAACATATTCAAGTCTTTCTACTATTCAACATCAAAACTTCTTACATACAGTGCATTACACCATTGCTTAAAAGAAAAACCGCGCAGCTAAAAAAAAAGACAACAGCAGCAAAAGGACACAAAATTATCTAATAACCAACCATTTCTACTTATGCCATGCGATACAACAAACAAAATACATATATCCTGAATTGAAACAAACGTATATATTTATGATACAACGATTCCTAAATCAGCAACGTATATATTTATGATACGCCAACGACTCCTCAACACCAACGACTCCTGAACAGGAAGATTTTGCTAAACAAACAAAATCCATTCCTAAATCAACACACACCAACGTATATATTTATGATACAACGATTATTGGTTACCTGAATTAAAACAAACCGTAATCGATCCAAGAAAGCCCCAAATAAAATTACAAGCTTAGAAATGGAATGAAGAAAAAAACCTAATTTTGCAGGTTATAGGTGATAAAAGAAACGAACAAAACATATATCCTAACCTATTCGACTTATTGAATGTGTAGTTTACATTTTCTTAAAAAAAGGGAAGCCCAATGTATTATAGAAGCCCAATAACTTTTAAGGAAATAGGTTTTAAAAAAAAAAACACACATTTACAAATTTCATAAAACAAAAACAAAAATCTAACATATACCCGAAATGTTATAAAAAAATGTTACATATTTTCTGTAAAATACTCATATTAACAACATATTGTATTAAAAAAAACAAACCAAAACAAAAAAATACTCATAAAAAACAATGCAACTAAAACCTAATAACAAAACAAACAAGTTCAAATAAAATAGGGCAGACGAAAAAAAAAAAAAAAAAAAAAAAACCCGCCGCAACGCGCGGGCTACCCCGCTCGTTATAAACCATTAAGGCATTAACACACAATGACACAAAGTAAAATTTCCTACATGTATCGGTGTATCATAAGGTCAGTGGATATTTTTAAAACGTTATACATTTTCAACGTGAACGCTTCTTAGAGCATTCCCAATGTTAACGCCCCAACGGCGTTAACCCCCCAAACAACGCCCGTTATTGCGTTATACCTTTGGAAGTGCACCCTATTCACGCCGTTAGTCCCTGAGCGTTACCAGGGTAACGCGCGTTATGGTTTTAAAAAAAATCATTTTACCCCCTAAACCATTTCAAATAAATTTTTACTTACACCCCCCTCAACCTATTCAAATTCAAATTTAAATTATACTGGTCAATTCTATGCGGGATAAATTCAAATTCAAATTTGAAATTTAAAAATCAAATATGAGCGGGATTTATTCAATTTCAAAATCAACTCTGCCTATATATACAACTCTACCAGAGTTGTTTAGAACACACAACACACGCAAGTTACACACACAACTCTACCACAAAAAATGTCTCGCAAAGAATTTTCTCAGCAATTCCCAAGTCCAGAAAAGTTGCCGGAAACCAGCTTTCCAACTCTACCAGAACCTGAAGTTTACTCAACACCACCGGAAAATGTCTTTCCGGTGGGTTTTGAAAACATCCCGTACCTCCCAATTGTTCCTACTCCACCTGTGAACAGTCCACAGGTGGATTTTCAAAACCACCCCAGCGGGTTAAGTGAGGCTTCCCTCCGGCAACTAGAACAAGATGAAGAAAACGTTAGGGAGATTATGGAAGAGCAGGCACGTGAAGAGGTTGCTCGCCGTGAGCAAGAAGCACGGGAAGCTCAGTACCTCCAAGATAACTATTTCGACATAATGGAGAGTCGATACTTTAATGGGGAGTTTAATTCTTCGGCAACCAGTTCTGAGGTTTGGGACTTAGATGATTCGTTTTTTTAAGTTTTAGTAGTTTTATTTTCGTCAGTAGTATGCGTTGTATCTTTAATTTTTAATGTAATTCGTGTTTAACGTTTAATGTACTTGGTGTTTAAATGTTATATGTGATATGTGTTTTAATAAATGAAGTGTTTGTTTTAGTTTAGGAGTTGAAATTGAAAATATGAAATGTTATTGATGTTATTGAGATGTTATGGTTGTGAGTGTTTTTTGGGGATGTTAATGTTAAATGTTAAAGCTAATGTGATGCTGACGTGGACGGTGTTATTGGTGTTATAATGTTATGATTGGGAATGCTCTATATCTTATAGAGGTAGAAGTTTTGAAATGCGAGGCTCGTTTTTATTTAAGGGTATTGATATGTACACATACACTTTTACTTTGCACACATAAAATTTATGTGTGAGGACAAGCAAATTGATATGTAGGGACAAGCAAAATTATATGTGCAAAGTAAAAGTGTATGTGTACATATCACTTCCCTTTGTTTAATTCTTTGAGCTAATAAACAAAATCTTGCATTGAATTTTACTCCAAAAGTTGACTTTTAAATATTTAACAACGGTAATTCAGGAACAAGAGAACAACAACTGTAGAAATCACGAAGTCACGTGGAGTGATTTAAGACATTAATGGTTCTCTAGATTTTCCATTAATTAAAAATTTAAATATTTGGAAATTTTGAATTAATAGACCACTAAATCCTGGTTTGTTGATACTGAAGGCATTAAATGAGGAATGACTTGAAGTTAAAAGTTGAAGTGTTTTGGTATTTATATGATAATATTATGCTTGAGTTTTGAATGATTGTGTTCATGGACGGACCCAAAAAATTTAAAATGGTGTTGCACAATATTTTTTGTGAGGGTTTTGCACGATTTTGCTTTTATCATAAGTATAAAAATTTGCATCATTAACAATCTTTTGGACTAAAGTTGCACCATAAAGAAAGAAAACATCGCAAATAAATTATTGGTGTTGCACGTACCAAAAAATTATATATTCAAAAAGAAAAAAATTACACTTCGTGACTTAAAATCAAGCATTACCCGTGTTATGCCCGACTCTCATATAGGTCCGTCCCTGATTGTGTTGCAATATTCTTATGTTCTTGTCGCTTTGAATTGTAACCCTCTTTCATAAGTTGGGTTTTAGATAAAAAGAAATGTAAAATTAATAAGTTATGATGGTCTAAAACAACTTTATAAAAAAGTAGGAAATAATGATGAGGCAAGTCTTGCAATTAGACGTCTACCGACTACAATTATACTCACAGATCAAGAAGTAGAATCATTTGGCCCAATAACAAAAAGTATAGCACCGACTAAAAGCCCAATCAATACTTTTACCTGAGCTTTTAAAGAACATCAATAGTCCGATTGATAATAGTTTACCAGTTAACGAGGACGGAGGGTGTGGGAAAGCTTTGTCGGGTTTGCTAAACGTCCTCGGCGTTACATCAGTTTTTCTTTCTTTTTTGCTTGCAAGAAAAGTTTGTATCACATTTTTTTCTCCTCTATTTTCTCATTTAAAAATACTTTAACACACACATAACACTCAATATTAATAAAACGGCGAGGTTTTGTAAGTTTGCCTCTGGCATGTGTGTCAAAAACACAAAACATTTTGCCTTGCCACTGGCAAAGTACCAAAATGTTTTTGTTTTGGCACAAAAACGCTTTCCATCCTCTGACGTAAGACCATCTCCGATCACACATTTTAAAAGGGTCGTGTTACCCAGGCACCCCAAAGGGGGTTATGGGGTGCTTGGCAAGTGAAAATATAGGGTATTTTTGCTAATGGTTGGCAATCATTGGGGGAATGTTTTTTTTCGATTTCCGTGCCAAAATATAAAAAATTTGATGTTAGGGTGCTTTGGTTTGCCAAAATAAAAGAAATACAAGTTTTTAGTTTTGTACAAGTTTTTATTTTTTGTTTTACAAGTTTTTTAAGTTTTGTACAAGTTTTTTTAAGTTTAGTTTTACAAGTTTTTAAAGTTTTGTACAAGTTTTTATTTTTTGTTTTACAACTTTTTAGTTTTCTACAGCGGCTATTGAGTTTTTTACAAGTTTTTTTTTTGTTTTATAACTTTTTAAAAAAAAACTTAGTCGGAAAATTTTTGAGGCTCAGGTTTGAAGGTTGCAAAGTGAGATTTTATCTCACTTTACCGTCCATTCGATTATCATCATCGCCTCGGAAAAAATTTTAAGGCTAAAAAATCATCATCACCTCGGAAATTTTTTGAAAAAGCCTCAAGTCACAACAGGTCTCAAAACTGCACAAGTTCACAACAGCAGTCTAGCCAAACTGCACAAGTGCACAAGTGCACAATAGCAGTCTAGCCAAACTGCACAAGTCACCCCATGTCTCAAAACTGCACCACATGTCTCAAAACTGCACAAGTCACAAAAGGTCTAAAAACTGCACAAGTCTAACCATGTCACAACATGCAAGTGATATATGGGGTGCCTGTGTAGAGGATGCCCGCGAGCGAAATACCCTATATTTTCACTTGCCAAGCACCCCATAGCCCTTTGGGGTGCCTGCATAGCACCCCATGTCTCAAAACTGCACAAGTCACAAAACACGTTTTCATTGTGCAAGAGGTACGACTCCCTTCTGCAAAACATCACAAGAAAGTAGAAAATGTGCAGGCATTGAACCTTATAAGCAACAGCAGTACCCAGCAAGTAGCAAGAAAGCAACAACACAACTAGCAATATCTCCAAAAACCACAACAAACAAGTGTCACAGTCCACCAAGAAAGCAACAACACAACTAGCAATATCTCCAAAAACCACAACAAACAAGTGTCACAGTCCACCACAACAAGCAACTAGCAACATCAGCAACTACCAACAAGCAACAACCATGTTTAGTTCACCATTCGACACACAAGAGGTAAAGTTATCAAATAGGCTCAGATATCTAGCTTTTTAGCTCATGTTGGCTGCAAATTAAGTTTTGCCATGCCAAAACTCTTTAAGTTTTAAAAAAAAAAAAACATCGTTGCCTTTTTTTAGCTCAAGTTTTTTTCATTAAATTTGCAAAGTGATCTAAAAATGATCACTTTACCATCCAGTAATGAAAATCACTCAAGTTTTTTTCATTAAAGTTGCAAAGTAAGCTAAAAATGATCACTTTACCATCCAGTAATAAAACGACATTACCAAACAAGACCAAATGGGGTGCTTGGCCTATGATGGGTCATGCTATTGAGGCATCCCAAATCTGCAAAACATAACAACAAAGTCTAATAAGCAACAATCTTTTTTTTCCAGAGCTAACAAGTTTTTATTTAAAAAAAAAAAAAAAAAAAAAAGAGTGTTTACCACTTTAACCATGCCAAATCTTTCATTTTTTTGAAGATCTAAAAAAAAATTCAGTTTTTAGATTTACAAAAGTTTGTTAGATCTTAAAAATAATCAACCAAACTAACCCACAACCTCAGAAACGTCACCAGAACCAACGATCTAACAAGTTTTAAACTTGTTAGATCTGAAAAATAATCAACCAAACTAACCCACGGTTACTCAGAAACATCCCCACAACATCAGAAACATCACCAGATATAACGATCAAACAAGTTTTAAACTTGTTAGATCAAGATTTTAGATCTAAAATCTTTTTAGATCTAAAATTTTTAGAGAGAGAGAGAAACAGGTGAGATAGAGAGGGAGACTAGTACCAAAAGAGAGATGAGACATGGCTTATCAAGTCAGGAATATCACCAGAAAACACGTAGACGTACACACCACAAAAAGAGAGCACGTAAATGTGTTTAAAACCACACACGTAACACACACACACGTTTTTACAAAATAAAACGTTGTATAAGTTTTAAAAGTAAATAAAAGTAGTATAAGTTTTTTATAGGTAGTTTTAAAAGTAGTATAAGTTTTTTATAAGTAGTTTTTTATAAGTTTTATAAGTTTTTACAAAATAAAAGTAAGTTTTTTAAAAGTATAAATAAAAGTAAGTTTTAAAAGTATTAATTTTTAAAATTAAAAGTAGTTTTAAAAGTAGTATTAAAAATAAAAGCAATATTAAAAGTAGTATTTTTTTAAAAGTTTGATAACAAGTTTTTTAAAACTAATATTAAAAGTAGTAATTTTTTAAAAGTTTTATAACAAGTTTTTTAAAAGTAGTATTAAAATTTTTAAAAAGGTTGTATTAAAAGTTGTATTTTATAAGTTTTATTAAAAGTTGTATTTTTTAAAAAATTTAGGTGTTCGGTACTGAAGTTGCTTTAACTGATTGGGTGCGATCTACTGCTGAATCGATTGGTTTTCTTATTGTTAAAGGAAAAAGTAAAACAGATAGGGGCTATAAGTATTCTATCGAATTTTTGTGTTCTAGACATGGGACGTCTGCACGTGAATGTTTAGAAGATGAACTTGAACGGCAAACTAGTACCGCTAAAATTAATTGCCCATTCAGATTACTGGCGAAATTTATAAAAGGTCAAACTGGTAGAACTGGTAACACTAAAACTAGTGGTTGGATCTTGAGGGTCAAATGTCCGAGGCATAATCATGACTTTGTAGACTCGTTCCATGGTTTTTCACAGGCCATGTGATTAAAAGAAAGCGAGTTAGTTTTGGTGAAGCAGTTGACAAAACATCAAGTAGCACCACGAATTATACTTTCTTCACTAAAAGAGAGCGATCTGAATAACGTGTCTAGCATTAGAACGGTATATAATGCACAAAACAAGATACGCAGAGAAGATCGTGGTGATTTGACGGCGATACAACTCCTTTTAGTACATTTGAGGCGTAAAGGTTATACTTATTACGAAAGGGTAAATGAGCACACTGATGAGCTCGAGGAAATATTTTTTGTTCACCCGACGTCATATGCCCTGTGGACAACATTCCCGGAAATCATGCTGATGGACTCAACATACAACACCACGTTGTTTAAACTGCCATTCTTTACAGTTGTTGGAGTTACTTCAACAAACAAAACATTCTCAATGGCGTTTAGCTTTTTGGACAAGGAAAAAGAGCCAAATTTCAAATGGGTGTTGGAATATGTTAAGTTGGTGATACAAGAACAATATTACCCGCGGGTTATCGTCACCGACAGAGATTTAGCGTTGCTTGGGGCATGCAGAGAAGAATTCCCAAAAGCTAACAGATTACTCTGTCGATGGCATATCAATCAAAATGTGCTCAAGCATTGCAGAAACAAATTCGATACGGTAAAGGAGTATGAGTCCGTTAGATGGACATGGGATTTCATGGTTACAGCTCCGACCGAAGATGTGTTCACGCATTATTATCAGCACCTACAGGATTTATTAGTCCAAAAACAGGGTACTTACCCATTAATACATTTTTTATTATTATTATTTAATAAATAACTACTCGAATTGTTTTCTCACTTTATTAATTCTTTGTTTTCTCAGATGTTTTGCGGTATTTTCGTAACTGGCTGCGACATTACGACAACATGTTTGTGTCGTACATTACTGATCAATATCGCAGCTTCGGCCAGACAACAACATGTAGAGTTGAGAGTCAACACGCGCTGTTGAAACTGCGATACGAGCCACTTTGAATACAAGCAAAATCAAGAAACTGCATGCGTGTAAGGGCACACTATTTAGCGAATTGCGGTATAATGTTTCAAGAGATGCTTTACTACTCATACTCGCAGAAAGTAAACAGGATGTCGACCCACATCAATGTGGTCATCAGTTGCGGTTAGTTTATGGTTTACCATGCTATCACGAACTGTATTACCTTCAAGCAAACGATATGTATTTTAAATTTATGCCTATCAAGTTATTCTCCCCGTCAATACCGATAAATTTAAGTAGTTCATTTTTTCGAATACAGGATTGCTTATTCTGCTTGGTTTTGTTGATAATTTTTGGAGAACACTAAGCGTTCCCTGGCCTGTTATCCGAAATACTCAAGAGCCTGATGAGCCTGAATATTTTTCTTGTCAAGATGACGTACAAAAATTCCAAAGTGTTTTTACCAAAGCATCGTCGTTTGTCAAAAAAAAATATGTTAAACAGGCTCAGAGGTATATACGCTCCTGAATCTGTGTCAACCCAACAACCTGCTGTTAAAGAAAGTAATCGTGGACGTCCGAGCGCAAAGGACAACAAATCCAAGGCTAAACAAAATATCACAGATTTGAACGAAGAACCCCCCACAGGGCACCGCAGAAGCTACACAAAACCTAAAAAAGTCCCAGACTTAAATGAAGAAGTTGCGAGACATAGTTCATATGTGGGAGAGCCTTCTAACGTCCCAGACTTGAATGAAGGACCTAGCGAGGGCGACTTAAGACACCACTTGTACGTTCCAGATGACATTAGCGAATATTTTATGGCTCAAATTCCACCTCTTTTCCGACACTGGATCCTAGGGATCTTTAACGTGGCAGGTGATGGAAATTGTGGCTATCGAGCTCTTTCCGTATGTCTTGGTCATCACGAACGAATGTGGCCCAGAATTTGAGCTCTTGTCAGGGAAGAGGTAGACAATAACGAGGAAGTTTACATGCAAATGTGGGGGGATTATTTTACAAATATTCGTAACTCGATGAATTGGTTTGAAGGTCCAGCACCCCACGGTTACTGGATGACTATGCCAGAAATGGGTGTGGCTATTGCTACACCTCTTAACCGTCCTATTGTATGTATATCCAATTCACAATCTATTATGTGTCTTCCGCTGAGAGATGGTCCAAATACAACACAAATATTGTCCCCCGTTGTGATTCTTCGTGTGGGGGAAGACCAGGCTGCTCACTTCGTTCTAGCGTTTCTTGATGAAAACTCACCACTCCCGTATAATCACCCACAATTGAGATGGTACAGAAATGACGTGGCCGGGAGATGGGCACATATGTTTACTCAACGACAGAGCATGTTTAGACAGACGTAGAAAACGATTATTGATTTATATTGTAATTGACAAAACATGTATAGACGATTACTGATTTATATTGTAAATGACAAAACATGTATAGACGATTACTGATTTATAGTAAACGACTCGTCATCTTTTGTTACAGATTTCTGCTCCTGCTCCGGTTCTTCCTCATCTTTTGTTACAGGAATCAGATGACATTCAGTGGAGGGACATTCATTGTGTCAACAACACACCCGCTCGTGTTGAGAGTCCAGATTATGTGCCTTCTTCTCCATCTTATGTGCCTCCCTCTCCAGCTATATCTCCAGCTGCAGATGAGGACAATTTTATACACCGTCCTCCGGTTCTTCCCCATCTTTTGTTACAGCCGTCTCGCGTTGAAGAGTACGAGCGAGAGATTGCCGGATTGAGGAGACTCATTTCAGAGTTAGAGTTTCGTGTGGGACAGATGGCAGCATCATTGGAGCGACTACGTCTCGGGCGTGATTGATCTTAGTTTCTAGTTATATTGTGATTTTGTGAACCATGTATCAACTATTAATATATAACAAGATTGGTTATTTAAGTATTCGAAGCTTCTAATTTTGTGAACCATGATATTACTGATTTATGTTGTGAATAATTATACAAATTCTTTTGGCCAGATGCAACAAGAAAATCCTTTCTTGTGTCGTTGTTGACGTGGTTTTATAATTGAAAGAACATCCCACAAGCCCAAAACTTGAGGTCTGAAGTATTATGCATGTCCTTTGTCAAAGGTAAATAATTAAATGTTTGCTTATTTACGTAAATATATCAATAACTTGTTTGTTTAGAATACATTTCTTATAATTGTTTCATCATGTAACAGCCAAAGACTGAAGACTATGGGTGTCGATACTTCATGTGGAAGGAAATATTTCAACAAAAGTACTTTGGTCAAGCCTCTTCTTCAACGCAGTGCTCAAACTGCGAAACTAAAGATAAAACGATCAACATGCTATTGGCTCAAAACAATTTGTTGAAGGCAAGAATAAAAACGTTAGAGGCATCACTGAAATTGGCAAGAAATCCAGTTGATCACGCATGTCAGTCGAGTGGAATACTCTATGAGCTTATAGATAACATTAATAATCTTCATGTGGAGTAGATTTCGTTGTAATATTGAAAACATTTGTTGTTGTACTTGTTTAATGTTTTAATGTCTAATGTTTTATTGTTATTGTTTAATTAAATGAAAACAATACACAAATAAATACTCTACATATAAAAACACTACACAAATAAATACACTATACATATAAAAACACTACACAAATTAAATATACCACACAAATAAATACACTATACATATAAAAACACTACACAAATTAAATATAACACACAAAATAAACACTACACAATTAAATAAAAAAAAAACAAAAAAAAAAAAGGAAAAAGGGTACCTGCGCGTGTACGGATAGGCCCCCCATGTCCTATGGGGTGCCTGCCTTGTATTTTATGGGGTGCCTGCGTATCTCCACCCTTTTAAAATCTTCAAAATTGAATGAACACAAATAATCTTTTATATACATTCATCCTCCAAAACTAGGGGTGAGCGTAACGGACCGTGGACCGGATCAAACCGAGAAATTGGCCCGAATCGGACTGACCGGACCGGACCAGACCGAACCTATTTCAGTCCAGTCCTCGGTCCACACTTTACCTCATGTTCGGTCTTCGGTCAGGTCCGGTCTTACGTACAACCGATCATTTTGGCTTCTCGGTCCTGCCGAAGAACCGGACCGGGCCGAAAACATTCTGTCCGGTCTTCAGTCCGTGATTTTAGGCTAAATCGGTTTCGGTCCGGTCTGGGTTTTTTCGGTCCGGTCGAGGTCCCGATGCTCACCCCTATCCAAAACAAATATAATTCATCTCCAACTGTATACTTCAAACTATAAATTCAAACATTTTTAGGGGCCATGTAGTTTGTAGGTATAGAAATGAAGAAATACTTTCATTCTCAAAATAGTTGTTTGGTTTTTGAAAATGGATATAAAACCTATAAAAATAAGCATTTTTCGTATGCACCTATAGTGATGGGTTTATAAACCCATACCATATCCATAGTCATTTTCATAGTTATTCTCATATTAATACCAAACGTCCCCTTTATATTCAATTAACTAAAGAATCTAAACTAATTTTCTAATGAGGAATCAAATAATAACAACAGTTTTGGAGGATGAGTAGTGATTTTTTCATAATGTTATGATGAGGTGTCGGTGGTGAATATGATATTGGGTGTGGCTTGGTCTAGTTTAATATCACTAGTTGAAAATATCATGAATTATTCAACTTCCAAGCTACAAGAAGAAATGCTAGAATGACAGTTTTGCTGACGATTTGTCCATTATGATTAACTAATCATAAAACCAAACCACGTCATAGTTGTATGTGGCCCTCAAAGCCACAATGTGATATGATGTTGCTAGCTAACCAAAACCTATTATTGGATTGCTAAAAGTTAAGTTTACAAGTTATTTTATCAAAAAGTTTAAACTTTCATAAATATGCAAAAACAGATGTTGATAAAATGTTATGATCAATAATATGTTTATTTGTAAGAGCTAAACATGACACAAAATATACATTAATTAACATTCATTTATTTGTGTAGAAAGTTACAAGAACCTTTCAAAAGTTAATTCATTCATACATTACTAATGTTTCATACAAGATAATGAAACACTATTTTTTCCCAAACAGACTTCTCAATTTCCCCCTTTCTAACTTTTCTAACAGCTTAGCCGAACCGGCTATCTCAGACTCGGTGAGTTTCTTCAGATACCCGATCGCCCCGTAGGAAACCATAAGTTTCCTACACCTTTTACTTGATGATAACAAACTCAGACAAGAAACCGCGTATTTTTTGGCTGTATTTTGTGGACTAGGATCAAGCAACTGAACCAAGTTAGGGACAGTTTTTTCGTTCTTTTTAACCTCCCGACGGTTATGCTGATATGTCATTAGGCTTGCGACGGCTTGAGCTGCAACCTCACGAACGCCATTTGATTTTGCTTCAAGCAGACTTATTAGCAATGGCATACACCCACTTTCACCCACGAGTTTTTTCACTTCTGTTGTGTTGCATATACGACATATGCATGATGTTGCAGCCCTTTGGGCTCCGAGTGAGCCTGATTTTAATACGTGTACGAGTCTTGGAAGAAGCCCAGCCGAAATTAATGTTTCCACCGAGACTAACCCCACCAAATTCCGTAAGGCTGCAACTGCGGGTTCTTGAGGTAATGGGCCATCGAGATAAGATAACAGACTACGGACCCCACCATCGGTGATCACCGCCCGCTTAAGATCGTCATTACTAGAAGTGAGATTCCGCAAACATTCTGCTGCATATTCCTTTGCACCCAATAAAATTCCGCTATCGAGTACACCAATCATTATTTTTACAATCCCTTCTTCGGCTAGGGTGTGACGGAGTTCAGGAATTACCGATAAGTTTTTTAAGGTACAAGCGGCTGAAGCTTGAGAAACGGAATCACCCATGTGACAGATCTCGATTAGAGGTGGGACCCCACCGTGTCCCACTATCGACCTTGCCGTTTCTTCCGACATCGACAGTCTTTGAAGGGCGATTGCGGATTTTTCTCTACCAATCGAGCTACCTGACTCGAGCAATCTGATCAACGGTGGCAGAACACCTTCTGAAACAAGCCAACTCTCGCAACCACCGGATTCTGCCAATGAACAGATTAAGGTGACTGATTTTTCCCGGATTCTTGGTGATGTGGCGGTGAGGAGTTGTACTAAAGCCCCGATATTGCTACGACCCACTAGGGATAAAACCGTCTTCTCATCTTCTTTCATTACATCAACAAGGCTGTCAAGAGCTTTATGCTTAGCTTCTAAATGACCAATCTGCAGCCTTGCAAGTAATTCCCGAATATCGCTGCTTTGATGACTTGTACCCTCAAGATCCAATGACGACATAGTGACCTCACCGAGAACTCCCGTTTTAATCAAAAGCCCGCAATCTTTTAAATTCAAGTCTAGTTTCCCGGATAACGAATCAAGATTGCTTTGCATTTGAAGCTTTCCGTCGTACTTTCCCTTTGAACAGACTTCTGCAAGTTCGATTGCTTCATTTAAAGTTCTAGAAATTGCTTCTAACTGTTCGTTGCATAGCGTGTTTTTTGAGAAGCATGGATGACTCGACAAATCTGATAAACGTGAAGGGATTTGCTCTAATCGAGATATGATCATTTTCCACCTTCCTGGAAACTCTTTAACTTCTCGGGCTTTCTCCAATGCTACTGGAACAAGATCTTTGACATATGAAAGCCACTCTTCGGCTAATCTGAAGTCTGCTGTCGACTTTTTCATGCTGTCACCGCACTCCATAGCTAAAACGAAGTCAGACAAGTCTAATCTGCAGAGAATACAAACAATATAAAAGTCAGTAATTTTCAGGTTTATATCTACTAATCAAAGAGCTCAAAGTTGGTGTATATGTGGTTAAGTTTGAATATGAGAAAAAAATTGAGCCTTTTAAGTTGAAAAGAGCTTTAAATTTGCATTATCAAATAATGACACGCAGTTAATGAAACAAATGATGAAAAGAGGGATCAAGATTAAGGCATTTAAAGAAACTAATATCAAATTTGATTCTTAAAGCTTTGAGAAACCAACATGTTCAAGTTAAGTGATCTAAAATAAGATTAAAAGTAGAAAAAAATCAAAACTTTTCTATTACTATAAGAAAAGTTTGGGTCACCCAACTTTAATTATCGAATAATTAAGTATTTTACAAGAATAATTAAAGAAAAGGGGACCAGCATTTTAAAAACTAAAGAATCTGTATGATCATATATGCAATTTGTTTACTTAAAATAAGAGCGACAAAGCAATTACAAAGAAAACGCATACCCCACATGTGTATAATGAGCATCAAGTACTAATCATACATTTAATTTCATATACACACTTATGATATTACACACAAATGTGCATCCATAATGTTTTGTTCTTTATAAACATTTTTGAAGTGTAAAGATGATGAAAGTGAAAGGAGAAGAACTTTCCATGGCTAAGAAATTGCCGCCCATTTAAGGCATTATCTAAAAGGTTTTCATTTTTTTTGATACAGAAAATGACATTTTCATATGAACTTTAAACTTTTACGTGAAACAAAATTAAAAGGGCTATTACATCTAGAACATCATCCAGAATTTAGACTTATTGTGCGATGTCAAGTTTCAAAGCTCTAAATGTTAAATTTGAATGTTAAACGTCAAACTTTGAATTTGTTTCCTAGTTAATTACATGTACAGAAAGAAATTGAAGGGAGACTTTGCTTTGAAGTGAGAATTAAGAATATCTCTATCTACCTTCACTAGCGTACAAGTATTTTACAAAATTGAAATGTCACCAACCTATCATGTGTCAACTTGTCATTTGAAAAAAAAAAAAAAAAAAAAAAAAAAAGAGGTCCAAATTCTAGTTTTAGCTATATATCTTATGGGACCATAACTTTGATTTCATTCATACCCATGTGTGGCCATGTCTGAGTAATAAGACCCACAAAACAAAATTTAAATCCATACCTTGACGTGGTTGGCTTCTTGCAATCATTTGAAATGCTCAAAATCCACTCCAAATGGTTGGCTTCTTGCAATCATTTGAAATGCTCAAAATCCACTCAACGCTATTGCATCTGTAATAACAAGCATACAACGATTAACTATACTAACTTGTGATCGTGCACGAAGTTTTTAAACAATCCTAAATGGTTAGCGTAAGTTTAAAAAAATATTAATAAACATTTAAGAAAGGTCCTACTAACAAACCTTAAAATCACTCATGAAAAATCCTAATCAGGAAAAGCACAATCTAGGATTGAACAAGTGATTTCTAAGAAAGTGATGAAATTCCACCAAAGTTTAAGGTTAACCCTTTACTACCAATTCATTGTAATGTACAATCAAATCAATGCAGAATGTTATTCTTGCTTTGTACAAAAGCAATACCAAGATTATGCTCCAAAAAGACAGTTTCCTACTTCACATAGTACAATCAAATATTATATACTATACTAAACTTGATCAAGATTTTCTCACAAATACCTACCAAAGATTTGATCTTTAGAACCCTGAATGAGTAAATTCTCAATATTTGACAGCATAAGCAATGATTCAACAATCATTTCTAAAAGTTTGACACTTTGACATATACCCACTATTGATTTGAACTTAACAACACCATTTTCCTCAAATTACAAACCCAAACAAGGATTATACATAAACTCAAAAAATTTAACTTTTGAGCTTAAAAAACTTGTTTTCCCCAAATTATATCACAAGGGTTAAATATTTTTAAAGCTGACTTTAACTAAAAAAGTCAAATACCCACCAAAGACATGTTCTTGAAACACAATTTCCCCCAAATAAAAACCTTAAACAGTAACAAAACATCAAATTTCATAAAAATTTACAAAACCCACCAAGGATTTTACCTTAAAAACAATTTTCAATGATCAAAGATAAATCTTTAAGCAAAATTAAGAACACCCAACAAAAAAAATAAAAATAATAATAAAATATAATAAAAATAAAATTAGTCTTTGATTATAAATTCCAACGGTCAAATTCATTACACAAAAAGGGTAAGTAACAAGAACAATAACAGTAAATAATCTTGAGATAATATAAGCTAAAATGATGTTAAAAATATAAATCTTGAAAATTTACCAGTGATGATAATTTTCTTGAGAAGGACAGTTTTTGCATTCAAATATCCAAAAGAAGAATGCTTCTTTCTTTCTTCTCTAAAATGTCAGACAGACTCAACCTCCAAGATTCACTCACTTTATCATGCAATACAACTGTGTAGAATAGTCAGTGCTAATTTACCATATTTAGTTAAATGTACATGTTTTCATGCACACTTTACAATTTGCAACAAGATGGTATACTTGTTTGTGTGGTTTTAAATAGGGAAGAAAGTAGATTTTATAAAATGTACTATATAAGTCTATATGTGAAAGACAAAAGACACCCTTGTGTTTTGTTAAGTTGTTGTTATTGGTCCTTATTGTACTATGATTGTATAATTTACTGTCAACTTTTGTCCATTAATGAACAGCTGATTGTAGTTACTCAATTGGATCAATTCAAAATTCAAATTTCCATGAAATGTCACAGCATTAATATGTATGCAGAGTTCAAATCTCCAGAATTTTTGAACAAATGTATGGTAAATAAAATTGAGTTGGCGAGTTGGTATAAATAACAGAATATGTATACTCATCGTACGTTTAGGCTTTTTCTTAAATCTATTATATTGGATGCTCTGATTAGTATTGTAGCTAAATCAAATAGGTCATAACGAGATTCAACATTGTCGATAAACAATATGAATCACTGCAATGTAGGTTTAGTTATCAAATGATTTTGAGCTTAGAGTATCTATTATCGTGGTTTATTAAAAGATCTAAAAAAAAGATGAAAATGTCTATCATTTTATTAATCATAGTGAAAATGTGTTTCATTCTTATATAAAATAAAAAATGTCTAATATCTTGCACCTTTTCTAAATTTAATGTTTTTCTGTTTAATGAGGTTTTATAAAGCTTTAAAAAGTTTATGTATAGTGAAGAAAGGTTTATAACTAGAAATTTTTTTTATTAATTTGTGATTTATGATGACTAGACACTATTACAAACCTTTATAAAGTTCATCATAATAGATGACTATAGTTTAATTATATTCAAACTCAATGACGGTTGCGACCGATTGTGAGTTTAAGTCTTAAACCAAAAGGCTTGTGTCCTAATTGTACTTATGTTTCGTGGGAAGCTTTTTAAATAAAGGAAAATGATATTTTTTCTTACAAATTGTTCTTACTTATCTTCCTACTCACAGAATTCTCACAAGTGTCAGAAGTGACGGTTTTGATACAGAGAGAAAATGAGTGAAAAAAAATGTATAATATTTTTGTGCGTGTAAGAGGATTAGTAAGAGGCTTTAGCAATTCTCTTAAATAAATAATTGTGAGTTTAAGGCAAACTTAAAAACATGTGAGATAAGTTTGTGTCTTTGTGATATACATGTTGTGAGATAATTAAAATTGTCGTTTTAAAAAGAAAAAGAAAAAAAGTTTCAAAGTCTTATCTTTTAAAAGCTAGATAACCTATAAATTTTAAAAACAACTGGTTAAAAGTTTAGGGGCACGTAATACTGTAGTTGAAATGGGTTGGTAGTTGTTGACATTTGACAATAGTTGTTAGTTAATTGTACTCTTGTTAAATTTGAAAACAATCGTACAGTCAATAGTGAAGGACAAATATTACTGTATAGATCAGACCGTTGGAATTGGTTGAAATTTCAAACGTGAGATTTTTTCAAAAAATTACTTCACATGTGACCGAATTGCTGATGCGGAAGAAGTTACAGTAATTATTGGTTTTTGTTTTTGACTTTTTCAGAATAATAATTTTGGAATAAAATGTTAAACAGTAAAGTACAAAAATCCTCAAGTAGAGCCATTGAGAAATGGAAATGCTAATAACAATAAGATTAACAATAATGCTCTAACAACCAACTTTTCGTGATTATATGGATTTAAAAAGCTAATAATGATTAAGGTATCGTTTGTTTTTTCAGAGCTTTTACCAATTCATCTGCAAACGCAAAAGAAGAGGTACATTTAAGCTCTTCATCTGCAACAAGATGACCGTTTGTTTTTTGTACTATTGAAGTACTTCTTTCATTTTTCTTCTTTTTCTTCTTTTTTCTTTTTTCTTTTTCACTAGTATTTTGTGTGCTATTAAAG
The DNA here is from genome assembly GCA_019973895.1 of Chrysanthemum seticuspe. NCBI lineage: Eukaryota > Viridiplantae > Streptophyta > Magnoliopsida > Asterales > Asteraceae > Chrysanthemum > Chrysanthemum seticuspe. The sequence goes on from BPTQ01000007.1 coordinate 52,931,516, forward strand.
TAACTTTTTTTTTCGTTTTTCTTTTTCACTAGTTTTTTTACACTTTCGTCTGTTTTTTACATTTTCCTCCATTTTCTATGTTTTCGTCTGTTTTTTAATGTTTTTGTCATTTTTTACATTTTAGTCCATTTTCTTACGTTTTCGTCCAGTTTTTTACGTTTTCGTCTTTTTTTTACGCTTACATCTTTTTTTACGTTTTCGTTTGTTTTTTTACGTTTTCGTATGTTTTTACGTTTTCGGCTGTTTTTTTTACGTTTCCATCCTTTTTCTTACGTTTTCTTCCTTTTTTTTCTACGTTTTCGTCCGTTTTAATCTTCTTACGTTTTCGTCTGTTTTTTAAGTTTTCGACCGTTTTTTACGCTTTCGTCTTTTTTTACGTTTTCGCCTTTTTTACATTTTCGACCGTTTTTTTACGTTTTCGTCTGTTTTTTTTTATGTTTTCGTCTGTTTTCTTTCGTTTTCTTACATTATCTTACGTTTTGTTAGGTAAGATAAAATAACGTACAAAAAACTTATAAAATCATATGAAAATGGAGGAAAAAGTAAAATAAACACATGAAAATATAAAAAACGGATTAAAACGTAAAAAACGAACGAAAGCGTAAAAAACGGATGAAAACATAAAAACGGACGAAAACGTAAAAAAGGACGAAAAGTAAAAAAATTTGGCGAAAACGTAAAGAAATGGACGAAAACGTAAGAAAACTGACGAAAACGTTAAAAAATGACCGAAAACGTAATGGGACGAAAATGGACGAAAAAAACCAACGAAAACATAAAAAACGGACGAAAACGTAAAAATATGATCGAAAACGTAAAAAAATAGATGAAAACGTAAAAAAAAAAAAAAAAAAAAAAAAGGTGAAAACGGACGAAAACAGTAAAAAACGTAAGAAAACAGACGAAAAGTAAAAAAACGGACGAAAACGTAAAAAAAGGATGAACACGTAAAAACAGACGAAAACATAAAAAAACATACGAAAACATTAAAAAACGGACGAAAACATGAAAAACGAACATAAACGTAATAAAGCGGACTAAAACTTAAGAAAACAGGCGAAATTGTAAGAAAACAGACGAAAACGTAAAAAAACGGACGAAAACATAAGAAAACGGACGAAAAAGTAAAAAAACCATACGAAACGTAAAAAAAGGGCGAAAACGTAAAAAAAGAGGCGAAAACGTAAAAAAACGGACGAAAATATAAGAAAACGGACGAAAACGTAAAAAACGGACGAAAACGTAAAAAAAAGGCGAAAACGTAAAAAAACGGGCGAAAACGTAAAAAACGGCCGAAAACGTAAAAAAACGGACGAAAACGTAAAAAGACGGACGAAACGTAAAAGAGATGTAAGATATTGAGAAAGAGATGTAGGGGTTGTGAGAAGAGGTAAGAAGTGGAAAAGAAGAGATAAATTATGTATGCATGGTAGAAGAGGAAAAAAGAGATTTTATCCTCTTATGTCTGAACAAACGGTCTTCAAGGAATACGTCTGCGCGCCTGCAGACAAAAGAGGCAAAGAAGAGCTTCTTTAAAAAAACAAACAAGGCCTAAGTATACAATCAAAATCATGTTCATGTAGCTTTGGTTAATGAACTAACTTTAGTCGTTGGTTTTGTCGCGATAACTCTAAACTTTGTTTGAGTTTAATAAATGTTAGAAACCAATTAGCGAGGAGCAGGAATACAATCAACAAAGATTTAGAACACATCTGAACCTACAACCTTCAATTGAGTTGAAAAATATAGTAAAATGTTGTGTCTTTTAAGCGTGAACTTTATATGGCTTATTGACATGAACTTTAGATTGCACTTTTTATGAGTTTTAATGAGATCAGGTTATGAGTTATAATTTAGTAAAGAAACTTGATACTACACTAAATTTCTATTTAAAAAAAAAAAAAAAAAAAAAAAAAAAAAAAAAAAAAAAAACTAAGCAAATCTCATAACAATATCGAGTAAAACCTTGGCAACAGAACCATTGTTACAACAAGGTTAGCTATATTGTAGGTTAATTGTAGGGAAGTTAAATTTAGTTTCCAACGTATTTGCCTATTTGAGTTATTTTGCGTCCAAAGTTAACCAAAGAACAATCAATGTTTAGACATAACAGCTGTGAATCTCATGTGATGAGACCAGACTGCTCTAAAAATAAATTGTATGCTATAATTTTTAGAGCTTTTGTTATGTATAAAACATGAGAGCATCAGGTTTCATGTCATGCCAAAGGCATGTCATGACATATTTATTAGTGTCACGCCAGCTTTTGTGTCACTACACAATCTTTTCATTCACACCATTAAAAGCACCGTTCCTCATAACATGTCATCACATAGACATTTTTCTTTTCATTTTTCATTTGGGCAATTTTATTTTTATTTTTTTTTTCAATTTTCATTTGCTCGTTATCACATACTCTATCGTAATGACGAATTCGATCACTATCACCATTTGGATCAGGGTTGGTGTGTTGGCTAGCCAATGGCGCGCACCAAAGACCAATAGCGAGACCATACCAGATGCTTAAAGAGTGAGTGAAGGTTGACACCTCTCGAATTCAAAGCGATTGCCCTACTATTAATAAGTAATTATATGTTTTGATTAATAAATTCAATGTACGTTAGTTATTATATTATAGAAAAATGTTTTTGAACATACCCATGAGTCCACCAACTAAATTACAAAACAAAAACAAACGTCCAAATCATCAAAACAAACAAATTACAACTCATAACCAATTCAGATGATATCGAGAAAATTACTAAACTTATACATACCTACAAAATTTTATTCCTATCAGATTAGATACAAATAAACAAAACCTTTTTTATTCACTAGGTCACGAATAAGCTAGGGGTATGCTTTGGCAATTTACATATTAGGTCAATCCTAAATATATATATGTAGATATTAGTCGACATATTATAATGGGCTCAAGCCCAAGTTTTAGACTATTCTGTGTATGCTTATATTATGCACCGGTATTCATATTAATAGAACATATACACTTCACCGATTACATGGTATTAGAGTTTTGTTTGAGGAGTTTCGTAGCAATTTGATTGTCGGGTGTCCTTTCGCTCAAATTGCAAAGGAGTGTTAGTCGATATATTGTAATAGGCTTAAGCCTCAGTTTTAGATTATTCTGTGTATGCCTATATTATGTACCAATATTCACATTAATGGAACATATACTCTTTACCGATTTCAATAGAATGTTGAACCAAAAATTGAGAAAAGAAACTTGAGGTTGCGGGAAACTGGCTACATGTCAACATTTGACTGATTAATTTTGGTGTCACAATAGCTATTTTTGCGATTGGTTGTCCTCAAAATTGTGGATAATTATGGTTAAAAATACAACACGAATACATCGTAGACAATTTTGGTGTCTCAATATCTATCCAAACAAATTTATTGATAAATACTTTTTTGGGTAAGCATATGACAAAAGTACATCATAAACATACGAGGGTTTTCATGTTTAGATTAGGGTTTTTCTAACTTGTGCCCTTATCAAAAGTACAACGAAAATACACTAGGACTCACATAAAAGTACATATGTATGTACTTTTATGTGAATCCCTATGTACTTTTTGGTGGATCTCGATGTACTTTTAATGTGCTTAACTTGTACCCTAAGGCACAAGTTAGAAAAACACTTTAGATTATCTTGACTTTTAAATGATGCTCCAAACCAAAACATCTTGATACAAGTACATACTCGATAATTCAAACCGATAAAAAAAAATGATTTTGAAAGTAGCACGAAAACAAATAAATTAAAGATTAATTTACACGTGGGTGGGATTTGAGGCATTGAGTTTTGGGTGACGGTGCTGTGACGCTGTCTGTTGTCTGTCGGCTCAAAGCCGTGCACGCTGCACGGAACCTACCTTTATCAGTTTATCCAAATGTCCATACTTAGCCCCTATAGTTCATATCAACTTCATCTTTTGCACGCTTCTTTTGTATATTTTATTCTTTTGTTGATGATAACATGACATACACTCTTTATAATTTATTTCACAAAAACATATACTTTTCTTGTTTTAAAGTTGATTTCAATATACATCTCAAATCCTTTAAAAATTCAATAAACAAATACTTGACACTCATTTTTCTTTTTTTTAAATATCAAAAATAAAAAGAAAAAAACTATAAGTAAAATATCTTGCAAACGATAAATCGTTAAGCGACAAAAATACATCATTGCGACGAGAATTTTTTCATCTTTTAGTAGATGGGCATTTCGATATACTTTAAAGAACTTTTTTTTCCGAGTTTTGTTATAGTGTTAAAGTTTACCTCTGAAAAAATCACACGCGATTTGGTATTTTAGAAATCACGTATACTTTATCACACGTGATTTCTAAAATAAGAAATCACATATGATTTTTTCATGTGTAAATTTCAACATTCACAAGAAAGTAAAAAAAAAAAGAAAAATCATCAAAAGTATATATATATATGTCCATCTAAAAAAGATGATTTAATTCTCATCCCGATGTTAAGATTTCTTTTCGCTTAACGAATAATAATTTATGATTTTTTTTTTTAATTATGAAACTGAGTTTTTTTTAATAAAAAGTAAATATTTAAAAAAAAATTAAGATTTATATTGAACTTTTCTCACTCGTTTTAATATTATGTTTTATTGTTTCTGAAATTTTCTAAATTGTCAAGTACTAAATATAGTAATTATAAGTTTATAACCGTAAAATTTACCGTATTACTCATAATCAAAAAATTTCTTTACTACCCACCTAAAAAACATTAATTAATTGCCAAAAGCGCAAAACAAATTGTTTTTGCTTTTGTAAAATTAAGGTATTAATGCATTTTTTTTTATAGTAAACTGTGTTTCCGTTTTGCGATCATTAATTTTGAAACAAAAGAATATAACATTTTCAATTTTGATTAATACGATGGTTTGTCAAATTTTGATGATAAATTCTTACTGCACATTTTAATCGGTTTTTATCACATGAGGATACGTGCATTTTGTTCTATAGTCCTATATAGATACATTAATATAGTTTGTTGTCGATAGGTTTGAATCATTGTTTATTTTCTCGAAATAATTCCAAGAAAGTCGAAAACAAAGGTTCTATGTTTCTTGAGTTTATAAAGTTTCTACATATATGCATAAATACATCATGATGTTATAAGGCTCGGTGTAGTAGTGACCATCAAAAATCAACATCTCCACTAGTATATTAATTTATTTTTTTTCTAAACTACTTCATGACCAACTTGGTATAACAATAAGACCGAAAACACCACCAAAAATACCCTGAAAAATCATTTAATTAAACACCTCACACACAAACTTTAAACACAACTCGGTCGCAAAGCTGCAAGACACGTCCTTTTGAAGATGTGTAATAGGGTGGGACGAGTTCTCTTGGTGCCACATGGGGCTGGGGACTCGGTCGCCTATGTTTTACTACACATACGCATCTATTACGGGTAGTTTATGTAGAAGTTTAAAAACCTTAAAAAAATTCCTATCTTATTTCAACCATAATAAAAGACTACTCTATATTTCAAAGTTGAAATGAAATGTTATAGTTATTGATTTTTTTTTCCAGAAACTCAACACAATTAATACAGGTGTAAGATGTGATGTTTATAAAGTTGTTAAAAAAAATAAAAATAAATAAATACCATAGTAAAAAACAAGATTCTATAATTAAAAGATTTATGAAACTTCATAAAATTTAATTACAGTGCCTGATCTTGTTTGTCTTACAGAAGGTATTTTCTTTTAAGTATTTACCCCACTTTAAGTCTAGAGTAATAAGCAACCAATGACGTGTTGGTTGCCATGTTGGCACCTCATGGACGTGTCACTTTTAAAAATGTCACCTCCCACCAACACGTTGTGTTCGAAGTTTCATGAGAAGTCGTCCGATAGACCGACCGAGTTATGCGGGGTGAAAATTGAGAGTCGTGTGTGCGATTTTAGTTTTTGTAGGGTATATTTGTATTTAAGTAAGGTATGTTTGAGTTGTGACATTGGTTGTCTTATTATAATATGTTAGTGGTGTCGAATAACTATTGTGACATTCGCGGCCACTATTATCACCGCCTTTTTACAAATTCACCTATCATCATAAATATAAATGCGAGTTGGTCCAAATATGAGCTGGATAGCATTGAGATTAACTCGATGGATGGAGTTGAAAAAATGTAATATCAACACGATCAGTCGACATATATTATCGAGCAAGAAAAGTATAGTCCGTTTAGACTTTAGAGAATCATCAACTTAAATGAAATAAATCCGCACATTAAAGGCCCAAAAATAAGCCGTAGTAGCCCATTGAAGTAATAATAGTTCGTACATGTTAATATGTTATACAAACTGATATAGTCATGTAGATGCAATGAGTTACTACATTTTTTCTATTGTAGATGTTACTCAAAATATAAAGATAAATAAATCATTTCATGTTATTTTCAGGAAGTAAAGAACATATAAATATATATAATTTATCATATTGTACATTTATACACATTTTCAGATGTGCAACAAAGTAATTTGTTCTTTTTTTTTTGACAGGTGACTTTCCAACTTAGGTTTCACCACCCTCCCGTAAGAGGGCCCTAACCCCACATCGACCAGTCTAAATCCTCATTGCAAATATCAACAGAGCATGTGAACCACAAGTGAGGACTTCCCGGTAGGTCACCCACCCGGTACTACTCTCACTAGTGGCTCGCTTAACAACCTAAGCATTTACCACTAAGCCACATGCCTGTTGATAAGTAATTTGTTCTAGTGAAAGGAAGTCGAAGCACTCGATGACATTGAAAATTTATTGCTGTAATTATATCCTATGGTGTTAAATTCTCTTGCACTCGCTACTTAAATACTATGCATTTATATTAACAACCATTTGCACCTTATTCAATACTAGCAGAGTACTGACGTGTTGAAGCCACGGATACTCTGCAATATAAATTGCAATGAAGATAATTGTTCAATTTTATATTTTCCATTACAATATCTCTATGGATAACAAGAATTTTATGTTTTAACTATAAGTCTATAAGCAATATCTAACTAATTCGTATAAAAATTGTAAAGTACTTGCACGATGTTGCAGCAATGAAAAGGTGGTAGTCGGTAATATTATTGAGGCATGAAGTCAAAATGTGTCGAGAGTAGCTAGAATACAATGTGATTTCGTTACATTTATATGGTATAAAAATCTATACAACCTAATCCTTAAATGTGATATTTTATTTTAAAAACTCGACTCATTTGCTTTTACATATTTGTTACATTATTTTAACAGTTTTTCCATTTAAAACATAGAACTTATGTTTTTTATATTTAAATGATGAAACTTTATATATTACAAAGGATACAACTTAAGTTAAAATTGAGAGGTTCAGTTGAATTTTTAATTGGGTTAGGACTGAGATCGTTGAAAGCCCAATATCTCAAGTAAATACATACACAACCAAGAAAAGCTTTGACATTTTTTTTTAATAAAGAGTCACAAAACACTATCTTTCTTTATCTCTAAACCTAGTCATTAGCCACCACAAATATAGGCTATCACGAATGCTATCACCGTCCACAATATATACCACTCTATAACCACCACCTTAATCTTGAACCCTATAACCACAAAAAGTCACCCACTACTATACATATAGACATACGATATATAGTTATTTTGATCCAAATATTTTATGTTCTAGGTCTATATTTTTTTAGCTTTTTTTGCAAGTTAAGTTATTTGTTTTCTTGTTAGATCTACAACTTCTTAGTATTGCTTTTCGTAAGATCTAAATGGTTTTCAAATTTGATATTGTTTGCTAGAAGGATCTTCAAATACATGTTGATACTACATATTTTTCAGTTAATATGCAATTTTTTTTTCTATATTTTATAGCTTAACATGACAAACTAAATATACGCTTTGTAAAATGATACATGTATAATACCTTCAATCTCCATTTAAACAAACTAAATATATATGTTTTAATATGTATATTGAGATAAAAATCGTAAATAAAAATATTGTTAAATGTGTTGAACTGTTATTTTTTGGTGTGTTCTCTTAATTGTACAACAAATAATAATACATGTACTACTTAAGTCCATGTTCTTTTCTATCATATAAAATTTTTGGAGCGATGAAATTAATAGTTTTACATTGTGCTTATAATTTTGTATTATTTAAATTAGCACCTTATATGACTTGTATTATATAATTTAATACTTATATTTATTATTCAAGGCGTGTTTTAAAAATGTATATTAATTATGCATCAATTAATTGTAAATATTGCATGAATACGTGTATTGCTTAGTTTTTTTTTTAAACTTTTAGTAGTCTTATATGTCGTTTGTTTTTCTGAGATTTATGTCTTAATCTGCAAATCATATCTGTAGAAGAAGGGGTACATGTAAAGTCTTCATATGCAAGAAAAAATATCGTTTGTTTTTTTTGCTCTTTTGAAAGAAAAGAATGAAAGAAAAATATATATAATTTATGTTGAAAAAGTGAGAAGTAAATTAAGCATTTTTGTCTGTAAAATAAATAAACAAATACCTTCTGGAAATACAAGTGATACTTAAATCTTTTTAATCTTCATTATATTGGATTGGATATATAGTATAGATTTGAAATGAACATGTGGAAACATAATTTGTACCAAAGCACTATTTGATAAATAAACACTCAACACGTACTACATTTACAGTATTTATCTTCATTTGAACATATGAAACTGTATATTACCGGATCACAAAAGCAAGACCCTGACCCATAACTATATTTCACATTGTTACAGCGGTAAACATAACTTGTAAACAAACGATCAACGACAAGAGGGTGCATGATAATTTTCACAACTTTCCCATGTTTGAAGTGAAACAAAGCCCTTAGTATACCATTTCACCATGGAAAAGGTGATTCGTTAGTTTGATCACTAAACTTAGGAGGAACCAAGACCGACGAAGAGACCTTAAACCTTTTACTTCTCGAACCACCATCACTAATGTCTGGGCTACTAATCCACTCGCCAATCATTTGGTCTCCAAGATAACTACCTTCACCAATATCAGAGCCATCTGAGTCCAACCCATGGTGCCTAGTAGCGAAACTTGCCCATTCATTGCTACAATCGGACACACTTGAGGCTTCCCAAGATGAATTATACGTTGTGGCACTGGCAACCTCGTGATCATCTGCCAATGTCTGTGATGGCACAATCACACTAGGTTGCACCACTTTCTCCATATCACCAACGACGTTGTTTTGGTATTGGTAATTTCCCTTGAAGTTGAATATACTTGCGAAAGTGAAATGATCACTCACCCTACTTTTTGGTGATGACTTATTTTCATTTGTTCGTGCCATGATACTTTGTAAATTCTTGCTTAGTCTAGCTTTCAATGAAGAAAAACTAAGCGCACGTCTTTTATCTGATTCTGACATGGAACCAGATATTGAGTTGATTTGACTAGGGTTACAATTTACAATAGGTGCAAAGTTTGTCCTAGCGTTTTCACCTCTCAGAGCACGAGCCGCTTCATCATAGGCTCGTGCTGCTTCTTCAGGGGTGTCATAAGTACCAAGCCATAACCTCACCTTTTGGGACGAGTCCTTGATTTCAGCCACCCAACGTCCTGATGGCCTTTGCCGAACCCCTACAAATTTTCTCATCATGGGTTTCGTTGCTTTCGTGGTAGTTTTGGTGGTGATGGATGTAGCAGTGGTGGTTGTAGTATTCGTTGTTTCAAATGATGCCATGGTCATACTATATTTTTAGAACCACAAAAGAAACTTCTATATTAGTTTATTGTTGAATTTAGTTTTTTGGTAGGAGGAAAGTTGTTCCATGGTTGCATGTGGTTTAGAACTATATATAATGCTGTTGCAAATTAAGGTGTTTATGCATACTATATTATTATAAATATTCCTCCATTATTATCTTTTGTTGTTTAACAATTGTATCTTTTATATATCCACTTGCACAAAAGCTTTTTGGCATGCGGCTCCTAACAACTAGTTCGGTATATACCCTGGTAGATTACTAAAACGTCCATATTATATATTTATCAGATGAACGTACGTACTACTCCGTATAATATGATGTACAAAAATCTATTCATTACTAAGAGCACGGTGCAATGGTTGAACAACACGTCGTTGGTTCTCTTTTTTCAATGTCGCCACCATTTTGCTTCGGTAATGGTGCCATTCGCTCGCCATTCGTCTTCTCGTCAGAAAATTCACTACCGTGCGTTTTATTTATTTATTTATTTTTTTAAATCCGAATATTATAAAACGGGAACAACTAAAAAAATACTCCTTTTCTCATCTATAAATACACACTTTTAACTTATAATATTCAAATCAAATATTCAAACCAATCAAAATTTATATACACTTTCACATACATTTCTATCATCTCTTCCAAAAATGTCACAACAAAACAACGATTGGCTCATGAAAAAATACATTTCCTCCGTCTTCTTCGTCCGCTAATTCGAGTTCCCCAACACCCGCTACACCATCATCCGCCCATTCTATTTCTTCTTAACACCCGTAACACCCGCTACCGTCGTTTGCACAATATGCAACCCAACAACAATCATTTGCACAATATGCTTCCCAACAACCATATTCCCTACGATCCGATTTTACACCACAAAATTTACAAATGAACCAAGATCATTTAACCAAATGACTTTACTCAAACTTCAACAACAATACCTTTTTTCACAGCTTTGGAGCTCTTGATGATTCTTCACAACCAACACAAATAATGTCACCAACCCAACCAACACAACCACTACCACAATCGGCACACGACTTATCACCACACTCATCATCACAAGTATCAAAAATCGAGTCTTCTCCTGTCGGAAAAGGAAAAAGAAAAGCAAAATCACGAAAGCCGAAGGAGAAGAAAACTGACATCACATATACCCGTTAGAAACAAGAGGAAGAAAGGATTTTGGCCGAAACTTGTGTACAAATATCCGAAGACGAAAGACTTGGTGTGGACCAAAACTCAAAAGCATTTTGGCAAAAAGTTCATAGTGAATACAACCGTAGTGCATCTTTCCCACGCACCAATGATATAATCATGGGAAAGTGGACAACGTCGACACGTGATTGCAACAAATTCGCCGGGATTATCGCCGAACATGAACATCTTAGTGGTGAAAACGATTTTGACATGGCTAACTCGTTGTTATAAAAAAAATCTCCGAAACTTGGGAGCTTACGTTTGCCCACTATGAAGCATGAGATGTCTTGAAAAATCACTACCTGTGGCATGGTGCTAAAGTTGTTGTTCCCGGAAGACGTGTTCGTACAAACGATGACGTTGAAGAACCAAACGAGCTATTTTGAAACGAACCGCAACCACGTCCTTTTGCCAAGCCAAGGCCTTCCAAGAATCAAAAAATGGACTCTAAAAATTCGGCGAGATCATCGTCAAGTAGAGAAGCTTTCAAGAAAATGATTCAACAAGAGTTGCGACAAGATGCGGCTCCTATCAACAAAATCAAAGACGAAATCCGAGCAAAATATGCTTAGATTTTATGTATTTGTCCATCATATTTTTAATTTCTTTGTAATTCTTATCGTATTTTTAATATATCGTATTTGAATTTTAGTTTAAAATGTGTTCGTTTTAATAAAAGAAAATAAAAAGGGAAAAAACTGAGAGCCACATACACTAATAACAGTTATAGCTGAAAATGATATTTTAGTTATTATGGTGTTATTGAATGTGTGCTGAACCCAATAACAATTAATTATGCCAAAGTGCACCTAGCTCTAAGTATATTGCATATTTGTCTTTTTCCGTCTATCAAAGCTTCTCATAATTCTTTTGGTTTTCTTTAGTTATGTGTAACTAATACTGTAGTTAAGTTTTCGTGAAATACATGCATACAGCATACACATGCAAGTATATGCATAATTGCATATATTAGTGCACAACTTTAACCCTTGAGGTAGAGTTACAAACTTACAATACAAATACACTAAGAATTATATGATAGATTTTCTTTTAGATGACTAAACTATATACTGTATAAAACAGACTAGTATAGCTAGAATATGATAAACTTTACATGAAAACTGAAAAGTTATGTTACATGAATTACATGTGAGCATAACTGTTTATTTGAAAACTGACTAGTTATAAAAAATAATTCACCTTTTAATTATTTTAATTAATTAAACAGAATTAAGATAGAATCAGAAAGGGAAGCCAACAAAATAACAGGCCATGTACGTTTGTCTGTTTATAAATGATTTAACGGGATTGAAACGTTGAGTCTCAACTTAATTAAATCTCCGGCGTTAAACCTTTCTTTATTTCCCACGCGTTTCTTCTGTTGTTTTCTTCTTCTGTTTCCCAAGATACCAATTCTTCTAGTTCGATCATACGTAATTCAGGAACTCGTCAAACTAACATTCGCGAAAACAAACAAAAGACTACGTACTAGGATGTTTGGTGGTGTGATCTTACAATCTTAGAGAGGGATTAATCGATTATTACTTAATTAGATATTTTTGGCAATCTTTTAATTACATATTATAAATCTATCTGAAAATTGTTCCAAATATTGTTATTGAGGTGTATTAGAAATTGGGTTAGGTGTGATGATAATCTAGAATATCTTGCTTGAATTATGTAAGGTTATTTTTCGTATAAAGTATTTCGACGTTATTGATAGCCGGGTATCACGAAATTCTTATCTGGGTAATTCGAAAGCTAGAACACTTTGATTCTAGGCGTAAGAGAACAAAACCACAGAGGAATTGTGTGTATTTTTATGCCAGAATAAGGCCAAAGTTTTCAATTTAAAATCTAAAACATAAGACAGTTAATTAAAAGCACTTAAAATCGGTTAAATTCCAAGATACACAACTCTTTATCAATAGACATGTTGGTTGGATTTTTTAACCCGTAAGAGGCGCTGCCTTTGACCCTGCAAGGGGGCGCAACCCCCCAAGGACGGAACGAGGGGGTCTCGTGGGGTCCCAGAACGGCCATGGATTTTCTCATTGTGGTGTAAATGTTTGGAAAAAACATCGATTTTTTCTAAATACACCTGGTGCATCATAATATGATTCTAATTCACCTTTTAACTCTATTATATTACGGTTCAAAAAAATTTATGCACTCGGTCATATTTGATCCTAGTTCCATCATGCAGCCCCTTGTCCTCTGCGTCTTTGTCATAGTGGAAATATATTAGCTCAACGAGCGTGCACTCCATACTTCCATAACTCGTATGCGAGCATAATATGAAATCTCATTAGTCTCTAGTAAATCGCCATTACCCTAAATAGTTGATAACACTAAAATCTACAACAAGTCGGAGCATATAGCTTAGTCAACATTGCCATCAGAATTAAGGTGTTCGAGTTTACGCTATTGCTAATTCGATCACAAATTGAGAAACATGGATGTAAAAAACTCAAGATATGTCCTAACTAATATGCTTTCCAAGAGGTTGGTCTCAAAAAAGCTTAACCAAGGGCAATATGGGAATTGATTAACAGAGTCGTCTAAGAGTTTTATATACTTGTATCATTCGAATGCGGCCATTAGCTCCCTTGGCCTCTTGTGCAAATAAAAAGCTTTTGTTTCTTACACTTTGTCATTCTCTAACAAAAGTTATATGCATGTGTGAGATTGACATCTTACACGTCGAATATTTATCTTAGCTTAACCAAACTTACTTTATAACTGTTTAATCTGCATTCAGTTTTATTCAATCATCATAAAGAGTGACAGTGACGATATCATGAATCACCATTTTCTTATGACTAACAAGTGCACGCATGGCACAAGATCTTATAATAAGTCTATTTGATTTCAAACAAAATGACTTTGTATCTAGTGTTTGACGACGCCACTGTTTGCCTACTCGCGCATTTTATATATGCATACATAAGACAGGCGAAATGCTTGTACTTATTATCTTGATGTGTAACTCAATATAATTCACCATCATATATACATAGTGTAACCAATCAAAGCCATGTAGATAAACCAAGGACGGCACACAAAGCTTTCGATAGTGTATTATGACATACTAACTAGTACAATGAAGTAGGGTTTGTAACTAAATACCATCGTTCCATTGAGATAGTATGGTGTCTAAGATCGATACCGAGGGTCATGACATCGATTTGTACCCAATTTACAACATATGTAGTTACATGGCTTATAATTTGTCAAAGAAAACCTCTTTAGTAACCTAGCTAAACCTAAAGATTTATGATGTGTGGTTACCAAAAGTATTGCTTGCAGACTAAAGTTGAAACACACTGTATCATCTCATACAGGCTTTGGATCAATTTTATTTTTTTAATTGAATTAAAGTTCAGTTTTAATGTGCTTCCTAAATACCACTTTATGATAAATGATTGAATGAATAAATCATACAAATAATGGACTTATTTTATATTGCAAATCAAGAACTAGCCCACAATAAAACAAAATCTTTTATTTATACCATTTACTAATATCCAAAACCATATACTTTTGTAATTAAGTAACTAGCTAGATGATCACAATGGAACAGTCCAAAATGATGTGTAGATTTTTGTTTTTTGGTTTATATATTAAGTATTCATTTAGGCTAACTAGTGAAATCCAACTTGTTCAACTTGAATTCCATTTTGTTTGATGCTTGCATTCGTGGGTGCAAATCAATTAAGTTTAGAAGACTATTATTTAATTGTCATCTAATGTAGTGTCACAGGGAATTTTTTCTAGTTTTTGTATATCTTTTTTTAAGGGAGAAAAACATTTTTATTTCATTCAAAGACCGTCTGCTTTTCCGTTTTAGAAAAAAACAAAAAGACAATTTTTCATAAGTACGTAAGGAGCTTTTTATTTCGTGTTAGTTGTTTGATATTGAATTAAAATATTTTGTTTATTCTCATAGTTAACCTAAATCTTTTATAAATGAACTTCATTGAGTATTTATATTAAAAATATTGTTTTTACAAGTATATGGTGTTTTTGGGTAAAATAAACAAATTCAAACACTGATTTTAAAAGTTTTATTTTTAAGCAGAAGCACAAAGAAAAATAAACATCTACTAAGATTTTCCACAAATAATTCATAACTTCATATGTTCTTGATACCCAAGACTAGTAAACTAGAGCTTTATCGGCTAACAACTGGATTTTTTTTTGAACGGCGAATTTATTAAAGACTAGCAAGAAGCTAGAAACAATTACAAATTAAGAAAGTTTGGGTTTTGAATCCAAATAGTCCAAACGACCTTAGATTTACAACGACTAGAAATCCATAAAAAAGACATTTGAACTATATCATCAAAAATAAGATCCCTTTTTGACTGACGAGAACCAAACAAGCAATGATTTCTATAACGCCAAATAATCCACCATGATACGTAACAAGTTCCTTCGAGAATATCCTTCATGTGTTTGGATAAACGAGTGTTTGAAAGCCAAATGAGCCACTCACCATAAGAACTGGGAGATGATACTTCAAGCTCCCACCATCGACATATTAGACGCATGACCTGCCGAGCTAATGAACATGTGAAAAATAAATGGGAAGTGGATTCTACTGCTTCGTTGCATAAGGGACAAAGGATCGAGGGAATCTCCAAACCACGAGAGGATAGATTCAACCTAGTTGGCAATTTATCCAAGCAAATCCTCCAAGCTAGAACATTAACCTTGATAGGAATCAACTTTGCCCATCTAGTAGGAGTATCCGACTTAGGCAAAAGAACATCATCAATAAGGCAACGAACCGATCTAACTGAGAACTCACCCGAGCCATCAAGAGACCAAAACCAACGATCAGACATATCAGGAAGAGAAACATCTGAAATCATAGAGAATAAACCATTATATTGCTCCTCTTCTAGACCTCCCCTTGGAGAATGACGAAATGATAAATCAAAAGAAGAATGTCTCATTTTTTCGGCCACTGAAATATTCTTACTCGACTCTAAAGCAAAAAGTCTTGGAAATAGTGATTTTAAAGAAACCTCTCCAAGCCAAATATCTACCCAAAAAAGAGTATTTTCTCCATTTCCTACATTTCTCCTGATAAAAGATAAAAGGTCAATACCTTTACGTTTAAGAGAGTTGAAATCACGAACCAAGTCTCTCCAAGGAGATACTCTATTCAGAGGAGAATGGTTATCAATAACTCCTCTAACGCCATGGATAGCTTTTATAATCCTATACCATAAAGAAGAATCTTGTGTGATAAAATGCCAAACCCATTTGAATAGAAGGCTACGATTTATAGCATAAAAGCTGGAAACACTGAGACCTCCATTTTTCTTTGAAGCTAAAATTTTTTCCCATCCAACCCATGCAATTTTCTTCTCAGACGAATCTACTCCATCGAAAAAATTTCTTCTCATAGATTCCATACGGTTTAGAATTCCAGCAGGAGCCTTGTATAAGGACATGTGATAAAGAGGAGTAGCAGTAAGAACTGATTTGAGTAACGTAAGGCGACCTCCAATAGAAAGAGTTTTAAGCTTCCAATTTGAAAGTCGGACTTCATTCCAGGAATTGAGCCTTGACATAGCGGCTCCAACTTTTACACCAAGATAGTTGAACGGAGGAGAGAATGTGGAACAACCAACGATAGAAGTTGCACTGATGACATCTTCGTTACGAACACCAATCCCCATCAACTTACTTTTATTAATGTTAATTTTAAGACCAGAAGCCAAAAAGAAACATTTCAAAACATGTATAATGTTATTGATGTTAGAAATATCCCATTTACCAACAAACTCCGCATCATCAGCATAGAACAAGTGGGAGATCGTAAGAGAGTTGTTGATGGAGATACCTTTGAATAAACCAGCTTCCAACACTCTTTGGAAAGAAAGATTCAAACTTTCCATTACCAAAATGAAGAGAAATGAGGAGAGAGGGTCACCTTGTTTTAGACCTTTATAAAATTGGAATTCTGAAGTTGGGCTACCATTTATAAGGATCGATCCCTTGGCAGAGTTAAGACAACCAAAGATCCAAGTACGCCATTTATGACCAAAACCAAACGACTTGAGAACATCATAAAGAAAATACCATCGAACGGAATCAAAAGCCTTTTCAAAATCGACCTTGAAAATCATTACGTTTACCTTCTTAAGTTTACACCAAGCAAGGAGCTCATTAAGAATAAAAGAACCATCAAGAATTTGACGATTAGAGACAAAGGCCGTCTGAACATCGCTAATGAGGTCCGACATAACTAAACATAGACAGTTAGCCAGAATCTTTGCTACAATTTTGTATATGCTTCCTATGAGACTTATTGGACGAAAATCTTTAATAACTTTTGCATCATGAATCTTGGGAATTAAATCAATAAAAGTAGAGTTGCAGCCTGGGGGAAACTTACCAGAAGCAAAGAACTCAGAGACTGCTGCAACTATGTCTTGATCCACTATATTCCAATATTTTCGGTAGAATTCAAAAGTGAATCCATCTGGACCTGGGGACTTGTTTGTGCCACAATCCCAAACCGCCTTTTTTATCTCATCATAGGAAATAGAACGTTCCAACTCCTCAACTTGCTCTAATTTTAACCGATTGGGGAACTGGAAATCAATATTCACACGAGGAGAAGTAGGATTCGAGAATAAGCTGGTAAAGTGATTATAAAATTCATCTTTGACCTTGTTTAGGTCTGCAATCCAATCACCATCAAGAAGAATCCCCCGTATGGCGAGTTGAGATCTTTTACTATTAAGAAACCCTGGAAATATTTGGAGTTTTCATCGCCTTCTATGGACCAACGAACTTTAGCTTTTTGAGATAATTCCGAAACATCAATGGAATTAATATCGTTAAGAACTTTCATTAACGAGGCTCGTTGGTTAACAACTTCTTCATTTCCTCCACCTTGATCAATGAGTTTATCCATCTCAGTAAGTTTACATTTGATGGAAGATTTAGCTTCATTAATTTTCTTCTTATTCTGTTTGACCCAAGACTTGATTGCATTTTTAAGGAGCTGAAGTTTCTTTTTCAAGCGAGTTAAGGCATTTAAATCCATAATATTCATAGAATGCCACGAGTCTTCCACAAAACTATCGAAACCTTCCATTTTGAACCAAGAATGAAACATGCGAAAAGGAATGGGACTGTAATCAAGGTTCAATTCGCGCATAATGATTGGACGGTGATCAGATAATTTTCTATCAAGACATAAACCCGAAAGATAAGGAAACAAAACCATCAGACCTTCAAAAATAATAAATCGGTCAAGCTTACTCATCTTAGAAGCTTATTTATGAGCCCATGTGTATGAATAACCTCCCAAGGGAAGATCAATTAAACCTGCCGTAGATATAAAATTATTAAATGCATTAGCACCCTGAATATTAAATGAGGATCCAAACCTTTCTTGTTTTGACCGGACTTCGTTAAAATCTCCTAAAATCACAGCTTCACCATCCCACCTATTGATCAATGAAAATAAGTATCCCCATAAAACTCTCTTTTCTGTAAACTCCTGAGGAGCGTACACAGAGATGACGAGAAGTTTTGTGGAAGAAGGAGTCCAAGTACCCATAACAGCTAAAAAATAATCCGAAGAAGAAACATGCTCTTTGATGAACATGTTAGAATCCCAAACACATAGAATGCCACCAAAATTACCAACGGAAGGGCTCATAGCATGATCAAATGCACGATTACCCCACAACGCCTTGATCGAAAACAAATCAATATTCTCCATCTTTGTTTCTTGAAGAGCAACGAAATTAATTTTATGATTTATACAGAGATCTTTAATCCATCCCTTTTTATCCTTGTGACCAAGGCCTTGAATGTTTAAGGACATAAAATTCATCTAATAACGTTGTTATCTCCTTGTGCACCAATAATTTCTGATATGTTTTTTAAACATCCTTCCATGTTATACCCCATTGTTTGTCCAACCTTAACCAACTCATCCATGACTTCTAGTACAGAACCTCCAGCAATAGGAATACTAGTGGTTCGTTGTGAAGAAGCCTCCATGTTATGAGAAGTATATTGTTTCTTTTTTGGAATGGACTTTTCCTGATTAATGGTAGAGTCTGTACCTTCACCTATGTTAATATTTTCATGATTGATGGTAGAGTCTGTACCTTCACCTTTATTAATATTTTCAATGACTGGCGTGAAACCTGGAGGATAACTGGGATCGGAATCATTAGGTAGAGGGGATTTGCCGTTCTTCTTTTGAAGCATGTCATAAATGTTAAAAGGATCAGTAGAATGAGGAGACTCCTCACAATGAGCATTTGGAGCATTTTCATGAGCGAAATCATTCCCGTGCATGCAACTAGATTCAGATATCTTTTCCACATCGCTATCATCTTTTGGGTTTTCAAATTCACTATCACCAAACTTACATTTCTCATCTGATGCATCAGAATCATCATCAGAATTGTAAGTATCTTTTTCAAAAAGAAAATTAGGAATCCAAGCGTGTAATTCTTTAGCTCGGATCCAATGGACTTTGCCCTTAAGAATGATTTTGAAGCTTTCGTTGACGATTTCATCAATCTTTGTATTTAAACAAATATGTTTGCAAGACAAGGAATTTTCCTCGGACTCCTCCCATACAACTAAATCTCCCCACTTTGAAGAAACTTTTGAGAACGTGTTGGAGGTCCAAGAATTAATTGGAAGACCTTCTATTGAAACCCAAAAAATTCTTTCATCAGAAACAAACGAGTTACAAGCGGACTTGATCGTTGGGAACCACGACCTAATACCAACATGATTACGAAATTTCTCCATAGAATTTAGAGATTCAAATTCAAAAAGCACCCAAAGACCTCCAAGATAGGTAATTTTGGCAGATTCAAAACCTTCTTTAGAAAGGATAATATAGAGATTAGGAATAGCAGAAACCTCTTTAACCTGACCCATTAACGACATGCTAAAATCACGCTCCTTAATACACGAATCGTCAAGAACCAAGGCAGGTTTCGTTTGATCAGGAAACGAATGTTTCTCAGCTCCTCCTTTGAGAATTGATGCAAAAGTGCCTGAAGAATTTCCTGAGTACATAGCATTACGGAAGTTACCTTTGAAATTTCCGGAGCTCTTAACCTTATCAGGAAAAGAAGACTTAGGAAAAGGAGTCTTAAGTTTTTGGTCCCTTTGAAAACGAGCCATATAAGCATGAAGGCGAAAACTTCCAATCCAAATAGTGCACAAGTTCTCAATCAAACGTTCCAAATTATTTACCTTTATGAATCGAATGAAAGCAAATCGTTTACCTGATAGCGATTTTTTGAGAGGAATATAGACATGAACAACAGAGCCATAATCATTACAAACCTACCAAAGGTCTAGAGCGCGAACATGGTCAGGGAAATTGGTAACAAAAACGGATTTGGAAATTTGATGGGTTTGATCCTCCTTTGAACTTTGAGAAAAACAATTACGATCACCCATGAAGAAACCCCTTTTGTAGCGGGTGGTGTCCGGTGGCTTATATGGCGGATGGGATGAGATGGGGCGATGCGATGAGATGGTGGTGGTGGCTGAGATGGTGGCGGCGGATGAGATGAGGAAGGGGTGGCAGCGGATGGGGTGGGGGTGGCGGTGGGATGGGATGGGGATGTTTAGTTATAACTAAGCCGGTGGGATGGGTGGCGGCTAACAACTCGATTAAGATCTTTTCTTTTCTTTTATCTTCAAAAAGCACTAGATTTTGACTTTAGAGCCTGAAATTAGATTCAATTTTTTTTTTAAAATTAGTTAATTTATGTTATGTAGTTTTCATAATGCATTTTGTTAATTTTCTTTTATGGACAACTCGTTTATCAATCGGGTTTTAATATTGTAAGTATGATCTTCTTTTAAACGACAGTTTTTCACACCCCAAACAATTTGTCTCACATATATCTTACAAATGCTTATAACAAAACTTGAACCCACAACATTTAGGTTGATGATCAACTCATGTATCATTAGACAATTGACGGAGCTTAGTGGTGACATAAGAGGGTCCTCCCACCAAAAAAAAAAACCCAATTTGCCGTAGGAACTTGTGAGTTTGCCCTCTTAGATTTTTTTTATGCATTTTGGTAGCCCTAAAAAACAACTTGAAGCTCCGCCACTACACTAGACCAAAGTTCTTGAGTGTCGGAAAGTTTAGTGTGTGCTTAGTTGTAAAGAAGTTTTCTTATTATTTTTTTTTTAAGGAACGAAGTAATTATTCTTTCTTTAAAGAACTTTTTGAAAACTAAAGAACTTTAATTCAAGTTCTCTAACTCATAATTGGTTTTCTGTTTTCAGTAGAACACTTTCAAAAAATACTCATTTTGAACAAGTTTTTTGTCATCTGTATGTTTTTCAAAATACTTTTTCGAAAAACTTCTCATGTTCAAGCAACTAACCAACCCTTAAGTATTCTATTAGGTGTAGCTCCCAAATACATACAGTTAACATTCGTTTAATTACGCCAGCTGACACGTCTAGAATACCAAAAGCTTATAAACAATTTTCTTTTCTTTTTTAACATCTTAGCAAGTTCGATACAAACAAAACACTTTAGATAATAGAAAAACTTCCAAAAAGTTGTCATGGCACGTATGCATGGAAGATAACAATTGTCAAACTGCCACTAGAATTAGACATCGCAAATGCAAACAAGACATATCATTCCTTGACGTATCATTCACTAATAACAAATTTCTAATTTATTGGGTTTTCTTCAGGAAAAATAATTATCAATAACGATTACTTTATAAATTTCTAAATAAACCATCAATTAGCTAGTTACCTGCCTGGAATATTCATTTACTTGAAATATTGTTCTTAACAAGTTTCATATATGTTGTTGACGATCATAGAAAAATACACAAAGCATCATGTGTATTCACTTATTTTTAAGCCTTATATGGTTACGCAATACATAGTGAAAGCTTCCTACCGTGAGAAATAGACAACAAAATGTATCAGGAAAGTACCGTGAGAAATTCACAAACTCACAACAATTCCACCTAATATATGTTCAGGCAAGTTTTGATCATTTCCGGCTGTATCACTACTCTGGCTGTTGTACCGTGAGAAATAGACGACAGACTTATTCTGAGAGGATCATGTACGGTCTCGGCGTTAGGGCTTTTGCTTGTTGTTTTATTTTCAGCTTCTCTAAAATTCTGAATTTCGTTCATGTTCCTAATCTTATCATCATAAAAGTATTTTTGGATTATATTGTTTTCTATTTATTGTTGTTCGGTACCAGCTAGTTTTTCGACAGAAGTACAGATATGATATGACATAACTTAATAGAAAGGAATAAATATACCTTTTTGCACACGATCTTGTTGTCACCATGGTTGGAAGCATCAAACAAACGAAAGGCTGGAAAGTTGAAAAACTTGGATTTTTCTAACTGATCAACACAAATAATTCTAAGATAAATAATATATCTTTCGCAAATAAATATACCAATAGGAACCAAGTTATAGCTTTTACATAAATTTATTAATCAGCTAAAGAACTTTTAATGAATAAATGGTTGAAAACAAAAATCGTTTTGTTTTATGCGAGTTAAACATAAAGAAGAATAACAAGCATATACAATGAACTTCACGACGTCATAACTCATAAGCAACAAATGTTGATTTGCGAATTATATTGTTTCATGAAATTGTTATGTAAAAAATATCTTTTGCAAGTTTCTACGACAGGGCAAGTGTTTTTTGTTCAATGTTATGCTTGCATAGTCTTTTAGCTAATAAATTAGTACACCGGCATCCGCTTGATCATAGCTTAATGTCACGGAGTCGCTCTTTTGATTTCCCGTGGCGTCTTTAACCAGATAAAAAACAGCCATCCGCCTCGCGTATAATGAAGGTTCGAATGTTTCTTCATGCGTTGGACTCGTCGAAGGAGCAGCCCCATGACCCCATCTCCTTACCAGTGTGGTGCAATATCGAGTCTTCTACTCACGGCACATACTACACATTTATCGTTGGGGTACTCCAACAAGACCAACATGATAAATCAGGAACACTCGCATTTAGCACGCTTCTAAGCAGAACCTGACCCTTCAGAATTGGCTTGTGACATTCTCCCACCACTGATTCATGCACGACCTCGTGCATGGTCATTCACCTCAATGAATAACATCCCTTAATTTGGCTTTACTATGACCTTTTGGCTTTGAAGAGACATTCAACTTTCGACTTTTAGGACCATTCATGCTGCGACTACCTTCCCTATTGAAATAATCTGTTACTCTCAGTGGCTTCTATCGAAGGCGACATTGTGTCTCGACACTACATCATGTTATCCTCGTGTCTCGACACTTTATCATGTTATCCTCTACAACATCCGAGGAGACCTCTCCCGTCACCATTACGCAACAACAACTTTTAAGAACTTTGGGAGAGCGGCATGTGTGATTCTACTTCGATATGCTTCGGTCCGACTTAGCTCTGATAACACTTGTCGCAGAGTCATTCCTTCGACCCCGTGTGGCGTCCTTAACCCGATAAGGATCAATCATTCGTCCCACGTTTAATAAAGGTTCCTTAGCTTCGACATATCTTGTACTCATCAGGGGAGCGGCCCCAACTCCTCGAGTCCTTTACTCGTGGTACGTACTACATCTTTACTGTTGGGGGTACCGCAACAAGACCAGGATAAACAATGACCCTCACATTTAGCACGCTTTCAAGCAGAACCCGACCTTTCAAAATTTGGCCGATAACATTAAGATGGAGAGTTTGTGTCTAAAGTACAAGTCAAAAATAATTTTGAATGAAATTTTAGCTTTCCAAAAAGAGATGACAACGGTTTGAATCTTATGCATTGTTTTTTTTTTTTTTTTTTTTTTTTTTTTTTTTTTTTTTTTAAGCAAAAAGTTATATTAACTATGAAACATAGACAAAGAACTCATCCAAAAAGAGCAATCGTTTTGAAAACATACACAAAAACATTGTGTATGAAGACTAAACAAACACACCAAAGAAAAACACTAGGCCAAGGTATACTTGGGCAAAACGAAAACAAAACTAGAACTACAAATTCTAAAATAAAACCAACTTTGACTTTGCAACAAAAACTCCTCTCTGAACTTCTATGTTGGTATTCAGCCCAACAACCCAAGATGCTAGAATGCGGAATCCCGACTTTTTTGAATATATTGACACACTTCGATTTCCTCTACTCGACTGAAAAATAACACATACACGATAGATCTAAACAATTATGTTTATTGATAAAAAGAAAAGAATGAACGGTACAAAGACCCCTCCCCCCTCACCTCTTTATTATAGAGATGAGGGGGGAAGAAAACCAACTCGTAAAGGAGTTAAAACCGGCTGCTACGAAGAAGAAACCACAACTCACGAATGCTCTGACCTAACAAGTTATCCATGCCATATATATAGCTTGGGAACCGACATGCACATTCCTATTTGACTACAATAAGAATTTAAAGTTTCACAAGGACCCCTAGACTATCTACCTATCATCACTAATATCTAACAATTTTCACCTTAATGGTGATAGTTAGTCTTCTCCGATACGCAGCAATTTCAGCCTGTGCTGGAACCTCGGACCAGGGACCGCCTTTGTCAAGGCACCAGTAGCAATAACCGCCACTAACAATTGCTTAGCTCCTGACTCTGTCAACACTCCCATTAGCCAAATAGCCTCCTTTGCAGCCTCTGTAAGTATCATATACACCGCTTCAGTTGTTGACAAAACCTCCATGTGCAGCATCATAGCTTCCCAGCTTCTTGCACATCATTGTATCATAAACCCGTACCCTGTGATTGATCTACCCATGGCAGTGATCGATCTTCCCATGGCATAGTCAAAATCCACAAAAATCTGTACGATTGTCTGTAATCCACGATCAAACCCATCCAACATACCCACATCTTCATATGCTATGTCAGGTCTCGTGCAGACCACCTGATACTCCTGGCTTCCAACCGCGTATGTATATGATCACTTACCATTCTTTTCTACATCACAGTCCCTTGATAGACTACCCTCCAACGACAGTATGGAGTGTCCCTCCAACAAAGTAAGTACCAACTTCCCGTTGTGAACCTTGGACTGTGACCCCCTCAAAGTGTTACCACTCTGATCCCCTATGATCTGCATACCAAGTTAATTTCCTTTTGCTTTAACCAGCAGCAATCCCTTGGTAACCTAGATCTCAGCCTTGCATCCGCAAGAAAAAACCATACCATCTATATATAGAGAGAGAGATGTATGAACATACCTGGTGTATACTCCCAATAATAGTCGTCGTTGTCGTCACTGCTTTTCCTACAACCGTTGCTGAGCACATACACATCTGACCGAGTATCTGTATCTTCTTTCAATCCAGCCTTCCACTTGGAAATCACCTCACAAGCAACTGTACATTGAAAGGCAATGACTCGTGTGTGTATATCTTCTCCACTGCAGCAACTGCAAAAGCAGCCTCATTTCTGTTTTCTTTATACCTGTATAGTTCCCGTGCTAAGTGCTGCTCCCTATCACGTGTTGAATGATAGTCTATCAAATGGTGAGTTTGTACTTCCTGTGAACCAGCTACATGACTGACATTCCCCTGAGGTTCCACCTCAAAAGTATGATCCCTAAGCGGTTCCACCTCAAACTCAACTCCTTGCAGCACATGCATTGAACTCGTACCTACACCAGAACCAATAAAAGTTTTCTTGTATTCCCCACTCTCATTGAAATCCATATTCCTGTAAAGCACTCCCTTTGAAGTAACGTCATCAAACCTCCAAAGATGATAATCCACCGTACCTTTAAGGTATCCCAGGAATATGCACTTGACCTTAACCGGTTCAAGCATCCATTGCTTAATACTAGCAAGCCAACCAAAAAACCCCAACATATCTGTAGGCTTCTTGAATCCAATCGCTGATGATGGTGACCTATTCACTAGATATGTAGACCTGGTTGTATCCTCTGCCCAAAAAACCTTGGACAGACCAAACTGAATCAGAAAACAATGTACCTTAGACAAGAGTGTCACGTTCGTCTTCTCAACCAACCCATTCTGCTACTATATCCTTGCAACACCCAAATGTCTGGCGACCCCACTCTTCATACATTGTTGTGTAGACCTCTGTTTACAAGACTCAAGAAAATTACCGTTCTTGATCTTCCTTCTAGTCTGAGATTCTCCTAACTGCTTCCTACCCTTCAGTGTCTTCCCGGTAACTGCGTGACCGTCCAGGGTATATACGCAATTAGCCTTTATTGTTCCTGATAAAACCACCAGTGAACCCTTTATAACCTTGATCCTGCCCGACTGCATCTTCACGGTAAAACCCTCTTTTTCAAGAGTACCCAGCGATATCAAGTTTCGCCTTAATTCTGGAACATACTTGACGTTGTCCAAAACGAATCTTGACCCATCCCTCATCTGTACTTGAACCTTCACAAAGTCGACCTAGCTTCTTGTTGAGTCTTCGAACCAAGCTCTTGATACCACTTGTTGGTATTCAGCCCAACAACCCAAGATGCTAGAATGCGGAATCCCTACTTTTTTGAATATATTGACACACTTCGATTTCCTCTACTCGACTGAAAAATAACACAAACACGAGGGACCTAAGCAATTATGTTTATTGATAAAAAGAAAAGAATGAACGGTACAAAGACCCCTCCCCCTCACCTCTTTATTATAGAGATGAGGGGGGAAGAAAACCAACTTGTAAAGGAGTTGAAACCGGCTGCTACGAAGAAGAAACCACAACTCACGAATTCTCTGACTTAACAAGTTATCCATGCCATATATATAGCTTGGGAACCGACATGCACATTCCTATTTGACTACAATAAGAATTTAAAGTTTCACAAGGACCCCTAGACTATCTAACTATCATCACTAATATCTAACATTCTACTACTCGAACTATAAGAATTCGAAAACTTCAGTTACCATGATAAACCAATCTTCTTGACCTCTGAAAACACTTGGATAAAATAATAGATGACCATGAACTCATAAGAAATTTAGCATTCAATCTCACTATCATCAGAATCGTCGTCTGATTCATCAATAATTCCTAACTCTGATGAGATTTCTTTTTCTTATGGGAGAAAGGTCACCATTGGTATCCTGTAAGATATAACTTTTCACATACACATCAAACCATAACACAAAGTAGCATATAGATGGAATTCTAGAGAGAGAAAGTTAGAGGTTTAGGGAACTTAGTGAGAGAAAGTGAAAGATATTATTATGAGCTCCAACTCTCTACCTTGGGAGGTAGAGAGTATTTATAGTCTTACATAAATCGCCACACTTTGGGCTGTGGATCAGGCATACAGTGGGTAAAGACCCGTCCGTCCTCCACGGTGTTACTTAACTAAATACTACTAAACTTAAATGAACTACGACTACGAGCTTTCTAACGATTACATATACTTGAGGTGACCGACTCTTTAATACCGGGAATTTCTAATTCCTAACAATCTCCCCCTAAGGGAGGTCACCTCAATCATGTACCAAAATTACATTGAATACAAATAGATAATACATAAAAATTGTTCTTGCATTCTTGACGTAGTCCTTTGTTCATAAGCTCGTAGTCATTGATTCTTCACATTGCATGTTTGGTTATTCCAAGTGGAGGTCTTTTACTGATCCATGTGATGATAAGTTTGAGCCATCTTTGGAGATCATCAGCTATCAACAATCTCTGACACATCCTTTGTGGTGTTGGTATTTTGTGATGTTGTGACTTTGGGACCGACATGCTCACATTCTGGATCATGAAATCTTCTCATCAGAGTAGCGGAAGCATTTGTTGAATCATGATATTGGCAGCAGCGTAGCAGAAGCATGGAGTGAAAATATCAGAGTCATTGATGCACTAATCATGATTTCTTTTGAGATGAATGTGTTAAGTGAGCATGCGGCTATGGATTGACCGCTTCATTCTGATCAGCTGCAAACGTCGGGCGTACCTGCATACAACAGTTAGCAACAAATCGCACGAAAGTGTCTTTGATCACTTTCGTTGAATTGAGGTACACGGCCCACGGTTCCCCGTTGATCAGTACAAGTACTGCCTGTGATCAGGTATAATTCCGAAGAATCTCCTTGACAGGGTTTCGCAGCTGCTCTAGCTGTTCTCAAACCGGAACATCTCAAAGAAGACAACACGGAGTGAGTGAACCAGCGAATCTAAGTCCACTGATTGATGAAAAGATATTTGAAAAACAATCGAGTATTGCTCAATAGAAATTGTTTTTGCAATACAGCGAAGGTTTTAATGAAAATCAATTATCAATCATAAAACACCTTTTGATTTGAAAAATGAGTACACAGTCGATGTGCTAAAGAAAAGAGTTTTTAAGCACAAAGACCGGTTTTTCAAAGGTATCCGTCAATCCCTAACCTGAACCAGGATTGATTCAAGAAATTGAATCGCCCCATTGTTTCTGTTCAGTTGTCACATGGTTGATCTATATAATAGATCTCACATGCCACCTACCAGGAGCTTGTTTGATGTTGGCTCTAGAAGGTTTTCCATCTTCACTGTGAATATGTTCACATATCACTCGGATGTTCTGGCAAAACCACAAGGATAATACGTAGGACTCAAGATATAATCTCTCTTTCCACATTGTGTGAAACAGAGAGTCTTTATTGAAAGTGTCCTAATGAGATTTATTGATGATCTCGTGGCTCTAGACTCAATTTGTGCATATTTGGATCCTGTGCCGGAGACTAGGGAGAGGGTCTCCTTCTTCAATATCAACAATCTCTAAGAGAAAGTCGATAGATAATGTCAGTTCCCCGTGAGAATGAAACAAGTCCTTTTAAGAGGAACTTGAGTGGTTTGGAAAGTTGAAGTGCAGTGCGTCACTGGGTCCATGACGTCTTGTCTTCAATACCGATGTTACCATCAGTAGCATATGAATTGAACCCGGTTTCTGCCCTAAGGTTGAATAAATGGAGGGCTATTTGTTTTCACCCTTTTCTCATTCAATTCTTTTTAATTCTTCAACCCCTTCAGTGCTTACCGAGACTTCATAGCTAGAACCTTGTTGGGTTTATTCCAGTACTAGCTCAGTCTTAGTCCGCACTCTTCCCATATCTCATTTTTCTCCTTTTATCATCATACCTAAGGACTTCTACACTAACTAGTGGATTGTCCCTGGGTAGATCCCTCCGGTTCTGGCGGATCATGGGAACCAATACCTAACCTTATCATCCTTATATCACCGTACATAAAATAAAGTTGGTCGGTCTATTTGGTATTGTTCATCTGCCATTGGATCCAATTGAAAACCATTTGAAAATCAATTCAGATACTTGTGATATATTATCAAAGCATTTTGTACCTGAATTGTTTTTGATATTTTTAGAACGAGAACTCCCCCTCAACATGTGCATCAAGTATTTGAAAATGTTTTGCACAGGAGGCAAGAGAAAGAATTAACTTCTTTGATTACCATTTTCTAAAAGATATCAACATCACTTCCCTCAACAAATCAAGTAGATATAGTATTTCCGGGAAGGATGAGGTTTCCATAAATTTGCTCCCCCTCAATATGTGCCTCGAGATTAGAAAAGAGTTTTGCACATACTAGAGGGAACCTGCACATTGGGAAAAGTTGATCACATTTCAGATCATAGGTTTAAGATAGATGCTCCCCCTCAACATGTGCATGGAAAATTTGAAATCGTTTGTCACATGTGGGCAGGATAGCATGTACATCCTTATAAAACCATTTACCTATTTATCAGTTTAAATCCAATTTAAATCACACATTCTCCCCCGATCACAATTATCAAATCATTTGAGATTTGTGATCTCTTATAGATTTAAATTGATTTTGAAAGTTTTTAGGGAGAATTGTGACTTGATTATGAAAGCGTTTGAACTGATTTGATCGGATTTTAAGACTTTAAACTCCATTGATAAAACATGCATGTATATCTTTTGAAAACAATTTAATGCCAAATAACTTTTTAATTTAATTGAAATCATTCTCCCCCTCAATCAATGACATAGGTTGTTGATTGAGAGATAGAGATTTTGGCAAATAAGACCTGATGATTATCAAAAATAGAGATCGAGTTATTTTTCAACGCATTTAGTTTTCAGCAGATAAATGTTTATAGAATCAGAGCATGGAATTTTGAAAACATGATAAAACATGGCTCTGTTCTTTCTTTTAAAACCGGGTTATTGCCTGAAAATGACAATAAACCATTTTTTCTCTTTCTCCCAAATTTTTTTTTTTTTTTTTTTTTTTTTTTTTTTTTTTTTTTTTTTTTTTTTTTTTTTTAAAGAATTCGAACAACATCTACAGTCCCGTGTCATTCTTTGAATGACAACACAAAGACCGTAGATATTATCGAACCAAGAGAAACATGACAAAATGACAATATTTTTTGAAGATTTTTCGAATTTTTCAAATTTTTTATGGATTTTGAAAGTTTTATAATTTTGTATTTTGTTTTTCAAATAAATATTTACAAGAGATAGTTGAAGATAGACCTTTACTCCTCGTCTTCCTCCTGAAGACGTTTGAGAGTTTCTGGTTGAAGGCTTTTCAAACCAAGTCGTGGAAGAATAAACTCAAACCGTTCTCTTGGAAGAGCTTTGGTGAAGATGTCTGCTAACTGATATTCAGACCTCACAAAATATAGTTCCACCACACCTTTTTCCACTTGTTCCCTGATGAAATGATGTCGAATGTCGATATGCTTTGCTCTTGAGTGTTGAACGTTGTTGCATGAGAGAGCAATAGCACTTTTATTATCACAGTACAGAGGGATTTTGTTGAATTCAAAGCCATAGTCAGATAATTGAGATCTCATCCATAAGATTTGAGCACAACAAGATGACATGGCTATGTATTCAGCCTCTGTAGAGGAAATAGAAGTACTCATTTGCTTCTTTGAAGACCAGCTCACAAGCTTATCACCCAAAAATTGAGCACCTCTAGACGTACTTCGACGTGTATCTTGACAACCTGCATGATCAGCATCTGCATAGGCCGTTAGTGACATACCGGTGTCCTTCGGGTACCAAAGACCCATATTGATGGTTCCTTGGAGATACCGAAAGACCCGTTTAACTGCTTCAAGGTGCTTTTTAGTAGGCTTAGCCTGGTATCTAGCACACATGCAAACAGCGAACAAGATGTCTGGTCTACTAGCAGTGAGATACATCAGGGATCCAATCATACTCCGATATTTCGTTTGATCAATCATGATCCCTGAGAGGTCCTCATCTAGTTTGGTTCGGTCAATCATGGGGGTGTCAACAGGGTCACATGAATCAAATCCAAATTTCTTTAAAATCTCTGTTGCATATTTAGATTGATTTATGAAAATGCCTCCGGGACTTTGTGAAATTTGTAATCCCAAGAAAAATGACATTTGTCCCATCATTGACATTTGAAACTTTGAACTCATTTCATTTGAAAAACGATCACATTCCATTGGGTCTGTCGAGGCAAAAATGATATCATCAACATAAATTTGAACATGAATTAAATGTTTGCCTGACTTCCTGGTGAACAATGTAGGATCAACTGCTCCTTTGATGAATCCGGTTGACAGAAGAAACTTTGACAGTGTATCGTACCATGCCCTTGGAGCTTGCTTTAAACCGTAAAGAGCCTTCTTCAGACGATAAACGTGAGTAGGATGCTCTTGATTCACAAATCCTTCAGGTTGGCTGACGTAGACGACTTCCTTAAGATCTCCGTTCAGAAAAGCCGTCTTTACATCCATCTGATATACCACCATGTTCTTACTAGCAGCATTAGCCAGAAAGATTCTGATTGCCTCGATTCGAGCAACAGGAGCAAACGATTCTTCAAAGTCTATACCCTCCTCTTGACGATATCCTTTAGCAACTAATCGAGCCTTGTTCTTCAACACATCACCATGCTCATCAAGTTTTACTTTGAAGATCCATTTGAGAGCTATAATCATAGCACAGTCTGGAGCAGGTACTAACTCCCATACATCAAGACGATCAAACTCATGAATTTCATCTTGCATGGCATTGAACCAGCTATCTTCATTCATGGCAGTTTTAACATCTTTTGGTTCGATCTTAGATAGTACGGAGTTGAAGAAGCACCATAAGGCATCGGTTGCGAGTTGTTTCCGGGTTGATACAGGACGAGAGGGATTTCCAATGATGTTGTCTAAGGGGTGATCGTGAGTCCATTTTCTGAGGTGTTCATGTGGCATTTGTTGAGGAACTGAGGTAGCTGAGTCGATGTCTCCTGAAGAAGATGGTTCTGATGATGATTCAGGAGTAGCAAATATGTTTTCAAATGGAGCATCTTCAGGAGTCGCAAAGGGGTTAACTTCATCACTGATGCCAGAAACATTTCCATGATGTACATTTGAAGAATGATGATTTGTTGATGAGACTGAAGGATCAGCAGCAGGTGCTTCTTGACTTACAGATATTGAGACTGATGGATTGACTTCATTCACTGGAATATGAGCATCCTCTGTTGTAGGGATCAGCACCTCATTAGTAGTAGACTCATACAGTTCATCAAACATTGGATCAAACAATTTCTTTACATCATCTTCAGATGGAGGTACATATGGAGTTTCTTGAGAGGAGTTTGGAACAAGGGATGAACCAATGGGACTGTTTTGAAGTGCGGGTCCTGAGCTGGAGTGTCCAGGAGCCATTTGACCGGTCAGCTCATCAAACGTAACGTGAATTGTTTCCATGATATTTCGGGTTCTTTTGTTGTAAATTCGGTATCCCTTTTTGTTTGATGCATATCCTACAAATACTCCAATGTCAGCTTTGGCCCTAAGTTTGCCTAAGTCTTGACCCTCATTAGTTGGATAGCACAATGCACCAAACACACGAAGGAAAGATAGATTAGGTTTTCTGTTGTGGACAAGTTCATATGGAGTTTTTCCATGAATAGTGTGAATCAGGGAACGATTTTGTGTGTAGCATGCAGTGGCAATTGCTTCAGCCCAGAGAAACATTGGAACCTTTGAGTAGATCAGCATTGTTCTAGCAGCTTCAACAAGAGTACGATTTCGTCTTTCAACTACACCGTTCTGTTGAGGGGTTCGTGGAACACTTCTTTGATGGCTGATTCCAATGCTTTCATAGAATTCACTAAGTTGTTTGTTGACAAACTCAGTTCCATTGTCTGTTCTGATAATTCTGACAGTTTTGTTAAGTCTAACCTGCAGCTGTTTGATGAGTTTGATGATGATATCAGGAGTTTCATCCTTTGTCCTTAAGAACTTGACCCAGGTGAATCTAGAGTAATCATCAACCACAACTAACACATATTTCTTCCCAAAGATATTCTGCACCCTCATTGGTCCACATAAATCCATATGAATCATATGAAGAACTTCTGTGACAGAGTTAGTAGGTTTGGGTTTATGGGCATACTTCTTGCTTTTTCCCAATTGACATGCTGAACAAAGATGATCCTTTTCATACTTTAGTCTAGGTAAACCTACAACTAAGTCCTTTCTGGAAAGATCGTTGATGGTGCCGAAGTTCAAGTGATTGAGACGACGATGCCATAACCATGACTTTGTTTTTGAAGCCTTAGATAACAAGCAGATTGGAGAGGCCCTCATCATGTCATCGATAGAGATGGTGTAAAGGTTTGAGCCACGAGTTCCTTTCAACAGTTCCTTACCATTAAGATCTCTAACGAAGCAGGTATGTTTTCTGAAGGCTACTTCTAGATCAGAGTCACAGAATTGACCAACAGAGAACAGATTATGACCTAAACCTTCCACATAATACACTCTAGAGATGACACTATCACCAACAACATAATCTCCATAACCCATAATAGCACCGAAATGATCATTACCAAATCTAACAGTCCCGATGAATTTGCTCACGAAGTTCATGAGCCGCGACCGGTCTCCAGTCATATGCTTGGAACAGCATGAGTCCAGGTACCACAGAACGATTTGAACGATCTGCAGTTGAACACAGACAAGAATGGATAACTGGATAATTGGGATCCCCATGCAAGAATGGGTTCCATTTGGTTAGTTACAATGGTTGGACCACCCACATCAGAAATAGAAGCATTCATATCAGAAAGTGAGGTAATGGAATCATTGTGAATAGATGCAATACTAGTGTCTGTATTAGCCCTGTTTACAGTGTGACCACTTCTTAAGGGAATAGTTCTACCATTAGGCATCCATTTTCTAGTGGGCATTATCTGATTAGTCTTATGACCAACAGGTATCCAATAAAAGCCTATTCTGCTGAATGTTCTTCCTGTGGGTTTCCATTGTTTTCTAACTTTCATTCGCTTTTGCCTTTTAGCCCTTTTAGCATGAATATTAGCATTAACAATATTAACTGGACAATTAGCATCATTAGGCAGAACATTAACATCACATTCATGATTAGAAACAGAATTCAAGCAGTCATCAGTACAAGGTTTGCAAATAGTATCAGAATTCGAATTAATTACAGTACGCCTATGGCTAATACTAGAATCAACACGATTCGTTTTATTCGATTCAAACTTAAAGTTCCTAGATTGTTCTTCTACTCTTTTCCAGTGCACATTCTTAGCTTGCGAGGTCCTATCATTCCTTGTATTGTCTTGAGACTTTGACATGCTCCCTTTAATGTCACTGATTACTCCTGTAGAGGGAATGGGAACATTAGTTTGTTTTACTACTTTTTGCACCACCTGTTTAGATGTGCTGGGATCTGAACTACATGTAGGTGCACTAAGGTTCACTTTCTTAACACTAGAGGTACTGAGACTAGTACTCCTAGAAGGCACATTTGAGTTCACTTTCCTAGCATTGACAGATCTAGAATCTGAACTACTCAATGGTACACTACTCATCACATTCAAACCATTGGGAATCGAGTGCATATCATGTTTGGCCTTAGGCATTGAGCATGGAATCAAAGGGTTAACTCTCTCACCTAATGTCTTTGGGCATATTGTGATCAAACATTCTAAGATTTCTTGAGATCGTTTGGCATATAAGCATGCATGTCCAATTGCATTATCATGAGGTTTCTCTAGCTTATCCTCTTCAACAATCTCACGCAGGCATTCTAAGCAATCCTTAAGGGATGAGAAATATGTTTGAATGGCAAGTTTGTTGTTCCTTAGATGAGGGGGGACATATGTCACAGATAAAGCATATTTATTACTAGAGTGAACCTTAGATACAACATTCTCCTCATTGATCATTGGCATTTTCCCTTTTACCTGACTCTTCAGATTCTCAATTTCCTTTTGCAATGAAGTTATTTGTTCGTTGTTTTTGTTACGAGTGACTTTAATTGATTCAAACAACTCATTGAAATGACGTTTAACCTTTTCATTTTCTTCTAGAAAACTTTCGTTTTCCTTTTGTAAAGCATTTACTAGGTTTTGAAGATGAAACGTTTGGGAATTCTGAGAATCTAAAGGAGGAGGCAGTTGGGAGCCTGTCATATTGTTCGTTTGACCCTTTAATTGAGAGATTTGGGCTTTCAACTTTCTGATCGTGTTGCACTGAGCTTGAATCTGTTCATCACGTTTGTTAATTTGAAAAACTGCATCAAACTCTGGAGCATCTGAAGATGTCTTGATATTTGAAGTTTTGACATTTTCTTTGAGATGTTGATATTTTAGTTGTAAATTAAAATACTCAACTTCTAGTTTAGAAAAATGTTTAACCAAAGTGTCGTGATCATCCAGTTCAATTTTCTCGTTTAGTTTAGAATTAGTTTTTTCAAGCTCAATGACACGATCATGGGAGACTTTCAGGGCCACAGATAATTCATGAAATTTGGAAGCATTAATAGAGCAATTTGAAGCAGTGAAAAACACATCTTGAGCAACACATTCAGTAATAAGATTCTCATTTAATGTATGCAAGTTCTTTCTCTCAATCTCATTATATTTCAGTGCACGCTCATAGTCACTAACTTCAACAACCATTGCATCAAATTCCTTTTCCATTCCCTTAATATCAGTTTCTATTCCCTTTTTAAGACTCTCAAAGTGATCTTTTAGAAGTTTAAAGAAGGGCATGACCTCAGTCAAATAACATTCTTTCATTTGTTCAAAACCCCTTTCTCCTTCAGTTATACCTGTGGGTGTGATCCTTTTCTTGCAAGTTTTCTCAAAATCAACAAATAGCTGAAATATCACGTATTGGCTAATTAATGTCTTGCTTTTAGTGGCAATTGTTCTAGGTACAAGATGCATCGGTGTATTAGGAGGATACACAGTCGCTCTAGGCATTTTCCAAAGGGGAGGGTTTGTTTCAACAATATTTTCCGCTTTCTGCTTATCTAAATCCTTTTTCCAGAAGACTTGTTCGGGAGTCAACAAAGTCTGAGGCTTAAACTTGTTCAAGGAAATCCAGTTTTCCTTTTTGTAATCATGAGGAGTGATAATTATTTTTTTCTCTTTGCATTTAGGGTCATCTAGTTTTTTGTTCATTCTTTCCCTAGTGACTTCATCTGATTTCTTATCTTCCTCAGTGCACTCAACGCAACTAGGTTTCTGCCTAGGCTTAAGGATTTCATTACCATCATAAAGCACCTTATGAGCATTTCTAGCCTTTTTAATTACCTCTGGATTCGGTTCTTCAACAAGGGGAATGCTATGCTTATCGCTTAAGACTCGATGTTTGGTGACCATGTGAGCAGTCTGAATGGTGTTTCCTTGTATGTACAACTTGTTTTCAAGTTTGTTTTTCAAAGTTTTCAGATTAGAAAAATCTCTCAAGAGTTTTGATTCCTTTGCATTAAATTCTTGCTTAAGCATTTTCACATTTTCTTGAAGTTCTTGTTTTTGTTTAGCTGTTTTAGAAAGTTTTTCTTGCAAGGAATTTAATTCTTGTTTCAATACTTCTTCTCTAAACTTACTTTTTCTAATTACTGTACTCACTTGGACATCCATTTCCTGCTCACGAGTGGTCAACTCAAATTTTGCACGTTGTTCGTAAATAGCAACACGTTCCTTATAGGCATTTAGTTCAGAAATTATGGAATCATCAGGAGCACATGCAGTGTATTCATCAAAGACATAGTCATTGTTGACTGCAGAAGATGCATCACTTGGTACAACTTCACTTTCACTTTGTTTCACGTATTGATCGTATGGGACAATATTGTTATTACCCATATTTTCAACATTTGATTCAATAGTTTCAGTTGATTGTACTTTGTCATGCATCTGTTGCACATCAGCATCATCGTATAGTTTTAATACCTCTGAGATGAGTTTGTCCTTGGATGGGCCAGCTTGTGGTGAAGAAGAGATCTTGGGAGAGACCATTGGAGAGATGCTAGCCATAAAGATTGTGTGTGCAGTAGGTCCATCATCTACATCAGAGTCGTATGCATCACAGTCATCGACTTGAAAGGCGTTCTGATGATTGTGACCTATCTCCTGAATAGGCTGCTCATCCACATCTGCATCATAGGTCTTGGCATTACCCTCAGCAAGAAACAGCAATTCCTCTTCATCCAACGCAGCACCATTGTCCTGAGCTTGTGCCAGCAACATCTTATCTCTGAAGTAATCAGCATTCTGTGGACGCTTTGGAGATGTGCAGTTCCTTGCAATGTGTCCTTCACCACCACAGTTATAGCATTTGATTGGCTTAGCTTGACCTTGGTTACCATTTCTTCCTCGATTCTGGTTGCCAACATAACTTCTCCCTGCTTCACCTCTTCTCTGATCATACTGTCTTTCCTGAACTGGTTGCCCCATAATTTTCCCATCTCTTATCAAAGCATGGTTGTGAAGATTGGAGGCGGTTCGGATCTCATTACAGGTGTGGAGTTTGTTGGTGTGAGGTGAAAGTGTCTTGTTCTCTTTAACCATGAGTGTTAGTTGAGTGATGAAATGTTCCATGACAGCATTTGCATCAGGTTGCTTGAACCTTGGATCAGAAATGGGTTTGTGATTATCATTGTTCATGGGTGCAACTTGAGAAGCATAGTTGGAAGTCCCATCATCTGTGAAGAAGGCAGTTGAATCATTTGTAGACCTTGTTTCTCCCTGACCTTTGAACTGATCAAGAATCCTCTTTTCAAACATGGCATGTCTCTCATTTTGAAGGAGGAAGGCATAGAGTTGCTCATAGTTTGTATCCTTCAATCCTTTAGTGAGTTTCACAGAGGTGACAATTGTGCCATTCGGGATTCATGTTGTTCACAAATTTTGAATTCAACTGAATGTTAGGCATAGTCATTCTGATGTTTCTCATGTCATTCACCAACTTATGAAATCTCACATAGTACTCATAGACACTCTCATCTGGTTTCATCTTGAAGTGCTCAAATTCGTCATAGAGTTGGGATTCTCTGTCTTCCATGGTCAGTTCTGAACCTGAGAGAAGCATCTTAACATTATCCCAAACTGCCTTTGCATCCGTGTTATGATTGATCAGCTTGTAGATGTCTTTAGGAAGACCTTGAAGAACAATGTTTGAAGCCCTGATATCTGCATCGAATCTCTTTTTCTCCTTATCATAAAGCTCATCATACATCTTAGGTCTGTCCATTCCGTAAACAGGAGTACCATCTTCATTAGTATCAAGTATGTCTCTAGTCGTTTCAACTCGATATGGACCTTCATCAATGGATTTGAGAATGTTGACACCATTTTCCTTTCCAAGGCAATACAATCTGATTCGTTGAGCCCAAGAGTCGTAGTCAGTTCTGTCAAGCATGGGTGGACGAGTATCTGAACCAGCTGCTTGTACATCCTCGGCAACAGTGGAGATGACAGTAGGGACGTTGGTAGACATGTTAACAGATTATACGGGATTTTATAACTCTATGATTAAACCGGGAAATAGATTCTTTCACGGGATTTTACTAAATCAAGAGAAAACCGTAAACAATCACTCAAGTCGCTAGATGATAATGCACTAAGTCGCTACCAATTAATTCGCTAGACAGCCAAGTCGCTAGAATCCCAAGTCGCTAACAGAAAAGCAAGTCGCTAAGTAGTAACTCGCTACAGACCAAGTCGCTAACCAAATTTTGGCAGCAATTCGCTACACAAGTCGCTAGATATGCAAGTCGCTAAAGAGCAACTCGCTACAGACCAAGTCGCTACCCCAAGTCGCTACCCGTAGTGGAGAATCCACTACTTGTACTTTAACTCGCTAGATCTAACTCGCTACCTTCAACACTGTAAGTCGCTACAAAAACGTGAAGCAAGTCGCTACCAAGAAAATATTCCGTGAGCTAAGTCGCTAGCTTGAAAAACCATATAAACATCACTTTTCAATCCAAAAACAACCCAACCAAGATGATTCAAGCTTACCAAATGAGAACCTAAACACTTTTGATGATTCTAAACATAAAAGTACCAACAAAATTCAAACTTTAACACAAGAAATCAACCAAATGCTGCAAAAACCACTAAACTTTTTCAAACTCAAAAACCACCTAAAAACCACTAGAAATCCAAAGATGTGCAAGATATGATCTAACCATGGCTCTTGATACCAATTGTAAGATATAACTTTTCACATACACATCAAACCATAACACAAAGTAGCATATAGATGGAATTCTAGAGAGAGAAAGTTAGAGGTTTAGGGAACTTAGTGAGAGAAAGTGAAAGATATTATTATGAGCTCCAACTCTCTACCTTGGGAGGTAGAGAGTATTTATAGTCTTACATAAATCGCCACACTTTGGGCTGTGGATCAGGCATACAGTGGGTAAAGACCCGTCCGTCCTCCACGGTGTTACTTAACTAAATACTACTAAACTTAAATGAACTACGACTACGAGCTTTCTAACGATTACATATACTTGAGGTGACCGACTCTTTAATACCGGGAATTTCTAATTCCTAACATATCCTCTTTCTCAACATGCAGACTTCTAAAAACTATCCATCTCAAGGACTTTTTTGTTTGAACGTAAATGTTTTTTAAGAAAAGATTTACCATTCCATTTCTTGTTAGAGCATAAGTTTATCTTATGACTTATATCCATGAGCTTAGATATCGATGATTTATCTTATGGATTACTAATCCAGTAAATTTAAATCTACAATTCTGATGCTGTTATAAACCGTAGTAAATCGTACTCAATAATTCAATTGAATTATAACCAAAAAGGAAAGATATGCATGAGAAGCATACCCCCCTCTAAATTTATCTACAAAACATTGATAAACAACAACAACGCTTACAGGTTTACATCCGCCTAAAGACAGCGTTAAAGGCAATTAAGCGACATGTTACAAAGATTATTTAGTCTATCCTGGAAAATATAATAAAGTATATTGCTTTTATACCAAGCGAGTTAGAGCAACTACAATATATCAAGTCTTTAAAGATTTGATGTATTTAATGCATTCAATGCATAACCCATTTAATGCCTTATAGTTTTTGCAATAGTTCTTTAAAACTTCTTAACAAGTCATTGTAAAACCTCATATCAGAATGCAAAAAAGCTCTTGACTTTATAAAATAGTAAAAAGCTTTTGAAATTGTGGATGCTTTTATGCATATATAAAGGCTGAAGGCTCATCCTTAACTAGTAGCATGTAAATGAGTATTGAACTTGGATTTGGTATAGATAATCGCATGTCCTCAACCATTAAACTTCCTCATTAGAATTCATCATATGATAATTATTTGACAATTTACCAATTCTTCTCAAAACTGAAACAATGCTTCCCTTGAGAGTGATTTCAAATCGTAAAGGATCTTTAGTTCTTTACTGTGTCAAATTGTGCTGATATAATATCAATTGAACTGTTTTCTTACAACAAATGTCACATGCATGTATTCAACTTTCAAGCTCAATCCTAATGCTATGCTTAAAAAATCATGATTATTCTCTTAACGTAGCTGCCAAACATATGATGTTAAAAATGATTTAATCATGTTGGTTTCTAAGTTCTTGACACATTATCTCACACAAATTTTAAAAATAATAAAGACAAAAGTATATTAAAGTGAATATACCAAGAAAATTATTGTTTATTAGTCGTATTTTGGCAATAACAATACCAACAAACCCACTTTAGACAAATTTTAAATTGGTCAATCCATTTAAGAATAATATTTATCATTCTTCTAAGTAGAGGAATTTTCAAATGCTTACTCTTATTTTGGTGCTTACCAAGGGACAAATTCTCACCATCCATGTAGTTTGATCTAATGGTGAGGATAAACCTAAGATTTAATATAAAAACCTAAGTCCATGTTTTTTTCTCCTTTTTCTTTGTCTTTTTTATTTATTAACATTTTTTTTTCCTTTTTTTTTTAAAATTCACGTTTTTATTTTAAATTCAGTTTTTTTTTTTTTTTTTTTTTTCGCTTTTCTACGTTTTCATCTGTATTCATACGTTTTCGTTTGTTTTTATACGTTTTCGTCCGTTTTTTACGTTTTCATCTGATTTCAAATGTTTTCGTCTTTTTTCATCTGTTTTCGTACGTTTACATCCGTTTGCTGACGTTTTCGTACGTTTTTGTACGTTTTCATACGTTTATATACGTGTTCGTCTGTTTTCAAACGTTTTTGTCCGTTTTCATACGTTTTCGTCAGTTTTTACGTTTTCGTCCATTTTTAGACATTTTCGTCTGTTTTCAGACGTTTTTGTCCGTTTTTATACGTTTTCGTCCATTATCATACATTATCGCCCCATTTACCTCTGTTTTCGTCTTTTTTCTTACGTTTTCGTTTGTTTTCATACATTTTCTTACGTTTTCGTTCGTTTTCATACGTTTTTGTCCGTTTTCTTTCGTTTTCGTCCATTTTTCATACGTTTTCAGACTTTTTTTACGCTTTCATACGTTTTCGTCTGCTTTCTTACGTTTTCGGCCATTTTCATAAGTTTTTGTCTGTTTTTTTAGGTTTTAATGTATTTTCGTTCGTTTTTATACGTTTTCGTCCGTTTTTAGACGTTTTCATACGTTGTCATCCGTTTTTTCACGTTTTCATCCATTTTTTGACGTTTTCTTTTATTTTTAGACGTTTTCGTCTGTTTTCAGACGTTTTTGTCCGTTTTCATACGTTTTATGCATTTTTGTCCGTTTTCAAACGTTTTTGGCCGTTTTATACGTTTTACATTCGATTTTATATGTTTTTGTCCGTTTTCAGA
Source organism: Chrysanthemum seticuspe (assembly GCA_019973895.1). Classification (NCBI taxonomy): domain Eukaryota; kingdom Viridiplantae; phylum Streptophyta; class Magnoliopsida; order Asterales; family Asteraceae; genus Chrysanthemum; species Chrysanthemum seticuspe. The sequence continues at coordinate 52,973,636 of BPTQ01000007.1, forward strand.
CGTTTTCATTTTGATATTTGTAAGTGACACTTATTTATCTCTTGTGATATAACATTGTGAGGAAAATTAAAAGTATTACATTCTTCATCATGCATGTGTTATCAGTTGTGATACTCAACTAAGAATGTGATGGTTGTGTTTTTGTAAATATTTAGGAAGATTTTTGTGTTTTATGATATTATGAAATATTAGAAAAGTTGTTCAACTGAAAACAAGAGATGTTATGATACTTTTGTTAGACTTGTGGTGGATTTTTCTATTTAATAGATACATTGTGCATGTTTTGATAGGTTTTATAGCGGGATTTGAAAATATCTATGGTTGAATCAGCAAACTAAATAAGCTATGGTTGAAGATAACATACATCTTTATAAACAAACTGAGGAAGCTCAAACACCTGTGATATCACAGGTGATATCACCTCACTTGTGATATCACACGTGATATCATGAGTGATAACACCGGTGATACACTTGTGATATCATGTGTGATATTACCAGTGATAGCATGTGTGATATCAGAGTTTATATCACTTGTGATATCACAAGTGAGGTGATATCACATGTGATATCACATGTGTTTGAGCGTACTCAGTTTGTTTATAAAGATGTGTGCTTTCTTCAACCATAACTTCTTTAGTTTTCTGATTCAACCATAGATATTTTTAAATCCCGCTATAAAACATATCGAAACATGCACAATGTATCCATTAAATAGAAAAATCCACCACAAGTCTAACAAAGTTGTCATAACATCTCTTATTTTCAGTTAAACACCTTTTCTAATATTTCATATTATCATAAAACACAAAAATCTTCCTAAATACTTTCAAAAACAAAGATAAGAAAAATGAACAGAATCGTCACAGTAATATAATAAGTGATGTTTATTATCATTTCTTTCAGATATACTTGGTAAAATACTAAATTCTTATCACATTTGGTATGAATTTAATATTTCACATTCTTATTTGAGTATCACAACTGATAACACATACATTATGAAGAGTGTAATACTCTTCATCTTTCTTACGATGTTATATCACAAGAGATAAATAAGTGTCACTTAAACATATCAAAATGAATAAAAAGGAAGCAAGCTATGAAAATAGAGACTTGACATATTCTTAAAATCAAACAAGTATTGCATTAAATTAGCATTTTTTTGAACAAAATAAGAATTCACCTAAAGAGACTTTAACCCTTTTATTTCTACTAAGAGTATAATATCACAAGTGATAGATAACATTGGTTGCATTAAAAAAATATATGTGCTTGTCAATTACGATGAAAGGCACAAAAACTATCTTGTAACTGAAAATTATAAAAATATTAGAAAACACATTGGTGATAATACATAAAATTATACAGAGCAATGAAATATCTCAGTTGATATTAAAGGTTAAAAAAACATACTTGTTTGTTTATGAAATATCACAAGTGATATTAGACATTAACTTTTTTTTTAATAAAATATCACAATTGATACTAGACATGTAATATAATAAAGTTTAATAGTAAGCATTAAAACATTCGAAAATAGACAAAAACGTATAAAACTGCAAAAAACTGACGAAAACGTATGAAAACGGATAAAAACGTATGAAAACGGACAAAAACGAATGAAAAGATATATAAAAACGTCTGAAAACGGACGAAAACGTATAAAAACGGATGAAAATGGACGTAAACGTATGAAAACTTCTGAAAACAGACGAAAGCGTCTAAAAATGGAAGAAAACGTAAAAAGACGGACGAAAACCTATGAAAACCGATGAAAACGAAAGAAAATAGACGAAAACGTAACGAAAATGTATGAAAACGGACAAAAACGTAAGAAAACGGACGAAAACGAACGAAAAAATAGGAAAACGGTAAAAAATGTAAGAAAACAGGCGAAAACGGACGAAAACCTATGAAAACTGACAAAAACGTAAGAAAACGGACGAAAACGTATGAAAACAGACGAAAACGTAAGAAAATTGACGAAAACGTAAGAAAACGGACAAAAATATAAGAAAACTTAAGAAAATAGACGAAAACCTAAGAAAACGAATGAAAACATAAGAAAATAGACAAAAACGTATGAAAACGGACAACGATGTAAGAAAACAAACGAAAAGTATGAAAATGGACGAAAACATAAGAAAACAGACGAAAACGTAAGAAAACGGACGAAAACGTATGTAAACGGACGAAAACGTAAAAAACGGACGAAAACGTAAAAAACGGACGAAAACGTAACAAGACTGACGAAAACGGACGAAACGCATGAAAACGGACGAACACGTAATAAAACGGACGAAAACGTAAGAAAACGGATGAAAACGGACGAAAACGTAAGAAAACAGACGAAAACGTAAGAAAACGGACGAAAACGTATGAAAAAGGATGAAAACGTATAAAAAGCGGAAAAAACGGACAAAAACGTAAGAAAAAATATGAAAACTGACGAAAACAAAAAAAATAAAAATAAAAATAAAAAAAAAAACGTGAAATTTAAAAAAGTTATTAAAAAAAAGACAAATAATGAGAAAATAAATATGAAAGATAAAAAGAAAAGAAAAAGACAAGAAAAAAACATGGACTTAGGTTTAGACATATTAAATCTTAGGTTAATCACAACCATAAGATCAAAATAAATGAAAGGTGATGATTTATCCGTTAGTATGCAAAATAAAGTGCCTCTATGTAAGTACATTCAAAATCAAGTATGTAATTAACCTTTTTATTTTAATAATTGAGACTTTCGTTAAGCCATATATACTTACAATTTTCTGATATGTGGCTGCCAAAGAGATTCATCTAGCTAAATGGAGAACAATTATTGTTCACGTCACTCGGTGAAACGAAGCTTTTGGTTCTTATGTACGCGGCCTAACTAGTATTTCTGTTGTGGATTCTGGACATTTTTGTATAAATTTTACCTAACGATGTTTAAACCTGTTTGAAACTTTTAGAACATGCAGGTTACCACTGGAACATATAGGAGAGATGGTTGATGAAAAGATACATTTCTCAAAACAACAGTTATAGGGTTTAAACCATAAAGTAGCAACCAACATTTTTCACTATCCTCTTGTGTAAGGTAAACTTTAAAAATATATATATATAAGTAAATGTAATGAACTTTTATAAAGTGTTTTAATATGCAAAGTTTAATGTGTTGTCATGTCATAAATAGTTATACGTGTCAGATTTTCAGGTATGACAACACATCAAAATGTTCACACTCGAACACTTTATGAAAAATCATTACATTTACTCAATTATTGTTTGAAGAAGAAAGTTCATTGCTATTTCATAACGTAAACCCCAGAGTAATGTACAAATATATGTTTCGAACACATGCGATGTGTAGATGATCATTAAGAGAAATATTGACTCATAGATACATCTCTTTCATGGGTGTTTACTGATTCAGTTTTGGTTTCTAGAATACGCGTAAGATTCTTGTCCACGCTCTTTGCGATTCTAGGCTGTGTGATGAAGATATGTTCTTGTCATCCAACGAGTTTCGGATATGGAATTAGATGGATGCTCTAAAAGTCTAAATTGGGGTTTGGTCCAAATGAGTGCTCAAGCATAGCCTTTGACATTTTAAAGAAACAATGTTTTGAAACTCTATCATCATAATAATAACCATATTCTTCTTGGTCATGACGCAAATATTGAACATGGTCATAGATCTTGAAAATTTAATAATAAACGTAACATTACTTCATTATATCATCTCAATGCAAATTCTTTTAATTGGCCTTTGGGTTATATTGGGCCTGTTTTGCATGTTTACCACTATACTTGGGTCCATCTTAGACTCCAAAATTCTTTAGTAGCGAAATAATAAAAAAAAAAAATTAAAGAACCACCTTAGAAAATATTTTAGGAACATGTAAGTAACAACAATTGAATTACAGCAAAAAATTATGTTAAAGCTTTAAGGAAACTTTTTCGTGAAAGAAATTATAAGGAAGACGACTACATGTCGATATGGGAGAAAGAAATAATAAAAGTATGTAATTTTATATTATTGTGTTGTTAATGCTCATGTTATATTCACTACTTCTCACTCCAAATTTAAGTGGTTATCGAATATAAAATAAAAACTATCGATATTTATTTCTTCCGTTTCAAAATAAATATCTATCAGTTCTGTTTTATGATATGCCAAAATAATTGTTAACTTTGTTTTCAAGCAATTAAAATAGAATCTTCAAACGTTCCAAAATCATATGTTAATTTGTTTAGATTATAAAAGTAAGAGCACCTACGAGGTTTATAAAACTTAAAATGGTTTATAAATTGAGATACCATAATGAGAAAAGCTTTATAATGACATGAATTGAAATGTGTTTAAGATCATAAACCTTTTCATTATAATCAAATGCATATAACTCATTTAATCCACCATACATCTATAAAGCTTTATAAAGTTTAGCACAGTAACCAGGGACGGACTCACTTGGGAGCCGGGTGTGGCGCATGCCACACCTGAGTTTACGTCACGATGTGTAAATTATTTCTGAAATATTTCTTTTTTAGTATGTGCAACCCTCATTTTACTAAAAAAAAATTTATAATGCAACTTTAGTACTAATAATCATAAATAAAAATTTGTACAACACTCTATAAAAATTTCTGAGTCTGTCTCTGATAGTAACTTAAATTGTTAAATTATGTGAAACCTCTAACATAGAAATATTATGAATCTTGTAAAAATGTTTACAATTGAAGATGCTTTAAGTTTATGGTATTAACTCTATAGCTATTTTTTTCTAAAGGCAAAAAATTTTATATAACAAAAGCTAGCAATATGCTAGGATAACAACATGAAATACAACGTCTTATAACTCTATGATGGTTTGAGCATCATATAACTTTGCCAAATACAGTATACCGTTAATCATGCTTCTACAAATATATCCATATAGTTTGATAACTGCTATAAAATAGAGTATGAAGTAACAAAAAATAACAAGACAACTACAAAAAGCTGAAAATTTAAATGAAATGATAACCCCACATAGGATATGATCAAAATCCGAGACTCCATGATTGATTATGAAAAGTCAAAAGTCATGTTGATTTGTGCTTGCCATAAAAAACTATTTACTAATTTCTTTCTTTTTTTCTTTTTTGTCAAACTTAATTATAAAATCATAGAATAAACCAACTTGATTTTAAATACTGTTTAGTATAACTTGGTTTTTTGTGCATACATAATGAGGTGAGATTGGCGATGAATAGAATGCAAAATGTTCATACATGGAGCTTTTCATTACAATATGCAACTAATTTTAAAGGTTTTTTTTTTTCCTCCCGGGAAACCTTTTACCCAAAAATTTTGAAGTTCACTTTTTGAATTAAGGAGGTATAATTTCGTACACCAACCAATAATTTTATCACATTTTGAAGATTTGTAGTAAGATAAATCATTTTACTTTCGTATAAAGATATTAAAACATAAAGAGTAAATTGCATAAAAACGTATCACACTTAAGGTTAATTTAAATTTTAAACACTTAACTTTATTTTTCTGAATTTAAGGTATTCTAGTAATATTTTGTACAACGTAAGGTGTTTTTACTTTTCGAAAGGTGTTATCAACTATTTTTTCAGCTGAATTGGTTAATTAATATGATATATCGTTATAATTGAGCATTTAAAAGTAATTTCGGCTAAAATTATGACCGGCAATCACTTTTGGCAAGTCAAAAAAAATTTATATTGCACAAAAAATAACTTCGATACCTTAAATTCAGAGAAAAAACAAATTGAATGCTTAAAATTACAATTGACTCTAACATAAATGATAATACATTTGAATTAATTGGAGTATCCTAGTAAATTACTAGACCATATGAATTGGGTTATTTATTTATTTGGAAAAGGCAACAATCTTTTTACAGTATGAACAAAAATGGTTGATTTGTGGTCGTGTATGTCCAAATCGCTAAAAGCCAGAAAAAATTAATAATTAAAGTAAAGTGTTAAATCATTTCCCTGTAGGCTGTAGTTATTATATAAACAAATATAAAGTGTTGAATCATTACCCAAAATCTCATCAAAAAGGTATTTTACAATGTGAAAGATATTTTAGAAGAGCAAAGGAGACTGTCTTCAATTAGGCTCTCTTGGATTTCTTTGTTTTATTTATGTTTAACTAACAATAATCTCTTATATCTTAGGGCCCGTTTGGTTTGTAGGTGGGTTTAGGATTTGGATTTAGATTTGGATTTAAATTTGGATTTGGATTTGGATTTAGATTTGAAATTAAATGAAGAGAGAGAAAATAAATGATTGATAAGTTTATTTTATATATTTTTTTTAAATAAAAAAGTAAAAATTTAAAAAAGGATTAAATAATTTATGGCTAGAAAAAAACCTTCAAATTATTTTGTTTTTTTTTATTGGTTCATTTTATGAAACCCATCAAAAAGACACTAAAATGTAGTTGAATGAAAAAGTGGGGCCAGACATCACTATTCGGAATGTGTCAGTGGTATGAAAATCAACCAAACAATTTTTTTTAACAATCTATGAATCTAAACCAATAGAAGATATGTATCAAACGGGCCCTTAGTTATTTTCGATTAGACTCTTATTTGATATTGGTGTTTTAACAAAATTCTAAATGCTATAAGCTTTTTACAGACAAACTTTATATTTCAAACGCTAAACGTTAGTCGCTCCCACACGATAACCAAAAGATAGTTATCGGTTGATTAAAGTATATTTCATTTATATTAGGCCCCATTCTTATGGACCCCAAATTACCAAGTCATGAATTAAAATGATGGGTAAGGAATCTTGTTTTGAAATACTCCATGGATAGTGCTTTAGGAATTTCCTTTCTTTGATTACAAGTTTAGAACTTTGGTTTTATGGCACAGTTTAGACGACTATTAGTTTAATTTTCTCTATTAAATGTAGGTGAGAAAATGAGTTTAAAAAGGCTTGCAAGTTAGCTTATTCAAATTTATTTTTTCTTTTTAATATTCATTTTTACTCTTATGAGTCACCCCAAGATCCAATCTTTTTTCTATTAAGTTTCTTGCTGGGAAGTTTAATTTGAATTTATTTATAATTGGAGAGCTTATAGGAGGTAAAGAATGAGAAATAAAATGAAAAAGGTTGCTTGGTAAAGTATAATGCAATGACTCATTACCCAATAGTGAGTAATGGGTAATTACCCAATAAATTGAGGGGTATGTTTTTCTTTCCCTTTCCCTACCATTATCATTGTCTTTCCCTTTCCCGAGTCTTTTTTTATTGATGAGTTGAACTTGTTTGCCCGTATTGTGTAACGGGTCTGAGTCCGAGTCAAGAATATTTTGTCTAGTGCTATTTATAGGTACGATCTAATCAGTGGCGGAATCAGGATCTTAGAGTATGGGGCATTTTTATTATTATTATTATTTTTTTTGATAAAATCCGTGATGCACTTTAATAAAAATGTCATAAATTTTGTTTTTATACTAAAAAGGGCAAATTGCATAAAAGTGTACTCAACTTATAGTCAATTTCAATTTAATGTACTCTACTTTTTTTTCTTCAATTTAATGTACTCAACTTATTTTTGATTGCAATGTAAGACATATAACGGATTTTACAGTTATCTTATGTTGAAAAAATTACATGTTTCGTCCCTATGGTTTATCCCAATAACATTCGTAGTCCCTATTTCATTTTAATTACGCCAGAAAAATGTTTTCCTCCGCTTTTATACGCTTTGTCAATTTTTATACGTTAAAATTAAAAAAAATACACTTTTTTTTTTAAATTAATCTTTAAAAAAAAATATTTTTTTAAAAAAAAATAAACTTTTATAAAAACAATAAATTTTTTAATGTTTTTTAAAAAGAAATTTAAAAAAAAAAATTAAAGTTTTAAAAAAAAATTAAAAAGTTAAAATTTAAAAAAGAAAATTTTAAAAAAATTAAAATTTTTAAAAAATATATAAAAAGTTTTAAACTTTAATAAAATTTTTTTTTTTAATAATTTTTAATTTTTTTAAAAACTTTAAGTTTTTTTAAAAAATTATCTTTTTTAAATAAATTTAAAAATTTTGTTGTTTTTTTAAAAAATTATTTTTTAATTTTTTTAAAATTGTAATTTTTTTTTTAAATTCTAATTTCTTTAAAAAATTTAACGTATAAAAATTGACAAAACGTATGAAAACGTATAAAAGCGGACGAAAACATTTTTCTGGCGTAATTAAAATGAAATAGGGACTACGAATGTTATTGGGATAAACCACAGGGATGAAACATGTAATTTTTTCAATATAAGATAACTGAGAAATCCGTTATATGTCTTACATTGCAATCAAAAATAAGTTGAGTACATTAATGTGAAGAAAAAAAAGTAGAGTACATTAAATTGAAATATGCTATAAGTTGGGTACATTTTTATGCAATTTGCCCTACTAAAAATTGATATTTTTTAAGATTAAGATAGAGATCAAGGATTTTTACATTGTTTGGCTTTAAGGTAAGGGGCAATTTGATTTTTTAGTGAGGTACACTTTAATAAAATGGTCATAAAAAAATTACACTAAAAATTAATATTTTTAGTGAAGCATGAAGGGCACCGCCCCCTAATCACTAAGTAGTTCCGCCCCTGGATGTGATTGTAATCAATCAATCAATCAAAATCATTCAGTCGTATCTTTTACATGGTATCAGAGAATTAAATTTTCCACCACTTTCATCTCAAACCCTAAACCTAAACTTTTCTGTCGCCACTTTAATTTTTTCGGCCGTCGGCTTCGGCCGGCAGTCCAGAGCACTTATATCCTTATCTTCATCGTACACTTCAACTCCACACTAACCCTTATTCACACTCTCCGATATATCCCATCGTAAGGAAGCATGGAAGAATCAGGGAAGCCACCTTTCATTTTCTTTTGATGGCAAATTAATAAAATGAGTATCCCTTTTATTTGACACGTAAAAAAAAGTAAATAAATAAATAAAGGGATTTACAACCTTTTTGTTTTGGTGGCTGCTGTTGTTGTTTGACGAACAAAAAAAATGTGAATCTTTATGTTTTTCTAGGGAAAAACACGGTCCGTTTGTATGAAAGTTTCTTTGGGGGTTGAAGTTTTAGAACTAACTTTCGTTTTTTTTTTCATCTTTTCTTTTAATGTAAGTGCATGAGTTTTAGTTGTAATTTCTGTAGAAAACCAGAAGGGGGTTGAATAGTTTACCAATTAAAAACTTTGTTTTGAAACTTATTGAAAGATCAATTGATATTGATCTTTGATATGAAATATGCAAGCAATATGTAAAGAGTAAATAAGGAAATAAATGATCAAACCACAACAAGTTGTTTATAGTGGTTCGGTCTACAAGGACTCTTTTTCCTTGCCCTACTCCACTCCCCGAGTCTCACACTCGAGAGTTAAACTTCACTAGTCAACAAGCTCCTTTCACCGGCGGAGAAAACCTTTACACTTCGCTTACACTATTTCCGACACTAAGCTAGATGTCGAGTTCTTTCCAGGGTACAACCACCCCCACACACAATGTATTTTGAGGACTAAAATACTAACCACTCACACTCACAAGATTATGATGGTTTAATACAACAATGAAGTATGAATCAACACAATATCATACAACACTAAACAAACAAGACTTCCAACTTCTCGTTTGAAGCTTGAATGTGACTTGATCTTCTTTGCTACAAAAGAGATCACTAATATGATATGAAATTGAGTTAGAAAGGTTAGAGAGAAGATATGTAAGAGAGTATGATAGAAAGGGATGAAACACTACTTGGTTTGGCTTTGCTATTTATAGCCAAAACCATCAGCAAGCACCACGGACGGCGGACCCCTTGAAAGGGTTCCGTCCGTTATACATTTTGGTGCCGCCAGGTCTGACAGCAAGATATCAAGATCTTTGCCAAAGTCAGCCATATCTATGTAAGATTGTGTAAGATATGAAGAGTAAAAATCTACATAAAATATCTAATGAAATCTTTCAATGATTTTCATGATGCATCACATGATGTCATGTGTTATTTTTCTATTTTTAGAAATATGCAAATACATAAGTAATGTTTAGTTTTTAAGAAACTAAAACATTCTAAAAACTACTATCATACATTATGCTTAGACTCATATTAAGATATGATTAGTCACAATGTAAATGCTTAAATGATGAAGATATTGTTTGAAAAAGCTTGTTTTAATATCTATTAAACTTGACAAGCTTTAAGCTTTATATAAATTAAATTTACTTTTGTCGTTAACAAAACTTAGGTAAAGATCAAAAATATAAATAACGTTTAATGACGATATTTGTATTAACAATCTCCCCCTTTTTGTTGAGGACAAAATATAAATTTAATTTTTATAAAAGATACAAAGTTTGTGCAAGAGTTATAAAAATATTAGTTTTAGAACTTGAAAAGAAAATGATAATGCAAGTTTATGATGTTTGACTTTTTCAGAAAAGTCAAAGTGTTCACTAGTTGATGCATGATGTTGACTTTTTCAGAAAGTCAAAGTATGCAGTTGACTTTCTAAGAAAAGTCAAGTATTATCAATGAAGTATCATGTTTGACTTTTTTAGAAAGTCAATGTATGCAGTTTGACTTTTTCAGAAAAGTCAAATATAAACAAGTTCTATATTTTCTCCCCCTTTTTGTCTCAACAAAAAGAAGAGGCGATGCGGAATGTAATAAGCCCGAGCCATTATCTCCCCCTTGATCGAAGCTCCCCCTAAATTGGGTGCTTAATGGGAAGATACATGGATTGTGAAAATAAAGCTACAAAAAAAATGTTAGTAATAATGATCATTCACAAGCATTTCCAAACACTATGTAAAGGCACCAACATTATAGAAAACACCATTCATTAGCTAAAATTTTTCATGAATAAAAATCATGAAAAGAGAACACAATTATGTGTTTTTAGTACAAGAAAATAAATAATCCTAAGAAAAGAAAAACTTAGAAATGCTAATCTATGACCATCCTAATGAGATGGTGGATGAGAAAGAGCGTTGAGGCGCTCAAGGATGTGATTGAGGATGAACCTCATTTCCTCTTGGATTATTATGTAATAGGTAGTTTATTATGTAATAGGTAGTTTATTATGCGTAACTTTGGTGTTTTTACGCATAAGTGCTACTTGGATAATTGTGATTTCTACGCCTAAGGACACTTCATCAACAAAGGTTCATTCGACTACAAAGATCCATTTTTACCAACACAAGTTTTCAACATGTCACAACCACCATACTCTAACTATTTCCCTTACACTTATTCTCAACTACAACAACAACTTAGTCCACAACATCAACAATGGAATCAACAACAAGTAATTTATCAACAACAATTTAATCAACAACATACTCCACAACTTGGAGCAATTCCTCCACCACAAATGGTTCAAACACCGCCAAGTCTTCAAGTTAAACCCTACACAAATGACTTCAATCAACATCCATCAAGGAACACCATGAAGGAACCAACTTGGTTTGCAAAGATGTGTGAAGCTTTAAGCAGCCAACAATCAATTCATGAGGCTGGATCACTTGATAGACCTCCAATGCTCACTCCAGGAAACTACGATCAATGGGTGATAAGGTTCTTTAGGTTTTGTGATCTGAAGAAGCCACATGGAAAGTTCTTAAAGAAGGTTATCTTAGAAGGTCCATTTGAGATGCCTACTGTCATTGTACCCGGAGATCCTAATGCAAATCCACCAAGAGATGAACAAACGAACATTGCTACTGTTGCAGATTTAAATCAAACAGAACTTCTACACTATGAAGCTGATGAACTTGCAATGCAATATATCCTTTTAGGATTACCTAACCCAATTCTTCGAAGTGTTGATGCTCAAAAGACTGCAAAGGAAATGTGGGAACATATTCATCTTCTTATGGAAGGATCTGTACTCAATCAGGAGGATTTGGAATCCAAAATTTACTTGGCTTATGAACACTTCATGATTGAACCTGGAGAGACAATAGAGTCTTATCATCATCGATTTTCAGACATCATCAATGATTTGGACAAACACAACATCATCATGCCAAGAATTGCAGTGGATACTAAGTTCCTGAGTAGTCTTGGTCCTGAATGGGAGAAGTATGTCATTTTTCTCCGTCAAGCGAAGAATATGCATCATTCTACATATGGATTGTTGTACGATTACTTGAAGCCTCATGAAAAGGAAGTTGATCGGGAAAGGATTCTCCGTGCTCAAATTGCTCCACCTACACATCCGGAAAATCAACAACTTGCCTTATATGCTCAACAAAGTTATCCTCCTCAACAAGCAACTCAACCAACTGTCACACAAAACGATCATTCACAGCAACAATCTCAACAAAATCAACTAGTTCCATAAAATAACAACAATGCTCAACCAATTGTCAGTGAAGCTAATGAGGACATCGATCCGTTCGATGCATTGCAACAAGGATTTGTTATGATTGCCAATGCTTTTGGCCGTTATACCAACAAATCCAACAATCGTATTTGTTCCTCATCTAACACACGAAATCAGGCTGCTGTAAACAATGGACGAGTTGAAGTTCAGAATCGTGGTTATGGTCGTCAGATGGGCGGTGGTCAAGGGTTTAATGTTGTGGGTCGGAATAACAACAGAGCTCCAGTGGTGGAACAGGGAAACGCTCAGAATGGGTTGAATGGTCTTCGATGCTACAACTGCAATGAGAAGGGACACTTGGCTAATGCATGCCCAAAGCCGAGGACTAGGGGCAGTACTTATTTCAAAGAGGCTCTTCTGTTGGCGCTTAAGGATGAAGCTGGTGGATCTCTCACAGACAAAGAAAAGAGTATTTACAGGCAAGGAGCTAGGGAAACACTCCCACTCCTTCCCTTTTCCTTATTGGACATGGGCCTAAGCTTATGGGCCTTCTACATAAGCTTGACCTTAAACAAACATAAAGGCCATAATAAACTACCTATTACATATGAGTAACTAACACTTGATTTAAGGTTTAGGAGTGATTCCAACAATCTCCCCCTCAAGTGTTGGTGATGAAAAACGGTGAAGGCGTTGATGTAATAGTAGCTTTTGACGTCTTCTGTCATTCTTCTTTCTTGTGAGAAGTAATGCCTTGATTCGAACAATCTCCCCAGTGTAGAGAGATAGTTCTCTTTGAACAGTTATGCTTTGACGTCATCTTTAACTTTGTTCTTTGATCATTGTTCTTTGTGATGAAAGTGATAGTATGTTGTTATCTGCATCAAATCTGCCTCAGGTCTGCTTCGCCGCTACAGTGTCTCCACGTCATTCTTCAACATGCTCACACGCTCTTTGACGTTGGAATACAGTACTGATGAAGTTCATTAAGTCTTTAACTTTGTAGATTCTTTGATTTGATGAAGAATCATTATGACTGTTGTTTTGCTTTTGGATAGAACTTCCATTAATGATGATGTTGGCGTGAGCATGAGAAGAATCTGCACGATCATCCCGCTCCGGAGCTTCCATAAGAAGAAAACATTTCAAACGGTTAGTAATAAGCGGATTCCGGCACTTACAAGTTTGAACTTCGAGAGTGTTAACAGCATAGTGTGAAAACACAACTCTAATTCTTACAAAGGCCGTTCCTGAACTGGAGTCCCACAAGTGAGATAACGCGATGTACCGAAGTACATCTACAGTTCAGATGCGTCGCCGAGGTACACTGAAGCATCACCTCACGACTGTAGACCGTTTGAGACACACTAAGCGTAATCCACGGGGAGTTACCGAAGTGTCCTGCTGTCAGGGTTGTTTGATGTTGACCCTGGCAGGAGTTTCCATTTAATCACTGAGGATCACAGATATGAACCTCTCATAAATGTTCTCGACAGATTGCTAAGATCTGTGAAGGACTCGATAACGTACCACTGAAATTCTTATTGTTGAACGTCAAGTGATGAAATGTCAAGTGTACCTAAGAGATCTTTTGATGAATCTCGTGGCTCTAGACTCAATAGTGCGTTTTGGTTTTCCTGAGCGGAGACTAGGGAGAGGGTCTCCTTCTTCAATACCAGCGATCTCTAAGAGAAAGCCAATAGTTTACGTAGGGTTCCCTGTGAGAATGAAACAAGCTTCTGTAGAGAGAAACTTGAGTGGTTAAAAAGGTTTAGTGCATGGGTCACTGGGTCCATGACGACTTTTAATCTTCAATACCGGCGTCACTAAGTGACAACCAGTAGCATATGAATTGAACCCGGTGTCTGCCCTAAGTTGAATAATTTGGAGGGCTATTTCTTTTCACCCTTTTCTTTGCATTTCTTTTTAATTCTTCAACTCCTTCTTTCTCCGATTCTCATTTTCTCCTTTTTATCATCGTACCTAAGGACTTCTAAGTATTAACTATTTGTGATGTCCTTGGGTAGATCCCTCCGGCTCTAGCGGATCATAGGACGGTTATTCCTAACCTTAGTCACCTTATCACTCCATGACTAAACTATGTTGCCATAAAACCAATTTTCAAGAGAATCTCTCAAAGGGTTTGTAAATGAAAAACATGTTTGAACCACTGTGAGAGTTTTATCTTTTAGCAGAAATACTCCCCCTCCACATGTGCTTTAGAGTTTTGACGGAAATCTGCACTGTGTGGGAAGAGCGCGCACTTTTGAATTGATCAACTCAATATAGACAATCCCCCGCGAGACACGGTTACGTTGCATAGTTAAAGAGATACTTTGTCAGTTTTTAGGTGACAACTGGCTCTAATAACTACCTTGAAGGTGTAGACCAACCTCGAAAGGTTGTCATACCCGTCAGAGTTCATTTCTACCAAGAGTTTCTCGAATGGTACTTTCTACTTGGACAAGTCCTTTGCGAGACACGTTTACATTACTAGCGAACTAGCTTGAAATTATTACCCGTCCTGGACAAGTATTTTCGAGTTACTAACAGTTTAGTACCGTCAATTCGTTGGTTAAGTCTATTACACAAAGATTCATTTGCATTTACACAACATATTTCTTATCACATAATTTTCTCCCCCTCAAAAATGGCATATAAAATGTTATTATTGAAAAGTTGAGAATAAATATGACCATTTCGAGTGTTGCGGGAAGATGACCACTATGAACAATTTGTGAACAAAGTTTTAACTCAAGTACTCCCCCTCAACAAGTGATATAAACGGTTGAGGTTTTGAAAATCAGATGGGAAAGTAGTTGTTCTTTTGAGCAAAACCTTGAAAAATGAAATGTTTGATAGGTTTTACTCAAAAGTAAGAAGCTTTCGCTCCTTTTATAAGGATTGTGGCACTGAAGCGTACCACAGGGTCCTTTCTTGACAAGAACGGGTTGTACACTGTTATGTGTGCACAAGCCATTGACATAAATAATCACACATCCAAATTTATAATGAAAGAAGCATTTCAAGGGGTACCAGGAAGTCCAGTGATGTTTCCAGGAGTGCGAACAGGGCGTTGATAGCCGGTGATGTTAATCCTGGGTCGACCACCAACAAAGCTTTCCAATGTTCTGAACTGATCCCTTCTATACAACCTTTTTGATGATCCTCCTTACATCCCTTCGATCCTGAGAATTCCATCGCTTAGGAGACCCAATCTTTTGACGTATATACTTCAACCTATAGGCCAATCCGTCCCTAAGCATCTTCAAAGTGTGATCCCCAAACTTGTGAAGATCACTACACGCCATTAAGCAATTTCGTTAAAGTTCACTGCGGTAAACGACGCCGAATGGTTTGCTGATGAGTGTATATTGTGAGAGCTGGTTGATGTCGGGAAGATCAAGCTGCGGTGGAGTGAAGTTGACACGGGTCTGATAAGATTCAACTGCGAGCTGGAGATCTTCTACACGTTCTTTGATGACTATGCGTCTGATGAAGATGAGCAGTGACTTGATGAATTCACGTTGTACTTCAGTTGAAAATTGCCTCATGCGACCCTGTACTTTGGCAAGGTACATGTCTTCAATGTCGTTGATAGACAAATTCTCAAAGTCAGCTTCAGAGAATGCATAATCCCGTTCATCTTGCCTTTTGACCACAATCTTCTTAAGAAAAGTGTAGTCCCATTTGGTCGACAGATCAACGTGTTTGATGGCAACGATATCCTTAGTACTGAACACTACATGTTGAGACTTCTGAACCTGGCAGCTTCTGTAGTAGATTCTTCGGCGTTCCGGCCAATGATGAATCCTGTACATTGCATCTCGGTCATATGCTTCCACTTTGTTGGAGAACAAGTGATTAGCTCTTTCCTCGATAGCTATGCAGTTTGAGTATATTGCTGCGGGGAATGGAAGTGTCAAAGATGTAGCGTATTTTCTTGTGCCATCGCCACCGTGTAGAAGAAATTCCAAGTCTTTGTTGAAGAAATATCTGAATGGAATCCTAGGTTCATCTGGTTGGCCAATTGTTGGTAGAGGTTTTGACCAGTCGGTGTAATATGGAGGGTTGTCCCGTTTGGTGAAGTCGATGTCTGCTTCTGGGTTGAGCCAATCCATGTTGTTAGACATAGCTCGAGCAATGTTCTCAAGGTGATATTCGACCTCGATGGCACTTTCGGAGCTATCTTTCTACAGTTGAATTATACTTCGTGGGTACAGAATACCAATTGGCAGATCTTCTCACCAAAGCCTTGCCTCCCGCTAGGTTTAATGAGTTGGTCCACCGGATTGGTATGAGGTGTTTGACTCCAGAGGAATTGGATGACCTCCTAAAACAGTCTTAAAAACCTGTCAAACACCAAAATATCTTTTGTAAATACATTTTTCAAAAACAAAATACAAAAATATAAAACCTGATAACAAAACAAAAATATTCTTCTAATCTAATTTTTCTTTCAACATGGCAAGTACATTTCTTTCGTCAACACTTTAATCTTTCAAAATTCAGTATTTTTACGATCAAGTGTTGAGGGGGAGAAAATAATCACTTAACTGTTTCAAAACATCTGTGTACTTGCATGTTATCATTTCCCGGTTGTTCCTTTTATCAATGGTGGTAATTTTTTCTGGTTCAATGACACTCCTCGGACTAAAATTTATAACCTTTCATTATTTTCTTAAGTCAAGGAGGAGTGTCGTCAAAGTTTCTTTCTTAAAATCTTTGTTTGGTAACCAAAACGGAAGTTAAATGGCTTTGTATAAAAATGGAAAAGGTGGAGGGACCAAAACTGCCAAAAGTTTAAAGTTACTTTTATTAAAAACACTCCACCTAACTTACCATTCACATTTATTACTTATACCTAAAAACATCCTACGCCTAAGATTAGCTCAACAAATCCGTGTTTCAGATCATCAATTTGTAAGTGATTTCGTGTTTATAACAAGTTTTTAAGCAATAGTTTTGAATTTTTCAAAAATCCAACGGTTTAATCTTGAGATATGATCACTTTTGTGTCTTACGCGTAAGCGCAAGAACACCAAATCATGAAAGGGTGTTTATGGTTAAAAGGGTTGTGTCAAAACGTTTCTAATACATCAATGATACCGTTTAAAACATCAAAACTCACCCAGAATCACAAATTGAATGACTTGTGAAATTAGGGTTTATGCGTGGTTTTGGGTATTTTCAAATGTGAACGTTTGTGGTCAAAAAGATTGTTGTGTGATGATGATATTATGAT
The DNA here is from genome assembly GCA_019973895.1 of Chrysanthemum seticuspe. Taxonomy (NCBI): domain Eukaryota; kingdom Viridiplantae; phylum Streptophyta; class Magnoliopsida; order Asterales; family Asteraceae; genus Chrysanthemum; species Chrysanthemum seticuspe. The sequence continues at coordinate 52,991,232 of BPTQ01000007.1, forward strand.
GAATTGATCATATCTAGGCCTTATAACAACCCATAAACACTAATTGATTAAAAATTGGAATTTAGGGTTTAATGTTCTTAGGTTTGGGTATTTTTTGATTCACTGCGTTTTAGATGTTAAAACTTGGTTATTAGACTCTCACAACACCTAAGACCTACCAGAAAACGTTTGGTGTAAATCCTATGGTTAGAAATCATATGCGTAATCTATGAACCTTAGGGTTTTGACTTACGCGTATGACTTTCTACGCATAACTTGTGAAATGAGTTTCATGCCATGATCTGTGTTTAAAATGAGTATACCTGTTAAGATTGATGATATGATGATTTTATTTCAGGCTTGCTACGCATAAAACTCAGAATCAAGGTCTTTGTTACTCTACGCATAAGGATCACCTTACGCGTAGAAAGTTATGCGTAAGAGAACTCTTACGCGTAACTATTACGCGTAAGGTTCTACAATGGGACTACGCGTATCATGTGAAGGATATGCGTAAACAGTGACTCTACGCATAAGGTCTACTCTTACGAGTAAGCCTTACGCGTAAGGTCTTATATACGCCTACGCGTAAGCCCTACGCTTAAGGTCCCCTTTTCCTACGCGTAACATTTCTTACGCGTAAGTTAGGATCCTACGCATAAGCTTTCGTCTACACGTATATCACTCCTGTTTACATTTAATCTTGCCAAATCTACGCCTAAGCCTTGATAGACCTTCATTATGAATTGTTACGTGTACAAACTTGTTAATAAACAAATCATATCGTCACGAAACCAATAATGTCACTAATAAACTTAATCGTTTAATATGTTGTGTTAAATATGTGATAACATAAACTTTAAAACTTAAAGTTAACTAACTCACGAAACTTATCACGACGACATTGGACTATTGAACAAACAAGTGACTGTGGACTCGTAACAATCTTTGACACTGTATATTCAATAATTAGACAATAAAAACCTTCTGTTGACTAATATTATGTCTCTCGATATGTTGGTTCTTTTGGCTAATGTTATTTCAGATTACGACATGGCTGCTCAAATGAATGTGGATGCACCAGAAGTTCTCACATTTGCTGACATCTTCCCTAATGGATATCCTAGAAAGATTGGAAAGAACAACCTTAGGGTTGACTTTGAAACCCTCACATGCTCAGAATCTTCTTGTCTCATTTCTGTGGATATTCTAAAGAATCATCCGTACCAGAACATGCTCTCACACTCTACTACTGTACCGGCGATCTACATGCAACAATTCTGGAATTCAATGCAAAGGATCAAGGGTCAAAGTGCAGTGACTGTTACTCTCAATCACAAACAAGTCACCATCACTCATGCTGATTTACGGGTTGTTCTTCTCATTCCTGAAATCGAGCCAACCGACTTCTTTGCCACACCTACTGAGGAGACAGTTCTACAATTCTTGCTTGATATTGGCTATGATGAAGCTTCAGGAATTATCTCTAAGCATTCTCATGTGGAGCTTAAGAACATTCCTCAACCGTGGAGAACCCTCTACATCATCATCACCAAATCAGTCTCTGGTCGTGATAGTGGCTATGAGCATCCCAAGCTCATGGAACTACAAATCTTCTGGTCATTAATCAACAAAAAGGACATCGAAATTGAAGCACTGTTATGGGAAGACATGATGTCATTTCACAAGAAACTTGGCTCAAAGATTCCCTATGTCAGATACACAAAATTGTTGATCCAGAGAGCACTTGGACTTCATCCCGATATTCCACAAAGGCTCAATGACCCAGACAATCACGATATGTTGACTGAACCTACCCTATCTGTCAGAATCAAGGAATCGTCAACAAAGAAACAGGGTGCTGTATTACCTGATCACCTTCTGTCTAATGAAATCAAAAAACTCGAGACATACAAAAGGTATCTAGTAGCAGTAAGAGAAGGCAAAGTTGGTCATCTCGATGAAAAGTCTTCTAGAACACCTATAAGGAGAACCAGAAGAGGCAGTGCAAGAAGTGATGCAAGTACTGTAAGTCAAAGGAAGTTTCCCAAGAGGAATCCTCCTCGTAAAAGGACTGTTCCTTCCAAGGAAGTTGTTCCCATTCCCGTACCTAAAACTGAACCGCAGAGAAAGCTAATTGACGAGGACTCAGAAGGTACTGCATCAGAAAAAGTGACTTTCTACTTTGAAACTGCTGAAGATGAAACCACAACGGTATCTAAACCTCCCAGTCCTCCAGCTGAAAATGGAAAAGGGAAGACTCCTGTACTTGTGCCATATGAAGAAAGCTCAGAAAGTGATGAAGAGCAACTGGATAAATCCTACAGGAAGAAGTTTAAAATCGTTAGACACCTTCAAAAAGCTGAAGAATTTGCAAAAGACCAAATGGGTGGCCCCGGAGGATCAAGTGGTGCTGCCCACTCTAAACCAACTTCTGATGCGGTTAATCAACCCGATAAGGGAGCTGGTGCCACCAATCTTGTGCAACAACAAACGCTTGTGGAGGAGTCTACTGATTATAACATTGAGGAACCAGAAAAGGATAAGACTGAGAAAGAAAAGACTGATGAAGAAGATAAGACTCAGACGGAAGAAAAGGCTAAATCTGGACAAGATAACGAAGAGAATTATGATGATTATCTTCTCAACAGTCCAACTCGTTCCAAGAAGGATACTTCTGCACCTCCAAAGGACCCTAAGCCTCCTCATGTCTCCTCCTCATCAGATTCATCATCTCACTCCTCACCACCACCATCTAAAAGATCAACCAAATCAACATCCAAATCAGTGAAGAAGCCAACTCGATCTTGGATATCTCATGCTCATAAAAGAATTGGGAATGATGTCAAACAAGTCAGAAAGAAAGACATCCTCCAAAGGAAGATGAATTTCTATGCTGATCAGATACAGTATATTCATGATGATCTCGACAAGATGCAAGATGAAAGGGAGTATGTCCAAAAGCTCATGAAAGATGATCTTCAAGGAAAAATGGACGAAATGATCAAAGGATACACTCACCAGTTCCTTATGGAGGTCGTTCCGAAACTGACAAAGGAGATGTATAACAGACAACTGTATCCAAATCTATTGCAGCTAGCCAAACAAGCCATGAAATCAACTCCGATGAATTTAAGCATCAATCCAGTTGAATCTACAATCTTCTCAGATGATAAATTGGTGAACCAGCTAGTTGCGCAAAGGTCGACACGCTCTGAAACGTTTGCCTCACGCGAAGCTAAACTGTTTGAAGCTCTATTGGAATACCAACTCAGGTCCTCATTCTGAGAAGAAGCTGTTAGGCCCAAACGTTCAAGAGATGATGAAGACAAAGATCAGGATAAGGATAAAGAGCCCAAACGCACAAAGAAGTCTGATGTATCATCCTCTATTCAGTACTCGATGCAACCTCCACCACAACGGACTCCACTCAACAAAGATCTTCTCCTCCATCTTCTACTGATAAACCTCAGGATTCTTCTGAATTACCACCCGAGACTCAAAAAACCGGTGATCACTTTGAGTATACGGGTGGTGACGATGAGGAAGTCCGTGAGCCCCTACAACAACCCACCTCTCCCAAACAAGTTAAGAAACCAGAATCCTCATCTAGGCCAAAACAAAAGAAGAAGAAGGCGCCCATGGCTGACGTGTATCATGGCTAGAAGAAGATACAACACAGGAATTTGAATGGTTTTCTACACTTGTCAATTCCACTCCCTACCCTGAAGAAGGTCAAGATCTGGTAGACGGTAATACATTGGAGCATGCTAAGATTCTGCAAGAAAAGTTCCATGTGAAGAAGATGACGAAATTCGAGTTGAGGCGAATTAAGAATGAAGCTTTTCAACTGTGGAAAGATAGCTCAGAAAGTGCCATCGAGGTCGAATATCACCTTGAAAACATTGCTCGAGCTATGTCTAACAACATGGATTGGCTCAACCCAGAAGCAAACATCGACTTCACCAAACGGGACAACCCTCCATATTACACCGACTGGTCAAAACCTCTACCAACAATTGGCCAACCAGATGAACCTAGGATTCCATTCAGATATTTCTTCAACAAAGACTTGGAATTTCTTCTACACGGTGGCGATGGCTCAAGGAAATACGCTACATCTTTGACACTTCCATTCCCCGCAACAATATACTCAAACTGCATAGCTATCGAGGAAAGAGCTAATCACTTGTTCTCCAACAAAGTGGAAGCATATGACCGAGATACAATGTATGGGATTCATCATTGGCCGGAACGCCGAAGAATCTACTACAGAAGCTGCCAGGTTCAGAAGTCTCAACATGCAGTGTTCAGTACTAAGGATATCGTTGCCATCAAACACGTTGATCTGTCGACCAAATGGGACTACACTTTTCTCAAGAAGATTGTGGTCAAAAGGCAAGATGAACGGGATTATGCATTCTCTGAAGCTGACTTTGAGAATTTGTCTATCAATGACATTGAAGACATGTACCTTGCCAAAGTACAGGGTCGCATGAGGCAATTTTCTACTGAAGTACAACGTGAATTCATCAAGTCACTGCTCATCTTCATCAGACGCATAGTCATCAAAGAACGTGTAGAAGATCTCCAGCTCGCAGTTGAATCTTATCAGACCCGTGTCAACTTCACTCCACCGCAGCTTGATCTTCCCGACATCAACCAGCTCTCACAATATACACTCATCAGCAAACCATTCGGCGTTGTTTACCGCAATGAACTTCAACGAAATTGCTTAATGGCGTGTAGTGATCTTCACAAGTTTGGGGATCACACTTTGAAGATGGTTAGGGACGGATTGGCTTATAGGTTGAAGGATATACGTCAAAAGATTGGGTCTCCTAAGCGATGGAATTCTCAGGATCGAAGGGATGTGAGGAGGATCATCAAAATGATTGATGAAAGGTTGTATAGAAGGGATCAGTTCAGAACATTGGAAAGCTTTGTTAGTGGTCGACCCAGGATTAACATCACCGGCTATCAACGCCCTGTTCGCACTCCTGGAAACATCACTGGACTTCCTGGTACCCCTTGAACTGCTTCTTTCATTATAAATTTGGATGTGTGATTATTTATGTCAATGGCTTGTGCACACATTACAGTGTACAACCCGTAATTGTCAAGAAAGGACCCTGTGGTACGCTTCAGTGCCACAATCCTTATAAAAGGAGCGAAAGCTTCTTACTTTTGAGTAAAACCTATCAAACATTTCATTTTTCAAGGTTTTTCTCAAAAGAACAAGTACTTTCCCATATGATTTTCAAAACCTCAACCGTTTATATCACTTGTTGAGGGGGAGTACTTGAGTTAAAACTTTGTTCATAGTGGTCATCTTCCCGCAACACTCGAAATGGTCATATTTATTCTCAAATTTTCAATAATAACATTTTATATGCCATTTTTGAGGGGGAGAAAATTATGTGATAAGAAATATGTTGTGTAAATGCAAATGAATCTTTGTGTAATAGACTTAACTAACGAATTGACGGTACTAAACTGTTAGTAACTCGAAAATACTTGTCCGGTACGGGTAATAATTTCATGCTAGTTCGCTAGTAATGTAAACGTGTCTCGCAAAGGACTTGTCCAAGTAGAAAGTACCATTCGAGAAACTCCTGGTAGACATGAACTCTGACGGGTATGACAACCTTTCGAGGTTGGTCTACACCTTCAAGGTAGTTATTAGAGCTAGTTGTCACCTAAAAGCTGACAATGTAACTCTATAACTGTGCAACGTAACCGTGTCTCGCGGGGGATTGTCTATCTTGAGTTGATCAATTCAAAAGTGCGCGCTCTTCCCACACAGTGCAGATTTCCGTCAAAACTCTAAAGCACATGTGAAGGGGGAGTATTTCTGCTAAAAGATAAAACTCTCACAGTGGTTCAAACATGTTTTTCATTTACAAACCCTTTGAGAGATTTTCTTGAAAATTGGTTTTATGGCAACATATGTTAGTCATGGAGTGATAAGGTGACTAAAGTTAAGAATAACCGTCCTATGATCCGCCAGAGCCGGAGGGATCTACCCAAGGACATCACAAATAGTTAGTACTTAGAAGTCTTTAGGTACGATGATAAAAAGGAGAAATTGAGAATCGGAGAAAGAAGGAGTTGAAGAATTAAAAAGAAATTCAAAGAAAAGGGTGAAAAGAAATAGCCCTCCAAATTATTCAACTTAGGGCAGACACCGGGTTCAATTCATATGCTACTGGTTGTCACTTAGTGACGCCGGTATTGATGATTAAAAGTCGTCATAGACCCAGTGACGCATGCACTAAACCTTCTTAACCACTCAAGTTTCTCTCTACAGAAGCTTGTTTCATTCTCACAGGGAACCCTACGTGAACTATTGGCTTTCTCTTAGAGATCGCTGGTATTGAAGAAGGAGACCCTCTCCCTAGTCTCCGCTCAGGAAAACCAAAACACACTATTGAGTCTAGACCCACGAGATTCATCAAAATATCTCTTAGGTACACTTGACATTTCATCACTTGACGTTCAACAATTAGAATTTCAGTGGTACGTTATCGAGTCCTTCACAGATCTTAGCAATATGTCAAGAACATTTATGAGAGGTTCATATCTGTGATCCTCAGTGATTGAATGGAAACTCCTGCCAGGGTCAACATCAAACAGCCCTGACAGCAGGTCACTTCGGTAACTCCCCATGGATTACGCTTAGTGTATCTCAAACGGTCTACAGTCGTGAGGTGATGCTTCGGTGTACCTCAGCGACTCATCTGAACTGTAGATGTACTTCGGTATATCGCGTTATCTCACTTGTGGGACTCTAGTTCATGAACGGCCTTTGTAAGAATTAGAGTTGTGTTTTCACACTATGCTGTTAACACTCTCGAAGTTCAAACTTGTAAGTGCCGGAATCCGCTTATTACTAACCGTTTGAAATGTTTTCTTTTTATGGAAGCTCCGGAGAAGGATGATCGTGCAGATTCTTCTCATGCTCACGCCAAAATCATCACTAATGGAAGTTCTGTCCAAAAGCAACACAACAGTCAGAATGATTCTTCGTCAAATCAAAGAATCTACAAAGTTAAAGACTTAAAGAACTTCATCATACTGAATTCCAACGTCAAAAATCGTGTGAGCATGTTGAAGAATGACGTGGAGACACTGTAGCGGCGAAGCAGACCTAAGGCAGACTTGATGCAGACAACAACATACTATCACTTTCATCACAAAGAACAATGATCATAGAACAAAGTTAAAGATGACATCAAAGCATAACTGTTCAAAGACAACTATCTCTCTACACTGGGGAGATTGTTCGAATCAAGGCATTCCTTCTCACAAGAAAGAAGAATGTCAGAAGACGTCAAAGCTACTATTACATCAACGCCTTCACCGTTTTTCATCACCAACACTTGAGGGGGAGATTGTTGGAATCACTCCTAAACCTTAAATCAAGTGTTAGTTACTCACATGTAATAGGTAGTTTATTATGGCCTTTATGTTTATTTAAGGTTAAGCTTATGTAGAAGGCCCATAAGCTTAGGCCCATGTCCAATAAGGAAAAGGGAAGGAGTGGGAGTGTTGCCCTATCTCCTTGCCTATAAATTCTCTTGTAAACCTTCATTTGAAGGTTGGTTGTTTAAGTTATTTCCTTTCACATACTCCTACGCATAACCGTTTCATATTAACGTGTGTGTGTGTGTTTGGATATTGTTCAATCGCCTCTTCTCTTTCTAAGTAAGCTTGTGTTGTAAAACTAGTGACCTTACAGAAGTCATGGACCATAACCCGGGTCCTATCAACGGTTTGGGTGGTTTGCTCACAAGTTGAGCAACCATGCCTTGGGGGGTAGTATGTTTGGTGAGGTTGTGGTGGTGGAATAGTAGATGTGCTGGTGTTGGTGGGGATGTTTGGGGTGGTCATGATGGAGGCTAGCAAAGCATTTTTCATTCGCATAGTCTCACTAAGGTGAGAATCCACCATGCCTTTGAATTGGTGAAGGTGTTGGAGTTCCGCTTGAATCTCCTCTCTTGTAGGATTAGCATCCCACATGCACTCCTCAATGTCCTCTAAGTGAGGGGACATTGATGTGGGGAGTGGTTGGTCCCCATACAAAGGACCATGAATGTCTTTGTGAATGGGGTGGAAGAGAAGAGGTTTTGGCCCTAATGGGGCGTTTGGGTCAAAGGATTCCCTAGGTGACTCATGAGCAATTCGCTCAAGTGTGCCAAAGGAAGGCAATGGTGGTGGATGATTTGGCCTAGGAGGCAAGTCATCCAAGTCCTCCAAGAAAGGATTTGGAGAAGTGGGTGGTGTGGAAAATAACTCCATAGGAATGAGAGTTGGAGACTTTGGTGGTGAGGGTGTTTTGGATGTTTGGATGAGTGCCGGTGGAGGTGAAGTTGGTGTTTTTGTAGGTGGTGGAGTGGTGATCACAATTGGTGATTGGGTAGGTGTAGCCAAGGTAAGGTTTGTATCATCTCGGATGGGAGATGAGATTGTGAGTGGAGAAGACTCGGATGAGGAGCTTAAGTTTACGAAGCAACAAGACCTCACGCTAATTCTAGCGGTTTTCTTGCAAGGTTTAGGAGAGGATTTTATCATTTTGACTTGTGTTTTTCTTTGCTAGATGATGGTAAGAATGAAGAAGGTGTGAGGATGATCATGGTAAAACCTCTCAGTTTATAGAAGTGAAAAAATATGGAGAAATGTGTTTGATTTGATGTTAAACCATTGAAGAGATGAGGTTCCTAATAATTTGGAAGTGGGTTAAATGCTAGTCATATCACCCAAGTCAAGCCATACAAGAGAGATGGAGTGAAGAAGCAAAGATTTGCAATAAATGTGTTCTAATGAGTAGAATTTCCTAACAATCAGATCAACCACGGATTTCAAGGTACCAAAAATTTGGTTCCTTCCTTTATGCCAAAGGGCTCCTTGGGTGAATTTTTAAAATTTTTGAATTTTGGTGGGAAATGGATTTCTTATATCCCTAAGTGAATTATACTAGTTCTAATAAGGATATAAACTAGTTAAGATTGACCTACAAGCAATGGATGGTAATTTGAAATGACGAAAGAATCAAAATTCAGAAACTTACCTGGAGGATCCACGGCACCAAAAGTTTACACGGACGGACCCCTAAAAAGGGTGTCGTCTGGTCCGCCTGTACAGGTATGGCGGTACCATTTCTCATAATAGACGGAACCAAAACATTGGTGTCGTCTGATACGTGAAGTGCAGAAAACTTCACAGAGTACAATTTTAGGTGTCGGGGACATTTTCGAAACCTGAAATTTTTCTCAAAACAAGTGATACTAAAAATTTCTAGTTAGGAAAAGTAAATAACACAAGTACAAACATAATCGAGCATAGATTTTGAGCAAGGCTAAGTGATTTTCACATTATAGTGAAAATGGGTAAAATTTGATAGCATACTTGTGCTATCTCCCTGCATAAGATTGTTAGCATACATCATTGTTTCAAGTTATATTATCATCCTACAAGATAAAAACAACCAAATTGTATCAAACATTAGAGATAATTTATTGTTCCAAACGCTCCTTAAAACAATTCTCACTTATCCAACTTCTTGTAGATCTTGGTCATCATTCTACCAAGGCACTTGAACATCCCATTGGTTTGCTTGAACTTCGTTGATTCATTCTTAATCTCGGGAAGAGATGCATAATACTCATGAGGTGGAAGGCGAGAGTTTGAAAGTCCATCATCGGAGCTATTTGATGATGATGATGGAGTTGGAGGTTTTGCTCTCTTGCCTTTTGTCTTAGCAACTCGTGCATCACTCAAAGGTACAAATATGTGAGGGATGAGCTCATAGTGAAGGTGCATCCCTTTTGGGCTTGGTGGAATTGGTGCAAAGGATCTATAGAGATGGGTGAGAAGCATCCCGTATGGGAGAGCAACCGATCCTTGTGTTGGAATATCAATCATTCTCCTAGTAATGTAGTAGGCTAAATTGAATGGTTGACGGGTGGACAAGTTGTAGAGCATATGGCAAAGACAAGCATTGATGTGATCCCTATTTCCTATGGTGCTAATGACGTTGGCTCTAAGTAGTTCTTCCCATTTCCTAAATTCGGGCTTGAGTTCATTTAGCTCCATTCCATATGGGTCTCGGTTCACTTCTTTTCCTTTTTGGGTGACTCGGGTTGTATCTCCCCTTGGGATAAATAGGTGCTCACGGATGACATCCTTATTTGCTAGAGGTGTTTGGTAGGGAGAAGTGCGGTCATTCATTGCATCAAGAACGGTGAGTGACCACTTATCCGAGTAGACACAAGTTCCTCGGTTGGGAATTCCTAGCACTTGAGCAAAGTTGGCTAAGGTGATAGTGTAGTCGTTTTGATTGATTTTAAACCTAAGACAAAACTCATCATCATCTTCATCACTAAAGCCGGTCACACTAGCATAGAACTCTAACACAAACCTAGGACAAATTGGTTCATCGATGTCAAGAAGACAATCGAATTGAATGGCGGCTAGTTCTTCATGGAGAATGGTATTTTCAATGAAAGATGGGTGAATGGTTCTACCCTCATGGAAATACCTTGATTCTAGACTCTTAAAGATTTCTACTTGTTCCTTGGAAAGTCCTTTGGTTTTGTGATGTTTGGGAATATAGCCAAGGGTGTCCTTGTGATCATAGAATCTTGCGGCTACCATGGTTATTCCTAAGAGCAAGAATTAATATGTTAAAAATGAGAATAAACTTTGACGTTTTTGGTTCTAGTGTGTGCCTATATGAAAACGATTTGGAGTTGCGGTTATCTCGACTTATTTTATGCACAAAAATGGTTTTAGTGGGGTGTTTGGCAAATACCATGAGATAACCCAAATGCTCCTAATTCAATGTGGCTTCATTTGAATATACCCGGGAATGCATATTAGTTATGCAATACCTTTAGTATTCAAGAGCATGCAAGTGATGAAAGTCTAACGTTTCTATTTGTATTAACAATGAAAAAAAAATTTGTTTTCCTACAAGTGAGAAGCTTTTCAAAATTTTGACATGGGGTGTTTGGTTATTTGAATAAGGCATTATAGTCATTATCTATTGATTAGTGGGAAGCATGATTTGTTTATGCAATATGATAATGTAGTACCTAATTTCAATGACTAGTTATGCAATTTGCCAATTGAATTCATATTTAGTATAAAAGCATACATAAAACCCCATGTAATGATTTGTAATGGTTTTGTGCATAAATAAGAATCCTAGACTCAGAATTAAGAGATAAAATGTAGTTAGGATACTTACAATGATGTTATCTTCAGTGATTAGTGAGTGGGAAGGTGTCAATAATGAGCTTGGTTTAATGTTTACACGTTTTGGTAAAGTGGGTTTTGAGGAAGAAGATGTTTTGTAGGTAGCAGTTTTGTTTCTGTAGACACCACATACCAGACGGTACCAAATTTTTGGTTCCGTCCGTGTTGTCGTTTGGTGCCGTGGCTACAGTAGCAGATACAAAACAAAATTGTTTTGTTTTGACTATTCTAATGTTTTGGGCTATGTTTATCCTACATGTTTTGTTCCATTAACCCTAAGCCAAGTCTAAGAAGATTAAAAGGTTCTCGTTTAAGAGGCTTAGTTAAGATGTCGGCAATGTTGTCTTCGGAGGATACTTTCTCGATTGAGATGTTTCCTTTTTGAACATTGTCGCGAAGAAAGTGATGACGAATTTCAATATGCTTTGTACGAGCATGTTGAACGGGATTCTTGCTGAGATCGATGGCTCCTTTGTTGTCGCAAAGTATTACAATGTCGTTGAGATGAATTCCGTAATCTACGAGAGCTTGCTTCATCCAAAGAGCTTGTTGACATGCTTTTCCGGCTAAGACATACTCGGCTTCAGTAGTTGAGATGGCTAAAGCCGTTTGCTTCTTTGCAAACCATGAGGTGAGACAATGTCCAACAAAAGTGCAAATACCACTTGTACTTTTTCTATCGACATAATCACCGGCATGATCCGAGTCGGCATACACTATGGTTTCTACACCTGTTCCTTTGGGATACCATAATCCTAAACACGTTGTTCCCTTAATGTATCTAAAAATCCTTTTTAAGCCTTCTAAGTGTGATGCCTTTGGGTTTTCTTGAAAGCAAGCACATAGACAAACACTAAACATAATGTCGGGTCTACTAGCCGTATGATAGAGTAGGCTACCAATCATTCCTCTATATTTAGTGTTATCTACGGATTCACCTTCTTCGTCCTTGGTGAGTTTAGTGTCCGAGGACATGGGTGTTTTAGTTGGTTTGGAATCTTCAAGACCAAATTTCTTAAGCATGTCTTTTATATATTTAAATTGGTTAAAAAATATGCCATCTTCTAGTTGTTTAATTTGAAGTCCTAGAAAGAAATTTAATTCACCCATCATACTCATTTCAAACTAGTCGTGCATGATTTTAGAGAAATCATCACATAGTTCTTGACAAGTTGATCCGAATATAATGTCATCAACGTATATTTGAACAATGATAATATGTGATTCCTTTTTCTTGGTAAAAAGAGTATTATCTACTAGTCCCATAGTGTATTTGTTATCAATAAGAAAAGTCTTAAGTCGGTCGTACCAAGCTTTTGGTGCTTGCTTAAGACCGTATAATGCTTTCTTGAGTTTGAAGACATGATGTGGTTTCTCAAAGTTGGTAAAATCAGGAGGTTGAGCAACATACACTTCATCGTTAATAAACCCATTAAGAAAAGCACTTTCAACATCCATTTGAAATAATTTAAAGTCATAAGCACATGCATAAGCAAGTAATATTCTAATAGATTCAAGTCTAGCTACCGGTGCATAAGTTTCATCATAGTCAATCCCCTCTTGTTGATTATAACCTTGTGCAACAAGCCTAGCTTTGTTTCTAGATACTACACCATTTTCATCCATTTTATTTCGAAAAACCCATTTCGTTCCAATTATAGTTTGATCTTTAGGTTTTGGAACTAATTTCCAAACATCATTTCTAACGAATTGGTTTAACTCTTATTGCATGACAATTACCCATGATTCATCTTTTATTGCTTCATTTATGTTTTTCGGTTCAATGGTGGATACAAAACAAAAATAATTACTTTGATTTTGGGCTTGTGACCTTAAGGTTCTTTGATTAAGTTATCCTATGACCTTGTCTAAAGGATGACTTTTAGATTCTTTGATGTTTACAATTTCTTTATTTAATGGTTCATCTTCCTTGTTATTATTAATTATTTCTTGACTTTCTATCATTTGACTTTCAACTAAGTCATCATCTACCAAAGGTGATGTCTTAGAGGGAGGTGGACTTTCGTCGAATGTTATGTTCAACGATTCCTCGACTATCATTTTTTCTTTGTTTAGGACAATGTAAGCTTTACTAGTTTGAGAATAACCAAGAAATACACCTTCATAAGACTTTGGGTCAAACTTGGTGAGATAATCTTTAGTATTAAGAATAAAGCATTTACAACCAAAGACTTTAAGATATCCTAAAGTTGGCTTTTTACCTTTATAAAGCTCATATGGTGTTTTGTTTAGGAAAGGACGAATTAAGACGCTATTTAAAATATATGTAGAAGTGTCAACCCCGTTACACCAAAACTTTTGAGGAATGTTTTGTTCATTAAGCATTGTTATACTCATTTCTTGAATAGTTCTATTTTTACGTTCTACCACTCCATTTGATTGAGGTGTTCGTGGAGCCGAAAAGTTATGTGTTATACCATTTGTATCACAAAAGTTTCCAAATTGATTTTTGTTGTCAAATTCACGACCATGATCCGTTCGGATCGACACAATTTTAACACCTAGTTGATTTTGAATTTTCTTGCTTAGAATTTCAAATTTATCAAAAGCTTCATTTTTAGTTTTCAAAAACAACGTCCAAGTAAATCTTGAGTAATCATCTACTATGACCAAAGTGTATAAGTTGCCTCCGTAGCTTCTTATAGCGGATGGACCAAACAAGTCCATATGCAATAATTCTAGACATTTAGATGTAGACACCATATTTTTAGATTTATGACTACTATGGGTTTGTTTACCAATTTTGCACGCGTCGCAAAAGTGTTGGTCATATTTTAGTTTTGGTAAATTCCTAACTAGCTCTTTCGAAGATAGGTTTTGAATAAGTCTCATATTAGCGTGACCTAAGCGTCTATGCCAAAGGGATGAGCTATCATCTAACGTTGTTAGGCAAAGTTTGTCATTAGATGTTTTATCTATTTTCATGACGTATATGTTATTTTTCCTAACTCCTTTAGCTATGGTGATACCATATTTTAGTAGTTTACTACCATTTTCATCAAATAGTACTTTATACTTTTTATCACATAATTGGCTAATACTAAGTAGATTAAATCCTAACCTATCTACATGAGCAACATTTTCAATAGTTAGGGAGTTATGAGCGATCGTACCTTTGCCAATGATTTTGATTTTGAGATTGCTACCAAAAGTGACATTACCTCCGTCATACTCTTGGTATGATGAGAAGAGACTTTTGTTGCCCGTCATGTGTCGAGAGCATCCACTATCTTTTATCCATTCATCAGGTTCCAATCCAACTTTCAAGCATACCTAAGAAGAAAATAACTCAAGCATTTGGTCCCCAATATCTCATGGGTCCGTTTGGGTTAAACATACCATTTATTTGATTCATGTATGGAAACGATGGGTAAGAGTTCCATGACATGTAATCTAGAGTTTGATATGGTCTAGGTAAGTTTTGATTCCAACCGTTGTGTTGGTAGTTGGGATGTACGTTGTGGTTGCTCTTAGGAAAGGGGCGTTTGGCAAAAGGTGTTTTATGTCGTTGTTGAGTAGTTTTTTATCTAAATTCATTTTTTGCAAGTCCTACTCCTGATGTAACAGCTGGTTTTAGTTTAACACTATCCTTGGTTTTCTTTGTTACTTTGACAAATTCACTACGGTCCGTATCACGAACATTCTGTCCTGCTGAAGTACCCACGACACCATTTAGTTCAACGGACGGAACCCTTATTTTGGGTCCGTCTGGTCCGTGTTGTACTGCAGCAGTTTTTACAGTTTGTTCGTCCTTTTCGGCCGTTTTGTTTTGACTCTTTGGAATTAATACCTCATTAAATCCTAGCCCATTCATATCTCCTGGTGTTTTATGTATTTTAACTATTTCATCGGCAAGTGCGATGTTTTTGTTAAACCTTTTTAATTTAGAATTTTGTTCGATTAGAACATCTTGTGTGAGCTTTAGTTTTTCTATTTCAAGATTAAGCTCTTGACATGATTTACAACCATCGTCATTTGCTTTTCCTTTTTCAAGTCGTTTTGCTTTTTCTTTTAACTCATAAACTTCATTTTCCAAAAATTCCTTTTTGGTTTTTAAAAATTTGTTTTTAGTTATGATTTTTAGACTTAGCTCACACAATTGATTATATTGTTTTTGCAAAGTGTCATCATCAATAGAAGAATAAGAAGAGTCGGAAAGTACCTCGTTTGACTCATGTGCCATTAGAGCGATCTCTTCCTTGCTTGATTCTTCATCGTCTTCACTATCACTCCAAGCACCACTTACAAAAGCTCGTTGAGTTTTGCTTTTAGGTGGCTTGGGACATTCTCCTATGAGATGACTTGCATCACCACATCTAAAACACTTTCTTTCACCTTTACCCTTTTTGTCATCCCGATCTTTTCGGAATGGCTTCTTTTCTTCTCGAGGTTGTCTTACAAACTTTCCTCTTCTTCTAAAGAACTTCTTAAAATCTCTAACGGCCATGGCATACTCCTCATCTTCACTACCGGAGCAAGATTCGTCATCATCACTTGATTCCGCCTTTGCTTTTAGAGCAACGGATTTGATCTTCTCCCTTCTTCCTTTGATGATCTCCGAATCTTTCTCCATCACCATTTCATGTACTTTGAGGTTACTGATTAGCTCGTCTAGTGACATTTTTGAGAAATCTTTTGATTCTTCAATAGCGGTCACTTTAGCTCTCCATTTGGGATGTAGTGCTCTAAGAAATTTCCTGACAAAGTTCTTACTACGAAAAGATTCATCAAGTGCTTTAAGTGATGTAATAATAGTATTAAAGCGAGCAAAGCCACAATCAATGGTTTCATCTTCAGGGATAACAAATTGTTCATATTGTTGAACAAGAAGATCAATTTTGTTATCCTTGACTTGTGAATTACCTTGATGTGTAACAATCAAAGATTCCCAAATATCTTTGGCGGTTTCACACATAAAAATTCTTTCATATTCTTTTCTAGGTAACGCATTATAAAGCATCATTTTAGCTTCATTATTTTTAGCAACTAATTTCTTTTGTTCATCAACATAAATATCCTTTGTTGTAGAACTAAAATCCCCTTTAACAATAACAAACCAAAGATCTATATCTTTTGATTTTACATATGTTTCAAAACGGTTTTTCCAATAGATAAATCCATTGGTTTCAAAGAGTGGTGGTCTTTGCATAGATTGCCCTTCTTTAAAGTTTTCAGAATCCATGGATCGTTTCAAGTTTATTAAATACAAATTATTTTAGAAATTCTTGAGCAACGAGGCTCTGGTACCAATTGTAGAAAACTAGAAGGGGGGTTGAATAGTTTACCAATTAAAAACTTTGTTTTGAAACTTATTGAAAGATCAATTGATATTGATCTTTGATATGAAATATGAAAGCAATATGTAAAGAGTAAATAAGGAAAGAAATGATCAAACCACAACAAGGTGTTTATAGTGGTTCGGTCTACAAGGACTCTTTTTCCTTGCCCAACTCCACTCCCCAAGTCTCACACTCGAGAGTTAAACTTCACTAGTCAACAAGCTCCTTTCACCGGCGGAGAAAACCTTTACACTTCGCTTACACTATTTCCGACACTAAGCTAGATGTCGAGTTCTTTCCAAGGGTACAACCACTCCCACACACAATGTATTTTGAGGACTAAAATATTAACCACTCACACTCACAAGATTATGATGGTTTAATACAACAATGAAGTATGAATCAACACAAGATCTTACAACACTAAACAAACAAGACTTCCAACTTCTCATTTGAAGCTTGAATGTGACTTGATCTTCTTTGCTACAAAAGAGATCACTAATATGATATGAAACTGAGTTAGAAAGGTTAGAGAGAAGATATGTAAGAGAGTATGATAGAAAGGGATGAAAAACTACTTGGTTTTGTTTTGCTATTTATAGCCAAAACCATCAGCAGGCACCACGGACGGAGGACCCCTTGAAAGGGTTCCGTCCGTTATACATTTTGGTGCCGCCAGGTCTGACAGCAAGATATCAAGATCTTTGCCAAAGTCAACCATATCTATGTAAGATTGTGTAAGATATGAAGAGTTCAAATCTACACAAAATATCTAACGAAATTTTCCAATGATTTCCATGATGCATCACATGATGTCATGTGTTGTTTTTCTATTTTTAGAAATATGCAAATACATAAGTAATGTTTAGTTTTTAAGAAACTAAAACATTATAAAAACAACTATCATACATTATGCTTAGACTCACATTAAGATATGATTAGTCACAATGTAACTGCTTAAATGATGAAGATATTGTTTGAAAAAGCTTGTTTTAATATCTATTAAACTTGACAAGCTTTAAGCTTTATGCAAATTAAATTTACTTTTGTCGTTAACAAAACTTAGGTAAAGATCAAAAATATAAATAACGTTTAATGACGATATTTGTATTAACAATTTCCTTTGTTTTAGTTGTAGGGGATACTTTGGGTTATCTCGTTTGTTTTAGTTGTATGGGTTATTTTGGGTTATCCCGTTTGTTTTAGTTGTAGGGGATACTTTGAGTTATCCCGTTTGGTCAGGATACTTTGGTTTATCCTGTTTGGTAAGGGATACTTTGGTTATCCCATTTGGTCAGCATACTTTGGTTTATCCTGTTTGATACGGATATTTTGGTTTATCTGGTTGTAGCGTGTTTATGTATGTTGCTGCTTGAAGATGTGCTTTCGCTTGCTGTCGAATGTCTTCTTCAACAATTATTTATTAGCTTTACTTTATTGTTTATTAGCTTTTGATTTCCAGTCTGAGCTTTCGCGATTTCGCCGCTCAGACTGCGGGGGAGTGTTAGCCCGTATTATATGACGGACCTAAGCCCGAATCTAGAATATTATGTCTAGTGCTATTTATAGGTACGATGTAATTGTAATCAATCATTCAATCATATCTCTTACAGAACTCAAATTAGCAATAAGATGGTAGCATTGACTATTGGATATGTGTGTAGAATCAAACCTAAGGACTAAATTTGAATAACGCTGAAACTCAAGGGACCTTCAACATTGTAGGGAACAACACCAGGAGATCGGAGACATCAAGATGAGTATAAAGTAGAAGAATCAAGAATCACCAAAAAGTCTCCACCTTTGCATCATAAGAATCAACATTTTCACAAGTACCCGTAATCAAAGGCGGAGACAGAGTGAGCAGGGTGGGTACGTGCCCTCTAACAAAAAAATTGTGGTGTAAAATTTTAAAAATATATTCCTATTTTTGTAATTTTGCCACCCTAATGAACTGATTTGTAATACAGTTTTTGAAAATTACCAAAATTTGTACCATTGATAATAACTTTCTGGCTCCATCTCTCACCGTATAGCCAATAATTAAGTTCACGTAAGTATAACTCGTATAGCCAATAATTAAGTTCATGTTTAAATATAACTCATAGGTTTTCAAAAATAGATAAAGTGATTTGTACTAACTGCGTTATTCCATTGATATCATTTATGAGAAGTGCTACACTCACATAATTTTTACAAAAATAAATCCACACATACATGTGTCACTTAATCATTGGGAGTAGAAACAAGAAAGAGAAAACTTAATTTAATTCTATTGATACAAGTCATTTAACACATTTATGTGTGGATTTCTTTTTGTAAACATTATGTGGGTGTAGCATTTCTCATCATTTATTATGCACAAACTCATAGTAGAGATGGACCTATCTTTTCGTGAGTTATTACCTAAATTTCTTTTATCAAAATACATAAGTTTGAGCCATAAAAAAGGTTTAGGGGCTAAACTGAAGTAGAACAAAGCTTTGCACATATTATAAAGAAAGTAGCATTTCTATATAAAAAAAACACACATTTTATGATCTAAATGAAAAGTGGCTCATGTCACGCCTAGCTCTCAAATGAGTTCGTCCATGAATCATAGTGAACCGGATTACTTATCACCACCAACATTTAATTAACCGATTAGAGCAGTTGGTATGCTGTTGGATAACGCGTCAAAAGGAAAAAAAAAAATACCATTGACATGTTATTGTCATACCACCGAACAAGCCAAATGCATTTAAGCCAATTCATTGGCTCACTCCAAATGAAAAAAAGTTACCATTTTTTTTTTTTTTGGTATTGTGAGTGAGCGGGTATATTTAGTGTAATATTTTGTGGGACCCAATAACATGTTAGTGGTGTGTTATGAAGAGGGTGTTTTAGTTAGGCTAATGCTAATGGGAGGTTGATTGCTCGGTTGGTTGCCTCCAACCGAGTAGTCGACCGAGTTGTATCCGCTAGGCCAACCGAACCCAACCAATCAAAATCCCAACTTTTTCATTTACTCAGTTTGTCAGCCAACCGAGTAAATGTGCACACCTCCCAAGATTTTTGAATGTTGGACTTGGTTTACAAGCACACCTTTGTTCTATCTGAACAAAAAACGAATTAAACATAAAATGGAAAACATCAAAGATATCAGGTTTTTTATATTTTTAGATTGATCTTTAAACATCTTGAAAGAACAAAAAGTTAAACTTATAATTGATCTTGAACTTTTACATGAAAACAAACCAACTCAAGACCTTGTTACAAGGTCTTGAAGAAGCGTCGTATCTCTTTAGTCTTTGCTGAGTAACAAAAAGATTTAGTGGTGGTGCCGATGTGGTGGCTGGAATTTTTAGAGTGTGTTAGTTTGTGTGGCTGCGTTTAGTTTGAAGAGATTTGGGTTAGTGTGATCAAATAATTAGGGTGGAAGTGTGTTATATGTTTACAAGTTGGGCCCAAGTTTAAGGAATTGTAAATGGTTAATTGTTCACAATGATCCTAATTCCTATTTGACAAATTGAGGGGCCGTTTGGTTTGTTGCTAGGAATCACAATGAGTATCAGATTTAATATGGGGTAAAATGACAATGGATATGAAAAAATGTATTATTACGAATGTTTTATGTTTGGATGGGTATGAAAAGTTGTATAGATATTTGAATTTTGTGGTTGAAAAGAGAGGCCCGCGGAATGATTTCATAGACACCAAATTGGTGAGTAATGAATCTATGACTATGATATACTCATTTCATTCTTGAGCCCACTAAACAAACACTTTGAATCACTATGAAAATACCCATACCAAACTCACCCTGATATGTGAATATGTGATTGGATTGATTTTGGGATATTGTTTATTTACGTGAATTTTTGGATACAATATTTTTGTTCTAATGTTGGAAGAACTTGGCTATAACCTTTAGACTAAAAAAAATGTTACGGTCGCTATTGTGGTAGAGGGTGACCACAATTCTTACGGTCACTATTAGAGGGTGACCACAATTCTTACGCACCCTGATATGTGAAAATACCCATACCAAACGCACCCTGATATGTGAATAGAGGGTGACCACAATTCTTACGGTCGCTATTATGGTAGAGGGTGTAGTTTTGGAGAGAGAAAGCTGAGGTGTCGCTGATGCGGTAGAGGGTGACCACAATTCTTACGGTCACTATTAGCATTGGCATTATTGATGTGTTATTGGGTAGGTGGTGAGGTGACGCTAAAGTGGCATATCAATAACGTGTTATTGGTATTTACGATACATTGTGCTCTTAGTGAAGGTTTTTGAAGAACCATTTTTAAAACGATTACGAGAGAAATCAATTCATTAACAGTTAATTCACTTTTCACTTCATCATTCATCAGTAAGACTAGGTGCACAATTAGGGGTGTCATTCGGGCTGACCCGACCCGAACCGAGTCAATTCGGGTCGGGTCAATCGGGTTCAAAAATATATTCGGGTAAACCCGAATTGACCCGAGTTTTAAACAAGGTCGGGTTCGGGTATATTTTTTTAGCCTTGACCCGACCCGAACCCGACTAACCCGGTTCAACAACACTTTTACAATGTAAAATACTCGGGTTGACCCCAAACCCGAATTTACCCGACCCGATTGACCCGACCCGAGTTGACCCGAGTTCTAAACAAGGTCGGGTTCGGGTATGTTTTTTTAAGGCTTGACCCGAGTTGACCCGACCCGAGTTGACCCGAACCCGACTGGGTCAACCCGAATAACACCCCTATGCACAATGGTCATCACTCCTCCACATTTCGCCTCTGCTCCACATCGCCATTCAGCACATCATCACTTCCCTAACCTTTCACCCACAATGGTCATCACTCTCCCCATCTTTCAAACATACCCCACAAAATACTTAACACCTAACAAATCAAAAAAACAATAATAAAAACACTTACTTTACACGATACTCGAGTGATGACTGTCATTACCTTTCGTCCCTCTATTTAGCTTGCCTCACGCGTAACAGAAAGAGAGTGCAGTAAAAATAACGTGTGACTAAAGGTTTGAATGGTTAGAGGTCAGCCCATTGCAACTAAGTCTTAATCATTTTTCACTCTATACATAAAGTGCAAGTCTTTTCACTTCCTTTCTCTTACGTTTTCTTTATTCATTTTGTTAACCTATAGAGTAAAGTCCAAAATACATCCATGTGGTTTGCCCTTTGTCTCGGTTTACACCCCTAAACTTTTTTTTGGAACAATTACATCCCTCCGTTAGTAAAGTTGGCACAAAATCATCCATAAGGACGAATGCTGCAAAGAAGTCCCCGTTAAGTCCCCCAAGTGCTAGTCACGTGAGGGGTATTTTTGTCCATTTTTCACTCCCAGCCCACTTGTTAGTCCTTGATATAATCCCATACCCTTTGTTAAAACGTGATATCTTCTTCCCCAAAATCAACTAACCTAATTGAATATCCCTAAATCAATAAAACCCTAACCATTCTAATCCAATTAATCTATCCCTAAAATAAAAAACCCTTAACAATGTCCCACATTATGATTTGCAGATGTGGGTTACCCACTGTTATTCATACTTATTGGAGAGCAGCAAATCCTGGAAGACGTTTTTATTGTTGTCCAAAACCTGTAAGACATCAACTTGGTTGATTTTATGTGTATTTTGAATGTTGATTTGTAATTTGAACTTTTTTTTAAGGTACCTAATGATGGGTTTCAAGACTGGGTGGATCCTCCAATGTATCCAAGATCCGTCATGATTGTTCCTGGTTTATTACGAAACATGAATCAGCTTGAAGAATCATCAAGGGAAAATGCACTAAAAGCTAGAAGATACAAGTTCTTGTTAGGATTCAGTTGGTTTTTTTTGTTATGTATTTGATGATCAAATGAAATCCATTAATGTAATGTTCTTGTTAGTTATGAATGAAATGCCTGGTTTATATGTTAATATGGTGTCATCTTTTTTTATGAATATGTTAACATTGGTTGAAATGCATGAAATGAGTTGAAATGAGTTGAAATAGTTGATTGTAAATGGGTTGAAATGGTTTACTTACCAATTTCAGTTGCATTGGCTACTGATGTGGTCTAAAAGATACATCTGCAAACCAAAGACCAACACAGATTAAAGAATGGATAGGTGCAAACAATACACATGGACAAACCACACATGGACCAAAAAAAATGCAGTCAAAGTTTGCTGATGTGGTCTAAAAGAGACTGCATAAAGATAGGGCAATTTGCAGTCATTGTGTTGGTAAAAGATATTGAAATGACTGGACAAGCATTTCCACATGGGTGAGAATATTAGTGTCATTCAATACACTATTTTTTTCAACTCAATCTGCTAAGTGTACTACCAAACCCTTTCACAAGGTGTTTATATACATGCATAATCACAATATCATTTTCATCTCACATTTTTAACTAATCCCACAACTGGAAACATGAGCTCAAACAAACGCAAAGAAATCATCACAATTTCCAGCAGTGATGACAAAGGTAAAGAAATCATCACAATTTCCAGCAGTGATGAATCTGATGCAACATCTCCAAACCCATGGTATAACTACTTTCCTAAGGGTTATGTTAGCAAATTCAAGGTTGAAGGTAGCATCAATCCAAAGCAAGACTTTGCTGATAGGAAGAAGGTGTTAGGTCTGCCAAACAAGGCAACATGTGAAAGGCTAGGTATCAAGAAATATGTGCCCAAAAGTCCCACAGATGCAAAAGGGAAGGGGAAAGGAAAACTGTTTTAGTATGCTTGGTTATGTTTGTTGGTTTAATATCTATGGTTTAGTATCTATGGTTTAGTATCTATGTTTTAGTAGCATGTATGAAATGATTAACTATGGGTTAAATGTCCTCTAATAAATCTGTTGTATCAAGTATTATGAATGCAATGTACCAAGTATTATGAATGCAACTGAAATGGGTTGAAATACTAACCAAATGTGTGAAATGGATTCAACTGTTGTGACTTGATTGTGGTTGAAAGACCAAAGACCATAAGCATTTACACCACAAAACCATAAGCATTTACACCTGCACAAAACCATAAGCATTTACACTTGCACAAAACCATAAGCATTTACACTCACAACCACCACCACTGCATAAGCATTTGCAGAATACAGACAAAATACAAAGTTAACCACTTCCATAAGCATACCATATCATCCATTGTTTTTAACAACAACACATAAACAAACCAGATTTCCAAAAGATCTAAACTATTGAAACATTACAGACCCTATATTACCCAAACACAAGACCAAAAGTAACTAATATCTTTGATTTTCCCTTAGTTCTTGCAGAAGCTTGGGATCCACCAACACTTGAACCTTGTGTTCCAGTAACACTTGACCTTTGTGATCCACCAACACCAGAACCTTGTGATCCAGCAACACCAGTAACATGCACCTTACAAGTTCTTTTGTTGTGTCCAGTGTTGTGACACTTTAGGCAAGTTACTGTTTTTCCCACCCTTGATAACCTACCATTTGCAGACATCCTTTTGCTTGATATCTCATCTGCAGTCTTTCTCCTTTTTTTTGGTGGCCTTCCTATTTGTGTTTTGATCTTTGGGGGTAGGATAGTGTATGGACTAGGGTGTTTCTTCCACAAAAGTGGTCCAGTGCAAGGGTTAATTGTGTGAGTGTATTGCTTTGCCCAAGTAGTAAGCCAATAACATTTATGCACCCATGTCTCTGGCAACCCAACATCATTTGTGTTTCCAGCCATGTCATTGATCACTGCAACAACATGCTTGCAAGGCATTCAAGTAAGCTCCCATTTTCTGCAGCTGCATGTTCTGTCTTGGACATCAACAACACACTGATCTTCCCATGGCCCACTAACTTGGTACTTTGTGCCACCATTGAAAAGCACCTACCATAAGCATACAAGTTGTAGGTATCAGCTAAAATAATTCAATTGGACAATGACTAAACTTAATGAACATTTGAGAAACATAGCAGGTTACCGTGTAATAGCTGGCCTCATTCTTTATTGCATCAAATAACTTAGTTGCAGCTGGAGTTAGAGGTCCTTGACTTTTTGAGATGAACTTTTGAACATTAACAATTCTTTTCATCAAGTATTCCCTAACAAATTCTAGTGCTGTGAGAATTGGAGAATCTCTCCCATCCATCAACTGTTTATTAAACACTTCACATAAATTGTTTAACAAAACATCACAGTGTGCTCTACCTACATTCAGAATTATATATAATAAGCAAAAATCTAATAAGTAACAGAAATATATATAATAAGCAATAATCTAATAAGCAATACTTTACAACTGAAATGAGCTCTAGACCAGTGTTGTGCAGGTATCTTCCTCAAATACTCATAGGCTTGTTCATCCAAGTTTTTCAACTGCTCCATTGCTCTATCAAAGTACTGAACAGTTGTAGCTGATGCACACTTCCAAACCAAGTCCTTGTATTGTTTACCTCTCCAAGTATGCTTCATATTCTCATGTATATGTCTTACACAAAACCTATGCTCAGCACATGGGAAAACTTTTGCAATTGCAGGTATGATGCCCTAGAATAACATGTATTGGAATTAGTAATTATTAAACACGATCAGAAACATAAATAGGAACATGTTTACCTTTTGTTTGTCAGATATAAATGTGAAATTAGACATGGGTGTCAAATCCAGATCATCACCCAAACAAGTCAAAAACCAAGACCATGAACTTGTGGTTTCTGCTTCCACAATAGCGTAGGCAACTGGATAAATCCCATGGTTTGCATCTATCCCAACAGCTGTGAGTAACTGACCTGGGTACTTTCCTTTCATGAAACAACCATCCAACCCAAGTAAATCTCTTAACCCTTCTTTAAACCCTGACTTCAAAGCTCCAATACAGACATATATCCTTCTAAATTGTCTTGTAGTATCATTTGGATTGTAATCTCTTTCCAGATCTAGCTTGACAGTTGTGTTCTCATTGCTCCTTTGCAGCTCTAAGACATAATCCCTTAACCTTGCATATTGTTCTGTATAGTCACCCTTAACCTTCATCACTGCTTTACCCTTTGCTCATTTCACCTTGCTAGTAGAGATACCAATTTGATATTTCTTTTGCAGTTGCTCTCTTAAGGCTTTAATTGGGATTTTTGGGTTTGGTTTTATGGTTTCTTCAATATCCTTGGTAAGAACGCTATTTGTACACTTCTTCTGTAGGATATTGGATTTCACAAACACTCTAAACCATGATCAAAGTAGGCGAATAAGTATGTTAGAGAGAGAAAGTTCTAGTGAGAGAAAGGAAGAGAGTTGGGAACTATAGTGAGAGAAAGAAAATATTATTATGAGCTCCAACTCTCTACCTTGGGAGGTAGAGAGTATTTATAGTCTTACAAGAAACGCCACACAACGGGCTGTGGATCAGGCATACAGTGGGTAAAGACCCGTCCGTCCTCCACGGTGTTACTTAACTAAATACTACTCAACTTAGAATAACTACGACTACGAGCTTTCTAATGATTACATATACTTGAGGTGACCGACTCTTTAATACCTGGAATTTCTAATTCCTAACAATCTCCCCCTAAGGGAGGTCACCTCAAACATATACTAAAATTACATTGTATACAAACAGATATTTCATTAACAATTGTTCTTGCATTCTTGATGTAGTACTTTGCTCCGAAGCTCGTAGTCATTGATTCTTCTCATTGCATGTTTGGTTACTCCAGGTGGAGGTTTTTTACTGATCCATAAATTTGAGCCAGCTTTTGAGACCATCAGCTAACAAAAATCTCTGAGACATCCATTGTGGTGTTGGAATTATGTGATGTTGTGACATTCGGACCGACATGCTCACATTCTGGATCATGATATCTTCTCATCAGAGTAGCGGAAGCTTTCGTTGATTCATGATATTGGCAGCAGTGTAGCAGAAGCATGGAGTGAAAATATCAGAGTCATTGATGCACTAATCATGATATCTTAAGAGATGAATGTGTAGTGTGAGCATGCGGCTATGGATTGACCACTTCATTCTCATTAGCTGCAAACGTCGGGTGTACCTGCATAAAACAGTTAGCAATAAAGCGCACGAAAGTGTCTTTGATCACTTTCGTTGAATTGAGGTACACGGCCCACGGTTCCCCGTTGATCAGTACAAGTACTGCCTGTGATCAGGTATAATTCCGAAGAATTTCCTTGACAGGGTTTTGCAGCTACTCTAGCTGTTCTCAAACCAGAACATCTCAAAGAAGACAACACGGAGTGAGTGAACCAGCGAATAGAAATTCACTGATTGATGAAAAGAGATTTGAATGACAATCGTGTATTGCTCAATAGAAATTGTTTTTGCAATACAACGAAGGTTTAAATGAAAATCAATCATCAATCATAAAACACCTTTTGATTTGAAATATTCGAACACGGTCGATTTGCTAAAGAAAAGAGTTTTTAAGCACAAAGACCGGTTTTTCAAAGGTATCCGTCAATCCATAACCTGAACCAGGATTGCTTCAAGAGATTGAATCGCCCCATTGTTTCTGTTCAGTTGTCACATGGTTGATCTATATAATAGATCTCACATGCCACCTACCAGGAGCTTGTTTGATGTTGGCTCTAGAAGGTTTTCCATCTTCACTGTGAATATGTTCACATATCACTCGGATGTTCTGGCAAAACCACAAGGATAATACGTAGGACTCAAGATATAATCTCTCTTTCCACATTGTGTGAAACAGAGAGTCTTTATTGAAAGTGTCCTAATGAGATTTATTGATGATCTCGTGGCTCTAGACTCAATTTGTGCATATTTGGATCCTGTGCCGGAGACTAGGGAGAGGGTCTCCTTCTTCAATATCAACAATCTCTAAGAGAAAGTCGATAGATAATGTCAGTTCCCCGTGAGAATGAAACAAGTCCTTTTAAGAGGAACTTGAGTGGTTTGGAAAGTTGAAGTGCAGTGCGTCACTGGGTCCATGACGTCTTGTCTTCAATACCGATGTTACCATCAGTAGCATATGAATTGAACCCGGTTTCTGCCCTAAGGTTGAATAAATGGAGGGCTATTTGTTTTCACCCTTTTCTCATTCAATTCTTTTTAATTCTTCAACCCCTTCAGTGCTTACCGAGACTTCATAGCAAGAACCTTGTTGGGTTTGTTCCAGTACTTGCTTTGTCTCAGTACGCACTCTTCCCATATCTCACTTTTCTCCTTTTATCATCATACCTAAGGACTTCTACACTAACTAGTGGATTGTCCCTGGGTAGATCCCTCCGGTTCTGGCGGATCATGGGAACCAATACCTAACTTTATCATCCTTATATCACCGTACATAAAGTAAAGTTGGTCGGTCTATTTGGTATTGTTCATCTGCCATTGGAACCAATTGAAAAACCATTTGAAAATCAATCCAGATACTTGTGATATATTATCAAAACATTTTGTACCTGAATTGTTTTTGATATTTTTAGAACAAGTGCTCCCCCTCAACATGTGCATCAAATGTTTGAAATCATTTTGCACACGGAGACAAGAGGAAGAATTAACTTCTTTTATTCCCATTTTCTAAAAGATATCAACATCACTTCCCAAATCGAATCAAGTAGATAAAGCATTTTGGGGAAGGATGAGATTTTCATAATTTTGCTCCCCCTCAATATGTGCCTCGAGAGATTTGAAAAGAGTTTTGCACATACTAGAGGGAACCTGCACATTGAGATAAATGATCACGTTTCAAATCATAGGTTTAAGATAGATGTTCCCCCTCAACATGTGAATGGAAAATTTGAAATCGTTTGTCACATGTGGGAAGGATAGCATGTACATCCTTATAAAACCATTTACTGAATTATCAGTTTAAATCTAATTTAAATCACACATTCTCCCCCGATCACAATTATCAAATCATTTGAGATTTGTGATCTCTTATTGATTTAAATTGATTTTGAAAGCTTTTAAGGGGAATTGTGACTTGATTATGAAAGCGTTTTAACTGATAAGGATCGGATTTAAAGACTTTAAACTCCATTGGTAAAACATGCATGAATATCTTTTGAAAACAATTTAATGCCAAATAACTTTTTAATTTAATTGAAATCATTCTCCCCCTCAATCAATGACATAGGTTGTTGATTGAGAGATTGATATTTTGACAAATAACTCCAGATGATTATCAAAAATAGAGTCTGAGTTATTTTTCAAAGCAGTTAGTTTTCAGCAGATAAATGTTTATAGAATCAGAGCATGGAATTTTGGATGATAAGAAGGCTTTCGGTGAACGTTCAAACACATTCTCAAATCTTGAAAAACATGAAAAAGCATGGCTCTGTTCTTTCTTTGAAAAGTGGGTTACTGCCTGAAATGACAATAAACCATTGTTTCTCTTTCTCCCAAAAATAATTTTTTTGATTTTTTTTTTATTATTATTTTTTAAGAATTCGAACAACATCTAAAGTCCCGTGTCATTCTTTGAATGACAGCACAAAGACCGTAGATATTGACGAACCGAGAAAAAGCAAAACAAATTGACAATATTTTTTGAAGATTTTTCGAATTTTTCAGATTTTTATGGACTTTACAGGTTTTATAATTTTGTATTTTGTTTTTCGAATACATATATACAAGAGATAGATGACGATAGACCTTTACTCCTCGTCTTCCTCCTGAAGACGTTTGAGTGTTTCTGGTTGAAGACTTTTCAAGTCAAGACGTGGAAGAATAAACTCAAAATGTTCTCTTGGAAGAGCTTTGGTGAAGATGTCTGCTGACTGATATTCAGACCTCACAAAATAGAGTTCCACCACACCTTTTTCCACTTTTTCCCTGATGAAGTGATGTCGAATGTCGATATGCTTTGCTCTTGAGTGTTGAACGTTGTTACATGAGAGAACAATAGCACTTTTATTGTCACAGTACAGAGGGATTTTGTTGAATTCAAAGCCATAGTCAGATAATTGAGATCTCATCCATAAGATTTGAGCACAACAAGATGACATGGCTATGTATTCAGCCTCTGTAGAGGAAATAGAAGTACTCATTTGCTTCTTTGAAGACCAGCTCACAAGCTTATCACCCAAAAATTGAGCACCTCTAGACGTACTTCGACGTGGATCTTGACAACCTGCATGATCAGCATCTGCATAGGCCGTTAGAGACATACCGGTGTCCTTCGGGTACCAAAGTCCCATATTGATGGTTCCTTGGAGATACCGAAAGACCCGTTTAACCGCTTCAAGGTGCTTTTTAGTAGGCTTAGCCTGGTATCTAGCACACATGCACACAGCGTACAAGATGTCTGGTCTAATAGCTGTGAGGTACATCAGGGATCCAATCATACTACGATATTTCGTTTGATCTACCATGATCCCTGAGTGGTCCTCATCCAGCTTGGTTCGTTCAATCATGGGAGTGTCAACAGGGTCACTAGAATCAAATCCAAATTTCTTTAAAATCTCATTTGCATATTTAGATTGATTTATGAAAATGCCTCCGGGACTTTGTGAAATTTGTAATCCCAAAAAAATGACATATATCCCATCATTGACATTTGAAATTTTGAACCCATTTCATTAGAAAAACGATCACATTCCATTGGGTCGGTCGAGGCAAAAATAATATCACCAACATAAATTTGAACGTGAATTAAGTGTTTGCCTGACTTTCTGGTGAACAAAGTAGGATCAACTGCTCCTTTGCTGAATCCAGTAGATAGAAGAAACTTTGACAGCGTATCATACCATGCTCTAGGAGCTTGCTTCAAACCATATAGGGCCTTTTTCAAGCGATAAACATGAGTAGGATGCTCTGAATTCACAAAACCCTCTGGCTGGCTGACGTAAACCACTTCTTTCAGATCTCCATTAAGAAATGCGGTTTTCACGTCCATCTGATAAACAACCATGTTCTTGCTAGCAGCATTAGCCAAGAAGATTCTGATCGCCTCGATACGAGCAACTGGAGCAAAAGATTCCTCAAAGTCTATGCCTTCTTCTTGACGATAACCTTTAGCCACTAACCTAGCCTTATTTTTCAAAACATCACCATGCTCATCAAGCTTCACTTTGAAGATCCACTTAAGAGCAATGATCATAGCACAATCTGGAGCTGGTACTAATTCCCATACATCTAATCGATCAAACTCATGAATTTCATCTTGCATGGCATTGAACCAGCTGTCTTCATTCATAGCAGTTTTAACATCTTTAGGTTCAATCTTTGAGAGTACACAGTTAAAGAAGCACCATAAGGCATCAGTAGCAAGCTGTTTACGAGTGGATACCGGACGAGAAGGATTTCCAATGATGTTGTCTAATGGATGATTGTGAGTCCATTTTCTGAGGTGTTCATGTGGTAGTTGTTGAGGGACTGAAGTAGCAGAGTCGATGTCTCCTGAAGAAGATGGTTCTGATGAAGATTCAGGAGCAAATATGTTTTCAAATGGAGCATCTTCAGGAGTAGCAAAGGGATTAACTTCATCATTGATGCCAGAAACATTTCCATGATGTACATTTGAATAATGATGATTTGTTGATGAGACTGAAGGCTCAGCAGCAGGCGCTTCTTGACTTAAAGATATTGAGACTGAGGGATTGACTTCATTCACAGGAATATGAGCAGCCTCTGTTGTAGGAATCGACACCTCATTAGTACTTGGATCATAAAGTTCATCAAACATAGGATCAAACAATTTCTTTAAATCATCTTCAGATGGAGGTACATATGGAGTTTCTTGAGAAGAGTTTGGAACAAGGGATGAACCAATGGGACTGTTTTGAAGTGCGGGTCCTGAACTGGATTGTCCAGGAGCCATAAGACCACTGCGATAGAAACTCTCTCTGACTATCTTTATCAACCCATATGTAGACAATTTGAAGTGACCACTGAAGAAGAAAAACTGATATACCAAACTTGAAACTGAAGAAGAATTCCCTGCATTTGCGTCTTAAGCTTGCACTAATGTTGGAAGAACAGTGTCGAGAATTTATGCTTCAAGCAAATCTCTAAGTACTCAATACTCAACCAAAGTATGAGACTTTAACACCTCTTGTGATTATCCACAACGTCATATTCTTGTGTCACTGAGTAAAACTACGTAACTCCTTAAAGTGATAGTTAACCAGATCTTCAACCATCCATCCCGACAGCTGGTAATTAGATAAACCAAGTCTTCAACTTAAAATTCTTAGACCCGAGCAAGTTATCAAATAAGAAAACGCCTTTGAAATTTAACTTCAATCTCAAATAAGTGAAAATTGATTAACTCCGAAGTAATCAGCTTGTGTCAAATGCCCAACACGTGAATAAACGTACAACCGGATGTACGTCGATCCACTGAATGAACCGGAACAAATGATTTCTCAACATTAATGCATTCTTCCTAAAGGTATACATGTAGAGACTGATCTGGAAGATTCACCACAAATGTCTTCGAGCGAATGAGGTAGTCATTTTCCTTAATGTTCATGTGGTTGATTTATAGCGTGCACAATGAGAGGAACAATAATCCGTAAATATTTGGCAAAGGAATACCAAAGAGCGGATCATTATCCATGAACAACAATCCGTGAAGATTTGGCACAGGAATACCAAAGAGCGGATCATTATTCAATAGTGCAACTTACAATATCATGATAGTCATTATAAACGCCTTGTGAAATAACTGGAGATAAGGTTTCTTGAGAATTCCAAGATGTTAGCCTTAATAGTTTTATTAGAAGTGATGGTCATTCACGATTAGGAACTTTGTAACGTGTGTTAGATATCGTGATAGAATAGTCAACGGGCTCGTGGATTGGGCTAAGCTAAATGGCTAATAGTTATGTTAAGCTAGCCTTTTATTAAGTGTAATCCAATCCAAGTCCACGAAAGCCCAAGCTAAAGCCTTTAGGGTTTTAAGCCTCTTGTACTATAAATACCCCTCAAATGGTCATTT
Source organism: Chrysanthemum seticuspe (assembly GCA_019973895.1). Taxonomy (NCBI): domain Eukaryota; kingdom Viridiplantae; phylum Streptophyta; class Magnoliopsida; order Asterales; family Asteraceae; genus Chrysanthemum; species Chrysanthemum seticuspe. Next base: position 53,023,662 of record BPTQ01000007.1, read on the forward strand.
GAGGGGTGTGCTTGAAAGTGTGTGTGTGTGTGTGTGTGTATTTTCTCTCTCAAGGAATATACAACTTATTGTTTGCATATCTTATACTCATAACATACACGGATTTATATATCATTCAAGTCACCATCTCATCCTTATCTTTTCTTTATTTTACGCATATGTTTGTGTTTGGTTTGTTCGTGTTCTACGCGTAACTGTTGTTACGTGTGTTGGGTTAGCTTGTTAAGTGATAAGGTTGATATTTGTAAGGTCCTACAATTGGTATCAATCACCTAACAATGGTTTAGGAGTGTTTGGTTGAAGTTTGTTTTGTGTAGTGGTTACGCGTAGTTTCGTTCTCAAAGATTCACGCATAAAACTTTTATTTTTGCACTTAAATCTTCAAGATTCTTATGGTCTAAGGTTTATATAGTGTTAAAGATTCTAGTTTTGGCCAAAAGTTCGAAGCTTTACGTGTTTTAAATCGTTTTTGAACTCGTTTTTGGTTCATTGGTCATTTCTACTCGTAACTTTTCTAAGCACTTTGGGTGAAAAAGGTCAACATTTTTTGGTTATTCAAGTGTTTTTAAGGCTATCTGTGCAAAAGAAATCATTTGAATCGTTGGAAATTTCTTACGAGTAGAAGTCAAAAAGTCAAAACCCTAGTTCTACTCGTAAGAAAGTCAACTACGCATAAGGTTCTACTCATAACTTTTTGGTGCAGATTCTTCGAGCTTAAACGGTGACTCAGTGCTTCCCTCACTTGGATAAGTTTGTGGAACACTTCGACTTTTGGATATCTCTTACACTGTGATAGTGTAAAGGATTTTTGGGAAAAACCCTAATCTTACGCATAAGTTTTGACTTACGCGTAGAATACTTTACGCATAAGCATTTTCTTACGCCTAAGTTTTCCTTACGCATAAGCTAAATCTTACGCATAACTTTTACTACTCGTAACTTTAAACCTACGCATAAGATCCTACGCCTAAGGAATCCTACGCCTAAGATCCTACGCATAAGATCCTACGCATAAGCCTTATCTACTCGTAACTTCCTGTTTCTACGCCTAAGCTCTTTCTACGCATTAAAAAAAATAAAAAATAAAAAATAAAAAATAAAAATAAATAAATTTAAGTAAAATTTTGGCGGGAAAACTTGAGTAAAATTTAAATTTTTGAGGAGACTAAACGTTCAATTTTTACGCGAAATTCAAATTTTGGTTCAACTGTGAAAATTTTGGTCAAAAATTCAAATTTTTGGGCCTAAATTCAAATTTTTCGGGTCAAATTTGGCGTCAAAATTGTCATAACTCAAAATTTTCATACGTCCTTAGAATTGATTTTTATAGTGAATTTCAAATTTTGGGCGAAAATTTTTAAGAACCGAGTTTACGAGTACGACTTTCATAACACCTCAACCGAGCTTAATCTTCATCAACCACAACTCCTTTGTCGTTGAATCGATCCTACATCAACTTTATCATATCATACCTTCATCAATGGCTACTCAACAAGACATTCATGCAGCCGGTGCCGAAAACCGACCTCCTATGTTGGCAAAAGGTGGTTATCTTCAATGGACAAGTCGAATGCTCCGTTACATAAAGACCAAACCTAATGGCAAACTCGTGATTAAATCCATTCAGGATGGACCCTTCAAGCCTCGACAAGTTAATGTACCTGGAAATCCTAATGCAACACCTCCCACCACACCATCTTCTCGTCTTCAATACGAATCTGAATACACTGCAGAGGATCAGAAACAAGTCGAAGCAGATGACATGGCAATTCATATTATCCAACTGGGTTTACCAATAGACATCTTTGCTGCGGTAGATAGTTGTGAAACTGCTTTCGATATGTGGGAACGTGTTAGACGACTTTGTCATGGAACAGAAATTGGTCATCAAGACATGGAGAACAAGTTGCTAACTGAATGGGAAAAGTTTAAATCTACACCAGGAGAATCCATTGAATCCTACTATGGAAGGTTTTGCACTTTGATGAATGAGCTAATCAGAAACAAGCTGACACCCAGAACTATCGTTCAAAACATCAAGTTCCTGAACAATCTTCCAGAAGAATGGGGACGATATGTCACTATTGTCAACCAAACAAAAGACTTACATCAGGTGAACTTTGATCAACTGAATGATTTTCTGAAACAAAACCAAGCTAAAGTGAATGAAGTCAGGAAAGAAAGATTGGCAAAGAATCATGATCCATTGGCACTCATTGCAAAGACTCAAACTCCAGTGAATACACAACAACAAGCTTCATCATCTTCCAACAACAACAACTTGCCGCAATACATTCCACAACCACAACAACAATTCTATCCAGATCAACAATACCAGGAACAAGGAATCACTGATCCTGAAACTGACCCAGAAGCGACCTTGCAACAAATATACTCTTTCTTGGGTAACGCACTCAAAAGTCGCTATTCCACACCAACTAACAACAACCAAAGGATTTCGTCAAACACTCGCAACAGGAAAATTGCACAGCCGGGTGTGAATATGGGTAATCAAGGTCAAATGGTTGGAGTTATTGGGAATCAGCAGGGATATGCTACTGGATTTCGTATGGGTAATCAGCCGGTTCCATATCAGGGTAATCAGATGAGACAGAATGTTGGGAATAGAGCAGTGGGTAATCAGAATCGGAATGTTGCAGCTCCAGTCGTTGGGAATCATGGAAATGTGAATCAGGGTAATCAGATTAAGTGTTATAACTGTCAAGGAATGGGTCACATGGCAAGGAATTGTCCTACTAAGCCGCACAAGAACGATCTTGAGTATCTTCAGAAAACTGTCCTGTTGGTACAAAAGGAACGCACTGGATTTTAGTTGAGTGCTGAGGAACATGACTTTATGGCTATTATGGATGATTTGGAAGACCTCGAGGAAATCAATGCGAATTGCATCTTCATGGCAAATCTTCAGGAGACTAAGTACGACTCTGACTCGGAAGCACCTCCTGTCTATGACGCCAACGCCGTATCTGAGGTACCAATCATTGATCCATGTTATAACAATGTCATATTTGATGTGTTTACTCATGACGAACAACATTCTGTGACGCCAGCACCTACTTATGATACATACATGGACAATCCGAGTTGTAGCAATACTAACTCTGAAACTCCAGATGTGGATCCTAGTGGAGGCTGTGTGGCACAAAATACTGAGACTGATGAGGAAACACGTGCTTATTTTTAATCATTAATCAATAACTGTGGCATTGAAATTGAGAAAGAGAGTAAGGTCAATCGCGAAGTTAAGGCCGCGAATAAGAAATTGACCGCTGAGCTTGAGAGTTACAAGGAGCACGCCAAAGCCTATGAATTTCATACAAACAAAATGTCAGAATTAGAAATTGGTTATCGAGATTATGTTTTTAGAGAAAAAGATTTGCAACTCAAGTATGACACACTTGATGTGAATCTGAATTTGAAAATCAAATCTTTAAACAAGGAAATTTCTGAACTAAATGACCAACTTTCAAAACAAAAAGCAACATATTCTGATCTTGAAAAAGAGAAGAAGAAGTTGATAACTGATTTTGCAAAACAAGAAGATTCTCTTCTTGATGAAATTCTGGAAAAAATGAAACTATCAAAAAAATTGGATAATTTACTTCTTACAACGGGTTATTCCGCTAAGACAAACAAGATGCTTTCTAATCAAGTAAATCCGATTTTTCATACGACACAGAAAATGGCTCTTGGTAACTCACCTCCCTGTTTCCTCAAGAAAGCTCAGATAGAACGGAATGTGTTGAACAATGGAAAACCATTGCATGAACCTATAATTGTGCATGATTCTCTTGAAACGTTAGAACTATCTGAGGAGAGTAGATCTAAAATGAAACAAAAACATCCGGAAATCAAACCGATTGATTATAACAAATGGAACCAAATTAATGTTCTTCCTTTTGTTTCTCAAAAAGGACAATCAAAGTTTTCCACCACACAAAGTGTTTCATACAAACAGTCAACACCAGTTTCAAAATCTGTTTCAAAACCAGTAGAAGTCTCAAAATCTCTTTCGAACATTGAACAAATGTCTTCAAACAATCCTTTTAACACAAGTGATGCGAGAAGTATTTTAGAAAATGTGAAAACTAGAATTGCGGATCTTCAAGAGACTGTTAAAACTAAAACCAACATTACAACAAATATCTGGTTTAATAGTTTTGATAATGAACAGAAAAAGTTTTTTGAAACTCAAATTGCCCCTCAGCTGAATAACATCAACTCTAGGGTAATTCATTTTGAACAAGCCTTTTTGAAAGAAACAGCTGACTTTGTCAAGGACCATAAATCCCTGGTAACGCAAGCTAATGAAAGTGTTGAACACATCAAAGTTTTGAAAAATCTAAATGATTCTCTCTTCGAAGATGTTCTGACTACTGATATTATGTCCATCATTTTGCAAACATATTCTGTTGAAGATCATGAAAGACTCCAGTCTGAGACCTCCAAAATTGTTTCAAAATATGAAAAAGCTCTTATGAAACTTGAAAAAGAAAATGTCTCATATTTTAAACAACTTGATCAAAAAACTGAGGAATGCAAGTATGACAAATTGTCGTATGAGCGTGCCTACAATGACATGAAAGCAAAAAATGATCTTTTGAGGACTCAGCTGGAATGTCAAAAAGGAAAGGCAGTGGATACTGTGATTAAAAAACCATTGACGGCGGAGAAAGCAAATGTTCCCAAACCGGTTTCCAAACCAAAAATGTCTGTTTCTATGCCTCCTCCAAAAGTCAATGAGAAAAATGTTTCATCAAAACCAGTCACTCCACCTGCCCCACCTAAACAAAATGTTGAAAAAGGGAAAGCAGTTATCGAGAATCCCAAAGTTTTAGCACCTGGCCTTTTTAAGATGAGTACCACTAATGCGTCTGTCTCCACATCTAAAACATATGGATCAAACGACATAAGTTTAGAAAAGCACTCTAAAGATACTAGGAAAGCTGAAACCACTTCTCTAGATAAACATGTGAATCCTAATGAGTGTGCCTTACCTTCTACAGGACTAGGAAGCACCTCTAGGAGCAGCAGACTAAAGCCTAAGAGCAATACAAGGAACAATAGAGTCTCGCTTGCCTCTAAGAGTAGTAGCTTGAATAAAGAGAAGAAAGTAGAAGAACACCCTAGGAATTTACAGCTTTTGAATAAGAAAGACATTTCATCTGAATGTACTGAACCTATGAAACTTGCTAAGTCTAATGAATGTGTTGAATCACTTTGTTTAACTTGCAAGAAATCTTTAAATGTTCAAGATGATTGTGTTTCTAAGAATGTGAATGATAAGCCTGTTAAGAAGAACGTCCCAAAAAGTAATTACGCTAAACAAGTAGGAAGACTAGTTGAAAAACCTAGGCTTTACACTACTGACAGGAACCAACGTGTATACTTTAGGGATGATATTTGGAAACCCACAGGTAGAACTTTCACACTCCAGAATGGTACAATGAGTGAAAAACCAGACTTCCCTGTAGAAAACCTCTCTGAGTGTGATCAGGATCTTACCCCTAACCCAAAGGAACCAAAATCAAAACGGTTTCCACAATATTCTTTTTCTGTAACTGGCAGGTTATCGAAATTTGTCTTTGGATCGTCGACTCGGGTTGCTCCAAGCACATGACTGGGAATCTGAAGCTGCTGATCAATTTCGTCTGGAAATTCATGGGAACCGTACGTTTCGGAAATGATCATGTAGCAGCTATCATGGGTTATGGAGATCTACTTTTTGGAAATTCTTTGATCACTCGGGTTTACTATGTCCAAGGGTTGGGACACAATTTGTTTTCAGTCGGGCAGTTCTGGGATGCAGATTTAGAGGTTGCTTTTAGGAAAAATGCTTGCTTCATTAGAAACTTGGATGGCACTGATCTCTTAACTGAGAATCGTGATACAAACTTGTATGCTATCGACATCAATCAAATGGCCTCTTCATCACCAATATGTCTTATGACACGAGCATCTGGAACACAGTCCTGGTTGTGGCACAGACGCTTATCCCATCTCAATTTTGACACCATCAACAATCTTGCCAAAGACAACATCGTCAATGGACTTCCAAAGTTCAAATACACCAAGGATCACCTATGTCCATCATGCGAACAAGGAAAAAGCAAAAGAGCATCATATAAACCCAAAACCGTACCTAGTTCGGAAGCAAGGTTGCATATGTTGCACATGGACTTATGTGGCCCAATGAGAGTTGAAAGCATTAACGGGAAAAAGTATATTCTTGTTATCGTCGATGATTATTTAAGATATACATGGGTTAAGTTTCTGAGATCAAAAGACGAAGCACCAGACATCATCATCACCTTTTTGAAACGTATTCAAGTACTTCTTCAAACTCCAGTAAGGGTTGTAAGAACATACAACGGCACAGAATTCACTAATCAGGAGTTAAGAGCTTATTTTGAAGATGTTAGAATTACTCAACAGACATCATCTGTTAGAACTCCACAGCAGAATGGGGTAGTTGAAAGAAGAAATAGAACTCTTGTGGAAGCTGCTCGCACAATGCTAATTTATTCTAGTGCACCGTTATTTCTATGGGCTGATGTTGTTGCCACTGCTTGTTTCACTCAGAACCAATCCCTCATCCATCCAAGATTCAATAAAACCCCATATGAGATTGTGAACAACAGAAAACCAGATATCTCTTACTTTCACGTGTTTGGCGCTTTATGCTATCCTACGAATGACAGAGAAGTTCTTGGAAAACTGAAAGCAAAAGGTGATATTGGAATCTTCATTGGATATTCAGATAACTCGAGGGCATTCAGGGTGTATAACAGGAGAACTAGGAGGATCATGGAGACGATGAATGTGAAATTTGATGAACTTTCACAAATGGCTTCTGAGAGACTCGCTCTAGAACCCGCACTAAACCGACAGACTTCTGGACACATCAGTTCAGGACTCGTACCTCAAAGAGCTCAATCAACTTCGTTTGACAATCCTAAAGAACAAGAATGGGAGAATTTCTTCGAGTTAATGTTCGATGAATACTATGGTGGAACTTCGACAAATGCATCAAACCATCATTCCGCTGCACCCGCTCAAAATCATCCTCCACCACCAACAGAAGATGCATCTACAACGGTCGAAAACAATGCACCAACTCCATCTACATCATCTACATCTACTACAGTTATTGCACCCGTTCTACCAGCAGTTGATGAGCAAAACCAAAACCAAAACGATGCAACGTTAGATGAAGACTTATTTGAAAACCCGTTTGCTACGGAATCAGCTGAATCTTCTTCAAGCTTACGAGAACCATCTAACTCGCACACATTTAACCAACGGTATCCTTCTACTCTGAAATGGACAAAAGACCACCCAATTGAACAAGTTATTGGTGAACCTTCAAGGCCAATTCAGACGAGACGTCAACTTGCCACCGATTGCGACTTATGCATTTACCTTTGCTCAATTAGCAATATAGAGCCAAAGAATATTCACGAGGCAATGGCAGAACCCGCATGGATAGAAGCGATGCAGGAGGAACTTCTCCAATACCGTCTTCATGACTCTTGGGAAATGGTTCCAAGACCAATTGACATTCGTGTCATTGATCTCAAGTGGTTATGGAAAAACAAAAGGGATGAAGAGATGACTGTAATTCGCAACAAAGCTCGTCTTGTGGCCAAAGGATACAGACAAGAGGAAGGGATAGACTTTGAAGAGTCATTCGCGCTGGTAGCTAGACTTGAAGCAGTCAGGATATTCTTGGCCTATGCAGCTCACAAAAACATCACGGTTTATCAGATGGACATTAAGACCGTGTTCTTGAATGGAACTCTGAAAGAAGAAGTGTACGTGAGTCAGCCAGAAGGCTTCATAGACATGGAACATCTAGACTACGTCTACAAACTCAAAAAGGCAATCTATGGTTTAAAACAAGCTCCGAGAGCGTGGTATGACGAACTGTCCTCTTTCCTTATCCAAAACAATTTCACCAAAGGAACAGTTGATCCTACCTTGTTTACACAAAAATGCAAAAACGACATTTTGATTGTTCAGATTTACGTGGACGACATCATCTTTGGGTCCACTAATCCGAAACTTTCAAAACATTTTGAAAATCTTATGAAAAGCAAATTTGAAATGTCCATGATGGGGGAACGAAAACTCTTTCTTGGTTTACAAATACATCAGTCCCCTCGTGGAATTTTTATAAATCAAGCTAAATACACAACTGAGATTTTGAAAAATCATGGTATGGATAATTGTGATTCGGTCGAAACACCAATGGTAACTTCACCAAAAATTGGAGCCGATTTGTTTGGGAAACCTATTGATCCGAAGAAATATTGGAGCATGATTGGTTCTCTCATGTACCTCACTGCTAGTCGACCAGATATTCATTTTGCTGTTTGCTTATTAGCACGGTTTAAGGCAAAGCCTACCGAACTGCACCTCAAAGAGGTTTAACGGATCTTTCGGTACCTGAAGACATCCATTCACATGGGACTTTGGTATCCGAAGGAATCCGGATTTGATCTAATTGCCTTTTCAGATGCGGACCACGCAGGTGATCAAGTTACAGCAAAAAGTACATCCGGAGGCGCACAATTTTTGGGTGAAAAGTTAGTCAGCTGGTCTTCAAAGAAACAAGATTGCACTGCACTTTCAACCGCTGAAGCTGAGTATGTGTCTCTATCTGCGTGTTGTGCTCAAGTTCTATGGATGAGAACACAACTCACAGATTATGGCTTTACTTTCGATAAAATACCTATGTATTGTGACTCGAAAAGTGCCATATATAAAATTTTCAAAAATACAAAAACATTATAAAATCAAAAATCCAAAAATATTCTTCTCACGACATGTCTCTCATATAATCGATATTCTGTACGTTTCTAGAAATGTCATTCAACAATGATACGGGTATGTACAGATGCTTGAGCGAGAGTTCTTTAATTGTTTTCTAAAACATGTCGTTTCTCAAAATTTCATCATAAAATGGCTTTCGTATACTTCAGTACGAAACCCGGACCAAAATGATGACTTTTGATTATTTACAAATCAAAACTCGTGTTTTTTTAATGAAAATCACTAGTGTACGCTTCAGTGCACTACATTTAAAAATGGTGAGAAATCATCATCATCTTGAGCACCTTTTCAAGATTCTTCAAAAAGATTTTCAAAATCTTTCAAAATATTTTGTGCTCAAGATAACTCCCTCTAAAACCCTTTAATTGATTATGCTTTATTAAAGGGGGAGTATAAAACAAAAATGTTCCAAATTCATGCTTAAATCAAATACCTATGTATTGTGACTCGAAAAGTGCCATAGCCATATCATGCAATCCTGTTCATCACTCAAAGACTAAGCATATCCGTGTCCGCTACCACTTCATCAAAGAGTATGTCGAAAATGGTACTGTTGAATTATTTTTCGTGAAGACTGATTACCAACTCGCCGATCTATTAACTAAAGCCCTTCCAAAAGAAAGGTTTGACTATTTAGTTCGACGAATTGGAATGCGAAGCCTAACCCCTGAGGAGTTAGAACGTCTTCTCGATTCTTCTTGAAAATGATTTTCCAAAAGGCTTCGCTGTAAATATTTTTGAAAAACAAAATACAATATTTGAAAAACCAACAAAAGCAAAATATAAAAATATAAACCTTTCAAAAATACAAAAACAATAGAAAATCAAAAAATCCAAAAATATTCTTCTACGACATGTCTCTTGTATAATCGATATTCTGTACGTATCTAGAAATGTCATTCAACAATGATACGGGCATGCACAGATGCTTGAGCGAGAGTTCTTTATTTGTTTTCTAAAACATGTCGTTTCTCAAAATTTCTTCATAAAATGGCTTTCGTATACATCAGTACGAAACCCGGACCGAAATGATGACTGTGGAAAACTAGAAGGGGGGGTTGAATAGTTTTACCAATTAAAACTTCCTTTTAAACTATTTAGATCGACTTATGTCAATCTATTTGGTTGTATGTGTTGGATGTTGATAAACAAGCATATAAAGATATGTAATGAAAAGATAAGAGTAAGAAGCACAAAACCACAACGCGAGTATTTATAGTGGTTCGGCTACAAGGACACCTTCCTTGCCCTACTCCACTCCCCGAGTCACCTACTCGAGAGTTTGTAAGCACTACACCAACTCCTTATGGCGGAGAAGCCTTCACAACGTCGCTTAACCTTTTTCCGGTACAGAGCTAAATACCGAGTTCTTTCACACCAAGGCGAACCACACCTAACACAACGTCGCCTACCCTTTATACGGTGCTAGGCTAACCACCGAGTTCTTTCACACCTTAGGTGAACTACACCTTCACAACGTCGCCTACCCTTTATTAGGTACTAGGCTAAGTACCTAGTTCCATTGCAATGGAGGAACTACTACCACACTACACCAACGACTAATCCCAAAGGAGATCTACTCCTTTACAACATTATCAAGGACATCAATATCCTTGGATCTAATGCTAGTCTATCTAGTACATCGATACACTACATATCGAATGTACATCTAAGGCACCTTTCACTAATGCCTTTAATTAGATCTACAAGACACCTTTCACTAATGTCTTTGATTAGATCTACAAGACACCTTTCACTAATGTCTTGTGTCTTCACTTCTAAGCACCTTTCACTAATGCTTCTTGTCTTGACTTCTAAGCACCTACCATAAGTGTTTATCCTATAGACGATAGATACCCTTCACTAATATCTTCGTCTTGACACTTGAGACATCTTTCACTAATGTCTTTAACACTATGCTTCTTTGAAGAAAGAAAGGGATCATCAACAAGAGGACTTCAATAGCCTTGATGATGAGGAAGCTTGGCAACTCATGGACTTGAGCTTGCTCGACTTCAAAGGTGGTGATCTTCCCTTTAAGAGGAACCTAAAAGATCACACAAAAACAAAACTACAAACATAGATCTCTTGGATCTATGGTTAGTGAGATTTAACTCAGGGGAGAAAGTATGTTAGAGAAGGGTGAAGTATAATGAAGAAATGGCTCACTATTTATAGAGGAAAAACCTACTGTTTCCCCGGATCCCACGGATCCCTTCCACTTGGGATCCGGCTAGCACAAAGCTAGGGATCCGTGGTCCGCTCCTCTTTGCCCATGGATATTTTGGGTTATGGGTCATGGGCATGGGTTATGGGTTGATCCATGGTTTTCTATCTAGATACAATGTACCTTAAGGATACATTGAACTTGTGTAAGTGGTATATATAAAACCATGGGTTATGGGTCAAAACCATTTGCTAGTTTTTATCTATTTAGTATATACTTGCTTTTACCCATTTTAGTACATACTTGTTTTTACCCATTTTAGTGTACTTAATATAAGTATGTATTAACCCAATATGTAAACACTAGTTGTTGTACATATGTATCTAACTCATAGAATTACTTAAACTTGTTAAGCCAATATGTAAACACTAGTTGTTGTACATGTGTATCTAAAATATAAAATCACTTAATCTTGTTATAGTGTTTTATGTGAAAACGTAAGTGTGTTAGAAAACTATTAGTTCAAACCATTTACGTGTTTTATTTGTTTCGTTAATATTATTTTACTTTTGTTATCGACAAAACATTAGAAGATATAAATAAACGTTTTTACGGCTTATTTGTATTAACAATCTCCCCCTTTTTGTTGATGACATAACATAAAATTATTTTAAGGAAAAGCTAAAATTTGTAAACGTTTGAATTTGTAGTTTTTACTTTCTTCTCCCCCTTTTTGTCGAAACAAAAAGTGTTTGAAGAAACTAACACAATTTTTATAAGAGAAATTATAAAAAATGTAATGAGAGCAAGTGACGGGAATGGTACTCGTCTTAACTCCCCCTTGACGAGTCCATCCCTTTGAAAAAGGACGTCAAGGACATAATGTAAAATAAGCTACTTGTGTTTGCAATTAAGTTTGCAAATGGTTTGTCTAAGTGACGAGAACGTGCTCCCCCTCGAATATTGCAAAGTTGCAATGGGGTATCATGAAGTGTAATCCAAAATTGGATTAAGTTGCAAATGATTTTGCAATATTGTTTGACACAAAGCTCCCCCTAGCTTTTATGGTGTCAAAATCTTCATGTGTTATTTTGAAAATCTACAAAGTAAAGGTTAGAAAAACAAGAGTATAGTGCATAATTTCCTGCAAAAGAGACTCAAGTTAGTAGAAATTTGTGCTTCTATACCACGGATCCCACGGTTCCCTTCTAGTAGGGATCCGTCTAGGCAATACTGAGGAATCCGTCTGGCTGATGACTAAAATCAGCAAAGGTGATATAACAAGTAATGTTATCACATAAATGAGATATGAATACATATTCTCAGAAAAATAACAAGTAGCATGTAATTGCATTCAATAAAACAAGAGTTATGATATACATGACTCAAAAATAAGAGAATAGACAATACATAACTAGGAATTTCTTAGAGCAACTAACGCTTGAAGCTTAGACACCACTATAATCTTCTAGCTCAAGTTATGTTTAGGTTTAATCTCGTCGAAACGTTCGAGGAGATGATAGAACATGAAACGTTGGTCTTCTCGTACTTCATGTATCAAACTTTCAACATGTTGACAATGATAGCAATCTTTGTCATGGCTAGGTAGTGGTGGTGGATGAAATGAAGTGGCTTGATTCAAAGGATCAATTGAAGTGGTTTGAGGAGCCTCGAATGATGGAGGGATTGGTGGAGGTCCATTTAGGAATGGTTCGATCAAGAATGATGATGGTGGTAAAGATGTGTCAACTTCCATAAGGTCGGGTGGTTGACTTTGATGATTTCTTATAATCCAAATGGGATTATATGATGGAAATGGCGAAAAGGAAGCCGGAGCAAGTGTTGACTCAACACCTTGATTTTGAATCATTGTTCCTCCTAATGAGGAGAATGTTGTCGGCAAAAGTGGATGAGACGGCCTAGGTGGCAAGTCCTCTAAATTGTAGAGGTGAGGTGATGATTGTGGGGATGTAAAAGAGATAGTTCTAGGAACCAAAGGTGATGGTTTAGTGGAGATTATATTGTTTGGCCTAGGAGGTATGGTTGTGTTTGGTATAGGTAGTTTTGTGGGTACTATCCTTTTAGGAATTGGTTTGATTGGATGATGAAGGTTTGTTGATTTGACCAGAGATGATTCGGTTGAAGAGATTTCGTGTACAACACGAGCCCTTTTGATGGGTGGTTCTTTGGTGGATAGGTTGTTACTTGGGGTTTTTCTCATGATGAGATGATTTGAAGAGATTGCAAAGGCTGAAAGTTAGAATGAGAGTGATGACTATGGAGGTCCTAACAAGGTGGTTTATAAACCAAAAGATTTGGAAAGTGCATTTAAGCTCTAAGCCACTAAGATTCATTGGAATGTGATGATTAGCATGCACAAGAGTCAACTACAGAGGTTGTGCTGTTCTAGGAACTCATTTAAGATGAGATGGAGTGTTTGAGTTGAAATGATTTGTTTTAGTAAGATTTGTCATAGACTGTCTTCCGGATCCCACGGTTCCCTTCTCAGAGGGATCCGTCTAGGCTAGTTCTAGGGATCCGGCGTTCAGCAGTTTATGAAAGAGTGGAAATGATGTTTCTAAGATCCTAGACCTACATCACCTTGAGTGTTTCAGTTTTCCTAAGTGTTTTAAATGAAGGGGTGCTTAAGTGTTTGAAGGCAATGAGTGGTGTAGCTAATGATTGTTATTTATGAAAGGATTTGGAACTTTCAACAAGTACCAATGGATGAGCAAGGATGACATTAAAGATGTCAATTGAAGTTAAATGAAACTAAATGATCCTAGAGATCAGGTTGTGTCTTAGGATTATGTTTAGGAAAATATCCTAATGGTTATGAGATGGGAAAAACTAGGATTTGATCAACTTTGATCAATTTTGAGGTGAGATTGATTAATGATCAATATTGTCATAATCGAAGGACTTCTAACCTAGTTGTGAGAGATCATATAAGAAGAGTAAAGTGTGAGTTTTGGGAGCGGAAGAGTGATGGATTGAAATGGTAGATCTAACAAAGCCTTAGAATGTGATCTATGTGAGTTGGAAAGAGTAGGAAAGGTCAACCTATCTTGATAAAGTCTTAATCAATCTTAAGACAGTATGTTTAGCTTAGTGTGAGGTGTTCTAAGGGATGTGTTCGATATATAATGCTTGCAATTGCATTTTCTGTTTTGCCGGATCCCACGGTTCCCTAGAAGTAGGGATCCGTTTAGTACAACATTTGGGATCCGTCTATCTGTTAGACAGAACCTTTACTAAAGGTATGCAATGATCTTTGACAATGCATTATATTCCAAGTTTTGTTTAAGTGAGTTCTAAAACTAGGAAATCAAATGTAAGATGTTTTATTTCATGGAAGAGATAGGATTACAGAGTAGAATTGATCCTATTTGACTATTCTAGGTTCCTTGAGTGTCTTCACTAGGAGGATCATTATGTGATTGATGGGTATTGGTGGAATCATGAATGAAGAAAGTCTTCATGAGAGATATGTTTAGCGGTTCCATCATCTTGTTCACAAGTACGTACAACGGACTTTGAAATTGAGGATGGAAGTGCATAACATTGTGATAGAGGCGTGTCAAGAACATTCCATAAGGGATGAGTTTATTCTTGGAGCCTTGAAGATTTGCAATTCGCCTTGCGAAGAAATAGGCGAGATTGTATGGTTGTTGTGTTAGCAAACAGTACAACATGTGAGCACAACAAGCAGGAAGAATATCTCGATTTCCCCTAAGACTCCAAACATTTTCACGTAGAATAAGAGCAGCAGGCTTATAC